>HG995296.1:20025000-21225000 GCA_905332915.2 Hecatera dysodea | reverse complement strand
GCAGGTGGAGGAGGCGCGCGACGACCCGGCCGCCAAGAAGCTGCGCCCCGCACAGCCCAGCCTGCTCAACCCCGCGCCCAGCGGTAACTATGTCACGTCCATCTACTACTCACCTCACCAGTTGTGTGGAGGTGTTCCACCTGGTGCACCTGGAGTGCCCGGCGCAGGTGGAGGAGGCGCGCGACGACCCGGCCGCCAAGAAGCTGCGCCCCGCACAGCCCAGCCTGCTCAACCCCGCGCCCAGCGGTAACTATGTCACGTCCATCTACTACTCACCTCACCAGTTGTGTGGAGGTGTTCCACCTGGTGCACCTGGAGTGCCCGGCGCAGGTGGAGGAGGCGCGCGACGACCCGGCCGCCAAGAAGCTGCGCCCCGCACAGCCCAGCCTGCTCAACCCCGCGCCCAGCGGTAACTATGTCACGTCCATCTACTACTCACCTCACCAGTTGTGTGGAGGTGTTCCACCTGGTGCACCTGGAGTGCCCGGCGCAGGTGGAGGAGGCGCGCGACGACCCGGCCGCCAAGAAGCTGCGCCCCGCACAGCCCAGCCTGCTCAACCCCGCGCCCAGCGGTAACTATGTCACGTCCATCTACTACTCACCTCACCAGTTGTGTGGAGGTGTTCCACCTGGTGCACCTGGAGTGCCCGGCGCAGGTGGAGGAGGCGCGCGACGACCCGGCCGCCAAGAAGCTGCGCCCCGCACAGCCCAGCCTGCTCAACCCCGCGCCCAGCGGTAACTATGTCACGTCCATCTACTACTCACCTCACCAGTTGTGTGGAGGTGTTCCACCTGGTGCACCTGGAGTGCCCGGCGCAGGTGGAGGAGGCGCGCGACGACCCGGCCGCCAAGAAGCTGCGCCCCGCACAGCCCAGCCTGCTCAACCCCGCGCCCAGCGGTAACTATGTCACGTCCATCTACTACTCACCTCACCAGTCCACTGCCGGCCACAGAATTCTCTGTGCCCAAGTCTGCTCTGAAGGACCCATTGATAGTTTACCATCTATAAAAATCGCCAAAGTTTCCATTTAAGTTGCTTTTGTTGAAACATATTGATGTTTGAAAACTAAATCGTTTCCAGAGAAACATTAAAACTAAATCGTATCCAGAGACACAGAGACACATTATCCTGTAATTGTTCCACCCATTTTTACCTGTGTACACAAATAAATGTATTTGATTTGATACATTTTTTTAATATTCACTTTAAAAGCTAAGTTTGAATATCGTTCGATCGAGTCCGAAATAGGTTATATGCGACATAAATGTACTAAAAAACACAGATTTACGAAAATAGCCACTGTGAAACTTCGCAGTTATATACTAGCGCTGTGATGTTTTTTTTATTTAAATGCCAAAAAGGTTCCTATCTCAGCATATGTTGCGATAGGAACCTTTTTGGCCTCGCACGACTAAAGTAATACTGTCAGTTTTTTTTTAAACTTATTTTACTATCAGTATTTTTTTTTTGTTTGTTTACTATTGTTTGTTTATATTATTATGTTTGTCTAGTGCGAGTCCCAAATAGACACTTTTCTTTTTTTCAGTTTTGTTTTAACACATACCTAAACGTTAATTATATTCCACTAGGCTCAACATCGGACTCCCCCCCTCCTTGTGCACCATCTCCGTCAGGTGAGGGTAGCAGCAACGATTCAGAAACGTCGTCCAGACCGCGCTCCCTCCCCCCCGCGGAAACCGCCACTGAAGCTGAGGAGAGGTATGAGGACTGAACACTGCATACATACGTCATATAGCTGTCTGCACTAACTTTCTTATATTTGTCCTTCTAATTTCTTGAGGATGGCCTAAGTTTGAATTGAATGTCACTCGCACACCATAATAAGACAAAGTATTAGTAAGTTTCAAGTGTCATTTTAGTTTTAAATTTGAATTGTCTTCAAATGTGGTAAAGCAGTCTAATACAGTCGCCTTATGAAACAGTTGATCACTTTTGGACATTGTTACTTTAAAAATCGCTAGTTGTCAATGGTCATTATTACTTGTGTATTCCGTCTTTGACCCTGTCATTTTTATCGTAACAAGGTTCTGAATAAGGTGTTTTTAACTACTGAAATTTCGTATGAATCTGATTAGTAAAAAAAAAAAAAAAACTAGCAAGACATAATAGTAAACAGAATAGATTTCATTTGTTGTTGTGTGTTTCCTTCAACATTGTTTTGATTCTCTAGCGTTCAACGTGGTCGACGGTTAGAATAAGTAAACAGGCAGTACAAATGTTCAGAACGTAGGTCATAAACCGTACGAGTAAGATGTAGATATTTAATATTCCGGTTTTATAAAAACTCAATACTGAGACTTGTGTCATCTTGCTTCCACGCTTTATGGCCACGAAGATGTACATTCACCACTCTTTTTACCCATTTTTTATTTTTGTAATGTAAATTCTGAATAGGTAGTTTTTTATATTTATCGAGTAAATGTGACTTTGCCTAACTAATTATGTGTTCAAGAAGAATAAGTTATGCGACAGCTATAAAATGCATGTTTTCAGTAGGTAAGGATTGTACTGATATGTTAATGCATATCATGCCCATTGGCAAATATAAACGTGATTGTCAAAGCAGTTTAATCATATAATAATTTTTGCTATTTTAGAATTGTGATGGATCCATTTTTTTTGTTTGCTCACCAATGAATCGACTGTTTGTATAGTCTGCACGCAATCTTAGCAATAATACAGTTTTTATCGAATTCTCCTTTCAACGAATCATTTTACTGAATTGGTTTGGTTTGAGGTTGTACAACGATTCTGTACTTTTAATCCATCTATAATTTTATTGAGAAATGTATCTGTATTTTTGGTTCATAATTTGACAAGTGTTGTGTAGTTAAAAATCATGAAAGAGTATAATAAAAAAAAACAATCTGCTTAAAAATTGTCTTGCTGATTTTCAGATATTTTTTTAAGACTCAAATTCAGGCAACTTATGAATTGAAGTAAATTTGAAGCTGTTAGCTGTTATTAGTCTCTAATATACCCAGAATAGGTTATTTGGCTAAAATAATCTAAGTCTGTCAGATAGATTTAAAAAAAATATTGGACTAACAATAAGTTTGAAAGTTTAAATGCATGTCAAAGTCAAAGTCAAAGTCAATTCATTTGTGTTTAAAAATCAGTTGGGATTGTAACTTTTTTAGAAACTATTCTTCGGAAAGGGTGTACTTGCAACTCGGCAAATAGCTAATATGTTAATTTTATTAAAATGAAGAATGTGTGTATGTGGTTTAATGGGCTGATTGAAATAAAAGATAAACATATAACCGTTTTCAATGTGTGGCGAAAATGACTGAGATATAAGTCAAATAGCGAAAATGGATTTTGTGGGGTCGGAAGGTTAAAGGAGTATTCTATTATGTATATATCTTAATAGGGCAAAAACAGGGGCTGAGGAGAATTTGGCAAGTTAAAAATTATCGAATTATTCGCTTCACTGCTGCAACCGTCAGCCTTGACCCTATTGCAACCTATTTATAAGAAACCTTCATATATAGGAACACAAGCTGTTTAGTTATTTAGTGTGTAAGCTTATTTTTCTAGTCTGTTCTCTGTCATCGCCGTATGGCTACGGTCGATGCAAATATTAAAAAAAAAACGTTTAAAAAAAAAGTAGAGTAGTCTGCCTTGAAATACATTTATTGCAGGAACATACTTGGCGTATTTAAAATTATAGGGCCAAATTGCATGATTTTATAAATATGTTTTATGTGCACTTTTTCATGCATCATAATCTTGAATCAGGCTCACTCTGCTTAGTTTTGTGCCTTATGGCGCGTTGATGATACGCGATACATAAATAACGTGAAGAAGTCCAGGACTATTACAGTCTTATACCCCATTCACAATAAGATTAGATATTGAAATTAATCTTTTAACAGTCCGTTCAACCGAATTTGACTTCTATTGCGTTGGTGGCGTGACACATGGCAGCTGCAGTTAACATTTTATATTGTAATCCCGTTTTTGCTTTTAATGTCATCCTTATGCCTACGGAATAGAAGTAAAAATCGGTTGAATGAACTGTAAACAGTTTTGTTTAAATGTCTAATGTTATTGTGAATGGAGTATAGACTTACCGGAATCTCTATTAGTTAGCTATCGAATTTGATGTTTTCAAGTATTTCAAGAATATAGCATGGGATTGCTTAAACGTGCGTAAAAAAGTATGCTACACTATAGCTATTCTCTAGCTATGCCGCGGGAGAAGATTTAACACCAATTGTTTGCATCTTCCCTGCCATGTTTATAACGTTATTATAAATTTTATTTTTATACCTTATATCGTAAGCCGCCTTCATATTCACAAAGTTAGCATAATGTTAATGGCTTGTTTTTGTGACTAGAATAGATTGGGAATAAGTAAAATGTAATAAGCCCATATAATGCTAATATATAGTATAGCTTGATTTGCCTTCATGTTAAAGTATAAATTGTATAGCCTTAAAACTGTTTACTGTGGTTAAAGCCTTTGTATCCGAAGCTACTTATTAGCTACTCAGATAGACATTAACAGCATACAGCCACTACTAGGTACGATTGCATTTGGTTCCTTTATGAAAATGTTAGCCAGTAGACATACGAAATGTAGCTCACTGAAAAGAAAAGAGATATACAGCTCTTTTGATCAAAAGAGCTGTATCACTTAGCTCTTGACTCTTGAACTCAATTGATTTACTTGCGAGCTACGGATCAAATTGAACCGCGCTACTTTACGCAAGTCAAACGAGACAAATAGCTCAATGGCTCTTTGAAATCTTTGAAGTTCTTTAGTTCATTTAACTTAGTTGCGAGTTATAAATAAAATTAGATTCATTGGGTTGTTTTGTTCTTATTAAAAATAAATAAAATTACGAAAGGCAATGATTTTTGTTCATACTTCAACACTTATAAGAGTCAATGAGCCATTGAGCTAAATGAAATAGTGAGCTATTCGATGAACGACTGAGCGACTGAGAGCTAGATTTTAATTATCACTCATTCGCGAGCTACCCATGTCTATTAGCCAGTACTCGAGGTGGTGGTAGTAGGGTGGGTTGAGCTGCTTAGGGTGCGCGTAAGTAGCGAAATTTGAGGAAATAGCAAATCATGCTACAGTCGGGGGCCCTTTTGTGCGGTTCGTGATCTTGGCCGCAGCTCCAGTTTTACGCCTTCACGCCGCCTGTTATCTGTGTTATGTTTCTATCTTGTCAAATGCCTAGATAGGTGGCAGTCGCGGTCATGAAAAGTGCGAGTGGGACGATGATACTGAGACTCCTGCCTTCTCACTCTAACATTTCATAACCGCGCCTACCCGAATGTTGGTGTTTTGTATATTGAAATAAGTACTAAGTAATACAATGTCTAATTTGTGTACTTTTATAACGGTTTCATCCACATGTAGAGTTGGATAATTTTGTAATCTGTAAATTATTATACTGTATTGTTTATTGTATTTTATATTAGTGTAGGAGTTATGTCAGTGTTATAGTTATAAGATACGGCTTGGTTGTTGTTACTGGCTAGCAAAGTGGGGATGAGAATTATTATCCTGACATCACGGTTGGTATGCATGCCTTTGCTTGCATTATTTTTTCAAGCAGGCAATACTGCTATATGGCCAGAGTATTGAAGCAAATCCATTCAATAGCAAAAGAAAAAATAGGTTTTTGAATTCTATCCCTAGTTTGGTGGTTATAGTAACTTATGAATCACTGTGATAAAGGTTTAAACCAATTGGTTTGAAAGTTTCTAGACTAAGGTGGATTGGCATGTTAGTTGGTATTTTAGATACTGATTGTAGTTTGTAAGGCAGAGAACACTTACGGAGCTTATAATATGTTTAATAAAAAATATTGAATAAGTCTTGTCTTTTATTGTTCTTAGATTAAGCAACTAACATTTCTTATTCAACAGCAATGTATCAATATAAAGCTGTTTACAATAAAGTGAGACAACACATTATATCACAGGTATTATTCAAATTTATATATTAAGTAACCTTTGATCCTCTTTCTCTTATGAGTGCTTTTGACTGTCTAAATAATTTACTTGGATGCACTATGTTAGGGTCAGTCTCATCTGCTAAGTCATCTAACCGTTTCCTCAATAGCTGCTTCAAGTCCTGTATACCCTGACCCCTTCTTAGTGCAGATATACCAATGATATCATCAAAGCATATAACATTTTCTGGTCTGATTTCCTCTGGCATTGTGTCGAGCACTGAATGTATGTCTCTGTAAGCTTGTTTTATACTTTTTAGGGTATCTTCGGTGTCTGGCAAATCCATCTTATTCACAGCCAGTATGGCAGGTTTTTTCAGCAGTTCAGGGTCATAAAGTTCTAACTCCTTGTTTAGTAATAACACTGTTTCTAGACATGACCTCACTGGATGTTTGGGGCTGAGCTGGAAACCCTGCACGTCAGCAATGAATAGCAGTATCTTTGTCCTCTCCACATGTTTCAAAAAGCTATGCCCAAGTCCAACATTAATATGTGCACCCTCAATAAGTCCAGGCAAATCGGCTATGGATATCTGCCTTAGGTCTGGGTAAGCAATAATTCCTTTGTTAGGCTTTATAGTAGTGAATGGGTAATTTGCAATTTTAGGTTGAGCTCTCGATATGGCTTTTAATAACGAGCTTTTGCCAGCATTCGGAAAGCCTACAAGCCCTATATCGGCAATTAACTTTAGGTCCAACCTTATGTGATGTGCCTGTCCAAAGTGACCCAGAAAATTCGTTTCTGGAGTGCCCCCAGGGCCACCTCTGGCTAATATCACTGTTTCGCCTTCTTTGTCAACAGATCCTAGCACTTTACCGTCTTCTCTATACACAGTAACTCCAAGAGGCACTTCAAGTCTGACGTCTGAGCCGGGATTACCGACTATCTTTGTTTTTCGACTGTCTTCTCCGTGCCCTGCACTGACTGTCTTGCCGCGATGTTTGCCCATAATGGTCTTGAGGTTTGCATCTTCTTTCCCGATACAGTAAACACAACCTCCTTGACCTCCCAAGCCGCCAAACTTAGGGAGACCAGTCCCACCTGTACCACCTTTTACGTGAAGCCTCACTGAATCCAGGAATTTACTGCGTAGATAACTCCGCGGTTTCTTTAGTTCTTTTGCAGCGAACAAGGTTCTAAATATGAACACCATTTTATACAAACCTATTTTCGTTTTAGTAATAAATTAAACAATTCTTAACATTTTTAGGTTATGTCTGCTTGTTTTCGTTTTGACTGACAGATAAATTTCATTTTACTGTACATTTGCAGTTGTGGTTTTATCGAAATGTGAATAATATAATATAACGCCTTATGAAAGTAAATCTCATTTAATTGAATAGTTGAGCTATTTCGGATATTAATAAATGTTTGGCTCCAATTCATCACAGAATTATTTGTATTTTGAAATGGGAATAGTTGGAACGTAAAAGCTGTCAAATTCATGTCAAACATCCGTCAAACAGACTTGTTGATATTGACGTCGTCATGTTTCGAATGAAAGGCTCTTATCAGTTGATAGGTGGCCGAAGAGTTCGAAATCAAATTATTTATGTTTTTCTTTTAGCCAGGTTTTCTGTTCAGGGAGAATCTAATATAGAAAAGTCGAAATTTAATTCCGATAATGCCCTAGCATTGCCGTTTTATTTATACCTTTAGGTAGTAAACAAATAAATCCTAAACTTAGAAGTAATAAACAAGCCCAGAAGATGCAGCTGGTGTTTATCGCAGTCACGCTGGTGTGTGGAATATTTACTCCGGTGTCATCAAGCATCGGAGACAACTCCCGAATATATCTGGATTGCTTGAAGACAGTTGAAAGTGAAAACTGTATCAACAGTGAATATTCATAATTTTATATTACTTTGTTTGTTTCTTGTTTCCCTGGACCTAGAAGGAAAAATCCTTTTTTCACTATCACATCACTATTTAAAATTCTAATAACCCCAGTAAGGAAAACAGTTTTCAGGTCAGGAAAAACCACCTGTAGAATAAAATTGTCAACAAGTACTTACTGCAAATTGATTATTCATTTAACAACTTACAGATGGAGCATCATTTAAACCTGAAGCAGCACTGCAGCAAGACTTTTGGAGCAGCCTGCTACGATGGTCCTGCAGGGAGGAGTGTCGCTACCACTGCATGTGGATCACCGTGAGGAGTTTCCATAGTGCTGAGAGAGAAACCCCCAAGTTCCATGGCAGGGTTAGAACTCTTTATTTATTAGGTAGTTAGCTTCTGCCTGTGGTTTCACTTGTGTTAATATTGATTTTTGCAAAACTTGAACCATCTCTAGGGTTCATCTATCTCTGTACCAAAATTCATCAAAATCAGTTCAGCCATCAGGTGTGAAAAGTAACAAACAAACTCACTCCCTGATTTGTTATATTGGTATATTATTCGGATTCTATATACAGTAATTTACCTATTGAAATCAAAACTGCCAATTTACAAGTTAAGGAATAGATATAGAGCATGAGTATAAATGTGTTACAACTGGGCTCAATCCTTAAGTCCCACTTACACAAACCAGAGCTATTGTTTTTTTTTGTGTTTTTACAAAAAAAAAAAACTCCACATTTCAACCCTGAATAATGTGGTGTGTTTTATTTTGGACATTTTCTCTGGCCTACCCTAACTCGAACCACTGCACGCCACTGCTAGTATATTCTAAGTTCTTTGTCCTGTACATATATTAAATTAAATGTTGTACACCAAATATTGTAAAACTTATAATTCAAAAGAGTAAGGTATATAGGCTATGTAGGTTCTTGTCCGTTCTTCTCCATAAGAAACCTTTGTGAATGGACTATAGATACACTTTATTATTTTAACTGTAAATGATGACACAGACCTAATTGAAATAAACGTTTGGACTGTGACTTTGACCAGTTACTTGCATCATTTTTGTGTGAAACACAAGGCCATTAGTGTACAAAGCCTCTATTGCTTAACAATTGAAATTTGATGCTAGTTGGTTTATAATAATAAACCAGTAAAAATTGGGAACTCAAAACGCAATTAAAACTCTTGTTTATTAATGTCTTGAAGCTTTTTTTACTTTTCTAATTTTCCCATGCTGTTCATTTGCCTTGTATTATTAGGAAAAGGCACTTTCGCAACAGACCTCAAAACACGTGCTTTTTCCACAGTGGCCATTCGTCAGGATCTTGGGCATGCAAGAACCGGCATCGGCCTTTGCCTCAGTGCTGAACTTTGCGGCAAACGCGCACATGTTCAGGCAGATACGACGGATGTCTGTGTCGAGAAGCCCCGCCACGCCATTTATTAAATTCTGGTGTGGCTTTGCTATGGTAAGTTTTTTGCACACGGTTTTTTTTGGCGGATTTTATATCTATACTATAATATTATAAAGCTGAAGAGTTTGTTTGTTTGTTTGTTTGTTTGTTTGAACGCGCTAATCTCAGGAACTACTGGTTCGAATTGAAAAATTATTTTTGTGTTGAATAGACCATTTATCGAGGAAGGCTTTAGGCTATATATCATCACGGTTAAGCCAATAGGAGCGGAGCAGCGATAAAGAATGTTTTAAAATCGGGGATTCCACGGAGACGAAGTCGCGGACAGAAGCTAGTTTTAGTATATAGCTGTGAGGAGCTTGTGACTAAAGACTAATAGCCATATGGGTCAATCTTCAAGGTTAAGCAACGCTTGCCAAGGTTGGTCTGTTGATGGGTTCACATGTCATCATACTGTGAATGAGCAAAATACTTCCTAGCAAATATTTGCTATTGACGAACTCGATAATATATTTAGCATAACGTAAACATTGTTCTCATGTAAGTGACTGTGTCTTTTGAGAATAAATATCTTTAAACCTAAATATGTAGACATGTTTTACAGTAGCAGGCAGCCTTTACCGTCGCAAGGCCACGGGCGGTAGATATTTGCGAGGCCCTGGGCGAAAGATCTTTGTGAGGCCCTTGTTATTTTTTAAATAAATAATTAAGTAGGTATTTTAGAATTTTTGGAAATACCCTTAATATAAAATTTTAAATAAAATCAAATTTAGCTAAGAAAACAAATAAAAAAATTGCAAAGCCCATCTTGTGTCACCTCTCTCTCTTTTTACTCACTTCAAATCTAATTTACTATGAAATAACTTCATTTATTACAAACATTTAAAACGTGTTATAAAATCTAAGGTACTTTGAAGTCAGGTTGCGCGAGGCCCCTGACAGAGCGAGGCCCCGGGCGTTTGCCCACTCCCTAAGGCCGCCACTGATTCTTTGTAACCATATATATATGTTTCCAGCCATAAAATATTGTCGTGCTATCAGCGAGAGCCGAACTTATCATTACACTTCGTCCCCCAGGTATGCATGAACGCGTGGGTATGGTCCACCATATTCCACATGCGGGACACGTATTTCACCGAGTTCATGGACTACGCCTGTGCATTGTCTATGGTCATGGGGCTGTTCGTCGCTGCCATCGTCAGGTATGTGTGATGTATAAATTTTATTTATATCTATACTAATATTATCTATATAGAGCTAACGTTTGTGAGTTTACATAGTCAGGCTTTTAATGTTCCCACTGCTGGGACACAGGCCTCCTCTCTAGGAGAGAGAATGGGCCGTAATCCACCACGCGGGCCCAGTGCGGGTTGGTGAATGTCACATGTCTTCGAATTTTTGGTTCTAGGACATGCCGGTTTCCTCACGATGTTTTCCTTCACCGTTTTGAGAGCAGTGGTGATGAATTTAATTACACAAAGTAATGCGCCTGGCTGGGTTTGAACTAGCGACCTACAATTCGTAAGTCGAGGCCGTTACCACTTGGACACCACTGTTCTCCTCGCTCTTGGACGTTTGTGAGTTTGTGACGTTGTAAAGGGTAATCTCTGGATCTGCTGAACTGAAAATTATTTCACCAATAGAAAGCTACGTTATTGTGGAGTGTCATAGGCTATATTTTATCCTTGTATTGCCACAGGAACGGGAACAACGTGGGTGAAACCGCGGGGCGATGCTAGTTTTTCATAAATACCTATTGTCACCGAGGACTTGCTAAATTATAAAAGCTCCACGGGTCAAACTTCGAAGTTAAGCTACAACTGCCGAGGTCGGTCAGCGGATGGATGACCACTAAATATCGGATTTCGTTTTAAGCTATTGGTCCCGGATGTCATTTGAACATATTTGTCAGTCGTTATGGGTAGTCAGAAGCTGGAAAATCTGGTACCCAAGACTGGTGCCAGATTTTCCAAGGGGCGTATTACACAGTTGCCAACTGGGTTGTGGAAGTTAGCTGAGCAGTCGTTCCATGTAAAATACTGGTATTCAGTTGCATCCGGTTAATTGGAATGGAGATCGTTTTGCCAACTTATACGAATACCTACCTCATCAAGGATAGCAAGGCCATTTTGTGTTTGTGCAGGCCCTTAGGCCCAGTTTTCTGGAACGAAAATTATCAGTAATTGTAAGTTAAGATGGAAAATTCTTCTGGAAAAGATCTTAACATTACCTTCCTTGTACATACTTGAAGTTGCACTATTTGTTAAGATGAACAATCAATTGTTTACATCAATGGTGGATATGAGAATACGCAAAGGACCAATGAGGTCTCAATATAAAAGTCAACTGTATACAGGTGGTTATAAAACGTCCTTACTTAAAAAAAGTATTTTTTCCATGGGCCCTCTCGTATATAATAGATTACCAATAAATTTAAGAGAATTACCCATCACAATATTTAAAAAACAATTAACAAAACTGTTATTGGACAATTGTTATTACTCGCTTAAAGATTTTTTTGATGATAAAAGTTTCTGCTAATCAGATTTAGATGCTGCTTTTGATTTATTTAATATTATAATATTTTTGTGTTTTTTGTTTAGTCGGTATTCCGAATTTTTAATTCCGAATTATTTGTAATAGTATTTTTAATCAATTGTTATTTTAAATCAATAATAATGTATTTTTTTTAAATAATTTGAATAATATATATACATATATTTTTTTTATGCCATTATATAATTATTATTTTATGCTATAACGATAAATTTAAGATATAGTGCTATGTCATTGTGTGTCTCAATCAGTCTCAATTGTATTGAATATAAATTAAATAATTTAATTAAATAATTTTGCATGCCGTAAGGCAAAATGTATTGGGATTCTCCATAAATGAACACTTTATCTGTTACCTACATTATTGGCAATTAAAGGATTTCTATTTCTATTTCTAACTATCGGACACGCGTTAACTGCGGTTGACTGGTGGTTTCAAAATAATAAAAAATGGGATAATCAGCTATGCAGAGAGAAAGAGAGATAGAGAACACGCTTTCGTAAAATGATCACTGACCCTTAATTGATCCCGAGCTAAAACAGTCCAACCGTGTGTGCATGACAATAAGGTCCACATTCGTATGAAACACGCATTTATTCGTTAGAATTTCCAGGGTATTCTACAAGCGGTCGAAGCCGCTGACATTCCTCCTACTCTCTGTGCCGCTGTTCTACTTCACGACGCACGTGCGTTACTTGTACTCCGGACACATCAACTACGATTACAACATGAAAGTCAACGTCTTCTTCGGTGAGTAAAGGAATCTGAATGTTGTTGCGTGGACGCAGAATTCAAAATCGCTTGCAGTACTAAGGGCACGTTTCCACCTGCAAAAAGATCGCACACATGTGGCATTATATGGTGGGCTACCTTGGTATATTGTGGTTAATCGCTCAATCGTGCCTCGCAATGTAATTAACCTTTTTTTTTCTGGGTGGCAAATCATCAAATGACTTCTCCCGCTCTGCGCGGAGTGGAAGGGAGTGTCAGACTATTACTGACCCAAAGCCCACTCATGTTCCTCCTAGTGCCCCCCCCCCGCGTTCCAGGACCGCGGTGACTCTTTCGAACAAATTCCGCAACCAATGTAATTAAACCTGCGAGATGCTAGCAGGTGGAAAAACGGCCTTAGGTTCGATAAAAAGTGTAATTTTATCAGCTTTGATGATTGGTGATAAGTCGAAATTTTTGATACGAGTATCGATCGACAATGCTACATTTCGATAGCACATAATTTTGGACATGTGTGGCCTTGGGCATACCCAGCCTTAAACGAAAACGCAAAATCAAGAGTTTCTTCAAGCACCAAAGACTTCTTCAGCCGGCCGATGCGTCTATATATTTCAATGTATGTAATGGACTGGCTAGATCTGTATCTACGACTAAACGTGACTGCGGAATATCTTTGATGACTACGTCTTGCCGACGATGATGATGAACGGTACCCTTCCTACTTGATTTTTTTTCCCGCTAATATTAAACATCACCTCTGTTCCCCAGGCGTGCTAGGCTCCCTGATCTGGCTGGGCGTATCGTGGTTCCAGTGGACGCTAGGGCGGCGCTACGCGTGGCGCATGCTGGCCTTCACGATGCTGTCGGGGCTGGCGCTCTCGCTGGAACTCTTCGACTTCCCGCCGAAACTGGACGTCTTGGACGCGCACGCGTTGTGGCATTTTAGCACTGCGCCTTTGCCACTGCTGTTTTATAGGTGAGTGTGTATTTCTGACATTGACTTTGTAAGCATATCATATGATCATAATAGGGTATTTTACTGAAAAAATGTAATTAGTCCGTCAGATAGATTTTCAAAAAATATTGGACACGTATTTTTACTTTTTTCGTGTAAATAAAAAATGAATACGATAGTGCGTTGAAAACTCGTGTGACGTCATTACTTGCTACAATTTTACCCAGCGCCGTGACGTCACTAGCCCCATTCTTGAACTTTAATGTGCTTTCTTTTTTTGTGATTAGGAAAATAACAAAAAATACCAATATTTTGTTGTGTCCAATATTTTTAGAAAATCTAGAATGATGCGTTTTATAATCTAGTTCAGTAGTTGCGGAGCCTATTCAATGCAAACAAACAATCAAATCTTTCCTCTTTATAATATTAGTAATTTATTAGTTTAAAATTATTGTTTATATATATTTGTATTGTAAAAGATATGGTCCTCAGTTGCCTGAAATAAACGACTAAATTAAATTAAAAGATATATATTTTGAACCGCCGACGTAAAAAGAGGGGTGTTATAAGTTTGACGTGTCTGTCTGTCTGTCTGTGTGTCTGTCTTTGGCTCCGTAGCTCGCGAACGGATGAAGCGATTTCAATTTAGTTTTTTTTTTTTGTATGAAAGGTGAGTTACGGGCGAGAGAGCTTAGACATGTTTGATGAAAACCGGTTGAGTCGCTTAAAAGTTGTGGGGGGGGGGGGTGAAAGCGGGGAAGAATAATTGAATGTCTGCAAATATACTCGAGTGGGGTCTCAAACGAAGGCGCAATGAAAGAGAATATTGATGATGACTTCGAGAGTGTTCTTATAAGTATGTAACTATAAAAGGTATAAAATAAAAACCCCCGACTGCGACGAAAAAATAATAAAAAACAAAATAAGCGAAGAGAAGAGAATCAATCTTAAATTACCAAAGTATTTATTAGTAATGCATAAGCATTTCTTTTGTTTCCAGGTACGTTATAGATGACCTACGCTATCTAGGGTCACGGGAAATGGACAAATTCGCACTCAAGTTGACTTGAGTTGAGAAGAATGTACACGTTTCAATCATAAAGGGCTGCAATCACAATTCGGCAGCATATTCGTGGATGTACCCTAGACTGGAGTGACTCCACGGGATGCAGCATACGTTTTTCTAAATATTTACAATCTTAATAAAAAACGCTATAACTATTTATTAACTTTAATTTTAGGCAGCTTTTGCTCAATTAGAAAAAATATACATTATTTATTATTCTAATCACAGAAAAATGGGAGTGATTAACTCCCTAAAAAAGTATTTGCTTGCAGCATTCAACATTATGTTTTGTTTGTTTTACTTTTTTTTCTGTCAAATTCCAAATTATTAGATCGTAAGATTGACTAAATAAACAGATTATCTGTGTATTGTGGTCAAAATAAACAAAGACTTATAAAAGATAAACTTCAGACATTCCAATTTTATCGTTTTTACCTTTCCAGAGATAACATGTGACTGGTCATATTTCCAGATTATTGTATACGTGTAAGAGTACTTGCATGTACTTAAAAGCATTTAATATTAACTATGTAAGAAATTTACTATGGTGAAATAATATCTATTTCTCAAAATCCCGACTGAAATTGTTAAGATTTTTTTTTATAAAATGTACAAACCTTATTTTTCTATCCTATTATTGTTAAATGCAAAGTCCTTGCAACGAATCGTGAGCTTTCGTGACAATGTTCGCGGTTGCGCACGCGCTGTCCAAATCGACCTGTGAATATTTCGACCAATCAGATCGAAGCTTAAAGATGGATACAGGTGGGAACTTTGATTAGTATTTTTACACTTGTTTATTAAGCTGGGCTAAAGTAGATATACTTTTTTTTGTTGGCATAGTTGGTAAATAAAACTCACTTCAATTCCATTTTGATTTTTCTTTAAAGTTGCTGCGCACGGCAAAACTAACTGAGGACACTCACAACAACAAAGGATTTCCTTTGAAATGGTATCCTAAAATGCCACGTTGCCTAGAGAAAATATACCTAGCGCTCCAACAATCTCGTTAATAAAACCTTTCTACTCGTATGTGCTTGTATTAGGTATCGTGGGCCGTATTATACGAAAAATCCAATTGGCGATGGATGGTGTGAAGTGTCCCGTCACATATAAATGCACCCTGCGCCCGCGCATATGCTTGCAAATCTCACGTGTCGTTGCGGAGACAATCGCACTGTATCACTGGTTTGTAATTTTATAGATTGTAAGGTTAGGTACTTATGTAACTGCCTCATAACAATATAGGCACACGACTATGATTCACGTTTCTGAAAACAAAATTGGCTTTATAATCTTCTCAATAAAATTATTACCATTGAGACTGAAATTTTTATTAGACATTTTCCACACAGTGCATGCACATTCACAAAGACAGATCACAATACAAAACGACACATAATTCCAGTATCTAATTAACTTTCAAGAACAAACTTCTTCCATTGTTCTCCACAATGGATGCCCATCTTATGTTTCTTGAGCCATGCCATCCCCTTGGAGGCAGGCTTCAGAATCGATCTGTTCGCGTGTTTGTTTATTTTAGTCATTTTAGGTTCAGTTTTCGGAACGTGCGTCGTGTTTGGCTGCACGAGCACGGGTCTAGCCTCGTAGCTTTGGTAGTAAGCAGGCCTACGTGGGGTTGATTGACCGGAGTATTGTCTCTCGGAGTACCGCGGTCTCTTGTTCTGGAACATCAGCTTCTCGTCCCAGTATCTCCGGTATTCCTGCTCCATGTAAGGTGACCTCTTTTTCTCGGGGCTCCTGTCTCTCTGATAAGCTTGTTTGTAGGATATCTTCGAGTGAGTCTTACGCTTCGGCAGGTAGTGTGGCCGGCTCCTGTGCCTCATGTTCTTCTCTATTTTCTGGCTGTATACGGTCTGATAGTCATCAGAGTCGCTGGTGGTTTCTTCCTCACTCTCAGTTCTTTCTTTTTCGACCCTTTGCTTTGGTTTCTCCTTTGTCTTAAACAGCTTGACGGATTTAATAAACATCTTGGTTAACAAGCTATCCTTTCCTTTTTTCTGTAAATGTAATTAAATAATAATTAAAATCAGAAAATGGATTGCTTTAAAAGACCTTATATTTTTTGTTAGTGTGAGTGTATGCTTACTGTTACGGTTGTGGATCGGTGGTATAACAACGCGAGTTGAGCAAAAGATTTATTTATAAAACTGTCGGGTTGGTTGCAAAAAATTTAGGATAAGGAAGCGCGCGCTGTCCGTCGCGTTAGAAAAGGTACTGGTCCTGCGAAATCAAAATGGTGGTTCGTAACTCCCGGACACCGCGCACTTCCTTTTACAATTATGTTACGTATGACTTTTATTGCATCACTAACACTTACTGTGACGTGTTTGTGATCCGGCATGGTCTGCTGCGCCTGCCCCACCACAGTGGTTACAGTGTCGGCCTCGCTGCTCGATAGCTCCGACTCGCTGTAGCTGTTAGCATTCTGCACCATCGCTTCCCGATAAGATTTTTTATCTGCTTCATGCACTACAGGCTGCCTGTTTTTAGCGTGCATATATTTCTCAAGCCTGTCCTTTCTCGCCCTAAGCTCTGTATCAGTACTAGTCACGACGTGAGATCGCATGCTCGCTTCAAGAGACGGTAGTTTGCTCTCAATCGTCGTGTTAAAGGTCTCTGACGTTTCCATCATGTCCTTCTTCATAAACAATTCTGACACAGCCTGCACTACGTTTCTAATAATTTTTGGTTGTTGTTTTTTTGGCTCAGCTTTTAAAGCGTTTGGTGATGTTAAACAGTGCAGAGATTTCATCGTTTCATCATATTCACTTAGCGATGTATTATTTGGAAAATCCATGGTTAGGGCCATGGACTTGTATATTTCCTTAATTAGTTTCTCAGTTTCCTGACTGTGTTCTTCCTTTACTACGTCAGTGTTGGTAGCAGTCGTTGTTGCTTGCCTCATGCAACCAGGTTTGGCTTGAGAGCTGCGGTAGCAACTTGAGCAGACATGGCGTCCACCTGGGTTTTGTATGAAAACGGGAAAGTTGTGGAAACACTTCATTCCTCCATGTGGGCAGTAGAACTGGCTGGGACTCATCTGTCGCGAGCACGATTGTACGTAAGCAGAGGGGTTCATGGCGTAAGGGCTGTACGTTATACTGTTCATGAGACTAGATGCCTGCATGTTATTACGCGATGCACCTTTTTGAACGACTGCATCTTTCTTCGGTTTATTCTCAATGGCCGGAGCTTTCGTTTGGCTGGAGACTTTAACTTCAGCTAAAACAGATTGTAGTATACTTTTGATTTGATTTAACGTTGCCTCGGTTTTATTGTCAGCCACGGTCACTTCGACGTTGCTCATTTCTGTTTGGCATTCACTGTTATTTATAACAGTAGTCAGACATTCGGCGTTTTTCATGGCTGTCTGATGCCTGGGTAATTGTTGTACACTATCTAGTTTCCTAGGTTTCTTGCAAGACTTTCGAGGATAAATATTTCCGAAGTCAATACAACAGCTTCTTGATGTCTCTACGTTGATTGACCGCTCTCTACGAAACATTTCCTTCCTCCGCTTTGATAATATTCTTGTATTTGGTTCTATTCTGTTGTATGTGACGGGCACATTTCTGCCGTAACCATCTAGTTTGTCTCTGAAAGTATAGTCAGCTCGAGGTCGCGCACTGTAGCGGTTGCTCGTGGGCGCAGGATTTGGTGTGTGGTAACGACACTTTGTGCGGACATTTTCGGGCCAACATTTCATGTCGATATTAGCCCTTGGTTCTTTTTTCATCTTTACCGGCTTTTCCTTTACCGGTACTAAGTCGTATTGATTGGTGTCATAGAAAGCACTGCCCGCGTTCATTTCATGCAGCATGTAAGTCTGAAAGGCGGTCGGCTTATTGACGTGCGCGTCGATATTGTGGAACTGACCGTGGCAACACGAGCATATGTCCGACTCGAAATGGCACGCGCCCTCGCAGGTCATTCCTGCCTGTGGCTGGACATCCCTGCAGACAGGCGATGAGAACTGACTCTGTTGGGATACGTTGTCGCCTAACACTTCAGGTTTGTATTGCTTGCTGACCATGGCCGCCAAATACGAGCGATTCATCGTGTCATTGCTCTCGTATTGTGGAACTTCTTCTTGTAAATCAGATTTAATGAATGGAGAACTATAAGTTTGTGCGTAGTACACACATGGCGACGTAACTTTTTTATTTTTAAGCATCTTTTTTTTCTTTTTAAATAAGCTGTGTCGTTGATTGTTCGGTTGTGGCTCGCACATCTTAGGCAGCGTGGTGTAGTAATGTGCCATGTTGCTCGGATCCACGGCCTGGTTGTAGTAACGATTCACGCTATTGGGCTTCATTGCCTGGCTGTAGTAACGGTTCATGTTATTAGATTTAACTGCCTGATTGTAAAAGGGATCCATGTTATTAGGCCTTACTGGCTGGTTGTAATAATATTCCATGTTAGGCTTAGCTTGGTCTGCGCCTTCGGTGATGTCCGAGTTATCGGTCGAGCGTATAATAGGTGTTGTATCAGTATTGGAAGGAAATGCGAACGAGACGTTGGATTTTCCTTTATTTTCTAAGCATGCTGGTGGACTGCTGTACTGACAAGAATCTGACGATTTACACGGACACGTCGAAGCTTCACATATAGTGTTAGAAAAATTTGATTCTATGATAGCTCTGTGGCAGCCTGATTTGTTAAGTTTCGGAAATTTGCTTTGTTTGTCAGGTTTACAAGGTTTTCCTGGTAGGTTATCGGGCGGTAGTGACTCCAAAGCGCACGTGGCGTCTTCGAGTTGTTTTTCTAAATGGATTATCTTTTGTTGCAAGTCAGTCACATCTATCGGTATACAGGATATAATTTTAACTTCTGTTTGCGATGGTGTGTTGCCTGAAACAGAAAATAATGCCGTTAGTAGCTTAAAACGATTAAATTAGTAATGTTGTTTTGAATTGCTGGGTGTTTGAGAAGTAGGGGCTTAACAAGCTGGCCAAATGATCCATCATCGGTTAGTTCTTCTCCGAAACAGTACCATTGGAGTCTTGTTGATGAAAATAAATGAAGATGTTGTAGTAGGTACTACAAAATCTTATTTGCTAGCTATGGAACTTATAAGGCTAATAATATTTGAACTCCACGCTGTAGAAAGTTTGGTGATCAAATATTAATAGTTTATAATGGTTCATTTCTTATTCTATTAAGTATAGGCACGTTTTGTTATTTAAGTTTGGCAGTTTCAACAAATAACTCGGACTCATTTAATCGTTGAATGCACTTGTCGGCGTTTCATATGCTAGTATTGTGTAATGTGAAGGTAGATACATACTTTACCTAAATTAAATGCGACCCGTTTCAGGAAATTTTCGATGCCCTTGAAGCGCTTCTTACACAGTCCGGGGCATGAGACGTCTTCTCTGCTCATGTTGCTAGTGCACTGCAAATTATTTTATTTTAAACAGGCACCATACAAATTACAACAGTATCAAAATAAGAACTTTTTGTAATTAATATAGAAGACTAAAACTGTGTCGCAATTTCGCGTTATCGTCTACGAGCCGAGCAAGACTGATAGACGCGGCAAAACACGCAAAAGTGAAAAACTGGGTTGTCACGATGAACCCTAATTCTTCTGCATTAAGATTTTGAAGTTCAGCCTAGTACTTTGACTATGATAAGGCTAAAGTTTTGCACTCTTCAAAATCTAGTCTGAAAACCTGACAACCGTTGGCCTTAAAGTAGGAAATGCCGCGTTCATAATTTAAAATATTCAGTTCAGAAGCCGGTCCTAAGTCAATCAATAAAATATGCAGATGTAGTAGTGCCGTTCCAGCCATTTACCCAACTGCCTGGGATGACAGGTCTATGAAAAGCTAAGGTCGATTTACCTCCAGAAAAGGGCGGGTTCTCTCCACCTGTTACCTGAAAGGGGGTATCGTTCCAACAAATAATTTCATTTTGGGCAGTTCGAGATGTAATTTAACAACAAAACTTAAATCTAAGTTAGAAGAACCAGTAATCCTGTCCGCTCACATTTGGCTCTCTGACGTTTGTTACATATTACAATCAATGGACGTTAACGCATTCTATTGTGTCATATTTTAAATTCAATAAGAATTTTGCCGGCCAGGTTGTGTACCATAAATATTTTTTAATGTTTT
Organism: Hecatera dysodea; assembly: GCA_905332915.2. Classification (NCBI taxonomy): domain Eukaryota; kingdom Metazoa; phylum Arthropoda; class Insecta; order Lepidoptera; family Noctuidae; genus Hecatera; species Hecatera dysodea. The sequence goes on along the minus strand of HG995296.1, from coordinate 21,204,286 downwards.
ATTTCTGTAAGGTATAAGCGATTTGTTATTGCTGATGTGACCGGATAATTTTAAAATGTGTAAGATTATGAAATATCTTTAGAGTAGTTTCTTACGCATCAGAATTGGATAGTTGATAATCTCTTGAAATATTTCCGAGAAATTGAACTGACATAAACTGACGAAATTTTGGCGACCTCTCAGTGTACGTTCTACAATTTATCGGATTTTCTGGCCTAGCCAAGTAGCGAAACATAGGACACAGGGAAATTAGGGCTGGTGCAGAATTTGTTCGAAAGAGTCACCGTGACCCTGGAACGCAAAGGGCACTAGAAGGATCACGGGTGGGTTTTAGTCAGTAAGAGACACTCCCTTCCGCTTCGCCCAGAGCGGGAGAAGTCATTTGATGATTTCCCATACAGAAAAAAAGAACTTAGGTCTCCTCGACAGGGATAGGTTGGGTTCGAATGGTACGATGAGATATAACATGACATTCATGTTTCTTTTTTTAAACACATTAGTCGGAAATAGAATCACCGCGCAGCGGGGTTTTTTCGTCGGTTAGAATGTTGAAATTGTAATACTTAACGTTTCGTTACTATTCTATAATTTCTCGGAATGACTTTAAGAAATTATAGACTATCAAATTTGATTACGTAAAAAATTCTTCCAAATGTTCAGTTGACAATTTATCGAGAGTTTACAATCTCTCAAGATATTTTATAATCTTACGTAATTTACCATTTCCGGTACCATTGAGAAGCCGTGTTAGTTTCAAGCCATGTCACGAATCCACGCGATTTAGTTCCTTGTACAGCATACTACAAAGATCTTTCGGCCCGTGCCCGAATTCTGTACGCTCTTTGTGGCCTCCTCATATCTTCTGCCTGTATCAAACCTTGTTGAACCTCCTTTCTCCTTACATGTTTATCATCATTGGCATTGTTACCGATTACCAATTCGGTCTTATTGTATTCAGCTATCTCAAAAACATTGATTTTTTCAATCACTATCTGATTCGATATCGGGATCTAAGTTAAAGTAGGATCATCAAAAATTTTGTAACTTTACAATTGGCTGTCTTTGAGAGAGTGGTGTTGTTTAAAATATTAATCATAGATTCTTATAAAGATTTATAGTGGTGCTACTGTCTAAATACCGCCATCTTACCTATTATTTTGCTTGGTCTATTACTTTTAGTTTATACATGCAAAAGTTTAGATAGATGAATGGATGTTTGTTGCACAGTCACGCTGAAACGGCTGAACGGATGAAATTGATACAGAGTTAGATAAGTACTCGTAGGTATAGTCTGGAATAGCCCATGGGGTACTTTTTATCTCGGGGGGTATGTTCGTTGGGATCATTTCTGACATTGATCCGAGCAAAGCCGCTGACAGAAGAAGCAGGACATAAAATAAAACACATAAAACACTTTTTAACGAATATTCTTAAAACAAAGGTCAAACGCAATAATTTCACTGACTTCACGCACAATTACAAAAACATCCGCGGTCTCAGACCTTTCGCTTGTGGTTCCCCGTAACTCGACTTGTCTTTGCCTAACAACGTCCGTACTATGAGGTTCCTCGGGGAGAATGGATTCCTTTTGTAGAACAATTTCTTTAGCATCGCATTTCTCAACTTTAGATCACCATCAGCTAATGCCCTCTCAGTCTTCAGAGAGAACTTCAGTGGATCATTGTCTAGCTTATTGTGCTCCGCCATTGCTTTAGCCTGCAATTTCTTCCAGTTAATCAACGGTTTCATCAGCGGTCGTGTCGGTTTGGCTAGTGGCTGCGACGCCTGCGTCTGTGTGGAGCAAGTGTTTTGGGTGTAGTCGACTCCGACATCGGCTGGTGCTTGCATCTTCTTTTTGATCTTTCGGAAGATCGAAAACTTTCTTTCGCTCTGTGTGCCAGTACTTTTCACTTCTATTTCCCTCAAACAGAGAGGAACTTGTGGCTGCTGCATAGGCTGGTAAGGATTATCATAGGCGGTGTGAAGCGGTGGTGCTGTGGGCCGCTGTTTGGAGGGGTAGGGAGGACCTATGCCTTGTCCCTGCATCCTTGAATGCTGCGCTCTGGGTGCGTACATGTCATGGAGCGGCGGCGGCTGCGCGTAGTCTGGTAAGCCGGGGTTGTATGGAGGGTTGTACGGCGGGTTGTACGATGGGTTGTAATCTGGTTGATAGTCATTAGGTCGCCGATAATTTGATGGCATAGGCGGTGGATGGTAGTACTCCGTTCCTTGCATCATATAATTCGTAATATCTTGTCTATATGGGTTGTGAGACACTCTTGGTGACCTTTGTTTCACTTCTACATCAATAGCACTTTCACTTTCGCTAAGTTCTTCAATAACATCTCTTTTCTTCTTCTTTAAAAGACCAATAGACCGCAGAACATTCGAAAACGTTTTCCGCTTAGACTGAAAAATAAAAAAGGAAATTATAATTTAATCTACTGAAGGTAGTTAATCAACAAGGAGCCTTTGTGTGTAGTCATCGAAAAGGTTTAATATATTAAATAAATGTTAGGTTCCTACCTTATCTTCAGTAGTTGTTGTTTCCAATTCCGTTTCAGAAGTAGACTGCGTTACTTGTAAACTTAGCTTTTCTAAAATAGTATCTGAGTAACTAGCATTCGTTCCGTTGAAATATGGTTCGGAACCCATTCTGGATCCTATCGCTTCGCAACTCTTTGAATAACACTTCAGCGGGGGTGTTCCCACTTTGACGTCATGCTTAGAATGAGTAAGTCTAGAACTTTCACCAACGCTTCTAGACGTTAACAACTTGACTTCGGCTTTTCTCGCTTCATGTCTATCAAAAGTACTTTCGTGATCTTTTCTTCTTACTGGTCCTTGTGCTACGAATTTGTAAATTTCTTTGATAAGCTTTTCGGTTTCTGTGGGACATGTTTCAGCATGACAGGTCGTGGTAGTGTCCTTGTTACAGCAGTTATCATTATGAAGAGGTTGAGATTCCTTATTAGCATTGACGCAGTTTGTGCATGTGTAACTTGGGCTGGGCATCATGTAGCCGTTCTGCATAGTCATGGGATAGTTCATTGGACAGACTGGCATCATGGGGTAGCAGCAAGGATTTTGAAATGACGACATAAATGGAGAAGCACCGCACCCGATACCAAAATTATTAATACTATGACGCCTACTGTTTGGCATTACGCTGCCGTTTAACTTTGCACTTTCCCGTTCATTTGTTAAATGCATTCCATTGTCCCCGGCTTTTGAGGAGACATCGGATTTGTCACACTGTGACGCAATTGTTTCTTTCTTTATTTCATGTAAGAAACTTTGCAGGATGTCCTTTATTTCGCATAATGCTTTGTCTGTTTTATCAACAGGTGTTTCTTCCCTTCTTGTTTCTTCCGTTTTATTAAAAGTTGTATCAACCGTAACATTCGTTTGGTCGTTTGCATTAGGTACATATTGAAAACTGCTCATAGTGGCGGTATCTTGTTGACGATGTCCTTGTTTCTCGATCTGACATGTTATGTGTTTGCGCGCATTATGTGGTTGTTCTTTGATATAATTTGGAACCTGCATTGATGTAACATCGCTGTCTGTCGGTAACCGCTCACGGTGAACTCTTCGCCTGTTCGGTGACACTTTCTTATATGACTGCTTGACGTGAGCTATGTAATCTTCGTACTCTGAGTTATATTGGGATTTTAGATTAAGCCGGGGTCTTAACGTCCTAGGTGACGGTGGAACTTCTCTATAATATTCATATGGCAAGACATTAACTTCGCTGAATTTCCGTCGAGTCTTTGGACTCGACTTCTCTTTGACAGGAATAAAGTCGTAATCTTCAGCATGATTAAGTACGTGACCCCTGCGATGCTTGCCTCGGGTATGCTTCTTAGAGCTGTAGAGTCGGGTATCGCAAATACTTCTCATTTCACTTATGTCGCCGTGTCTTCTCCTAGGCTTGTGTCCGTCGTAGCAACATGAACATAACTCGGTACCCTCTTGTATATCTTCACGAATCGAATACTCTTGATCCCGGCAAACTGGTGCTGAAATCTGGCTAAAGTCAGATTGTTTCCGGCCGAACATTTTCACCGGTCTGTATTGCCTTTTTATGATATCAGCGATAAACTCTTGGTCAAGTTCTCGATTGTAATGTTTCTGCTTTCGAATTTTGATTGGTTTCTGTTCGTAAGATTCTTTGGGCACATCATTCTTATTCCTTTTCGGCCGTTCTTTGTGTTTCCTCTCGTTATGATGATGCAGAGGCACTGGCTCCGCACATTCTTGTTTCAGGTACTTCATGTCATTCAAATTACCAGTATAACATGGGTGTGAATGGTTTATGCGAGGGTTTATGAGTGAACGGAAACTACTGCTCGAGTTAGCAGAAGCAAAGTTCTCGTAGACAGACCTTGTTCTATATTTATGTAATTTTGCGCCGTAATCTGATAATCTATGCAGTTTGCTCTTTTTAGTTTTTGCTTTAGAAACGTGTTCTCCATAATGGTCGATCATCCCCTGAGTTTGAGTTGTATCGATTACATCTTGGGTTCTAGAAATGTGTCCGCTTTCTTGAGATTTTCCGTATTGAACGTTTGAAGACTTTCCGCACTGAACGTTTGAAGATTTGTATAATAATTTTGTCTCGGTGCGATTTAATTTCCTCTCAGTGGACGATTCAGTTTGTTCGCTGATCGTTTTTATCTCGCGCTTCACATCAATCGGGATGCAGCAGTTGGACTCGTTGGCGAGCTTCGCGTCTGCCTGTAGGCAGCTCTCGGACGACTGCCTGGAGCTGTCAACGCACGTGATGTTCTGACAGTGCTTGTTAACTTCGTCTAGCTGTTGCTCGAGACCAACTATTTTGCGTTTTATATCGGTAACATTAACTGCTATACTGGAACTTATTTTAATATCCGGTTGCGATGAGCTACCTACAAAGTGAGCAAGGGTTTAGCATCGATTGTAATTTATATTATTACTGGAGGTTCGTTATGATATGTTAGTTACCTAGTGCCCGCCGGAAGAACTCCCGTATGGCTCGATACCTGCGCCTGGTGCGAGGCGAGATGCGACGTCGAGGGGTGCGCAAGTTCATCACCGACCCTCACACCGACGACGTCTGAGAACAAACTGCTTCAAAGGTTAGTGAACCAGCAGATTGCCATAGATAATAATAATAACGCTACTTTGAGAAGATTGTAACTAACGATAACAGCGAAGTTGTTAGTTAGTACATACCTGTTCTCCTACGCGATAATTTATGAATCTCGCAAATGTAGTCCATTGTAAAAAAAATCCATATTTGCCCGAAAATAGTAATCGAAGTGACAATTATTACGCTTATTATTAAATTTTATTTTGTTACAGTTAAATATATGTTTGACTTTTGAATTTCATCTGACTTTTGCGTCATAAAATTTTTATTCATCGACAGCACATTTACGGCCAGTGGTGGTGATATATGAGATGAAATGATCATAGAGTATAGTAAGTATAAAAAGGAAAATGGAATGGAAATGATGTATAGCAATCATGAGAATGAAGTGTTGCCTTGTTTGATCTGCCACCTTGCTGCCACATTGAAGTAAATACACGAGTGCTGGCTGAATTTTCTGTACAAAGATCACTGTAGCAAGCTTAATTATAATAAAATATTGTACATCTAAAAGCCAGACTACTGAAGGTAATATAACTAAATATAGCACAGGGACAAGCTAAACAGGTGGAAACTTCGAAAAAAAAAAATGTGTCGGATCTCTTTGGCCTCGACGAACTCTTTACTAATCATGTTCTCTATAAAGATTTGATTATAGAATGTTTTGACGTTGTCATCAACGTCATTTACATTTTGTATATATTTGGAAAAATAAATAATTGAAGTTAATGCTTCAATTTGCATTAAAATGCTTTCAAAATTCTTACGAAGTACGTATAGATCTCGTGCTGAACTGCTTCTGGCGAGAAGAGTCATTCCAAAAGTTAATAATGTGCGATACGCGGACATGATACCACCCACGCAGTACGACGTGCCCTACCCGAGGAAGCTGAAGTTAGGGTACACCCTCAAAACGTATTGGGAAATCATACCACTGTTCCTAACGACATGCACAGCGTTATCTCTTATGTTCGGTATGATCATATGGTCTTGTAAAAACAAGGTATGTCGATCATTTCTAAACTGTGTATTAGCTTACCAGTATAGGGAACGTGCACGGCGTAGACTATGCCATCTAGTGTTGCAAATCTAAAACTTTTACGTTGTAAATATTTGACCTGTGCTGCCCTACCTTCCTTTTTTTTTTTGGATGGGAAATCATCAAATGACTTCGCCCTACCTTCCTGCACCCTCCGTTTAGGGGAACGTGCATGAAGCAGACTGTGCCTTCTAGCGTTGCAAATTTGAAACTAATAAGTAAAATATACTTGACATTGACGCGTCTGTGCTGCTACCTATAGTTTCTGCACGTTCCCTATAGGGGTCAATGTGAAACTTTTATCACTTCACCTTTGGGAGAGAATAACTAAGCTACTTAACTTAGCTAAGTATTATGGAGGGGTGAAACTAAACCCTGTGAATGATACCTCTGTGGTACGAATTTCGTACCTTTTTACTTACCATAGAATATCTTACAACAGTTGTCTATAGTTCAGGCATTTTAATAGAAACGTGATACCACGGAGTGTTTGATTTGAAGGAATGTTTAGAGAGCGGTCCAGGGGCCGTATTATAACATCTTAAAACCATCATGTTTTCTGTGTGAGAAAAGGATAGTGCTATTCGTCCTGTATAGCTCCGTCTCTTTTTCACACCGAAAACATGATGGTTTTAAGAGGTCATAATACGGCCCCTGGTCTCGATGCTGTCTGTACTAACATTATAAAGAGGTACCTAACGTTTGTGTGGTTGTAAGTTTGTGATGAGATTAGCCCTTACAACAGGGCTAATCTCTGGATCTACTGAACCGATTTTCAAAATTATTTCACTAATAGAAAGCTACGTTATTATGGAGTATCCCTGTATTGCCACGGTAACGGGAACAACGCGAATGAAACCGCGGGGCGTTGCTATTATTGTATATATGTATTAGCTATTCGCATAAAGTGTCTTCCCAATGGCCGCTCAGAGTCTGGATTTGTGTGCAATTGACTCTCCTCTATAACACGCCGCTCATTACTTACACCTGTTTACATTCATATCTAACTGCTTATACCTATTATCGTATTCAACAATGCCTAATGTCAATTTTGTCGCTAGCGTGGTAGAGCTAGCTTTGACTGACAAACCTTGACAATTCAGATGTACCTACCTGTAAATGGTCTAATTGAAATAAAGGATCTACATTTGATTTGACTTTGGAAAGTGGTTTTTAAAACGAACAATGCTTGTTTAAAGGTCGACGTCGTGTTCTCAACGCGCAGCCGCGAAAACATCTCTCGCACGATGGACTTGCGGAACCCCTCCATCCACAAGCTCCTCATAATCAACCAGAGATACGAACCCTGGTGCGAGATGGCGGATGTACTGGACAAGCTGAAAGATGCAGAGAAACGGGCTCTGATGCGAGCACAGTCGTGCGCGCACCCATAGGACTAGCCCAAAAATGCAAAGAACAAGTTTAGCAATACAAGCAAAGGCGGTTCAGGTCACAGACTAGCTCTGTTTTTGGAGCTAGCTAGCGCATACCAGCTTAAATAAACCAAACTTATCCCCACTATATTTGATGGAAACTTGATAAGGATGTTGGGATAAATTAGAAAGAGTTAGTTTATGAAAATGTTGAGTTTCAATTGATCACCAACTTCTTTCTGAAATTGGTCGAAAGTGAAAAACTTTGTACATTTTGAAGAATTGCTTTTGTGGTCGTAGTCTCAGTCGTCGACAAACATGTAAACTAGTTTTTCTATAACAATTTTGTTTGTGTTTTGGTTTTGTATACGTTTTGAATAATCGCATTATATGTTCTTTAATTTCTTTGGCCTCTGTTATATGACACAAGTTTTCTTGCGACCGTCGCAAGGTGTTCACGCGGTCGTCACACTTGAAACGTATGAACTTGCTTTATATTTATCAAACAAACGCCTTTTAAATAATTTTTAATTGAATAAAATATCTCTGCAATTAAGATATTTTAGGTTATTTAGACAGGATACGTCGACTCTGCCTAGACTCTTGTTAACTATTTAAAATTTAATCCTTTGTTATTTTAGATGGGATATCATCAAATCACTTCTCCCACTCCGGACGGAACGGGAAGTGAGGGTAAAATTTTTAATGACTAAAACCCGCCCGTGTTTTTTCAAAATGCCCTTTACGTTTTGGGCCGCGGTAAATCTCGCAAACTCGAACAAACATAATATGTTCATCACAAAGCAGTAGCACGTGGCACAAAATAACAGCTTCATGGGTCGATCTTAGCGAAGTCAGCCTAGGTCGATCCGAAGATCGTTCCCGCGATCCCCGGCGTAGGTGAGAGATGGAAAACCGGGGTTAGTCTGACAGTAAGAGTCTGACAGACCCCTCCGCCCGCCCCAGGGTGGAGGACATCCATGAGGATTTCCACCCGTATAAAAAAAGGTCGATCCGAAGATGAGTTAATATCTTAATGTACCGAGATTTCTTCGTGCCTCGAAAAGTAATTTAAGCTGTTTATCCAGGTAGTCATTTGTATTATTTTGATAGTAGTTACGAGTTATCAGAAGCCAAGAATTTCGAGACCTGATGGAGTCAATACAAAGAGGAGTATCGTCGTTTTACCCAGTTGGTGGATTGTAAAGGTCGAGTAGTCGCTTCATGCTTCAAAAAGTGCTGGCTCTCAGCATAGTTGTCTTTTGAATTTTACCTTATGACCTTGACCTTTTGACTTTGACCTTTTGATTTTGACTTTGACCTTTTGATTTTGACTTTAACCTTTTGACTTTGACATTATACATATATATATATATTAGCTGCATCCGGTTTGACTGGAAACCCAAGTAGATTGATAGAATTTACATTTATTTTGTTTATAAAATAAAACCACATCATTTCGTTTCCAATATTTTTATTTTTAAATTAGTGGCAGTGAAGTTTTTGGGTAATAATCGAGTGATGAACAGAAGCCGGTTTCTGTCTCACGTTCGTCGAGTGAATACAAAAATAAATGTTCTCGGTATGTATGATACGAGTGAACGATGCCATTACGTGTTACAATCGGGTGGACTACTGTACTTTGAAGTATGAGGCAAAAACTTTATTTAAAAAATTGAGCTAGCAACATAGTCACAACATTCATGACATTCTTTAGAATTGCATCACAGGGATGGATATTCTGTCTCTTTAATAAACATCTGTCCAAAGTCAAAACAGCGTTTTCCCAAGTTATAGGTCGTTCCATAGCGTTCCTTTCACACAGTATCATATTAATACTTTATTAATACTTCCTATTTAATACCCATACTTCAAAATACAGTTATAAATATGTTTAAAAAGGTTTGTACGTGCCATATCTAACTTAACTAATATTACTTACAACTCATAAATTGGCACTTTGTAAAACAACAATTCTTATGGCATACCCTAGGGCACCAGTCCTTAGTCGCCTAGTATCGAAACTCGCTACATTATGTATTATTACACATTTTATGTAAAACTCTACAACACCTCTGACGTCACACTGTACAAGATAACGTTACTACAGTTACGTTAATTATCTAGTCTTAAGATATAGCAGTTATTCCGCAACGTTATTTTCTATAATGTGACGTCACAGTTAGAGTTGTACAATGGGATTGTAAAATAAGAACGATTTGGCACGTAACTTTAAAACGAGTCCCCTAAGTGCTATTTATAGTGTATGAATAACTAACATTCAATATTTTACGTATCTGTATTTGCACGACCGCACTGCATGTAAGTTGTGTACTGAGTTGTAACAGTTGCTCGTACATCCAGAACAGACTAAAGCATTCGCTGCTAAAATATCAATTCCACGTTTGGATTTCACAGGTTCAATATGCGAGGGATAGTAATTTTAAAATTTGACGTTAAATAGTATAATTAGCAACGCCATTACGTACAACGTCGACATTCTACAATGATCCTAAAAGATCGATTTTTATTTATATTTCTTAATGTCCGTATTAAATTTGGATTATACAAGTAATTGCTACAAATCAATACCCATCTTAAAGACTGACTTTAAAAAAACATTGACGTAACTATTAATTCGCCTATAAAAACGAGGTTCGAAAACGAAAGTGTTTTTCGAAAATTCTGTTACCGTTTATATATTATTAGTTATCTAATCATTATTTAGGTATGTATATTTTGAAAGAAATACAATTTGGGAAGGTATTACTGAGGACAAGAGGGCAGATTTTGTTTCACAGTTGATTCTTGCTGTAAATAAATAACAACATCAATATTCATTGCTTAATTCGTGTTGATAGGGATTAAATTCTTTATTTGTCGTACAAAACGTAGGTTTTGTTCCAAATTAGCAAGAATCGCCTGCGAGTCCTCAGCGACAATATTGTTACACGCGAGTCCAACAGTTAGAGATGATATACTTAATATTATTTCAGTCATGGAACTATTATCTGCACCACGAGGCAACGAGTGCTCTACAGGCATGGAAGTCTATAATTCAATTACTATCAAGATTTTGTCAACAAACTTACTTAAGTAACAATTATTCGCTGCTAAAATATGATTTTTGCTCATTAACCACGAACTATTATTTATTTGACCTTTATTGGTAGAAGAAACTCATGTACCTACTGTATATTACCTTCTGTCAAATTATTTGCTGACAATATTTGGCTGGTTATTTTCAAATCTATAGAATGAATCCTATATCAGATATAAATAGCTCACGAATAGAATGTTTCTCACCCACAATCTGATAGTAATTAATTATAACGATTTAAATGCCACTGTTGAATAGACACGGCAACAATATCATTGTACACAACGATCGAAGTTTTAAGCAATGCAACATAATTATGTTCACTTAAATCCTGTCGTTTAAGACCCCCTTCTTCGTACATCCAAAGCTGCCCTCGACAGTAACTCGGTTGCATTGCTTGACCCTCGCCTCCCAAAATACAACCGCGGATCATACGCGTCACAAACCAATTTTTACAATTTACCATTACTCCTATACACATAAAAATATTAAAACGGAACGTTTTAACTAGATATAATATCGTGTGCGTAACGATCTGTAACTCCATAGACTCACCATTAGCTGTACAAACGAATGTAGAAATGATTTGACTTAACAGAAGTATAGGACGCACACTTGCGCGACTGTCACAGTGCAAGGCAGACAACACGCTGAGCTACTAAATTGACAGCATTCTTAAAATCCAGTAAATGTTTAGTAGATTATATTTACCTATGCCTTTTTGTAAGTTCGTAATCCATCTTGTAAAAACGACTCGTCACTCGCCGTGTAGCCTGCCTCTTTCCTACAAATGTATCGACGGTCATCTTTGGACAGAACCAACATAAAAATCGCAGTCATCTGACATTTAAGATCTAACTCTCAGTATTACCTTATAAAACTTCAAGAGATTTTCCATCGGGACCAGTCCTCGACGTCACACTGTCGAAAGTATTCGTCGTCAGAATGTATAACATTTGACTTCAGTCCACAATGTGACGTCGAGAACATCACATAATTGCAGAATACGACTCATGTCTTTTTATCTCTGTCGCGCGTACGTACAAAATGTAAGAGCGACAGAAACTAATGACTGATCGGTATCTTAACACCTCAAAACCCGGCCACTTATTTTATGGAACCTTTTTTTAACGAAACTTACAGCTTCCCCTAAACTTTAATAGCGATAGTAAATTGAAAATTAAGTAACTTTAGGACAAGTCACAATATCAAACTTTAAAATCAAACTCTATCCAATAATGTATCAAAACATCAAAATTTTTATTTTCGGTTCACGAAAATAGGTTCATAATATAATTATATCGAATATATAAATATATTGATCGCTGAGAAATAGTTAAATCAGGTATGAATCGCAAACGGGACCTTCATGAACCGTTCGGAAAGAAGACGATGGTAAATAATACACAAGTATGTTCGGACAGTGGGCCCACGAGCGATTTGGGACACGATGAGAGTACTATTATCTAATTCGACTTTTATGTAAAACACTGTAGCAATCACAGTTTGTTCATTTATTCTTTCACGCGACAGAGATTCGTTTCGTTCCAAAAAGCTCGCGCATCCGCGATCCCCGCCATCGCACACAATCATAGTTAACAACACAAACAACGCGACGCGCTCGCGAGTGACGAGCGACGGTGGCGCCACCCCGACACCCGGCGGCGACTAACGGAACCTCTTCACAAACAATGTATCCACGTACTCCTTCAATAATATCCAATAATAATCGTTAATATTACACCTTAAATAACTATACAATATGAGAGCCTCCCGGCTGTAAAACTTATGAAACCACATTGTTTGTTATAATATACATTAATGCGTGACCACCACGACCTCCGTACTATACAAAAATTAAAAACATTATACAGTAATACTACGGTACCATATAGCTAATAAATACAAGAATCAACTTACCGACTACCAATACCCATGTAGCGAGATGTCTGACGCACGACGGTAGGTATATTCGTATTTTAGATACAACCATTTTTATTTTTAACATTCAATTTTATTAATTATAATAATTTTATATATCTATTAATGTTATGACTCTCTCTGAAACATCGTCATAGCTCTGGAACTGTCGCTCGGGCGAGCACCGACGCGCCGGGGCCGCCGGACCTCGCGCGTCGGCGTCCGCCGCTGTCTGTCTGTCTGTCCTACAGCGACTCCTCATACATACACATATTAACTGAATACATGAGCAAGTTATTTCCCCCGTGTGCGAGTGACGTCAGCGGGTCGAGCCGCCCTCTCACACTACAACGTATCATTTATTGTTTCCGAGTCTCTGTGGTGTTTCAGTTTAGACTTCGTCGATTGCGGGATGCATCGGGGATGATGATGAGTTTATACAGAAACTTATTCCCCAATATTAGGCCAACTTTAAGTGAAGTATGGAGAGCCGCGCGACGCGTGCGACGCGAGCGACGCGCGGCGACAAACGAACCGGGCACGAGCGGCGCGGGCGCTCGCTACAATTTATTATTTACCTAAGAACATTGACAATAACCTCGATGATAAACATTTGTGCGGGTGGTGTGTTCCGGCGACGCATATATAATACACAGCACGCGATGCGGGCGAGCCGCGACCGGCTTACACTACGTAATCACCTTAGAAATCGATAGGAAGTCAGTTTTACTTACAATAATTCCGCTATTTATTAACTAGGGTGCGACCCCGCTCTGCCGACCGACGTCGGGTCCGGCACGCGCGGGGCCGCGACAATTTTCATATATAAGTCTCTAATTATTCACTTCGGCGGGCGATCGCCTGAACGCCCGGCGCGGCGCCGCACCCGGCGACCCGCCGGACGCCGCGCCGCCTCCAGAGCGGCCCGATCCTGTCGTTTCGCCCGGATCTACGACGAAACCTTAGTAACGAATATTGCTTTCACGCGTGTGCGTGCGGCGTGCGGTGTGTGTGGGGAGGGGGTGTGCGGCGCAGCCTCAGCGCGCGGCGATGCGGCACAGCGCGGTGCGCACGGCGGCGGCGGCGGCGGGCACGGCGGCGCCGCACAGGCCCGATCAGAGCCGGTCCTCCTCCTCTTCCTCTTCGCCCTCGTCGCCGGCCTCCTCGTTCTCCTCCCGGTAGCCAGGGTGCTCGCTGATCGCGTAGTAGTTCCCGTTGTAGATGACGCCCAGCTCCCGCAGCGCGTCCCCGCGGATCGTCGCTTTGATGGTCCAGTTGTAGCAGTCGTCCGACTCAGACTCGCGGTCCAGGCGCTCCACGTCCAGGATCTTGGAGCTGAGCCGCTCCAGGATTATGCCAATGTCCTTGATGGTGAGGTGGCGCTTTTGGTCGACGCTGAGCTGGTCGATGAGCAGCAGGAACTTCTCGGAGGTGACGGCCTCGTCCTCCACGAGCGTGTTCTCGGTCTCGCTCTCGGAGGAGTCACGGTCGCCGCGGCGCGCGGACTCGGCGTCCAGAAAGCGCACGTGGCCCTTGGGCCGGCCTTGCGGCGAGGCGCGCGGCTGCGCGTCCTGGATGGGCGACGTGGCCACGCTCTTGTGCACGGCGATGCGGCGGCCCTCCTCGTGCAGCGCGCAGCAGTGGAAGTCGCACTCATCGGGCGGCGGGCGCGCAGGCGCGTGGTGCGCATGCGCGTGTGCGTGTGCGTGCGGCTGGTCGGCGGCGCGGCAGTCGGACGTGTGCACGTGCGCGCCGCCGGGCTGCTCCAGCGAGCCGGGCGCGCGCGCCAGGCGGGCGGCGCGGGGCTCGTCGTGGTTCACGACGGTGATGTGCGGCGGCGCGGGCGCCGGCCGCTCCAGCGACGTCTGGATGACGAGTGACGGCCGCCGGTCGGGCTTAGGCTGGCGCGAGGGCGAGCGCGCGGCGGGGGAGGCTTGCGGTCGCTGGTCCCAGTGCAGTACCACTGTGACGCGACCCTTGTTGTCCATAATCTTCCATGAAGGCGTCTCATCGTGGAGCTCGAGCGCGTGAATTGTTTCGCATACTATCTTCGGGATCGCCGATATTGCTGGAACAGATAAAGGTGACAATTAAACACCTATTTCATCTGTCTAGACCTTGCATTTGACGATTAGTGTAAGCCAGTTATCATGTACGTATGTAACTGTGCAGCGACTATGGAAGAAACAAAAAGGTGCACTCACCAGCCTTGATGACGTCGACGCCCGTGGGGTACCACCTCTCCCCCGGCCGCAGCAGCAGCAGCACGGTGTTCGGCGGGAGCGTACGCCAGTACTCGCCGTCCTCGACCTGCGTGCCGTCACTCTCCAGCACCAGCCGCACCGGCTCGCTCGCCGCTACCGATAGCTTCTCCTTACCTGCGCAGCAAGAACGATCATGGTTGAAAAATGGCGATTGAACAATGATGCAGAAGACAGCTCGCGAGCTTTCCCTCTATTAGTCCTAGTCCACAAGCCTAGATGAAAACCTTCCTAATAGTTTCCCAACTATGCTGGTATCAGTTTCTAGTCCGAATATCAGTATTTTGGTAAACTGCCTATCTGACTACCGCAGAACAATAAATGGAATTCGCAATACTCCCTCTGTTCCTAGGAAGGACTGGTAGTCAGATGTTGGTCTTCTGACCTTTGATGAGAAAGTATAAAATTTGAAAAACCTACTTAAAAGTTCGAGTTGATAATATCGTTACTGCAAGGATCGAATGTTAAAATAAAGCTATTGCAGTATTTAGATATATGTAATTTTGTGAAGTACGACCGGACAGACACAAGTAGGTCAGTAGGTTAATGTGATACGTCCTAGATAAATGGCTATAAAAAACTTTAGACGAAAATGTGTTTATGAACATAATGTAAAATAGTTACTGAATTTAAAAGTGTTATCACTCTGACACCTGAGGCAGGATCAACGACCTGTAGCGACACGCCTACCTAACTGTGACAGCGGCTTACATATTCGAATATTGACTATAAACCTCTGTAAATGATCTATCGCTTTAAAAAAAATGGTTAGAAAACCATTCAGCAAAACAACCTTAGTTACAGACACAACTAGACGACTTGTTTCTGCAATTTGTACTCAGATAAACTCGTATTCAGGCTTATGCCAGCTTATAGACCTATCAAAAATGTATAAACTTTCAAATAACGAACCTTAGTATATCCAAAGAAGACACCACGATTACAAGGCACTCTGCGTAAAGCTATACACGTGGAACCACCGATATCCCAAAAAATACTGCGCTAAGGGCACAACTTATCTCTTCGGCACCCAGTCCAGACTAACACCATTCGCGAGGGTCCGGAGGGAGGGTAGTAACCAGGTCAGTCGGTGCAGTCGGCCGGCTAACGCGGTTGACCTGCTCCGACGTGCTGCCCACGGCTAATTGCCGATCAATCCAGATCATTCGCTGCCACTAAACCAGCGGAATATCATCTTTGTTTTTTGGGTCGAATTGGATGTTCCCCAGAGGGTGTTAATTAAATGCAGCGTAATCTAGTTATTGAGTTGAAATTGATTGTTTAATTTTATTTTGAACTATACAATCCCTAAGCCCCAATTTCAGGAATGACAATTTTCGAAAAACTATTTAGTATTCCCAGTAGTAACAATAATGTTTCTGAAAACAATCCGTTGTCCAGAATGTGCTGTCAAAGTAATGCTCTAAGGTAGACTAATTGTTTTTAAGCAGTTTTAACCAATTTAGAAATTCTTTGTATAAAGTGTAATAACAACACTATCATTTAGCAACTTCACCATATTATTTATCCTTAACTGTCACTTATTAAGCATATTAGACATTGAACGCTGTGTACAGTAATAATTGGACTTCAGATTTATGTACTGTATATTGTCATAGTTGTGCTTAAATTGTCTTAGTCTGTCACTGGTACTTATTAAAATAAAAATAAACGCGATTCAAGTGATGTCCTGCCAGGGTCGCGGAATTTGTTCGAAACAGTTACCGCGGCCCTGGAACGCAAAGAGCATTTGGAGGAAAATGGGTGGGCTTTAGTCAGTAAGAGTCTGACACTCCCTCTCGCTCCGCCCAGAGCGGCAGCAGACATTTGCTGTTGCATGGCTGTTGAAAATTCATTCAATTAATCAGAGATATTTGTTGAGTTGATTTAGGTCTAGCCACAACTGTTTTGTAAAAATATTAACTTACAAAAAAAAAGTAAATGTATGTAGGTACCTACACATATATGTTATTGGGAATAATACAATATGCATAACTATATTCGAGGACATGATGTAGTGACTGTTTTTATGCAAAGTTAAACCCAATGTTACAGGATAACACCACCCACTACTACTTCACATTACATTTGAGTTGAAGTCCAGACATACTAAACAAGTTTCAACAGACAAACGTGACAACTCAAACGTACATGAAGCTTTGTCAATGAAATAAATGCATTCAGTTATAAGAAATCCAAAAAAGGACCTAACCAAACCTCAGGTAGAGGAATTTGTTCGAAAGAGTCACCGCGGCCCTGGAACGCAATACACAAGAAGGATCACGGGTGGGTTTTAGCCAGTAAGAGTCTGACACTCCCTCCCGCTCCGCCCAGAGCAGGAGAAGTCAGAAGTCATTTGAAGATTTCCCATCCAAAAAAAACGGAACCAAATATTTAGAATTTCCAATAGAAGTCCAGTAAACATTTTATCCGTGTTGATCTAAAAGTATGAACTACATAAAAGATAAAAGTTACTATGCTGGTGTGGTCTTTCTCAATAGCATCACGAGTCCCCTAAGTGTCATTCTATTAGCGAAACTGTTTTGTAAGTCTATGGTTTTAATAGACCTCAGTGAAATACGGTGATCATGATGTTTCCTGCGTCTGTACTGGAAGGTCATTTGAAGTAAACATACCTACTTGAAGTAAAACAATTTGAAAGTACGAGATACTTTAAAACTGTTCTACTTTAAGTTCCAACCATATTTAATTACTTTATGTTAAATTTGGCCTGAACTACCGAAAAAAATATTTCGGATATAGCCTAATAAATCATTTTAGAATTAATATTTTAGTTAAGTATTATATAATATTTTTTTTAAATTACTATTTAATATACTAATTACTTTTAAATTACTTAATATATTCATCATAATTTTTAATTTATTTATGTATATCTAACTATTACTATATATACACAAAACAAACTCTAGTGACGTCACGCGAGTTTTCAACGCATTGTATCGTCTTCATTTTTTGTTTACGTGAAAAAAGAAAAAATACTTTTCCAATCGTTTTTGGAAATCTATCAGACGGACTAATTAGATTATAAAAGAAAAATTCCAACAAACATAATCGTGTGGGGTATCATTGGATAGCTCTTTCAAAATGAAATACAGGTTTCTAAGAAAGTTTTTGAATTCGTAAAAAATGTGCCCCCCTCTAACTTTTAAACTATAAAGTTGAAAATTCTAAAAAAAAATAGTAAATAGAACTTCACAGACACTATAAACAAAAATTGGTTTGAACATTACAGCTTATATACTTTTAGAGATTTGAGATTTTAACAGTGAACTACGGAACTCTTCGCTATGCGTGGTCCGACACGCACTTGGCAGGTTTTGATAGATTGCGACTAAGTAGGAATATAAACGTTGCTTAAAGAATTGAAGAATTACCATTCATAATGCAGAAGGTATCCTTAAAAACATGGGCATTGCGAGAGTTAGTATTTGGCATTTGATAATAAATAGTATTTAAAACATTTCAATTGTAATATTAGTTATTGTTAATGTTTAACTGAAATAAAAATCATAGCGTTATAAGAAAAATGGTGTACTATGTTGATGATAGCGAAACACAGGTTTTACTTAGTATGGGCTTGTATCTGCGTTGCTAATGTAAACTGCGTTCATATTTTATACTTTTGGGAGAAATAAAATGTTTTTTAGTGCCGAAATGGTTTTCGAGATATACTTAATTAGAACTCGAACTGGCACCCTTAACATTAGGAGTACATCTATAAAGTGAAAATAGTTAACCACGGTCGAACGACATTGTCATCTCATACTGACATAAACTGACCAATCACAAGTTAACAGTGGCGTAGCTTATCGTAAAGGGGACCCCTTTCATCATCTGCCGAACATGAAAATATTTTTCATGGAGGAACTCGATTATATTTGTCTTTATTGAGACAACACTATTGGATAATTAAGGGAAATACAGCTACTAAGAAATAATTTCGTAATTGTGTGACCTGCAAAAAACAAGAGCCCAAAAGACTACATCAAATAATGGGACATCTGCCTGATTTCAGAACTAATCCCACACCTCCATTTTATCACACTAGAATAGATTACACAGGATTTATTAGAGTAAATCTCGATCGTGATTTTTGTATCGAACAGGGACTTTGCAGAGATAACCCCAAGTGGAGAGTAGTATGTTTTAAAAATAAATAAAATAGGAATAAGAATTATTACTTGGACAACTAAAACAAGTAAGAGGAATGACGATGAAGTAGAAGCGAAATAGGCTTGAAAATTCGAGAATTCTGAATTGAAATTAAATTTACTGAACCAAGAAGATAATTCTTTACGAGCCTCACCTATTAAATGTTTGAGATAGGTGATAACATTTTACATTTGTTTTGTCTTATGACATGGTGGTAGCTACGCCCCTGATTTGTGAGATGTTACAATATCCAAAACACTAATTTATCTAGATATACCTAGGTCGTACTTCACAAAATCTTATTATGACTTTGTCTTATTATGAAAATCTAAATAGGTACCTTTCCAAAATATAAAGCACCACAAAATAAATAAGTGTCACAATAATATGATTATAATTTTTTGATGACAGTTAAATTCATCACAATAAATAAGTAAAGAATAAAAGCGTAAGAAACAAAATTTTTAAAAGAACCTAAAACGTCGAACCAGTAGAGAAAAAGTTAAAATCATTTAACATCATTGTCAAGGTCACACAAATGATGATTGAACATAATAATATTTTTTTATTTTCTATTCAGTCGACTACGAACCAAATAGAAAATAATAAATGATGATTTTGATCTGTCAAAGTGATCATCAAATTTTAAAAAATAATAAATAGCTGATCTTTAAAATGAAACTAATCAAGCAAACCAAATTTATCCACGATGATATTGACAATTAATCATAATATAATCATCACGTGTAGTTCAATAATAACCAATTAATTTCAAATATAAACTTATCTAATCTATTAGCACAAAGTAGGCGAGGTCCCCCGTCCCCTGCGCAGCCCTGTAGGTCACTAGGGTGAATCTGGCTGCACAGAGGACTGGGTGAACCCAGGGTACTGACCTCGGTGAATCAACTCCTCGAAGCTAGTGACGACCAGTCCCTTCCTTACGTTCCTTGAACTGTCCCATATCTTGAAAGGCCTCTTTCCTCTGACCTCCTGAAATTTAGAAAATTATCTTTGAAAATTTGCACTAAAATATGTATACTTTTGATATGGAATTGGGTTTTGAATGTTATAAAAGTTTGTATAGAATAAGGACAGATTGATTGAATTTATTTTCGTGTTTGAATTATCATGAGTTTTCTATACATACCATTTGGTTCCATTATTTTAGTATAACCCATAATATATTCGTCATAATCTCATAATGTAGCATTGATTGATTACCAATTTTTATAGTTGAATTTAAATCGAATAAATCAATCAATTTCTTTGAATAAATCATTGATATTTTTTGCATGTTTCGTTTTTCAATTAATAACAACAGCACTGAACTGGTCATCCGTAACATTGATATTAATTTAATAGCATCATACAGTAAGACAGTAAAGCTATGCTACGCCCAGGCGCTACGGTGTGGTCCGTCTACGTAGTAGTGCGTAGCGGTCGTCCGTAGCGCCTGCACTGGCTGCAGCGGTGCAACGCCCGAGCGACCTCCGCGCCCCTGCCCCCCGCCCGCCTGCCCCCGGGGCCCGGCTCGCGCCCCCTCCAGCCCCCCGCCCCCGCCCCGCTGACACGCCCCGCGCCCCGCACGCACTGTGCGTTGACCCACTGACATCACCGCCCTGCACGATCTTTAATCTAGACTGGGACTTGTAAACTTCGAGCCATTAAATAAGTTTCGTCTCAAGTATTTGCACGATATTAGCATCGGGTACCTCGCTCGCTAACTGTACAACTAATTGCTCGGATTCTTTTTCGGTTATGATAAAATTGTTGCGATATATCGTGTGAGGCCGCAGCCGAGTGCGGCCGGGAGCGACGTGCTAGCGACGCGCGTGTCTGTCCAGCAGCACTAGCGCGCGGAGCCCTACGAGCCCCGCGAGCCGCGCTCCGGCGCCCGCGAGACACATACCTCGGGTATTTCGACTATCATGTTTCCTTCACTCACTCACTGGCAGGTACGAACTCGCGTCACCGTCACTGTTACAATGCTACTTAAACATAAAGTGTGTGATGATCACTAGAGAGTTGAAGTCGGGTATCGTATGGTGCAAGTAGAGGTTATACGAGGGTGGCTGCGGCGCGGTGCGCGCCGGCGGAGCGCCGCGGCCGCACTGGGCGCCGTGACCGGGTCGCGCGGCCCCGCCCCGGCGCCCCGCCGCCCGCGCCGCGCACCCCGCGCGCCAACCCCCGCCGCCCGCGCCCCGCACTGCAGCGCTCACCCGTAATCTCTTGATGCCGTAAGATCTTGAAATTAGCGACGCCGATGATGCACTTACGGGACGGACGAGAGCACGTCGCAGCTGAGACCTGCGAGTTGACGAGCAGCTCGTAGGCACACACCAGGTAGGCTTCGCTGTGTTTACATTATTTCATCACCTCCACTCCTCGTAAAACGATAATGAAAACATCGCGAGGACACCGCGCGGTATGCCCAACAACCAAAGTATCGAAGACATCTTTATGTCCTATTTTCATAAGGCGGCCAGTGTCCCAGCAGTGGGAACATCGTAGGCTGATTATGAAAGCCTTTTCCAAACGTACAATTTATTGAAGGCTTAACTAGGTTACGTGTAGACGCGGTGCAGTGGCCGGCACTCGCGGAATTGGATGTTAGATACGTACATACAAGATAAATGGCTCCGTTACGTCATAAAATATAGTACGACTTACATCGATAGGAACTGATCATATTACAGTCTGTTCGGCTGGATAATGGTGGCTTATATGTATACACGTACTTGCGTTGCGGTTTATGATCTACTAGTGACCGCTTTATAGTGTTTAACAACTAAAACCTTATCATTTTTATGCACCTTTTCACAGTTTAAAGGAGGATTGGAATAAACCTTAAGCTAACGCGAAAATCTTTAAGCTGGGACTCATTAACAATGTTGCGGTTACGATGCCACCGTAACCGTAGGAAGTGCTACGTTTCGTAGCAAACAAACTATGCTTTTCGTAGCAGCCTTGCTACGCTTTTCGTAGCAGCCGTGCTACGCTTTTCGTAGCAGCCGTGCTACGCGTTTCGTAGCAGCCGTGCTACGCTTTTCGTAGCAGTCGTGCTACGCTTTTCGTAGCAGCCGTGCTACGCTTTTCGTACCAGCCGTGCTACGCTTTTCGTAGCAGCCGTTCAGAGTTTTTCGTAGCAGATGCGCTACGCGGCTCGTAGTTTGAATGCTCCGATTTTCGTAGCAACCATAAAATGCTTTTTATAGCAGTTCGGATGCTACGCTTTTCGCATCAAATTCGAAATAAATCCCCAACGATACGAGTTCCACAACACAATCTCGTAGCAAAGCTTTAGTAATGAGAACTAAGTCTTGGTTATTTGGCAATATTAACTTCCATTATAGTGTGTAAATGGCCTTTTAGTGGTGGAAAAATATTATGACTGCCAAGAATCAAAGCATGCTCAAATGTTATTAACTTTTAAATTCTAGACTTCTTGCTTAACAGAGCATCAAATCTGTATATTTCAAATCTATGCGGCTACGACTGCTACGCGGCTACGACTGCTACGCGGCTACGACTACTACGCGGCTACGAATGCTACGCGGGGATACCGTCCACCTTAGATTATGTGAAAAGGTTGAAGGAGTGTTCCCACATTTCGAATGTTATTTAAAATCTCAATAATTATATTCTTTGGTTACTATTAAACCCAAGACATAGTGGTAAACATCAAAAAACGCTCGGCTGGACAACGCAACGGCCAAAAGGTCGTTGATAGCCGAGCGTTTTTTTATCGTCTTCATTATCTATATGCTGTGGACAATGGTGTGAGTTTCACATTTATATAATATCTTTGTTTATATTATTTGCGCAGATATAATGTGTTACTGTTTGTTTGTCCCAAATAAATAAATAAATCGCTAATTTATTAAGCGCAACAGAAATATTTTTTTAATGTTATTATTTAATTAGATCCCAATATAAGAGTGCCAATAATTGGCACTCTTATATCGGGATCTAATTAATTCTACTCATTTTTAAGCACCGTTCAGATCTCAGTTGCAATCTGTCAAAAAATAATTAAAAAATGAGACTTTTTTGACAGTTTGTGACTGACATGAGAATTCGAAAATTGTTTAAATATTAGTAAAATTAGACCTCGGGATAATTTCAACCGGACAGGCTTCCCACTGACCGATATCACATGTCTACGAGGGTGCTACGACGAAATATGCTCGTAGCGTAATTAATATTGATTTTTAACTGTACTATTACAAAATATTTGTACAGTAAATCGTGTGATGATATTATCCATACACTAGCAGAGCCCTGTGATTTCACCCGCGTTGTTCCCATTCCCGTGGGAACACAGAGATAAAATATAGCATATGTTACTTGCTGATAATGCACCTTTCTATTGGTGAAAAAATGGTTAATATCGGTGAAAAAATGGTTAATATCGGTGAAAAAATGGTTAATATCGGTGCAGTACTTTCGGAGCTTATTCTGTACAAACAAACAATTTTTGTTCCTATTTATAAAATTATTATAGATCTATACTATGTAGTATGATTAGTCATACATAACATCACGCGTGTATTTTCAGAAAGGTAGGCAGAGGAGGATCGTGTGAAGTCACCTACATTTCGCAAATTATATTTTCCATGTCTATCAAGTTATGTCCTAGGATTATCATAGGCCTCAGATTGAATAATAATTCATAAATAAAAATTTTAACTACTATAAGTTTTATCATTGTTTACTAACACGATGGATCATTGTTGTCCGAATAAATACAGAATATTATCTTATTATTATTATTGAAAGAGCTGAGTCATGGGGGGAAGAATAATATTTTAGAAATTTTATTTAAAAAAGAGTAACTATGAAGTCTCTTGTCCGTTTCTCTCTGTGAATAACTAGAGACACATTATTATATATTAAAAAAACAATAGTAAAACTGTCTTTTAGTGGTTTCATTGAAATAAATGAATTGACTTAGACTTTCGAGCCTCTGTCCAACAGCGGAATAATGTAAACATTGATCAGTAAAATCAGTCGATGACGAAGAAAATTCTCCCATTCTCAGTTGCTGAACTCCAAAAGAATGTGATTTTACTGATCGAATGAGGTTAGATAAAAACCTAAAAAAAAAGGTAAAAATTAACAATCGCTTTTACTAGGAAAACACAACCTTTTTCTTCACGTTTTACGACTTGCCCTAGATAATAACCGTGTGTTACCTCCGCCATTTTTCCTCACATTCGGGCAGAATTTATCGTTTTTTAATACTTCTTTAATATAACGAAGGCGTTACAATAACGTGACGCGCACGCGTTACGCGTTAATAACGCCGGATTAACCGTAATTACGCCGGAGTTACGGCGTTACGGTGTTACGGCCCACGTGAACTGTCACGTTAACGTGAAAGTCATATCGTGACTTTAGGCCTTCTAATTTTTATGCCTTATAAGGTTCTTAACATTACAGCATAGAGTTTTTGCGATGGGCCTTTTTATGAAAACCGGAAACTACGATCAATTCTACAAAGTCATCGTAAAGTAAATACGACGTCAATTTAAAAACAAATACACTGGTTTATTTTTCACCAAAGTAGAGATTAAAGTTCTTTGGTTACTTAAACCTGTGTTCTAAGTCAGTTCCTTCATTCGACTAAAAAAATGGAGTGGAGGAAGTTTCCTTCAAAAGAATTTCAGCATAAATACGAAGTCTTTTTGGAAGAGCTACATGATTTTGCAAATCCACACTAATATTTTAAAGAGGAAAGATTTGTATGTTTGTAACGAATGAACTCAAAAACTACTGGACCGATTTCAAAAATTCTTCCACGATTAGAATGCTATATTATCCCTGAGTAACATAGGCTTTATTCAAATAAATAATTTTCCAACCCTGCGAAACCGGGACGGGCCACTAGTTACTTATAATTTACACTTTTACACGACATTTTTCGTCCATTTAAACTAGAAAAAGCGAAAGACAAATACTCCACAAAAAATCCCTAAAAATCCACAAAATGGTAGACATGTAATGGTCGAGTCATAAAAGAATGTCAGTCAGCCATGACAACGAAAAAACCATCAAATATCAATTCACTGTCACTTGATTTTACACTCTACATACTTTGGTTATAAGGTTTATTCCCAGGATTTTTCGTCCTGGGAAGTACCAGGAAATCTGTTGATCCCGTTCCTGAGAAATTTAGGTCATGAAAAGTTGAAAAATCCTTTATATATCTGAACTTGAAGTGCCCAGTTTTGACGATAGATATATTCAATTGGCAATGTCCATCCACCACCGCATCTTAACCGAAAATGATTCGGAAGTCGGTGAGAGAGAGAGAGGGAGATAAAGAAGGATAAAAAGAATACTCATTACGTGACAACAGTATTCTGAGGACAGTGGCGGATAACATCTACTCGCCTATTCTGAGACGGTTTGTGGGGGTGATGCACGAGTGAGTTTTGTTCGCTTGAGCGTCATCCACATGAAGCGAACTAAAATATAAAAAATTGTAAATAATACTTTGTGCTACTAAATTTACTACTACTGCTACTTTACTAACATTAGATATCCGACATTGTTGTACGAGAAATAAAGAATTTATTATTACTATATAAGTTGCAGAAAATATAGATGAAGAAAACATTACATTATAGGGTGACACAATGGCCGGCAGATCTTTTCAAGACAACTTTTGGATGGATTTAAATAGAGGAAGAAAGACGGTACCGTATTGTAGATAGTCTTAGGTATAATATAGGGTAGACTTCCAAAAACCATTAGACACGTATTTTTTCATTTTTGCGTTAATGAAAAACGAAGATTATACAGTGCGTTGAAAATTCTTGTGACGTCACTATGTATTACAATTTTTACCGCGACGTGACGTCACACACAAGCTCTTGATCTTTGATGTTTTTTACCTTCATATTTTTTTTTAATTCTTAAAGCAAAAAATACATATTCAAATTTTACGATAACTTAACTGACCGACTAAATAGAATCATATTTTTTTTTTACCACGCGGTTTCGCCCGCGTTATTATTCGTATGTACACCATATATTTTATCCACGTTCCCGTAGGAATACGGGGATAAAATATAGACTATGTTACTGGCTAATAATGTAGCTTTCCATTGTTGAAGAAATGGTTAAAATCGGTAGTTATTCGGTACAACCAAACAAAAAAAAATCTTACCTATTATAATCTTAGTATAGATAAATCCCCACAAAATACAGGTCCTGGCTTAGTTTGAACCAGATTTATGGCAATACTTTTGTGTGCTATTTTATTATGTCTGGCATGTATTTGAAGTGTTAATTTTTGAAAAAATAAATAGCTTATCTATATATATACTTATATATAAAGCTGAAGAGTTTGTTTGTTTGGTTGAACGCGCTAATCTCAGGAATTACTGGTCCGATTTGAAAAATTATTTCTGAGTTAGATAGTCCATTTATCGAGCTGATATCATCACGCTAAGACCTATAGGAGCGGAGCACCAATAAATAATGTTTCAAAACCGGGGGTTTATATGTATTTTAGGGTATTCCACGGGGACGAAGTCGCGGGCAAAAGCTATTACAATAATAATATGAAAAAAAAGCAGAGAATCCAAGTAAAGACGATAAATTAGAGAGAGTGATTTTAACCATAGCTTTAAAAGTGGACAAAGATTGAGCACGTCTCACCGACACAGGCACGGCATTCCATAACCACTTGAACCGTAAAAGATTGGCTATCATCTCATAATGTGTCATTGCGGGTTACCAACTTAAAAACAGCCGTGAGTGTCTGACACTTGAGATTTCTTGCCACCTACTGCGCGGGTCTATGGATGGGGAGTTATGGGTGGCTTGCCGTTCGATAACAATCAGGCCCAGGTCGATGGCGAGTTATGTTCCACGCGCGCCGCAAAGAGACGGGGCCCCATAGGGTCAGTGCATGCTAGGGTTACGGAATTTGTACGAATGAGTCACCGCGGCTCTGGGACGCAAAGAGCACTAGAAGGAACACGCGTGGGTTTTAGTCAGTAAGAGTCTGACAATTCCTTCTGCTCCGCCCAGAGCGGGAGAAGTCATTTGATGATTTCCCATTAAGAAAATAAAAGGGTGTCTGACACCCAGCAAAGGCTGAGATGGTAACTCTTTCACTATACCACGCTGAGTGCAGTTCTTTACTGTTATTTATTTAAATCTGTGTGTATTGCTGTTCTGTGGAAATTGTCTGTGGTTAATTACGAAAACTTTAAAAAAAAAATTAGACTGTGCCCCGGACTAGGAGCTTCTCTTGTATCGTGGGTGTCTAATTTGTTAAATTTAATCTACTAATATAAAAGCATCATTATGTCTTCCCAATGGTATTGAAAGAAATGTATAATGGTAATAATCTCGTACATAATAAATGCGAGACGTATGCGGTCTTCTAAAATTTATATCAATTTAATACTATAAGGTAATCTGTTAAAATATTATTAACTTTCATCACTTTTTTTGCTATTAAATAACACTAATAAATAATATGTAATATATATATATATATATTTTAGTAGTAGTATTTCGAAAATCATTTCTACTAACGCGTTTTATAATAATGGCAATACGATAATGTCATTCTACTACGATTCTATTACGAGACCATTGACCGACCAATGATCGACCATTATGAATTTAGCAGATTACGAACTTTTAGCAAAATGACAATGGGATCGTGTTGGAATGACTAATTAATAAAAAACTAGCGTCGCCCCGCGGTTTCACCCGCGTTGTTTCCGTTCCCGTGGGAATATGGGAATATAATATAGCCTATGTTCACTGGAGATAGTGTAGCTTCCCAACAGTGAAAGAATTTTTCAAATCGGTGAAGTAGTTTCGGAGCCTATTCAATGCAAACAAACAAGCAAACAAAAAAACAATCAAATCTTCCTCTTTATAGTATTAGTGTAGCAGACTTGGCGCCCAGGTGGAAAAACGATGCATTTGCAATCATTACCCCAACGAGGCTGTCCCTTTTAAGAACGCATTTCATAAAATGCGTTCTTAAAAGGGACAGCCTCGTTGGGGTCAGTAAAGAACTGCACTCAGCGTGGTATAGTGAAAGAGTTACCATCTCAGCCTTTGCTGGGTGTCTGACACCCTTTTATTTTCTTAATGGGAAATCATCAAATGACTTCTCCCGCTCTGGGCGGAGCAGAAGGAATTGTCAGACTCTTACTGACTAAAACCCACGCGTGTTCCTTCTAGTGCTCTTTGCGTCCCAGAGCCGCGGTGACTCATTCGTACAAATTCCGTAACCTTAGCATGCACTGACCCTATGGGGCCCCGTCTTCTTTGCGGCGCGCGTGGAACATAACTCGCCATTTGTTATCGAACGGCAAGCCACCCATAACTCCCCATCCATAGACCCGCGCAGTAGGTGGCAAGAAATCTCAAGTGTCAGACACTCGCCGCTGTTTTTAAGTTGGTAACCCGCAATGACACATTATGAGATGATAGCCAATCTTTTACGGTTCAAGTGGTTCAAAGAATTTTTCAAATCGGTGAAGTAGTTTCGGAGTCTATTCAATGCAAACAAACAAACAAAAAAACAATCAAACCTTCCTCTTTATAATATTAGTGTAGCAGACTTGGAGCCCAGGTGGAAAAACGTTGCATTTGCAATCATTACCCCAAAGAGGCTGTCCCTTTTAAGTACGCATTTCATAAAATGCTGATATGCCTACGTATATTGAGACCCACTCTGAAATATGTCCGAACATGTTTCAGCGACAGAAAGAGCTCAAGGCCGTACTTTTAAAATAGAATAGTTCTTCGTTGAGACCACTTCAGCTAGTGCAAGGCTATCTTTCTTGTCTGCTGTGTTTTGTCAAGTGTTCGAGCAGTTTTATAAATGTTTCTGTTGTCACTTTTAAATTTTCGTGGAAACTCTCCATTCCGGAAGAAATTCATAATTCATAATTTTGGGTCCTGTTTTCATTGTCACTAAATTCATTTGCATATTTTATATATCTACATTTACTCATAAAATCGTTTTTCCTTAAATAGGCACTATGAAAGCCTAGCCAAAAACACTAAGTCCTAGAAAACTGTAACTAGGTATATATGTATGTAGGTTTTATTTATAACTGAAGGAAAGTCTTTGATACCGATATATCCTGAGACGAGTGACGGACATGTGCTTATTTTGAAAATTATTCAGTTTACCTCTGCTGGTAATACTTGGTTCTATAACAAGTATACACACTTGGTGCACCGACCCCACATGTATGATTTTTGTTTTGTACACCAAATATTGTAAAACATTTATTCGAAAAGAGTAACTATGGAGTTTTTTCATAAGAATCTATATTAGAGTCACTTAATTATGATAACTTTTAATGATGACGTTCAATAGTGCAGTTTTATGGCTTAACTGAAATAAACGTTTTGACTTTCACGAAGTCTCGGGGATCAGTTAGTCGTCCTATAGTATCACTTAGATTCCGGAAAAACCTATGTACTTGCTGTTTCCGCAAATAGATCGAGCTCTTTCGGAAACTAAAGGGAACATTTTAATACCGCCCTATTTTATGTAACATAAATAGTTGATTGACAAAAAGTATCTTGATTCGATAACATAAATCCCGTACAGCTCTAACTTGACCTTTGAATAATTTTATTCTATAAAATAGATTTACGCAAAAACAGAAAACATTTCCGTGTCAAACATAGTATATTCATGAATATAATATTTTATTTAAATGTAGGTGTAAAAAGGCTTTCCGGATCTTTGAAAATGAGCGTGCCAAAAAGGCGTTGAATTTTGTGAAAAATTATAAACGAAATTCTATTCAATCATACTGAAATCTCTAAAACTATAAACGCAAACCTTTCGATGCCTCAAAAAATTTAGCAACCTAATGGGCTCAAGCAGTATAGTTAGAAGTTCCGTCAGAAAAGAAAAACCTGGGAAGTCAGGTGGATTCCCAGAACAACCGATCAGCAGAACAGAAGATCCTCCTAGTGCCCTTTACGTTCCAGGGACGCGATGACTCTTTCGAACAAATTCCGCAGTCCTAGCAGGCACTGACCCTATGGGCTCCAGTCTTCGTTACTGAGGCGCTCGTGGAAAACGACGCGCAATCGACCAGGGCCTAGTTGCTATCGGACGGCGAGCCACCCATAGCTCGCCGGCTGGGAATCGCCCTGCGTTTCCCGACGCCCGGCATCTTCTTCTGTTGCGGCTGCTGGAGCGTGAAGTTTCCCTCTCTCGCATGCGATTCGCCTCCTCCTTCGCTAGCATTACTGCTCCGTAGAAGGAGGTGAACGCTTCCCATGCCTCCTCGCTCTGGACCATGGATTGAACCAGACTCGGACGCGTGAGTTCGCCGTTGCCGATCGCCTCGACGAGGACACGGCGCTGCTCCGCCCAAGCAGGGCAGACCTCCACCGTATGCTCCACTGTGTCCTCCGGGATAACCGATCAGCCTTGAGAGTGAACAGGTTCCTTTTTGGAACGCGCGTACCTTTCGTGGACGTCATATATCACGCGAGACCTCGAACTGAAGAGTGGGCTCAATATGAGGTAAACCGAAAATCACGTATTACATTTTCAAATAATTTTTTTTTTGTCGTTTTGGTCGCAATGGAAATACACACGCACTGAAAATTTGAAATTTCTACCTATAACGGTTCATAAGATACAGCCCACAGACAGACAGACTGAGGAACGGACAGTGGAGGCTTATTAATAGGGTTCCATGGTTGTTGTAAAATTTGTTCGAAAGAGTCACCGCGGTCCTGGAATGCAATGGGCATTAGTAGAAACACGGTCAGTAAGAGTCTGACACTCCCTTCCGCTTCGCCCAGAGTGGAAGAAGTCATTTGATGATTTTCCATCCAGAAAAAAAGGGTTCCGTTGGTTATCCTTCAAGTTCAGAATCTGAAGAAGTCATAGGTTCTTGCTGCCTGTTACGCGAGGATTATTTAACTCCACCTGTGAGCGAAGTAAACAAGGATACTATGTTTTAGTAAACGAAATTGCGGGGGCCGGCTTGTCGTAAACAAGTTATTAATTACATTATTTTTGTATTAAGCACCGTGTTTCATGAACGCCTACTGCCTACCCACTCGGCGGCACGCTTGATTGATAGCTGATCGCTCAAGTTACCAAACATTAGTTCCTTTGACCTTACATGTTTTAAGTACTTGACATTTACAACTATATGTGGGATTTTATGTAAACGTGTGAGGTACCTGCTATGGACCATCAGCGGGCCTACCATGACGTCTTAAAACGTGAGTCTTCCGAGCGAGAAAAAGGGATGGAGCTATATAAGGTGTATAACTCTATCCCTCTTTCTCGCTCGGAAGACTCACGTTTTAACACCTCATGGTACGCCCGCTGGTATTAGTTTCCCTGTATGTACGTATCCTAGCGCGAACACACACATTACTTACAAAATAAAACCTTTTTAACAGACTTCCAAAAAAGGAGGAGGTTCCCAAATCGACTGTATTTTTTTTTAAGATCTGAGCATATAGTTATCCTTCATTCATGAAGAGAAAGAACGGACAGAAAGACAGCGCGAAGCGACTTTGTTTTATACTATGTAGTGAAGATATGAATTCTAGTCTAGCGTGCGCCACCATCGACCACATTATTACTTATTTTGAAGTGAGAGTGAGTTGTCGACTGCAACCAAAAAAACCGTAAGAACAAAAAGTTTTTCTGTCCTCGAAGCTAAGCCTAAGCCCAGATTATCAGCAAGAAATAAGCATTGTATAAAAAAACTTTTTACAAAAAAATACAACCGACTTTTACACAAAAAAGCAAAAAAGTGCAAAATAACTTTAATTTCGGAACTCGGTGTTTGTGGTTGCTTTTTCGTTTTTTGAACACCGACTTCCGAAATTAAAGTTATTTTGCACTTTTTTGATTTTTTGTGTAAAAGTCGGTTGTATTTTTTTGTAAAAAGTTTTTTATTTTTCACTTTTTAGTGGTACCTACAGCCCCTCCCCACCCCCACCTAAACGAACCAATCACATTGGTGTAAAAAAACGTACAGCTCCTTTGCAGAGTAAACGGAGAGGTCGTCA
This sequence comes from Hecatera dysodea, assembly GCA_905332915.2. Taxonomy (NCBI): domain Eukaryota; kingdom Metazoa; phylum Arthropoda; class Insecta; order Lepidoptera; family Noctuidae; genus Hecatera; species Hecatera dysodea. The sequence goes on along the minus strand of HG995296.1, from coordinate 21,172,227 downwards.
AAGTAGACAAATTACATATTTTTTTTAGATTTTTCGAAAACCGCTTGGTTGATTTCGATAAAATTTCATGGGACCATTTGGGAAGTATACCCTTTCCAACAAAAAAAGATTTTTTCAAATCGATTGACAAGCGACGGAGTTATGCGCGAACAAACATAAAAAAAAAAATACAAACATCCGAATTGAGAACCTCCTCCTTTTTTAGAAGTCGGTTAAAAACAGCTCAAGACGAGGTAAACAATTAGGCATTCAAAAGAATCTGCTCAAAGAACAGCATACAGTCGTACATTTCAAAATATCACTACTCATGAAGAAAATAAAAGCTGTTTTAACACATCGAGTATTCAAAAACAGATGTCGATATTGAATGAATGTGGGATATTAAAAAAACCATTTCCGCGTATATGCTATAACACCTATATTGTTCAATGAATTGCATTCAAAATATCCGACCACCCGTAAACTACAGCTCTTCTAATTTTTATGATAAAAACCTAAAAGCATCAGCTTTAAAAAAGTGAAATATCTACATATGTACGTTCATTTGAAATATGGTTTAGTTGCAGTTATAACGGTAATATAAGCCGCGAACGTGTGAATGGATATCAGTTTTTTTTTTTTTAAATAAAGTTTTAATAAAGTTAAAAAAAGAAGTGTTATGTTTTCAGGGTTCATGTATGTAAGTACATATGTATGTAAGTTTGTGAGTTTATTTATTCCACCATAACTCCTTTACGACTAAACCGATATTAATGTATGTGGTTTCGTTAGAAGCGTTGAGATAGTGGAAAGGTGGAACCATGGCTCACAAATAAAAACGAACAAAATATTTTGTAGTAGCCACTCTTGTTGTGTTTTTAACCGACTTCTAAAAAAGGAGGAGGTTCTCAATTCGGATGTTTGTATTTTTTTTTTTTTATGTTTGTTCGCGCATAACTCCGTCGTTTGTCAACCGATTTGAAAAATTCTTTTTTTGTTGGAAAGGGTATACTTCCCAAATGGTCCCATGAAAATTTTATCGAAATCGACCAAGCGGTTTTCGAAAAATCTAAAAAAAATATGTACATTGTCTACATTGACGACCTTTTAGTTTACTCTGCAAAGGAGCAGTACGTTTTTTTTACAACAATGTGATTGGTTCGTTTAGGTGGGGGGAGGGGAGGGGATGTAGGTACCACTAAAAAGTGAAAAATAAAAAACTTTTTACAAAAAAATACAACCGACTTTTACACAAAAAATCAAAAAGTGCAAAATAATTTTAATTTCGGAAGTCGGTGTTCAAAAAACAAAAAAAGCAACCACAAACACCGAGTTCCAAAATTAAAGTTATTTTGCACTTTTTGATTTTTTGTGTAAAAGTCGGTTGTATTTTTTTGTAAAAAGTTTTTATTGTTGACTAGCCGACCCGCGCTACTTGGTCTGCGTCACATTTTTCATGAGTGATTCACTCTTATTAGTCGTAGCGTGATGGTATATAGCCTATAGCCGTCCTTGATAAATGGGCTATCTACCACTGAAAGAATGTTTCAAATCGGACTAGTAGTTTCTGAGATTAGCGCGTTCAAGTAAGCAAACTCTTCAGCTTTAATTACTAGCGACCCGCCCCGAGCTCGCACGAGTGCAATGCTGACACCAAATCTCTACCATATTATGCATGTATTATACATATAAACCTTCATCTTGAATCACTCTATCTATTAAAAATAGCATCAAAATCCGTTGCGTAGTTTTAAAGATCTAAGATCTAATAGGGATTTAGGATTAAAGATCTAATAGGGACAGACAGACAGCGCGAAGCGACTTTTTTATTCGATATAGTGATTACTATAGATTTCTTTAACACAAAAACAAATAATTTAAATACACGTACGCTTGCCATGTCAAAAAGTGAACTAGGTTAGATAATAAAATCTTGTCATTGCAATCGGGGGACCTGTAAAGAACTATTCAAAGGAACCGTCCTGATTATTATCTAACTTATTATTAATTTTGTAGTTCACATTTTGGCATGGCAGGCGTGTATTTTATTTTATTTAATTATTTGTTTTTTATTTCATACCTTTTTTGCAAACTTTAGACGATGATAGTATATGTAGTGTAATTTACATGGAAACAAAAAAAAATGTATTGTTTATTTATAGGAAATATGCATTTCGTAAATGCCCATACATGCATGTTATTTATACGTAATAGAAATATTCTGAATTTGAAGATCCATCACCATAAAATATAAAACTAAGGTCTGATTTCTTTTGTAATTAGACAAATTAGGGCGTCGGGGGGTGGGAGACATAAACTGCAACAGTTTATGGCCCCCATCCCCTTCCCCGTGGGGTGGGACAAATGAGCAGCGAGGGGTGACGGCAGTCGCGTGTGAAGCGTTTATTTTTACAAGATCTGCTCTTATTGGACTGCCGATGGCTTGGAATGCAGACAGGTATGCCGAGTTTTAAGTGCTCGTAGAAAAGTAGTGGATGTGAGGAAACATTGTCTTGGGTATGTGTTTGTAATGAATAAGTTCTATGAATTTAAATTTGAAGACAGATAGGCTCATGAGCTAAAATATTATGGTGTAAAAGTGAGTTTATGCGTTACACTTGCAAGCCAAAATCGCCGACCTGATTTTGATGTATTTTGGTACTGTAGTACCTATAGATGGAAAACGGTTGTATACTAATTAAAAGGGGAAGCCGTGGGAAAAAGCTAGATTGTGCACACCTCACTATACAGGACTATATTTATATATAATATGTGTATATTCGTTATAAATGATTTTTACTCGTGTTGACACGAGTGTGTTTATGTGAAAGGGGTTCAGTAAAAACAAAAGAAGATTGTGTGTAAACCTATTTTTACATGAACTTTTTATATAGTAGTTTAGGTATATAAGTAATCATAACATAGTTGGCCCCCACTAGTCACTTTATTATTTTTACATACATATATTATTTGAACTAAAAATTACAAAAACAAATGATGACGCTCAAAACTGTTGATTAAAGGCCTAATACAAATAAATGTTTTGACTTTGACTTTGACTTTGACCACCAAAGTCTATAAAATAAGGTTCCTATTAAAATAAAAATCGAAACAAATCAGGTTTCCCAATTAATTAAAAATCGCTTATGAACAGACGCTTAAGAATAGAACCGTCAGGTCAGCTAAATGTATTCAGTAGTCAAATAATACCGGTTGGCTATCGATCAGATCGAAAATTGGGACAACTTTGATTTAATTATGCTTCTAAGCTGGTGGAAATGGGTTAGGTGCAGTTTTAGCCAGGCCATCTGCGCGGCACCCAAGCTGTGCTGTAATGAGAACAGTCGTAAATACGCTTTGATGAGAACTAATTAATAAACGCTAAATACATTTTATACTTGAAACTTCGTAAGATTATAAAATATCGAGAGATATTGTACATTTTCGATAAATTGTCAACACATAATCTCTCGAAGACATTCCCAGAAATTGTAGAATAGCAAATAACAACTAAGTATGTTAATGATTATTTTTCTGAATCTGAACACAGTTACGCAAATATCACATAGGTCTACATGGGCAGTTATAAACCATCAGAAATTAGTGCACGGTTGTAATTTATTGTCTCCTATTGAGGAAAACCGGCAAAAATATCCACATCCACGGTATGTGTTTCAACATTCTTAAGGTATCCGGTCTTAAAATAACACTCTCAATAATCTTTCCCCATTCCAATATTACATGAGTTAGTTCAACTCTTGCTACCAGACAAATATCTTTCGACAGCCAAACTGACAGATCACGTCCTAAATTAAAATACTTCCAGAAGTCCATTTAATAACGGCGCGCTGACATAAAACTGATAATAATCATCGATTTCCCATCATTTTAATTTAAAGTAACGTTGGTTCCTCTGCCCTCCACCCAGATCCTCGGGGAGAGGACTTTATGAGGAGATTAATGCTTAAACGAAGGAATTAAAAAGGATCTCCACTGAGCTTTGTCGCCTTCGAATCGATATTTAGAGGATTTTAGAAACGCCTGCGTTAGTTATACATCAGAATTTGAAGATTATTGTGTTCTGGGAAATGGAATTGGCAATAAATACATTTTAGGGTTTTTTCGATATATTCTCTTGAAACGTTGCCATCCTGACTGTAGTTGTTTGTATTCTTATGTTCAAGGATCACCATACAGTGCGAATGCCTAATTTATGAGGTGCAATTATGTACTTATTAGTAGAATAACTAAGTACAGTGAAATCGGTTTATTATGACGCCGCTCATAGTGACCAACCGCTTAATATGAAGTAAAACCGAGCTCATTTTGGTTTTCATACTAAATTCTTTAAAAAAAGTGCGGAAATAATGACTTCGTTTATTGACTTATTATGATGATTTTTCAGAAATTATGTTTGGTCGTCCGCTCAGTATGACGTATGTTTCACTTCCCTTCGATGTCATTATAAGCGTTATAAGCTGATCCAACTGTATGTAAATAATAAGTACCTACTGTAATATATTGAAAATGTTTAAACAGTAATAAAATCTGTTCCTAGGAAGGGCAAAACCATAGCAGTGTCTATCTACATACACGATAATCATAGAAAAGAACTTAAGCAATCGGAGGCAGAAGAAGAGATATCATCTATGATTGCATCTGCAGATTTCCTTCGAAGAGGAAAGACAATCTGCTTTCATTCTGATTCATAATTCACCGCTATTTATCCAAGATCTCGTACATGAGAGTACCTCATTGTAACTAACTTAATATTAATACATCAAACAGTCGAAAAGGAATTACCACCTAAAAATAACATAGTAAGTATTTTCGGGGAAATTTTCCAACGGAAAACGAGCGATAAAATATTATTTAGCAAAGATCTTGATAAGAAAAATTAAATCCGTCCTGCGGCCGACTTTAAATGGAGATGAACGGAGATTGTACTTATCTTTCTGCCGAGCTTTGTGCTCTAAATATAGCAATGTGATATTTTTAGTAGTATTCTTGATAACTGGCCTTTCTAGGAAATCTTGTAGTTTTATAAGCATAAGCATAATCAGCCTTTTAACGTTCCCACTGCTGGGACACAGGCCTCCTCTCTAGGAGAGGGAATGGGCCGTAATCCACCACGCGGGCCCAGTGCGGGTTGGTGAATGTCACATGTCTTCGAATTTTTGGTTCTAGGACATGCCGGTTTCCTCACGATGTTTTCCTTCACCGTTTTGAGAGCAGTGGTGATGAAATTAATTACACAAAGTAATGCGCCTGGCTGGGTTTGAACCCGCGACCTACAATTCGTAAGTCGGGGCCGTTACCACTCGGCCACCACTGCTCCTACTCGGCCACCACTGCTCCACCGTTTTGTAAAGATTTATAATGGACCCTTTTTTTTTGCGTAAAGTGCAAGAATCACTGTTCTGTATGACGTAGGTACCCAAAGAGTGCTAACGGACGGATCTCTATTGCTATGTCTATTCATTCTGTTTGTATGGGAGTCAGTCTGTCACATGCCGATTAGCACTTTACCTTTAAAATTGGAAAAAATACGTACCACTTTTAACGATGATAACTTTGGCTACACATGGAATCTGTACTAATATTATAAAGAGGAAAGATTTGTATTTTTATATTTTTGTATGTAACGAATAAACTCAAAAACTACTGGACCGATTTCAAAAATTCTTTCACCATTAGAAAGCTACATTCACCCTGAGTAATATAGGCTATATTTTATTCCCGTATTCCCACGGGAATGGGAACTACGCGGGTAAAACCGCGGCTCGCTGCTAGTTATTTATAAAAAATATTATTCCAAGACTAACCAATGTTATATTGTAGTTCCAAATGGTACGAAAATTTAAAAATCAAAATTTCTGAATGGTATTTTAAATTTCAATAATGACTTGTAAAATAAAAGATAATTTGTATTAAGATGCTGATAAGTCCTTACAAAACCAAGTTCTACTCTCGTTCACAAAAATGGTTCCGATTTGAAATTGCAATACCATCTCGGTAACAATGCATATTGAAAAACTTATCGAAAACTTTGTCAAAATATTGGTACGTGATTAGAGATGTCTTGAAAATATGGGAATGGCCCTCGGACATACACACTCGGACTCGGACTGTACACTTGGTCCTACCCTCTATACTGATCTCTCTCTATCACTCAAACGTTTGCTGGGAGAAAACTCAACTTTGAGTTAAGCTCGCCTTCGTAAATGCCCTTTATTATGCCTTGTATAATTATAAGTTGTTTTGGTGTACAATTAAGAATTGTAAAATATTGAAATTTTTATCCGCTGCATCAAAGAATTTGGATTTGGTGTTTTTTTAACCGACTTCTAAAAAAGGAGGAGGTTCTCAATTCGGATGTTTGTATGTTTTTTTTTTTTTTTTTATTGTTTGTTCGCGCATAACTCCGTCGCTTGTCAAGCGATTTGAAAAATTCTTTTTTTGTTGGAAAGGGTATACTTCCCAAATGGTCCCATGAATCGAAATCAACCAAGCGGTTTTCGAAAAATCAACAAAAATCTAAAAAAATATATCTACATTGTCTACATTGACGACCTCTTAGTTTACTCTGCAAAGGAGCAGTACGTTTTTTTTACACCAATGTGATTGGTTCGTTTAGGTGACGGAGGGGAGGGGGTGTAGGTACCACTAAAAAGTGAAAAATAAAAAAACTTTTTACTAAAAATAAAACCGACTTCTAAACAAAAAAAACAAAAAGTATAAAATAACTTTAATTTCGGAAGTCGGTGTGTTCAACAACAAAAAAGCAACCAAAAACACCGAGTTCCGAAATTAAAGTTATTTTATACTTTTTGGTTTTTTTGTTTAGAAGTCGGTTTTATTTTTTTTTTTAAGTTTTTTTTTTTTTATAACTAAGTCTAGTCAGTGTTTATCTCATATCTTTATCTTAAGAGCCTATCAAGCAGGTGTGAGAGCTGAATTTGTATGGATGGGCTGTTCAGTTCATGTTCACTTCACCTAAGTTGTCCAAGTGTTGTGTAAACATCTCACCGTGAAGTGAAATGTTCACAGAATCAACTACGCCGCGTACCTTTGTGTTGTATGAAGTTTCAATAAATAAAATAGGCTGACAATCATTTTGATAGTAAGAAATGCATCTAATTAGCGCGAAGAGTACCTATTAAGGGCGGTTTTCTGAATGGTATGTCTTGAGCCCGGTACAATGTTTTCAACACCATATTTTAGATAATAATTTTTAGTTCTTGTTAATCAAGAGTTTTATTTTTAAGTGTGTATATTTCGCAGCCAACTGCTCTGGTGCAGGTGAAGCTCGTGGCTAAACTATAACAGCCGCACGGGTCGATCTTCGAGGTTAAGCAAAGCTTGCCGAGGTTGGTCTGTGGATGGGTGACCATCATAACATAACGACACTTCTCCGTGCCTCGGAAAGCACGTTAAGCCGTTAGTCCCGGCTGTCATTTGGAGATCTCTGGCAGTCGTTACGGATTGTCAGAAGCCAGAAAATCTAACACCAGTCTTGCCAATAAGTACCGTGTTTCCCATTGAATGGATTGTGGAGGTCTGGTAGGCAGCCGCTCTACGAGCCATCCCCAATATATTTGGGAAAAGGCTAGGCAGATGATGATTTCACAGCCAACTAACTTGATCAGCCGTTTAATTGGCAGCCTAGTCTTTTCATTCTGACCTGGTTCAATGTCGTTTAATAAATGATAAAATTAAATATTTTGGTCACACGGATTCCCTATTCTATGAAAGGCCTAATGATCTACCATACCAGCTCGTTTTTCGTTAAATGTTCTATTAGACGCATTGCCTGTATGACATTTGGGCTGTCGATTAAACGGCGCCGTTCGATGAAAAAGCTAGATTTAAATTTAAACGGCTGATCCAGTGGCCAGCGATGCGGAGGAATTTTTTGACGCCATCTTTTAACTATTTTTAGTTTTAGTTAGTTTAGTGTTTTTTTTTTTTCAATTTAAATGTATATATAGTAGTTATCATTCTTATTAAATTATACACATTGTAAAGACCAGTACTGAATAAAACGGCTGATTAAGCTAGGTGGCTATGACATATAAGTACCTAGGTACATACACCTAGGTATAGTTAGGCAATTTAAAAATATGTGTGTTGAATATGAAAAAATGTGTTTTCAAATAATAAATAAATAAAGTTATACTCAGTTTTGAGTTTTCCTTTATTTATATATAAAGATAAATTCCTTTAATCATTCGCTTGTGCAAGAAAATAAAGACTGGACTTACCAGTTTTCCGAAGACTGTCCACTTCAGCCGAGTGACGTTTTGAGGAGTTACAAACCTTTTTGAGACACCAAACCCGTTGCAGGGACAAAGATTTGTAAGCGGTATGACACAGTTTTGTGTCCAAATACCTCAAATTAAAACCATTTTATCGCCAGAGCTTTGTTTATTGTCCCGTACGGTGCTCAACAAACAGAAACAATGCGATGAATGTCTATTCAGATTTAAAAAAAAAAATGACGTCTACCAATTTCTTCGACTTGTTCATTAAAAATATACTCTTTGTATCCTAGTTCTACGAGTATTACCTATTCTATAAATACCTATGATTAATGTCAGTTTGGATATTTTTGAACATTCACGCCTTTTCGACTGAACGAATTTGGATGAAATTTTTAACACGGATAGGCCACAGCTTGAATTAGGTATTTGATACCAGCAGTAGGTATATTCCTTGGGGGTCATTTATGACATTCACGCGGGCAAGTCGCTGACAGAAGCTTTATACTAGTCTATATTTATTGTTATAAAGTTTCCTTTCCTCATTATAATATTTTATTTATGTTTTTTGTTTATTTGTACCGAATAAGCTCCGAAACTACCGGACCGATTTGAACCATTTTTACCAATGGAAAGCTATATTATCAGCGAGTCATTATATATATAGGCAATATTTAATCCCCGTACTCCCACGGGAACGGGAGCTACGGGGGTGAAAGCGCGGGGCGCTGCTAATTCATTATATTTCTGTGAACTTATAAAGGTGTGTTAAGTGAGTTTATACTTCTCGATATTTCATACAAACACCAAGTTCGCGTGAGGTAAGTTTTCCATAGAAAGTGACAAAACATCTATAACCACTAACCTAACGCTCGTTCTCTATTTCCCCAATGTGATTTCCTTACTAATATTATAAACTTATCTATACATATAATAAAACTGTACAGGTCGAATTTCTGTCTAGAAAAAAATGCTATTTTATTATAAAAGCGAAACTTTGCATGTTGGTTAGTCTTTTACGGGCGAAGCCGCGGTGGGCACTAGTATAACATACTCGTAACTGGTGAAAGTTTACTACACAGCGCTAGTCCTGCCTACACTCTCGAGGAAAACAGGCGTGATGCTATTAGATTCTCGCGTCTGCGTATTACTAACAAGGTGACCATCACGTTCCATGGAATCACACGTATAATACTTATAGTACCTATATTTTCGAGCCTTTTGGGATTGGGACCGTCGGGTCATGGGGCCCTTGTACTCACAGCCTTTTAAAATATCGAAACGGCTGGTTGACACTTCCCGTGACCCAAGAGCTGGCTTTTACTTTGGCCAGAGGCTAAGCATTGCCATTCAACGTGGCAATGCCGCCAGTCTCTTGGGCTCATTACCAGCTGAAGACGAATTTTCGCTATATTTTAGTTTATTTTACTTGTTAATATTAATTGTTTATTCTCAATAATAATATTCATTGTAGTAAACAAGTGTAGCTCCATTTTCGAATACCATTTAAAGGCAATTTTGTACGTCAAGATTCTTTAAACTGTTAATTTAAGAAAAATAAATTGACGTTCAAAAGGGCCTTTAAATGGTCCTCCAAAATTGATACAAAAAAAATGTATCGTTAATAAAATTATATTAAACTTAAGAATAAATGTCGATTGACATAATGTACCTACCTATTTTCTATATAAATGCTGTCAAACCGCAAATTTTAGTGGTTAGGTTAGTATCGGGTGGCTGAGTATTATTGTAATAAACCAGCCTTTATGGAATTAAATGATTTGACTTTCATTGTGTAACGAATCAAATAACTAATGTGTAGACTGTAGGTCTCTGTCAGTCCCAACTCTATTATATTGTGTTAACAGGAGGCTCCCGGCTCGCCGAAACATGGTCGCCGCACAGACGTACATTAGCATTATGGGCAAAGCCCCGATTCGTTAGTAGCCTGAGATCATGTATGTAACTATTTTATTTGTATGTATGTCCCTATATAGCTACGAATTACCCAAAATACAACGGTTCGATTATTACGATATTGAATCGTTTATTTTGTTCATATAAGTAGAGAGAGTGTAGCTGAAAATAAGCTTGAGGACGCGCATTGTCGATATCTTTGTGATTTTATGAAGAATTTTGTATCTAGCATCGATCGAGTGAATAAAGTACCATGTTTTTGGTTTCGAGGCGACACCCAGGTGCTATATATGCTATGTTTATGTATAAAATTGGTTATTGTACGATTTACCGTAGTTACATACGATTCACAGGTATTATGTATGTACAAATGGGGGAAAACATTGAGTGGATAATACATAGATACACATATTAACACATATATAGATAAGTACATAATGATATGACATGCAAATACACCTCATAGAATAAATATACTTGTAGAATTGGATAAAAACGTTTGTTCTACCATACCTCTATATCAACATCACTAGCTACGGGCTACGCAATGCTACAGTAGTATGCTACGAGCCGCTACGAGCCGCTACGACCTGCTACGAGTGTGCTACGCATGTGCTACACCTATGGGCACGTCGTTATCGGTAGGATGGACTACTTATGGTACACTTTTAATACAAAACCCATCTACCATGTCCCCGCAGGTACGAGCAGTGTGTATGTGGACTATGGATCACATAGGGAACGGGCATGTAGCAGCTATTGCAGGAATATATTGATTTCATGTAATGTTCGTGTTAAGGATTCCTCGAGAGGACACTGTAAGTTGGCACAGATCGCGAATAATGCAGCCTGCATGTGCAGTGCTGCTGTACGGCGGAGCGAGCGAGACGGACGCATGGCAGGCACGCGCGCGCGAGCGGGACGCCGGCTGCGGCACTGCCGCGCGCCGTGCCCAGCGGGCAGCCCCAAGCCTGGCTAGCTACGGCACATCTTCACCACTAGGTACCACTGCGATTCACTGGACGAGGTTCTACTCTATGCTCTCTAGGGGACGGAGTCGGTCTGTAACGGTAGCGGGGAGCGGGCTCGTGGGGCAAGCGTGGCACGAGGTGGCGATGCGGGGAGAGCGCGGGGCGTGCGGCCAGCGGTGATAGTCACCATGTCTCCGGGCGTGTCAGCGGTCACCGGTTACATAAGAAGGCAGAGGCGGCGGAGGGCGCCGGGCACGTCGCGGTTACCTCTCTGGCCATCGCGGCATGTCCGCCGGAGGCCGCGGGCGGCGCGCGCTCACGCCGCCATCGTTGAGGGCCAAGCCCGGGACTCGCGTCGCGACTCGCGGAGCACTTGAGCGGCGCTGCGCCGCGTGGGCGGCGATCGATGGGGGCCGCGCGCATGCGCCACCGGAGCCTGCCGAGGCGCGCCGAGCGGGCCCGAGGACGGCCGAGCGGCGGCGAGCGAGCCCGAGCGCGGCGCGTGGTGCATCCGCCCTGACCCACTTGCGGCGCACACTGACCCGCTTCCTCGCGCCCCGCGCCGTGTGGGGCGAGTTAGCGATCGCGCGCGACCGCCGCGTGCCCGCCTGCCCGCCTGCCCCGATACACACTCATACGTGCACTGATTGCACTATTTAGATAACATGCACAGATAACGCGCCATATTTATTGTAGTGTACACTACACTAGCATGTTGTAACGAACCGTAAAGGCAAACATCTTCCGAGAAATGTTGCTGTTTTATGGACTGAGTTCCTCCATATTAAACTTTTATGTACCTATATTTTGTTATTTTTAGCGCTGCACTAGGATTTTATTTTGTTTCAAATTGAATACCAAAACTGCAAGTCAGCCATTTTAATTGCCCTCAATCTTTTAATCAATGCTCCGCGGCTCAAATTAGATCATTCAATCACAATCAGAGCTGGACTCAGACCTGTCCCAATTTCCCCTTCATAGACAGTCATATTCCATCTCTCAACAAAATTAAAAAATACCGGGCTTCTGTCTCATGATACTTGTATGCCAGAGGCGGCGTGTGCTGGCAACCAATCAGCAATAGGTTGGCTGTCACGCGGCCACCGTAATCCGATTAGTCGCGTCTAGTCGGAGGAGCGAAATCGTATTAGGGATAAACCCATTTGCGGCCAGAAGCCGTATTACTGTCCCGAAGTTCGGCTGCCATGAAATCGTGTCAAAAGTCGGGCGCCTGACTCTAACACAGTTATGTATGATACGTGATTTTGTTTCAGTTCCCATTGAATTAATGACATAAGTTCGTTATCTAACTCTATTGTATGCTGGAATTGAAACCCCATCAAGGCTTTAGGATCTGTCTATAATTGTATAATTAACAAAGGTGCATTCTGTTTTTCTTTTCTGACTTTTGTATTTTTTTTTTTTGCAGATGTCACTTCCAGCACGGTGGTCGCCAATTGTAAGCCACTGCGTAAGGAAGGCCGACTATCTTTCACGAATAGTTACATGGACCTAATATAACACCTAATACCTAACCCCCTATGACCTACCTATGACCTAATATATATAGGTATAACATAGGTGCCTAGGTACAGAAGGTACTAATTATTTAGACATATTTCACCAAAGCTAATAGTCTATAAGTTAATATGTTGTCTCTGATAATCTTGTATGTGTGCATCCAATTGTTGATGAGCCAAATAAATAAAATAAAGCAGCATTCTTAAAAATAACCAGGATGGAACTTCATAAAAATGTTGGTCGTCAAATCCGTGTGGGTCATGTAGTCTTTAACCTTTTTTTTTTTGGGTGGGAAGTCATCAAATGACTTCTCCCGCTGTGGGCGGAGCGGCAGGGAGTGTCAGACTCTTACTGACTAAAACCCACCCGTGCCCTTCTTGTGCCTTTTGCGTTCCAGGGCCGCGGTGACTCTTTCGAACAAATTCCGCAACCCTAGCAGGCACTGACCCTATGGGGCCCCGTCTTCGTTGCTGACGGCTCTTTGAGGCGCGCTTGGAACACTACGCGCCGTCGACTCGGGCCTGGTTGCTATGGGCGGCGAGCCACTCATAGCTCGCCATCCGCAGGCCCATGTAGTCTATAACCTAAGGGACAGCCCGCGTCGTGCTAGAGAGGGTTAGTTGATAGCATCTAGAGGCGATTTATTGTAAGTAGACGTTATATTGTCCTAACAAACCACTTCCAAACTAATAATATAAATAGAAAAGTGACTCTGGTTGTTACGTTTTCACCCTTAGATCACTAAACCGATTATAGGTAGAGAGCGACCCGTGAGTACCTATGTTTTCTTGGGGTAAAAACCTATTTGTATGCGGGCAAAGCTTAGAGCATTGCTCTTGGGACGAAGCATCTGGCAGAAGAAAGCAAGAAAATAAAATACTAAAAATCACTTTCAGGAGCTTCGCCACGATTATGTCTTGCCATTGTCAAAAATATGTTTAGCGCCTTTATATGTTACATAAGAAATGTGTACTACAGTTTTATACGCGTTTGGCAACTTGTAGAATTAGTACTACTACACTACATTCATATGTTTAATTATTTTGTGATTATTTTCGTTCGAGAAACTGAGTGTAAGATTACGAAAACTAAGAATCAAACAGAGATTTTTGCTGGATTAGTTGAACCCAAGTTTTAACTACTCAGACAATAGTAAAGTATTGTCTACACGCAACTACTTTAGTCGCTGGCAACTCACTGGCGATTTCAAACAAGGTGTGTGTATGGACGAGAGATGTCGCTAAAAATAAAAAAAAATTCACACAAAATTTTTTTTTCACGTGGCTACAGAATCTGTCCTTAAATTAACTAGAAATAATTAACCTTTTCGAAATATGACATAATTTTGCACACAGATTTTGCATAAAATTGTTCCGAAATCACAAACAAAAAAACTTAAATTCTTATAGTCTATGGATCAGTGGCCATAATGTGGCCAAAGAATCGCCAGCGAGCTTCGTGTCTGAAAATAATTGTTTTCTTTTTTTATATTTATTTATATTTGTTACTGTTATAGTTTTAGTTTTTTTTAATCCCAATTTTGAATTTTGAAGTTTGCATCTAACTTATAAATCCAAAGTAAAGTGTTTCTGAACTGTTCGATAAATAATGTCAGCTGTCATGTCACAATCTTACTGTCAAAAGTCAGCTGCAGTCCGAGGCGAGCCGTGCCTCGGCCGATTTATTAGTTCTCAAAATAATCATTCCAGTGTAAATATTTAGAAAAGTTATATTTACATGTGAGCTTCGAATTGTGCCGATGTTATTTGTGATGTGACAGTTCTTATGAGAAATATCCGTGTGATTCACTATACCTATCGAAATAACGGATGGAATGTTACTGCTGTGTACAGAGTAAGTATTTGTATAAAAATACTGTTTACTTTGTGTATGTAGACCACATGATAAAGTAGCATGGCGTTTAAAAGATAGGTAATAAAACCTTTTTTGTTGCTGTTGAAAGAGGTTTGAATTTCGAACGCCCACGCGAATTCCGGAGTTTAGGGCCGCTATGTACTTCGAAGTTATATTTAGCTAGCTACTTGTTTGGTGTCTTCGATTTGCATACCTTTGTTTTTTACTTTCTTTTTCATGTCACATTCGCGCATCACTAAGTAGAACTCTTTATGCAGTTGTAGAAAATTGCACCAATGTCCTAAGAAGTGGATTTAATACTTACACTTATTTAATAGAGTTAAAATATAACTATTTACAACAATTCCAGTGACAGAAGTGACATCATCAGTCTCATTAAACTGCTTTTATAAGTATCACAGGGTTATCTTACTTGCTGGAATATCAGTAAATTAATCATTCAAGAAGTTAGTTTAGTAGCAGTCTTAATCAAAACATGATGGAATTTTAATTAGTTATGTGTTATTAGTAAGACAAAAATGTTTTATTTAATTTAATGTTTTATTTAATTAATTTAAATAAATGATTGTTTAACCACAAATAATGTATGTGGTACTTAATTAATACACTTACTTACAAATGTAGGGGGATAACAAATGAATTTATCATAAATATATTTTACAAATAATTGTTGGACAACCAAAATAAGTTAATACACATGTAAAAGAAAATGTATGTACTTATAGTTGTTTTTTCTTGACAAATTTCTTCTTCCAAAACTTTTTAAAGATAAACTAAGATCAAAGTGCCTGCAGGGAATCAAATGTCTTCATCCAGTCATTATTAAACGGGCTACTGAACAGTTGCTAGTATCTTGAAATACTTGTATTGTTATAGACTGGCAATCATGGGTATTGTCCTTTCCTTACTATCTCATCATTGGAATTTCATGAGTATAAAATGAGACAGTTATTATTTTCTGTTTATTTATTTAAATTTTAAACACTTAAATTATTAAAAAACTGTAGCTCACTGGAATCAGGAAGCAGCAGCTTGGACCCTGTCCAAGTGGTCAGGGTTATAGTAGTACCACTTTCTGAATCAAAACCGTACAGCTGCCTAACAATAGCCTCCTAAGCTATTAAGCGAGTGATCGGCTGACAGACCATCAGTGCAACAATGGCTTTTTTAAATTAAAAAATATCAATAAATGCAGATTGGTTTTTGACTGCTTCTGCTATGCTAAAATAAAGCAATTACAGGATTCACTACTACTGAGCTAAATAATTAGTTGTTCTTGAGAATTAGTTAATCTCTAATCTTGTACTTTGGGCTCAACTACAAAGCTTTACTCTTCTGTTATAAGCTAGGCTTTGACTGCGCCCTTCTTATTCCCGGCTAGAATACTACGAAGTCACGGGTGGTGTTTCTGTTCTTAACACCACCCATGACCATGTATTGATGCTTAGTATATAGTGCTGATTTCAAGGGTAATATGAATGAATTAATTTTTATATTTGATTGTTATCAAAGCAGGTGGCCGGAATGATGTTGGTGCGGATGAACATGCGCGTGGCACTGGGCGCACTGTGTGCCGCCGTGCTCGTGTTCACGCTGTTCTGGGGACACTGCGGGGAGCTGTCACGGAGACCCAGTAAGTTCCTCACTCGTATTCAAAGATGCTGGTGCAGATAAAAATGCGCGTGGCGCTGGGCGCGCTGTGTGCCGCCGTGCTCGTGTTCACGCTGTTCTGGGGACACTGTGGGGAGCTGTCACGGAGACCCAGTAAGTTCCTCACTCGTATTCAATGATGCTGGTGCAGATAAACATGCGCGTGGCGCTGGGCGCGCTGTGTGCCGCCGTGCTCGTGTTCACGCTGTTCTGGGGACACTGTGGGGAGCTGTCACGGAGACCCAGTAAGTTCCTCACTCGTATTCAATGATGCTGGTGCAGATAAACATGCGCGTGGCACTGGGCGCGCTGTGTGCCGCCGTGCTCGTGTTCACGCTGTTCTGGGGACACTGCGGGGAGCTGTCACGGAGACCCAGTAAGTTTCTAACTCGTATTCAAAGATGCTGGTGCAGATAAAAATGCGCGTGGCGCTGGGCGCGCTGTGTGCCGCCGTGCTCGTGTTCACGCTGTTCTGGGGACACTGTGGGGAGCTGTCACGGAGACCCAGTAAGTTCCTCACTCGTATTCAATGATGCTGGTGCAGATAAACATGCGCGTGGCGCTGGGCGCGCTGTGTGCCGCCGTGCTCGTGTTCACGCTGTTCTGGGGACACTGTGGGGAGCTGTCACGGAGACCCAGTAAGTTCCTCACTCGTATTCAATGATGCTGGTGCAGATAAACATGCGCGTGGCGCTGGGCGCGCTGTGTGCCGCCGTGCTCGTGTTCACGCTGTTCTGGGGACACTGTGGGGAGCTGTCACGGAGACCCAGTAAGTTCCTCACTCGTATTCAATGATGCTGGTGCAGATAAACATGCGCGTGGCGCTGGGCGCGCTGTGTGCCGCCGTGCTCGTGTTCACGCTGTTCTGGGGACACTGCGGGGAGCTGTCACGGAGACCCAGTAAGTTCCTCACTCGTACTGAGGAGATTCAAGGAGAGCCTTCGTCAAATTAATGGTCCTACAATACTACGACCTAGACACTGTTACACATTTGTGATAAATCACACCTCGAAAGGCATCTTTCAAAACGCATGTGTTGTCTAGCTTACTTGAATTGCAAATTAGGAGTTTGATTAATCAATTCAGTCAGTGATTCACGGAAAGGAATGTTGATTTTTATTACTATAGATACAAAGCAGGTCACTGGGTGAATCTTCGATCAGAAAAATATGCATCTCAGTTCACATTCATTTGCATAACAGGATTCCTAAGCCGCATTCCTCTCGCGCTGCGTAGCGTAGCGGCGAAGGGGCTCGTGGCTGAATCCGTAAGCAAAAAGGGATTGTGCTATGCGTCTTGTATAGCTCCGTCTCCTTCCTCCCCACACCAGAATCATTATGGTCTTAAGACGTCATTGTTCCTGCTTAAAAATTTGGTCCCAACTCATTGACAGTCGTCACGAGTATTCACAAGCCAGAAAATTTTACAGCCAGTCCTTCCAAGAAATGTAGTGTTCCCCAGTTAATGAGTTATCCCGATCAGATAGGCCCTAGTCGCTCCATTGAAAATGCCAGTATTCAGCTGGTCAGACAGGAAGACGCTCCTAACATAGCTAGGAAAAGGCTAGGCAGATGAGGCTTGACTATTTTTTGCTTTGAGCGATAGGACCGCCCATTGCCTGCCGGGGCTGCGGGGTTTTTCGCAACAGTTGCTAGATTGCAAAGACCATTTGAAAGAACACAGATGAGTTTTATTCAGTACTAGCAGCGCCCCGCGGTTTTACACGCGTAATTCCTGTTCCCGTGGGAATATTTGGATAAATTATAGCCTATGTTACTCAGGGTGAATGTAGCTTTCTAATGGTGAAAGAAATTTTGAAATCGGTCCAGTAGTTTTTGAGTTTATTCGTTACATACAAAAATACGAATCTTTCCTCTTTCATAATCATAATCATTTTTTATTTGTGTAACATAGGTAGAAAATACAGTTATTAAATTAAATTAATAGTTCGCTTTATAATATTATTAGTAGGTATATTGGTATAGATAGTATAGATACATAAGAGTAACAATCCCTCCCACTCCGCCCAGAGCGGAAGCAGTTATTTGATGATCTCCTACCCATATGTAATGCTTTTCTGTAACGTGTATGGTGTACACAGTAAAGAGTACCTATTATATTCGTCTTCGCAGTCGGCTCGGTGTTGTCAAACGCGCTATCGGAGCGCGGCGGGGTCGGCGAGATCGAGTGCGTCATCAACGGGGAGTACTCGGTGTCCTGCCGCCAGGACGGCGACGAGGTGTTCGTGCCTTTCTCGCTGGTGCACAAGTACTTCGAGGTACGTGGTTGTTGAGTCTAATCGTCTTTGCAGTCGGCTCGGGACGAGATCGAGTGTTGTCAACGGAGTGCTCTGTGTCCTGCCGCCAGGGCAGAGATGAGATGTTCGAGTGTTTCTCTCTGATGTACAAGTACTTCGAGGTACTTGACCATAGGAAAGATGTATCTAGGGTTGACATTGTGTGAAACAGCCGCGTCCCAGGAACACCAAGAGTGCGCTTTAGTCAATAAAAGTGCGCTAAGCCCAAAGAGGAAGGGAGCATTGACGATTTCCCAATCAAAACAAAAAGAAAAATCTATGGGCGACGTCCCATCGAGGTGGTTCCTAGTGTTGAGGGTTACCAGTAAGCACAGACATCTGTTAAATAGCAAAAAAAAAAATTCATAGAATAGATGATACGTATAAATAGAAAACTAAAGAAGTTACACAGTTCATAGATATTTGATTAAAGAGATCCTCTATGCT
The DNA here is from genome assembly GCA_905332915.2 of Hecatera dysodea. NCBI lineage: Eukaryota > Metazoa > Arthropoda > Insecta > Lepidoptera > Noctuidae > Hecatera > Hecatera dysodea. The sequence goes on along the minus strand of HG995296.1, from coordinate 21,153,310 downwards.
GACATTATTGTAGGTGTGTGTGTATGTGTGATATATCCTTAATTTTTTTTGCATTCCGTTAAACTAATAGTAGATGAGATTGAAATTGAAATTATGTGAAAGTACTAATTAGGTACACTTATCTGTTAAATGCTATAAGCATTACTTGACTACTACTACTAATTACTGTTAGCTTCGCATAAACAAGACGTACTTACCAATAAAAAACACATTTTAAATTTATGGAATTTTAAAACAATTTATTTAGTACCTAGGTCAACAAAACCATAAAAATACATAGGTAGGTATAATAACAGGTTCGTTAACCGCAAATTTACGTAAATGCCTGACCTTGTAGATAATAGTTATCGATTTACACGCATTTCGGGCCACTGTCGATAGCTATTATGTTTAATACTCTAAAACTTAATTATATAAGTAACTGAGTAAAAAATATATGATTATGTTTAGTCCGTCAGTTAGATTATAGAAAAATATTGGACACGTATTTTTTCCTTTATCAAATCTATAAAAACTGACGAAGATAAAAAGCATCAAAGATCAGGAGTGGGAGCGTGTGACGTCACTGCCCGATAAAAATTGTAGCGAGTAGTGACGTCACACGAGTTTTTTACGGACTGTATCGTCTTCATTTTTTGTTTATGTGAAAAAAGAAAAAATACGTGGCCTATATTTTTTGAAAATCTATCCGACGGACTAATCAGATTTTTTTAGTTAACTACCCTATTCCACAGATCTACGGCAAAATATCAACAGCGGACGGCACGGAAAAATTCGAATGGTCACACAGTTACGGTAAGATCTACCATCCAAAGAAGAAGTACGACCCTCGGGGGACCTTCACTACCTTCGAGAACTACAACGTCGAAGTCAGGGACAGGGTCAAATGCATCAGCGGGATCGAAGGAGTCCCCGTCAGCACGCAATGGGAGCCCCGGGGGTTCTTCTACCCCACGCAAATCGCGCAGTTCGGCCTAGCACACTACAGTAAACACATAACAGAAAATGAGCCAAAGAGACGAGTAATAGACGATGGAGAAAAGCATTTAGAAAATTGGATTATAAGCAAAGACGCGTACATGGCCAGAGAGTTCGATACTTCGGTCCAGTCGAACGTGTTGCGGTTCTCGACGTCAGAGCACGCGGCCAGTCAGGTGTGGTTGAAAGTGAACCTGACGCAAGATTTTGTGCTGAGTGTGGATCTTCAGATGAAGGCGAACTCTTCCATAACGGTGGTGTTACAGAATAAGGACAAAAAGGAGACCGTGTATCTGCATTATGTTACGAGTACGCAGTTGATTTCGGCTCAGGTGAGTTAACTTTACGCCCTCTTATTTAATAGGGATGTTGCCTGAGTAAAAAATCAACAACAAACAACAACAACTTTTACTATGAATGGCGAAAAAAAAAAAATCAGCTGTTCCCTACATTTATGTTCGTATAACTCATCAAAATGTAGGGAACAGCTGATTTTTTTTTCGCGATTTCAGGTTTGGTCCCATAGTAAAAGTTGTTCATAATGATGAGTACAATGACCCCTTAAGAGGTTGTTGATGTTTTACAAATAACCCTGTATAAATAATAGTTTTTCACAACTGTAGGAAGACCACATATACTACGGCATAGGCATGGAACAGCCTTGGAGACGCATCACCCGGGACCTCATCATCGACATGCAGAAGGGCTGGGCGCTGCAGGACAGGCCCAAGCGGAGATCTCCTAGAAATAAGTTCAAGGTAAATTTGTTATTCATTTCCGCGTATACAAGTGTTTGGAACGTATGCAGGCTTGATCGTTTTTTTCCTGTGTGTATATTTTAGACTGGCAGCGCCCCGCGGTTTCACCCGCGTTGTTCCCGTTCCCGTGGTAATACGGGGATAAAATAGCCTATGACACTCCACAATAACGTAGCTTTCTATTGGTGAAATAATTTTGAAAATCGGTTCAGTAGATCCAGAGATTACCCCTTACAACGTCACAAACTCACAAACGTTACCTCTTTATAATATTAAGTATAGACTAGCACTTCGTCCGTGACTTCGTCTGGGCGGATTTTCACTATTGATATTTTCCTTACTGAGACCATTTTTATACCTGTTGTAACTTTTAAACGAAAGGTCCGATTTGAATCATTTATAGTGTGTATAATCAACTTTAATTTAAATGTTCTTAATCAAATTTAATTATGAAACCAATTATATGGATAAGGATTTATATCATGATACCATAAACACCACTATTTCATTCTACCCGGGTTTTGATTTAATAATTTGAACAAACATACGGTAATTGTGTCTCGTTCGTTGTGGCTTTTGTGTAGGTAATAATGAGTACTTTAATCTTGTAGTACATAATTAATGTAATGAATTAAAGCCAAGTAATGAATTTTATAGGCAATATTTTGCTACTTTTGGTTACATTATAGAAATTTTCTGAAGAATCTATAATCTTTTCAATATTATATAAACCAGCCTATGCTACTTCCTGATAATTTAGCTTTCTATTGGTGAACATATTTTTACAATCGGTCCAGTAGTTTCGGAGCTTATTCGGTACAAATAAAAAATCAAATCATTCCTCTTTATAATTAGAATATGTATTAGAATAGAGAAACGAAACTCACTAATAGCGTGCGCTTTAGTCGGGAATGTTGCCCGAGTGGCATAATATATTACAGTATTTTTAAGATCGGTCGCATTCCGATCTCGTTCTCAATCTATAAAAAAATAACTAATGTTGATCCCGTTTTGTTTTACTTTGATTGTCGCCGAGAGGAGCATGCAACAAAATTTCGAATTCAATTGAAAATTTGCCTACTTATATTGTTTGCAAAACATGTCATGTTCTTCTGGACTTAAATAGGCTAGACGAGACTTTAAACTTAACCTACTCGTAGTGGAATGTGTAAAATTGGTTTTATATCACAATTAGCAAGAGACAATGAAATGCTCGTAGCTATGAATGAGTGGTAGCCGTTAGGTCCCGCGCTTTCTCTGCAGTCTGCAGCTATATGTGTACATTTTTTCTATCTTATTCTAGATATCAAGCATCATCCTTAGTGGCAGTGGTTCACTGGACAACGTGACCGTGTCCTCGAGCGAGCACATGTGGCAGTTCTACGCGGCGGCGCGCTGGCTCGTGCGGTCGCAGCGCGCGCGCAGCGGGGGCTGGCCCATCCCCGTGCGCAGGCGCATGGCTGCCGGGGTGGCGGAGCTCAAGCCGGGCTGGTGAGTGAACTAGTGACAGTGAGCACATGTGGCAGTTCTACGCGGCGGCGCGCTGGCTCGTGCGGTCGCAGCGCGCGCGCAGCGGGGGCTGGCCCATCCCCGTGCGCAGGCGCATGGCTGCCGGGGTGGCGGAGCTCAAGCCGGGCTGGTGAGTGAACTAGTGACAGTGAGCACATGTGGCAGTTCTACGCGGCGGCGCGCTGGCTCGTGCGGTCGCAGCGCGCGCGCAGCGGGGGCTGGCCCATCCCCGTGCGCAGGCGCATGGCTGCCGGGGTGGCGGAGCTCAAGCCGGGCTGGTGAGTGAACTAGTGACAGTGAGCACATGTGGCAGTTCTACGCGGCGGCGCGCTGGCTCGTGCGGTCGCAGCGCGCGCGCAGCGGGGGCTGGCCCATCCCCGTGCGCAGGCGCATGGCTGCCGGGGTGGCGGAGCTCAAGCCGGGCTGGTGAGTGAACTAGTGACAGTGAGCACATGTGGCAGTTCTACGCGGCGGCGCGCTGGCTCGTGCGGTCGCAGCGCGCGCGCAGCGGGGGCTGGCCCATCCCCGTGCGCAGGCGCATGGCTGCCGGGGTGGCGGAGCTCAAGCCGGGCTGGTGAGTGAACTAGTGACAGTGAGCACATGTGGCAGTTCTACGCGGCGGCGCGCTGGCTCGTGCGGTCGCAGCGCGCGCGCAGCGGGGGCTGGCCCATCCCCGTGCGCAGGCGCATGGCTGCCGGGGTGGCGGAGCTCAAGCCGGGCTGGTGAGTGAACTAGTGACAGTGAGCACATGTGGCAGTTCTACGCGGCGGCGCGCTGGCTCGTGCGGTCGCAGCGCGCGCGCAGCGGGGGCTGGCCCATCCCCGTGCGCAGGCGCATGGCTGCCGGGGTGGCGGAGCTCAAGCCGGGCTGGTGAGTGAACTAGTGACAGTGAGCACATGTGGCAGTTCTACGCGGCGGCGTCTTCTTCCATCTATCTTCCTTGCAGATGCACCCACGTTAATATCATTCTCGTGTCCAGGCACTCGGCCATGAGTCAGGGGCACGCCATATCGCTGCTGTCGCGCGCCTACTTCCGCAGCGGCGACGCGACGTACCTGCAGGCCGCCAAGCGCGCGCTGTACCTGCTGGACGTGCCCAGCCACGCGGGCGGCGTGAAGGCGCTGTGGATGGACAAGTACGTGTGGTGAGTACACAACCGAGGGCAACTACGTTCCTGCCTTAACCTTGAAAAATAGATACTGCTTTCATTGTTTTGGATACAAAATAATATCAGCTATGATATTACTCAGTGTTAAAAACATACAAGGTCAGTTTATTTTCACATATCACAATTTAGAACAGTACAAGTTTGGTTTGCAGAGGTACAAACAGTTATTTAAAGCCCATTTCAATCAGTTATAAATCTGTCTCTTTTTTATTACAGGTACGAAGAATACCCGACAAAACCGCCCCTGTTCGTCCTCAACGGGTTCATATACACTCTTCTAGGTCTCTACGACCTCCACATAATCGAGGGAGAGAACTCCATATCGCTGGCGAAGAAAATGTTCGACGACGGTATGACCTCTTTGAAGAACCTCCTTCCTCTCTTCGACACCGGCAGCGGTAGTTTCTATGACCTAAGACATTTTACTTTAGGGGTCAGCCCCAACATAGCAAGGTGGGACTACCATGCTACCCACGTTAACCAGTTGTACCTTCTAGCGGGGTTGGATAACGACCCGATATTGATAAATACGGCTAAGAGGTGGGAGGGCTACATGCAAGGGAAGAGGGCGGCGCATAATTGAGATCTAATCTCGGCAGGGGACACCTGCGTTGTTATTCTTCTACTCCATTGAGATTCGGCGCGATGCCGTGTTTTCACGTAGTAAAAAAAACTGAACAACTGTCAATCCATTCTAGATTAACAGTTGCGAGCGATCATTCATTCGTTCGTGTTGTGAACGAGGATGGTTAGAGTGAGTGAACATGTTAGTTCATTCTGGGCATTGACCGCATTTAGAGAAGTTGTGGTCGCTCGCATTCCTTCAAACAGTGTCGACAGTATGCAGTTACTTGAACTGCTTAACTTGAACAAAAATGTTCGTTCGGAATAAATAATAAAATATTCATACATTTAATGAAAACGCGGTGTAAGAGTGTGACGGTAAAAACGTTTATCGATAAGATATTGATGCGTGTATTTGGTGTACACCAAATGGTTGTTGTTGATTCGAAAACCGTTCGTAAATAATAAAAAAAAACAAACTCTGTTCGTTCAACAGTGAACGTACCGAAGTTTGTCGAAGATTCGCGAATCAAAGTCTCCGAATGTGATTTAAAATGATTGGGTTCGTGGTAACGAATTTAGCCGAAGGTTTGCCGATGTTACTTTTCAAATTTAGAACTGTAACTGACTGAATGGGTTTTCGAGAAACTGAGCTAAAATGCTCTTTGACTGTCAAACCATAAAGTATACAAAAAGAGGTTGGTTAGTTTAGGAGACCGATGAATTGTGTGAAGTTTGTTGAAATAAAAATATTTTTCTACGACAAAAGACATCAATTTCTTAGTACCTCCAATTTAAATAATCTATTTCAAAACTTTTTACCTACAGTATAAATGACTAAAGTATCAATTAGATTACCAATGCCCTCGTTTAGAAAAGTTTTTCCATTTTTCACATTTATTATTTAAAATCTTAGGTACTTAGCAGGTAGTTGGTTATACTACATAACATATCGTAAAATTAAAAAGCTTTATTGTATGTTTACCTACTAACTTACCGTGTTGTTTAAATATTATCACACATAGGCTCCAGACACGAGGCCAGTTTTTGAGTAAAATCGTTTGACAGTTCATAATATGTCAAATGACCTTTTAGTGCCATCATGATTCTGATGCGAGAGAAAGACAGAGCTATATATGACAGGTAGCGCTATCCCTCTTTAGCATTGGAATCGTGATGGCATTAATACGGTACATTTGGTACTAGTACGAATAGGTACGTTTGAAGACAATTCTGGTAGGCCAATAAGTAATCTTGGTACTCAAAAATCGGTCTCGAGTCCGTAGGCTTTTAATACTCAATTCTGTTTATCAGTAGATACAGGATAACTGTACTTTTAAATTAGACTTACAATTGCAGAACTAATATAAGCATAAAAAAATCGAACTCCAATAACGAAAACAAATTTGTCTGATCAGGCGTTCATATATATATTTGTTAAGTTTTCACAATTATTGCAACTAAGAATAATTTTCTAGTACCTCGAATTAATGGGGAAAATTGTCAAGCGCGCGTAAACTGTCGTGACCACGCGTTCTATCAAACACAGTAAAGTGCGTTCATATTGTTACCTTCTGATTTTACATCAATGTCTAAATCACAATGACCATTATTCTCGTTGAAATAAGGTTGCAAGTGGGTTGCTGATTGGACTGCTGCCAGAGGTAAAATAAAAGGGTAGTTGACTATAAAATTCTAATTAGTCGGTCAGATAGATTTCCAAAAAATATTGGACACGTAAATAAAAAACGACGACGATACAGTGCATTGAATACTCTTGTGACGTCTCAACTCGCTACAATTTGTACCACGACGTGACGTCACAAGACCCCACTCTTAATCATTGATGCTTTTTACCTTCGTCAATTTTATAGATTTAATAAAGCAAAAAATACATGTAATACTGGACACGTATTTTTTGCTATGTTACATCTATAAAAATTGACGACGACAAAGATCAAAGGTAACAAATTGTAGCGAATAGTTCAGTATAATCTAACTGACGGACTAAATAGAATCATATTTTTTTATTCAAGAATCATCCCTATTGTGAACGGAGTGTATTTGTGCTTGCTTGACATTTTGAAACATCAATTTTCGTTCGAGGAACTGGAACTAATACTACGGTCGTGTCAAACATTTCAAAGTTATTCAAAGTATTATTATTTTATAAGTTCTTTAAAGGTTAGTCTCGACAAATATTGCTCGACTTTTTAACCCAAAGGCAATTTTTTTACTAGTAAAAGTAATTTTTGTTGATTATGTCTCGTTTTGATCAATTTCAAAGATTTACCGTTGAAGACTGATGACAAAAACAATTTGTAATATTTACAAATAAAAACGTACTGATGCAAGTAGGCTATGATATTTTTAGTTTGTACTTGAATTTTGAAAGATCGAGTTATTTCGAAATTAAATGTTGTTCATCGATTTCTTGTCCATTTGGTTCATATACAGTTATGATGCAGCGTTAGTTTGTATCTCACAATTAGGGTTGCCAACTTTTTTTTGGAATAAATAACGTATTTATTATTAGGACGGGAAAAAAAGTATTGGGAAGAAAAAAAAAAGTTTTTTAGCTCAGCACATTTTTTTTTAATACCTTTACTTGGAAAAAGGCTTTGACCGCAAAGCGACAAGCGTTTATGCCAGCCTATTTGTTTATTGTTCTTCATTTGTAGTCGATGATCCGGTTAATCAAATTAGTACTTCCAGGAAATACCGCCTACAAACAAAAAAACATACATACATACATACATACATATATATTTAGAATATTAGGTATTTAAGATTTTCTTTGGATATCTTTTACTAACTCGGAATATACCCCATCTTAGTAAATTAAATTTATTTAAAGCCATATTAACTGTACAAGACTGGCCTTTGTAAGTACTATTTCAAAATATGTAAGTTCAGTACCTTATTAATTGATAATCAATAATCATTTTCTCGTATTTACGTACGTTGCAGGTTTTGATAAATAGTTCATCATTATCCATATGCTTGTTTCGTTTTACGCATCACAGTACAGATTATAAATAAAGTATTTTCCCATACTTTATTGTTATGCAAAAGTATAAAGTATATTCATCCAAAATAAAGTAGGATACGTTTTTATAAAGTATAGTTGGCAACCCTACTCACAATAATCTTGTAAACCTACTTGTTGACCATATATCATTTACACAATTATTCGTTTCAAGATTTTTTATTATCTTCATTTAGATTGTTTTGTTTCAATAATGCTTTTCACGTTTCCATTTCAAAAATCTTAGGGTAGATAGTTTATAATACCTAACAACTTAATTAGTAGAATTAGAAGTAATACAATTCATATCAAACTGTACATAGTTGGCAATTTGACATTTACAAGACTTTATGCGTATTTAATAAAATATTATATATCTTGAAGATACATGGTAGGCGGCAAATAAATTTGCAATAGCAGTCCCGGCTGTTAGTGTTCCGTAGCCAAATGGCAAAAACGAAAACCTTATAATTTCGTCATGTCCGTTCGTCTGTCTGTATGTCACAGCCGTTTTACTCGGAGACTATTAAAGCTACATAAATGAAATTTGGTAGGTAGGTGCAACCTGTGAACCGCTATTCAAGTGCTGTGATATTATGGAAAAAAATATATTTTTAGGGGTGGCACTTAGTGGTGGTTAATATAGCATATAGCATAATAAAGCTCCATGCTTATTATAAATAGCAAATAGCAGATGCTATTGTGGCTCTCACTTGTTGCTATTTGCTTAATGCTTTAAATCGCACTCTCTGTCTCTGTCAGTCGCGCATCACAAAATCGCAACTCTCGCTCTCTCAAAAAGCAAAAGCACATAATAAAGCAATAGCAGCGCGATGGGGCGGAGCGGCCAGTCGTCGCATGCGATTGCTTTTTAGTCGCGCGCCCGTGCGTATTCGTTTTACGCACCGCTTGCAAATTCGCGATCTTTCGATCGATTAATTTCCTAAGACTGGGAAGTATGAAGGAAAGTTCATTGTTTTTTGTACTGTTCCATTTTATCGTAATAAATTAATAACGCGATTTAATATTCATGCTGTCAGATAGTCGTAACAGTCAGTCAGTCACCGCGCATGCTTTATTCGTGCCCGCCCGTTTACGCAGTATGCTTATAAAAAAGCATGCTATAATAAAGCATATAAAATAGCATGCTTAAAATATAAAGCATATAGCATTAAGCAAGTGATTGCCATAAAGCAACTTTGAACACTACTAGTGGCACTCCATGTATGTAACTGAGGGATTAAAAAATAAATTCCAACAAATATAATCATGTGGGATATCATTGCATAGCTCTTTCAAAATGAAATGATGAGGTTTCAAGTGTTTTATTTAAGGCAATAGTTTTTGACGAGTTGTTTTGTTGAGTTTAAAAGTTAGAGGGGGGCTCTAACTTTTAAACTATGAAGACGCACTTGGCCGGTATTTTTATGAATGGGAATTCATCAAACGTAATGACTTCTCCCACTCTGTGCGGAGCGGAAGGGAGTGTCAGACTCTTACTGACTAAAACCCACACGTGTTTGGTGACTCTTTCGAACAAATTCCGCAAGTCGCCTACATTTATTGAATATCTTGATTTAAAAATGGAAATAACGACATAAAGCTCTGAAACGTCATCCATCGTTATGCCATACCAAAAAAAATAAAAGCGGTCAAGTGCGTGTCGGGCTCGTGCACGAAAGGTTTCGTACCATTATCTATAAAAACGGCAAAAAACTCATGTCTGTTGTATGGGAGCCCCCTTAAATATTTATTTGTTGTTGTTATAGCGGCAACAGAAATACATCATCTGTGAAAATTTCAACTGTCTAACTATCACGGTTAATGAGATACAGCCTGGTCACAGAAGGACAGACGGACGGATAGCGGAGTCTTAGTAATAGGGTCCCGTTTTACCCTTTGGATACGGAACCATAATAACGAATTGTTTTTCATTACTTCAAAATTCTAGTAATGAAGACAATTTACAATTTATTTTTCGGGTAACTACGAAGAGATTTTAGGTAAAGGTCAACATTATTACTTTGCAAATGCAAATGTATTGTATTTCATTGCAAAGGACATTCATTCTGGGCTTAATTTATGATAGTTCTGGCAATTCGTATTTTGTTTAGCCTAAAATCTTTTGAGCCGTGAATGATTTCCTTTGTCTGGTGCCTACCCTAGTACTTGTTGGACTTGTACCGTGTAAACTCGCACAGTTAGTTAACTTACTGTCGGGGTTTACATGGTGCAACTAGAAATGAAAAGTTGTAGGTAAGTGATAGCACGTGTTATATTTAAGTCATTGCGTTGTACTTGCCTAACGGTTTTCATTGTTATTTAACGGCAATTTAATTTATATGTTATCTATAATATGTAATAAGGTATTTTACTGAAAAAATCCAATTAGTCTGTCAGATAGAATTTCAAAAAATATTGTACACGTTTTTTTTTTTCACGTAAACCAAAAATGGAGACGATACAGTGCGTTGAAAACTTGTGTGATGTCACTACGTGCTACAACTTTGACTAGCGTTGTGACGTCACCAGCACACAAAACTTTGATGAGCTTTATCTTATTTTTTTTTTACGATTTGAAATGACAAAAAAATCGTGTCCAATATTTTTTGAAAATACATCGGACGGACTAAATACAATTAAGTATGATTTTAATATGTAAGTAGTTAAATATCCAACTATTCTGATATATTTATTTAGCTCATTGACAAAGAGAAATGGACTGAGCATACCTATAAATGAAAACTATCAGCTCGTAGTTTATTGTTTCTAGAATTCTGGTTCAAATGGTATATTTTAATTAAAATATTTGAAGATTTAAATATAAGTAAACCATTTAAAGGGACTTTTGAACTGTAGATATTGGTCCACTTCACAGGCTCACGTTCATAAAAATCAATTTAAAATTAAAAAAATCAATTTAAAAAAATATCAATAAACTAATACTGTATTGTAAAACAGATTGGAGTCGAGAAAGCGACCGTGTACCTCGTGTGCAATCAATCTTTCTTAGACACTTATTTACTTTGTCTCTTGTACAGAGTTTTTAATGCCGCGCTCAGTCTATTCCTCTATGTCTATTTTGTTTGACAGGTACACTTTTTTAGTTAAGGTTGTGCCAACCAGATCCAGCACCATGTTATCAAGATTTCTTCTTTAAAGTGATTTTTGACGTCTTGCCATACATAGATTTTATTTTCAAAGTATTTATTTCTATTTACAAGTGTTACAATTTTACCCTGATCGCAAACGCGCCTCAAATCTAGAAATAATTGTGACACATAACTGGGACATATCACAAAGAATGTAAAAGTTTTCTACTTATTATAGTTTTCAGTATTATATATAAATATCTTTGGCGATATGTACCGTTGTGGAGTAACGCTTCGAATACAAAATGTCTTATTATAAACGACAAATAACTAAGTATAATCCTTACATTTTAGGTTGTATAAAATATATATTGTATATAATAATATTAAGGACTAATTATAAATGAAGACAGTTAGAAGTAGAAATTTGGCTTCGGTAATAAAATTCGATTTTGTAAGTGGTATGTATACGCAATATCTTGCCGCATTACTTGTATACGTACAGTTGACTCTTTATTTATTATTCATAGCAACATTTCTTGTAGCATAGCAACATTTCATAAGTACGGTCAACGAAAAAAGACATAAGTAACCAGGCAGCTAACTACTACTGTTACCAAATATTTTTGAGGATGCGAGATAAACAAGTGTTTTCGTGCAACAATTTGCATGCAAGTTTAAAATAGACTTACATTTTCGCAGGATTCCAAGTAGTTTGTTAAACTTACAAACAATTCTGTAACTTCTGAAAGAGTACAATGCTTTCATTTAATTGGGAATTAGATCAAAATATTCTTAGATATCTACATATCATTGTAAATAATGTCTGAATTGTGAAGCAAATTTCCTTCTTAGAGACAATACGATCTAAAGTAGTTACCTGTGGCCGTACTACGAAGTGCTAATGCTATCATGATTCAGTGTGAGGGAAAGGGATAGTGCTATTCGTCTTGTGATACTCCGTCTCTCTCTGACACAGGAATCATGATGGATTTAAGACGTCATGGTAGGGCTGCAGTTATTAAATAGTACTGTTTCTTATAAAATGTATAACTTTAGATTGCCGGCCGGCTGTGAATCGGAGCACAAATTTTATACGCAATACAAATTTTTGGAAGTCAATTGGATAATTGAAACAAAATGTATATAAGAAATGTCAGTTAAATGTAATTTTTGTAATTTCTATCGATAATTTAATCGAAATTTTGTAATTTAAAAGCCTCCATAATTGTCTTAAAAAATCAAAAAGACTAAATATACTTCGTAACGATGTGTGTACCTTTGTAGAAGAATTTTACCTAGTAAAACATTGCTAATTTTGTTTTTATGATTATAAGTTGACGTGTAAAAAAGAATGGGTTTATTCCGAAATGGTCCCATTTAATTTTTGTAAAGATCTGATAAATGAAAAACTAAGGAGATAAACAGTTAAATTACAGATATGGACCGGTTGTATTTTTGAGGGTACCTGTACCTGCACTAAAGCGTGAAAATTATAAGACATTTTTTTAGCAAAAAATACAACTGACGTCCAAATAAACCGCTACAAAGTACAAAATAATTTTGGAAGACAATGAAACCACACCAGAAACACCGACGGAGTGGTTTTTCTTTGGAAGTCGGTTGTATTTTTTAAAAGGTTTTTAGGTAATATTGTGTGAGTTTTGAAAACTTTAACTCATTATAACTTTGTAATTTGAAATTTATTGTTTTCTCACTTTTTTGTAGGTGTGCGTGGTGCTAAAACTTGACCCGCTTTGTATTTTCAAAATTAAACATTCCATTTTAAAAGAGCTTAAAATCTAGTTGTAATAATGTAAATACTGTTTGTAGAAATATTTGTTTTTGTTCAACGTACTGAATTTACTTACGATATTGATTTTGAGTGATGGTGTTGAATTTAGTTTTAATATTTTACACGAAACCATATTTATTTCTTTATTTAAAAATGTTTTTACTATTTAAGATTTAATTAATTTTGCCTTTTTGTTCCTATAACATGATTATAATATGAATAATTGTTACTAGCATATAAAAAAATAACTTAGGTATTCTGCATTTGTAACGACATTAGATTGTAGTGGGATAGTGAATGCACTTGTGAATGACAATAAAGCGTCTCAAATTATATTTATTTGTTTTATTTAACCCTTTCCCGCCAAAATTGCCACCAGTGACACCTCCACAGAAACATCACCTCCAGCAACACGATACTATATGCCGAAGACATATAGTATCGGGTATAAGTTGAACAGTGTTTGGGTTGGGAGCATAGGCGTACCCAGCATTTGCTTATGGGAGGCGTAAAATCAGGCAAACTCAATTTATATTAGGTTTTTTATGTGGATAAGCAGGCGCAAGCGAAACGAGCTCGAACATATTTCCGTCTCGTCTGTCTTTTGTATGATTATTAAAAACAGTTAAATTTCGTGAAGAGAATTTGGATTCAAGAGCGAAGGAAGCTACCTCGAATATTTATTTGATATATATAGGTAAAGAGAGAGTGAGATTATTATAAATGATATTTTATAAGCGAAAAAAAAAATTTCAAACGTAGATATTTGCTTCAAGTTAGGGTAAAGAGTGGGGCTGGGGGCAGGCGCCTCATGTTGCCCCACCATAGTGTGGTGATTCTGTGGGTGATTCAGAATTTCAGACATTATTTTTATAACTCTATACTTTACAGGTATGACTTAAAAAACCTTCCATAGGCGCATTGCTACCATCCATCAGGTATGGTGTTACCATCCACGTGTGTGGTGTGTTCGAAATCTCATTCTTGTGAGTAGGTACCGTCTGAGAATATTCCAAAATGAAATGGAGCTATGATAAAGAAGTACCTACCATTGTAAAAAAAAACTTAGTGATGTATTTTTTTAGATTATTAGTGTTGCCCTTAGGCAGCTTCACAATTTTGACACTAGAGGCGCTAGTTGGTGCCATTGTGTGCTTCTGCCAAATCAAGCAAGGGTCGAGACCATTTTGCATTTGATGTCCGACAAGAAAAAAACACCATTACTCTATTAAATGCTCCATGTCTTTATGTCTCAATGTTCAAGTGCAGTTATTACAAGAAAATAAAATATTATCTAAAATCACTAATCAGAATAACAATCGATTACAAAATGTTTGTGAAATAGATAATCTGTTTCGTGAAGAGGAGCATTTTATTTGTGTCAGTTTTGCGGAGTTACCAACATAACCAAAATGAATCAGGCAACCAAAATTACACAACAAATTATTTTGTATCTGTAGTCCTTTCTATTGTTGCGTGATGTATTTTGTAATTTTTTTATTTGCCAATTTGTGAATTTCTTGCGGAAACTGGAGAGAAAAATACATTGTGTTAAGTTTTAGTGTTGCTGCCAGTCGAAATGAATGTTTGTTAGTTATAATTTGGTATAAAAATGGTAGACGACACTGATATTATACAGTCTTTGCCATTGTCATGTCTTCCATTAAAAACTCGGGAATTGTTATCATGTTTGTTGGATACGCCAAAAATTATTCCCAACGATGGACCTGACAAGCTTCCCAGGTAACATTTTTTTCGGCTAGATAACTTAGATTCCAATAATCAGTGTAAATACTAACAACACCTTGCTAAAGACCTAGAAAAAACCTGTCTTGGTTTTTTTTTTGTATGCAAACAGCAAACATGAATAATTAACTGTAATAGTTCTATTTTTGACTCCATATGAGATTGATTTTTAAGCATGACCAAAGAATTCAAACACCTTGAAATAAAATGAGAAGCTTTTCCTGTTAAAATGTGGGCACTGTTCTGGTTAAAGCATGGGCTAAATTCTAAGTGTTAGTAAAAATATTTAATTATGAAACCAACTATGTTCTTAACCTCCTATTAGCTATAAAACAATTTACAGAATGAGAACTGAGAATGATACAAACTCGAATAATGATAACAGTGACTCATTGACCTGTTAACAGTACCTACATGCCTATTATTATAAATATTATTGTCGTGTGGTGCTCTTTAAATTGGTTTTAAGTATTTGTGAACCACCAGCATCAGCTACTAGTTCGCTAGACTAGTTTCATGTTTATTGGGTGTTGATTTAACCAATGTTGTGTTAAGATTGTTTGCCACTATAGATTACGTTGAGACTGGTCAGATTTTGATCCGAATTTCATTGTTAAACCTAACCAATTGACTATTTTATCACCTAATGCCTATATCAATGTGGTTGACTGTATTAAAAATTATGCTTCTTGGGAAAGCAAGGTTGAAACATAAATAAAAATTGTTTTTAAAATGCTTCAGAGACTGGCGAGGCTTGGCACACCTAGTCAATGTTTCATCAGAAAAAGCTGCATACATCTCACTTCGTCCTCAAAAGACCACTGAAGTGTTGGAAATATGGCAAAAAGACCAGACAGCAACAGTTGGACAGCTGCTGAACCATTTGGAGCACTTAGATCGTTACGATGTTTATGACGATCTGTATGATGATCTCAGAGAAGCAATTAAGAGAAGAGAACTTTTAGGTAAGTGTTATTATGAGACATTGCAAATTAGAAGACGTTGCAACAAGTTTCTAAAAGCCAATCAGCCATTTGTCACTGATGTCTTAACATTCTTAGCAAACTTGCATAATTATTCTTTTGGTGGATACAAAAATCAGCATTGCAAGTGACTCAAAAATACTATCTGTCGACAATTAATTCAACTAACCATTATTTTCCTTTCAGTGAATAGACAAAACCAGATAGCAATAAACAATAATAACAATAACATCAATCATAGCAACGATGAGGACAAAGTGTTCAGCCCAATCACGTATGATGACGTTCCGGGCTACGAGCAGCATTACGATGCATTTGTGTTGTATGCTAAAGAAGACAAGAAGTTTGTTGATGAGCTGCTAGCAAGGATGAGTGCTGCTGGCTTCCAGGTATAAGATTTTTTCTTGTCAGCCTGTATTATCCGACTCCTGGGCAAAAGCCTCCCCCATTCCTTCCATTTCACGTTTTGTTGGGCTTCTCGCCAACTCACTAAGAAACCAACCAACCAAGGCATCCCACCTTCTTCTGCTTGTTCTATCATGATCCTGTCTGGCTATGTCAGGGCTCCAGTCTTGCCATGTAGGGTAGGGGCCCACAGCTCTGTAATCTCATTAAAAAAAACAAGACAATCCCAGTCCCACTCTCTTCACTCTTGCAGCTTTTTAAGCTGTGGCAGCAGTTTGCACAGAGTGGTTTATCTTATACAGATTAAGATTAAATAATAATATGCTGTGCTCCATCACCCATTGGCAGAATTAGAATGAAATTGTTTATCTATAAATATTAAAATAACTAGCCCTATGAAACTGGGTTATGTAGGTATGAAATCACAAGATGTTTGTGTCATAACTTCATAAGGTACACAAATAGTTCAGATCACAAATGCCTATAGGGAAAAAGCTTGATCTAAATAATTTACAACTGCATAATTAAATATAGTGTAGGTACCTAGATTAACCATGTTAGGAATTCAATTGAGAAAACAAGCTTTTGCAGACTTGAATTTGTATAAAATTGCATCCCATACAAGTTATATTTTGGTATATGGTCAAGAAGTGTATCACAGAATGACAACTTTCAGATATAACAAACAAATATTGTTGTTTTGTTATCATCAGTGAAAAACAATTGTGTGTAGGTGAGATTTTACACATCCCAGGTTTTTTTATGCGAATTTAACAACATCAATTATTTTGTACAGTAGGAAATAATATTTTACACATAAATTGCAAAATGTAAGAAATAGCAATGTAAATAATAATATTTATAAGTTTCTCATGCTAAGCTGTACCATGTTCAATCAAAATATTTAGTAATAAAATACTAAACCCTGATTTGATTTGTATTATGCTAAAGATTAATATATTTTTAAACCTTATCTTGGCACTGATATGACACAAAACATAGATTATAATATGTGCTGCAAAATGATCATTAGAATACATACATACTACAGTCAAGGACAAAAATATGTACTATTTTAGTGAATTACTGAAATTTTTGGTAATCTAATATCCTCTTCACATTAGCCTTTGTATATAAAACCTTACAAAGAACACTGCCAATACTTTAAGTTTATCATATTTTTTGTTGAAAGTAATTGTAGTATTTACTTGCTCTGACTGTACACTGAACTTTTCGGCAATCTTTCAAGGGATAAATGTAATAATCAATACAAAGTATGGGATCAACTCTAAAGTAACTAAAGTATGAAAAAGGGATAAAACAAGTGCAAGACAGTATTTGGTATTTAGGCAGATAAGGTAGCATGGAAACATGCTGCGCGTCCCCAAGTATTGTGGGGCTGGTAGGAAGATGATGATCACAGGTATCCTCTCTGTGAGAGGGAGTGACTGTCATAGTGGGGATAGGTATTTAAACGATGACTTATAAATTACAGTGTAAGTTAATGATGTGCAGTGGTGTGCAGAAAATGTGCAAAAAACACCACATTATTCAGGGTTGAAATGTGTTTTTTTTTAATTTTTTTAAATTTAATAGGCTATTTAAAAAAAACTCATTCAAAATCAACCCTGAATAATATGGTTAAGTACTTTTTAAAATGTATTTGGACATTTTCTCTGGCCTACCCTAACTCAAACCACTGCACGCCACAGACGATGTTCTAGCCAAAAAAAGTTGTTTAAGCCCCTGTTACTTTGGTCCCCAGCTGTGTACAGAGGACCGGCTGCAAGCGGGTCACATGACGCCGTACGCGCCGGTGGCCCAGCTGATCTCGGAGCGCTGCAAGCGCATCATCCTCGTCTGCTCGCCGGAGTTCCTCAGCAGCCAGGCTAACACCTTCTACAGGGATTATGCTCAAGCTGTTAGCATTGGTAAATAGTTTTATCAGAAAATGAAAATATATCTAGTTTTAATTTCCGCGAATATTTGTGGGTTGCAGGTATGCACCTCCCTCCCGCCCGCTATATTATGCACATGCAAGATTACAAGGCAAATGCAAGGATTTTATGCACATGCAGGAAGGCAAAGCAAAACCCAACACCAATACCGACACGTGTTTCCCCTCTCCACGAGGCATCCTCAGGGGACGTGTTGACTCGCCGACCGTTGAGTTGCGACTGAGGGTTTTTTTGACTTATCAGTTCAAACAAACCCTCTGTTTTATAATATGTACTGTCTGTCTGTACGCGGTAAATCCGTAGTCATCCGTTGTGGTCTGGACTCACACAAACTTACTCTTTAACGGGAAATAGCGCAACCACTCAATTTTTTTGTACCCCACTACTAAGTCATCATCACCACGAAAAAGTGAAAAAAAAAATCCTTTTTGTGTTCTTGTTTTTTAGTTGGAAGTCGGATTTTTTTGGATACATGTTTTTTTTTTAAATATAATTTTGAATATACTATGTACATGTTACTTGAGAAAAAAAAACGGTAATAAACTGTTGTAGTATTCTAAATTCTAATTAAATTTCGTACATATCATGTGTCATATTTTAACGACTTTTCTTCAATACAGGAAGCCACAGCATCATTATCTGTCGATTTAAAATGGCACACGGCTAATATCTGGCCTAATTCATGATTTTCACTGATAAGGTTTTAAAGTTCATAAGTCTGTCTGACGGAAATAGCATTGAGCGATAAGAGAGCAAAATCAAAAGTCATTTATTCAAACTAGGCTGAGAGACAGCACTTTTTGAACATCAAATTTTACATAAAGACAGACAGGAATAAAGTCCCTAGCAACAATCCCTCTGTAATGTTTCTGATCTTTAAAAATCGTTATTTTTAAATTATTTGTATTGTAACATTTCAGCCGAATGAACATACCTACAATATTAAAGAGTAATTAAGGCCAGTCTAGAACAGCTACCTTTTCTGTGTTTCCAGAAGTTTAAACAAATAAAAATTATATTTAAGACTTTTCTACAGTAGTTTTTCGATTACATTAGCTACAACCATTATAATAGGGTAGTTGACTAAAAAAATCTAATTAGTCCGTCAGATAGATTTCCAAAAAATATTGGACACGTATTTTTTCTTTTTTCACGTACTTAAACAAAAAATGAAGACCATACAGTGCGTTGAAAACTCGTGTGACGTCACTACTCGCTACAATTTTTACCGAGCCGTCGTCACGGCTCAGTAAAAATTGTAGCGAGATCAGGAGTGGGGGCTTGTGACGTCTCACAAGCCCCCACTCCTGATCTTTGATACTTTGTATCTTCGTCAGTTTTTATAGATTTGATAAAGGAAAAAATACGTGTCCAATATTTTTCTGTAATCTTAACTGACGGACTAAACATAATCATATATTTTTTACTTAGGAAACATCCCTATTAAGTTGTCATTTGTTCAAGACAAAGATTTGAACCCACTATACTTGTCTTTCAGAGTCGAGCCACCACAAAATCATCCCGATCATGTACCGCGACTGCCAGCTGCCGTCGCACCTCGCGTTCTACCACAAACTGTACTACAACGAGGACGAGCGCGCCATGTACGACTTCTGGCTGAAGCTGAAGCAGTCGCTCGAGCTCGCGAGACACACGCCGAGACCGCACTATAATAACAGGTCTGTAGAATTTACTTCATCATCTCTGAAACCTTTTCCCAACTATACTGGTGTCTGCTTCCAGTCAAAAACAGATACAGCTGAATACCAGCATTATAAATAGAGCGACTGCTTATCTGACCACCACAACCCAGTAACTCCGATTTCGGTGGCTTCTGACAATTTGAAACGGCCGCCTAAGATCTGCCAAATGACAGCCGGGACCAATGGCTTAACGTGCTTTCCGAGGCACGAAGGAATCTCGGTATATACGATGGTGACCCATCCGTAAGCCGTCCTTGGCAAGAGTTGCTTAACATTGAAGATTGACCTGTGCGGCTGTTGTTACTTAATCTACGTAAATATCTCTCGCCACGTGCGGCCAGAGGCGACAGTGCTTATAAAATTAGTGTGCTGCCGCTGCGTTCAATTGCGTTCCTGCCGTGGAGATTGTCTTGTCATTAATCGCTATCAATGTCTGTATGTCTGTGTGTGATTGGTGTCATGCTTTTTTGTATTGAAAGTGTTTCCGTCTGTAACAGTGGCAACTCAGACATACCTGTGCCTGCTGATTGAGAACAAAATAATGTAGTCTTTATTACAAACTAAATATTGTCTGTTATTCTACAACCACCCCTACGGTTCCAAAATTCATAGTACGTTTTGAGAATCGAACCTTACGGCCTTTTTTCTACCAGTTCTAATTTGCAACTCAAACATTTACAGAATCAACAACACCACAATGAACACCTCGCTGCCACAAATCAAGATCGTGGAGCTACCATCGAGCAAGAACATCCATGATTACATCGACGAGAACAACCTGTTCCTGCCGAACCCACCCAAGAGCATCTCTATGAATGACTTGCATTCCCTCAACGTCCACACCCTCACCGCAGACTGTAACTCCTTGAGCAGCATGAGTCAGAAGAGCGTCTCCAGCGGCAAAAAGAAGAAGAAACTGAAAATATTTAGACGCTTCATGAAATATCTTAAAATCACTAAACCAGAAGAAGCCATCATGGTGGCACATTGATCATTTTATGATGGAAGTTTTAAAGTGTGTTATTTTTAAATAGGCGTTTAAAAGTAATTACCGATGTAGGCAAATTTTAAAACTACAAGCTGGCTAAAATTATGTTAGTAAGCAAATTTGGTGCTAAATGAATACATGAACCTAAGTCTTAAATGTAAGTGCAAAAAATTATATCGAAAACAAATCATGTCATATGGAATGAAAATTTTTGTTAGTAAAAGAGCTTATTTGCGGTCAAAAAGATGCAATCACAAAAAAAAAAAAAAACGAAAGTGCATAACGTAAACAAGTTGGGAAAAATGCATCACATCTGGGCATCGCTCAGCATAATGTTAGATGTATTATTGCAATTAAACAGAGTCAGCTCAAAACCTTGTATCATACGCAACACACGACGTTGGCATCAGGCGCGCAACATAGACAATGTAACTAAAGAAAAGTTCCTCATTGCCATTCAACATGATGAGCATGTTGTGCATTATGTCGCACGTCAAACGTTGCCTAGTGGATACGAGGCTATAGTTTTAAATACAGCTTTTAATATCTTTGTAGTCAGGTTCAAAAGTTTTAAAGGTCTTATTTCTGCCTAGTTTCTGTTCTTCTGGTCAAATGCAACTTATGATATCGCAGAAGTCATCAAAGGGGTCGTCCAAGTATTACTAAAGCAGATTTTTTGTAATTTTTGCCCACCCCGCCCGCTCGTCAGCAAAAGTTAGTAAAATCTTACCACTTAAGAGCTTTGCTTACTTTACCTCCCATGCTTACGTAAATATTTATTTAAGTATTTTTGAATCTGTTCTGGTTTCCTTATTGGTTCATAATAGCAGTCTAGTAATAAGGCATTTATTAAATAGTCTATAGAGAAAGTGGTTCACTATTAGGGCGATTCTAGCCCAGTAGGTAAGACAAGACGAGACGGAAAATTCGAAAAAGTAAATAAATAAAATTTGCTGATATAACCACCACACCCTATCGTCCCCCATGTTAAACAAAATAAGCAAATCAAAGACCCTCACCCCCTTTTAGTGCTTTCGTAATATTTGAATGGCCCCAAAGTAACGATTGCCACTTCTCATATATTTGAAGCACAGATATTACGCGTACAATTATGCAACATTATTATAAGTGAAAACAATAATAGGTTTTAAGATGAAATCTAAGTGTCGTTAAAGGTCAAAGATAAGTGAAACTGCTGGATAAGTCATATTAGTATAGTCATATTTCTCGTTGCAAAGACTACAAACTCTACTGAATAGGTTTTAACTGCATTAAAAAAACGTTAGATGTACACAAATAGAGATCTTCATGGTTGGAAAGATATTTTACTATACAGGGTTATTTGTAAAACACCAACAACCTCTTAAGAGGTCATTATACTCATCATTATGATCAACTTTTACTATGAGACCAAACCTCAAATCACGAAAAAATATCAGCTGCTCCTTACATTTATGTTCCTATAACTAATCAGAATGTAGGGGACAGGTGACTTTTATTTCGCGATTTCAGGTTTGGTCCCATAGTAAAAGCTGTATCATATCATAATGATGAGTACAATGACCCCTTAAGAGGTTGTTGGTGTTTTACAAATAACCCTGTATAAAAACCATATTTTGTATCATTGTTGTTAAAAAAATGAAATCTATTTTAGAAATTTTATGAGATCAGTAGAAGGATAAAATAAGTCAAGATTTAATCATTTAGATATACATCGTAATTTTAATTGATTATTTCAACTAGACGAATTATGTGATAATTCAATTAAGCGATCAGACGATGATAAAATAAAACACTGCTAAACTGACCGTCGATTATAAAGGCATCTCGATATTTGATGTTTTTTTTTATTAAATCTGAGGAACCCTTGGATTGATATTAGCATTTACCTGATTAAAATTTTTTTCCTGTAAAAGGTATCGAAATTACGAACGTAGTTTCCAGTCCGATTTGTAATATAATTATTTCTAAGCAAAACCTGAACTTTTATAATCACGATTGATGTAAATTAATTTGACGGCCTTTGGTAATCCAAAAAGATTATTAAAGTTCTTACACTAATAGACGTAATAATTGTGATTTTATACAAAATATAACTATACCTAATGATGATTATACATGTTTTTTGCCTTTATGTAAATTTTACTGATGAAATATTTTGTCAAATTCTATGTAAATATATTAATACGTTAAGTTATAATGGTATTTCATTTCTGAATTAACATTTCAATCATTTTCCTTGATGAAGTCACAGATAAAGTGGTAAAACAAAAACAAAAAAAGTAATGATAAAATATTATTTATTAGGAAGTTATATCAACACTGTATATTCTTACAAGATGGTCGTTCCCGCAGCTAGCCAACAACATTTTACTACCTTCAGCGGGCTTGAATGTCAACCTTTTCACCGCCAAATGATGAGACGCGCTGAAAAAGAGCAAAAAATATTGTAAAAAGAACAAAAAGATTGGGCTCGTCCGGGAT
This sequence comes from Hecatera dysodea, assembly GCA_905332915.2. Lineage (NCBI taxonomy): Eukaryota > Metazoa > Arthropoda > Insecta > Lepidoptera > Noctuidae > Hecatera > Hecatera dysodea. The sequence goes on along the minus strand of HG995296.1, from coordinate 21,130,151 downwards.
TTGAACCCGGGACCTCTCGCACCCTAAGCGAAAATCATACCCCTAGACCAACGAGCCGCTTGTAGAATTTGACGAAATTGTAGATTAGATAGCTTTTACTTTTCTTTATTAGAGTACAACGACAAGACTTCACTAAATAAACAGTGTTCAAAACTGGTTACGCGAAAAAAACTCGGCATAATGCGAATTCCGAATGACTGATTAAAAAAATAATTAAGAATAGCCCATAATTTTTTGTGTAGGTACTTAAATAAAATTTAACTTTCACCACTTTCGGAATTTTTAACAATTTTCCTGTATAGATAAACTAAATGCCTATAAACAGTAATTTTCTACAGACTTTATCTGCCTCTGACAAGTTATTATCTTAGTTCAAGGGGTTAGAAATACTAATAAGCTCAAAACAACTGATATATCAGACTAACCTATTATCCAGTTCCCGCAATAAATTCCATCCATCCACACCAAAGTGGTATATCCTGATGACTCCAGATTCGAAGCCAGTGGCCAGCACTATGCCGTCTCCGGTATGAGGCGCGAAGTCTAGAGCTGTGACCGAAGCCCCGGGCACCTCTAGCGCCTTGCCAAGCAGGCCGTAGTCACCGAGAGACGAATTTGAAGGACCGGTTTCTGACCAGATGCACACCTGAAATTATTGAAGAGCATTTTAATTTTTAGAAACGCCTTCTGGATAGTCTATGGTTGCAGCTCTGTGTCGCTTAGGCATCATTCCAGGGCCCCAGGCAAGCTACGCCACTGGGCCTCAATAGTGTCAGAATGGTCTATCATTGATTTCATCATTGTTGATTTTGACAAGTTTGGTAATATACTAACATAAAAGCGTCACTATGACTTTTCAATGGCCAATCACTGACATTCCAATGAATGAAATGGCAAAGAATGGTAATCTCGTACATAATGATGACAAATGAATGACGGACGTAGGTACTAGTGATGTAACGAATATTCGCATTCGCATTCGCATTCGCGGATATTCGCATATTTTTTAATATTCGCATTCGCATTCGCGAAATTACTGCGAATGTTTTGCGAATGTTTTTAATAATCAAAAAGGAAATTATTATATGCATGCATATGAAATAATAAAGTAAAGTACATTCTAAATTAAAGTCTCATTTATGAAAAAAGAACTTGAGATCTGATCAAATCTAACATTAATCAGCCTTGTTACAACTATGTTAGTTTTGCATTTATTTAGTAGTATATTATTACTTTACTACCATTTTTAAATAAAGTTTACAGTTTCTATTTATTATAAAACTAAACAATTACTTGAAACAAAATTATTAAACTTTGAATATCTAATGTATTAAGTATTTATAACCTTTGGCTTTAAATGTATATTTTTTCATTCCACTTTACATATCTGAGGAATTCAATATATTTATAATTGTAATTATTATATTTATTATAATTTTTAATTCTCAATAATTAAATTGAAGCAATGGAATGTTAAATTTTAAAAATAAAAGTTTGGAGGCTCTTTCTCCGTGCAGCCTGTTTCGGTGAGGTGTGTAAAGTAGTCCAGCTCCACTGAAAACTTTTTCACTGGGGACACTTGTGGGCGGAGTTACCAAATATTCTCTGGCTACTGGAGAAAGAATGCCATATTTTTTGCTATTTACTTTCCACCAAAGAAGTGGGTCTTCTTCATTTTCAATACGTTAATCCAAAACATATTCATTATTTTTTTTTTATTGATACTTCTAATGGATTTGGAAATTTTGGAATATCATTATCTAGTTCTTCCTCGCTTTCACTTGAGTCCATTATCATTTTCATAGTTTCTTTTAATGTCACAGATTTTTCTGAAAGACTGGTACTGGAGCCCAAGTTTTCATTATTCTGATTCCTTATTTTAGGACGCTTTGGCTTTGAACATGACGGCAAACTTAAGTCCTCATCTCCAAGTGAATCTAAAATATTTTTCATGACTTGATCTTTTGTTGAAGGATTTTTGAAGAATTTCGTTTTGTATCTAGGATCAATAAACGTTGCTGTAGCAAATAATATGTCGTTTTCTAAGTGAGAAAATCTGTGTCTCATTTCTTGTTTTAAAACAAGTAAAGTGTTCCTAATGCACTCGTCAGATGCATTATATTCGAATTCATCAATAACCTTTTCCAGAGTGGCCAATAACGGAATCACAGATGATATGGAAACATTGGCTGCACTTAGTTCTCGAGTTATTTCTTCAAAAGGTTGAAGCAATGTAGGTAACCAATTTTTCCACAAGTATCCATTCTTCTGAAGTTAGTTGTGAAATTTTGTTGCTGGTGGAAGCATAAAGGCACAGCGAATCTTTGTTTTTCAAAATGCGTTCTAGCATGTTAAAGGTGCTATTCCACCTCGTAACACACTGTTGGATTATCTTGAGCTTTGGTTGATTAAGCTTTTCTTGTAGATTAACAAGTTCATCTTGAGCTACATTAGAGTGGTGAAAATGTGTTGCTATCTTTTTACAATGGCTGCAATGATAGATTCTTGTGACTTAAGCCCTTCTTTAACAACAAGTTGGATTTGGTGCAATAAACAACCAATGTTTTAATACTTAATAAAGAAATACCTTTTTCATGTTAGTGCCATCATCTCTAACAATACATAATACGTTTTCTTTGGGAATTCCCCATGATGACAACATAGTTTCTAACTTTGCCGCTATATTTTCTCCTGTATGTCGCCCATCATTGAATACTTCTGCATTCAATACAATCATTTTTCGTTCAAAATTATTGGTAATTCCGTGACAAGTGAAACTTATCAGCGACACTCCAGAGCAAGAGTCAGACCAGATATCAGTTGTTAATGGTATTTTTTTAAATGATTTGATTAATTCCAGAATTTTATCTTTTGTCTTGCCGTATAATCTAAATATATATAACTCAAAAGGGACTGACTGTGACTGACATAGTGATCTATCAACGCACAGCCCAAACCACTGAATGGATCGGGCTGAAATTTGGCATGCAGGTAGATATTATGACGTAGGCATACGCTAAGAAAAGATTTTTGAAAATTCGTCCCCTAACGGGGTGAAAAAGGGGTTAACATTTTGTATGGAACTCCACGCGAACGAAGTCGCGGGCATAAGCTAGTTTCTCATAAATGAAGGAAGTAAAATATTGCCGACTTTTTAAATTATATGAAGGGCATACTTGGTTAATCAATCTCACAAATTGACGACACGGTTGGCGCAGTGCTTGAGCGATTGGCTGGTGCGTAACGTGTCGGGGATTCCCACACGGAACAAATATTTGTATGACCTACAGGTAGTTGTTCCGGGTCTGGTTGTTTGTGTTTGTGAGATTGTATGTTTGTAAACGCACCCACGACACAGGAGAAATTCCTAGTGTGGGGCAACGTTTTTTTTTAAAAAAAGGAATCCAACACATTCCACAAAACTAAATAGTAAGTCCTCCAGTGCGATCATTTCGCCAATCAAATTATCCAGCACCAAAGACTTGGTGTTGTTGTTATCCCACTTTTTATTTTTTTCAACGCAATCACTCAAAGACATTTGCTTAAGGTCAGTTTTGGTACATTGTCGCGAAGAGGACGCTAAAGAATTAATTTTAGCAGCATCTTGCTTTTCATGTTCTCTTTTTTTCAATTCTTCATATTCATTTTTGTGTTTAGCTTCCAGGTGATATCTCATAGCACTAGTGGTCCTGCCTTTGCGCGAGTACTTTTTATCACACAACTTGCAATCAACATTTTCAGCATCACATATTGTAAAATAAGTCCAAACTTCGCTGATGTGTGCTTTACTCATGTTTTTATGCCATTTTGTCCCTTAAATATCAGTTAAATTTGATAAATAACATAAAACTAACCTCAAAACAAAACAAAACTTTTAGAATTAACTTTCTGTGACTAAATTCATTCAATTAACCAATATCGGCTCGGCTATGTTGAAATTAAACGTGGCCGACACGAAACGTCAAACCTGTCAAACATTTCACGCGCGCTTTTTTGATTTTTTTTAATATTCGCATTCGCATTCGCATTCGCGAATGTTGAGAATAAATATTCGCATTCGCATTCGCATTCGCGAATGTGAAAAATCAAACATTCGTTACATCACTGGTAGGTACCTATGCAGTAATTTGCTAAAATTTTGACAGTTCCTTTGATCAGTGACTTACAATAAGAACGTCGTTGAGCAGTCATTTTAATAGCTCGGTTATCAAAAAGTATTACGAGACCATTGACCGACCAATGACCGACCATTATGAATTTAGCACTCACATATTTATAATCTATTGATTATTGTATAAGTACAAAATATTCTAAAACTTATATTTGAAAACAGTAACTATGGAGTTTCTTGTCTGTTCTTCTCAATAAGAATCGACTTTTTGCGAATGGACATCTTCAGTCAGTTTGATAAACTTTTTTGATGTTCGAAAGTGCCTTTTAATGGTCTATTTGAAATACTTGTAAATTAATTGACTTTGTTATGTGATCAATCGTTCGTAAGTTCAATCGAATATCAGTGGCTCAGTAATGGAGCAAGCTACGTTGGCCACAGGATTGTCACTTTTCTTTTTTTCTGGATGATTAGTCATCAAGTGACTTCTCCGGCTCTGAGCGGAGCGGAAGGGAGTGTCAAACTCTTACTGACTAAAACCCACCCGTGATCCCTCTTGTGCCCTTTGCATTCCAGGGCCGCGGTGACTCTTTTGAATAAATTCCGCAACCCTAGCAGGCACTGACCCTACAGGTTTAATCCTTGTACTAAACTTTAGACATGCTGTTTGGGGCTGCCACGTCTTTTGTTTACGTGTATTTAATTTGGTACAGAAACCCGTTCTTGTTGCTCACCTACATTATAAAAGAAGGTATTGTACAAAATGTAATGTTTCTAGTCCCAGTAATCACAATCCTAAAGTTAATAATAAAAAAATTCGGTAGTGCGTTAATGTCAGTCAGTAAGTTACCCTTTTATATAATATCACCAGATAATTGTAAAATTGAGAATTTGATTATCTCTCAAATTTTGATGCGTAAAATACCGTTCCAAATATTCAGTTGACAATTTATCGAGAGTTTACAATCTCTCGAGATATTTTATAATCTTACCGAGTTTGCCATTTTCCGATGACATATACATAAATTGATAGTTGGTAAAAATGTAGGTAGATTGATTTACAAACCCGCACAACACAACTCATTTATAAACAAACAAACACAATGTAGTGTCGGGATGTAAGCGGCAGCCGGCAGTCAGTGTAGTGACCGCGACGCAAGCCTGCGTCCGCGCATACTTGTGACCCCTAGATTGTGTATCATTATTCGTATTATCTGTTATCTTTCATGCTGTAACTGTTTTGACCGTGTGCTTATCGCAATTGTGACTATTCTCCTCCTAACTGTGTGTCTCAATATAAACGTGAGTGCAAAGTTGATTTACTTTTATATACTAATCTGCCTACATACCACACCCGTACGCGCACGCAAGTAACATGTAAAGCCACACTGATGCGATTTTGAGAAAATCGCGTGAGCAGTTTTTTAGTTGCGTATTCCGGTTTGTTTGTCATAAAAGATAAACGATCACTGAACTTTATATTTAAAAATGTTGGGATATTTTGATAACAATGCCATGATAACAAAAAGGTTTTCTTTTTTGTAGGTTGATATGGTATTGTTTATTTGCGTGTAATAGGGATGTTTCCTGAGTAAAAAATATATGATTATGTTTAGTCCGTCCGTCAGTTAGATTATAGAAAAATATTGGACACGTATTTTTTCCTTTATCAAATCTATAAAAACTGACGAAGATACAAAGGATCAAAGATCAGGATTGGGGGCTTGTGACGTTACGGCTCGGTAAAAATTGTAGCGAGTAGTGACGTCACACGAGTTTTCAACGCTCTGTATCGGCTTCATTTTTTGTTTACGTGAAAAAAGAAAAAGTACTTGTCCAATATTTTTTGGAAATCTATCTGACGGACTAATTAGATTTTTTTAGTCAACTACCCTATTATAATACAAGATACATTCATTCATGTGAGGCCACGTTTTATTTTAAAAAGAATAACAGACGAGCTTGATAGTTGCGATATTTAAAAAGATTAAAGATCGCATACCAAGAAAAAAAAATTGTTGATGTTATTCAAGTAATCAGCGTTCCCACTGCTGGGTGGGACACAGACTGTCGTAGAAGCGGGCTGTAGGCCTCCCCGCAGATACAGCGCGGCTTGATGTAAGTACGTCACATTTCCTCACGATGTTTTCTTTCACCGCTGTGATCACAGCGGTTACAACTTAGACGGGACGGGTCATAATTAATTTAAAATTGGCTGAATAAAAAAATAAAAATACTAGTATAATTAGTAAACAATCGCGTATACAATAACTCATTGGACATCTAAATACTCGTCCACATCGCTGTCAATTCGAAAAGCGTCTAGAACAATGTCACCATTGCGAAAGTGGTAATGGTGCCATTATTCTAGACGCTTTTTGATGACAACGTTAATTCTTTGACCTCAAAAACACACGGTCACGAAAAGCTATCTAGCTGTTTACTAACGTCCCTTATCCTCGGTGAGCATTCGCACCCCATCGGCCGGACGTATCAACCCCAAAAATTAGGTGGGTAGTTTAAAAACTATAGTTTACCTTTCCATCCCTCGAACCCGTTCCAAACGCCTTACTGTCGCGCGTCCACGCACAGCACCAGATGATCCGAGTGTGCACGCCGTTGGTCTTGTCGGTGGCGGCGAGCGTGTCGAAGGAGTTTGAGCCTTGTCGGCGTCGGTATAAGGTCCAGCGGCGGTCGCGCGACACGGACAGCAGCTGGCGCCCGTCCGGGGAGAACGCCAGCTGGGTCACCGTCAGCTGGTGGGACACTAGCTTCTGTATTTGTTGCCAAGTTGAGGTGTCCCTGGAAACATAATAGTTATTTGTTACACAAGAGTGCAAAGTTGCTTTTTAACCGCGTGCTCAATTTTGATGACCGAGCAAGCGAAGGATTCTAGAATTGAGAATCCATCGCTTGCTCGGTCATTTTTCCTGAGCGTTAGCGACGGAATCAAAAGAGCACAAGGTGAAAAATCTTTGCACTCGAGTGCAACACGTAACTTTTTATCCCGCCTCAGCGAGGAAATGACTAAATGCAAAAAAAAACACATTTACAATCACAAGATACTTTTTTAATTTCCGAATCAAATTCCGAACAATAGAGCACCATAGAGGTAGAAGTAAAAAGGTTTAATAATGTTTCGAATTCACAAACTTCGTGCACACGATGTTCTAAATTCAATTTACTTTATCCACTAGAGGATAAAAACGGCTTTTACGCTCAGATATCGAAGAGAAAAAATAGTCTTTCCGAGATGGGGGGATGAAAATTATATTTAATTGTTACATTGTAGCACGTAATCTGCTGAACCCAATCAGTATGAATAGCTAATGCAAAGAGCTCTTCTATGTCTTAATTTACATTAACGTACCTATCTATCGGTCAGTCTATGGAATTCGTGTAAAAATATTCTACACTAGCAGCGCCCCGCGGTTTTACCCACGTAGTTCCCGCTCTCGTGGGAATATGAGGATATAATATAAGCCTATCTTCACCGGAGATAGCGTAGCTTCCAAACAGTGAAAGAATTTTTCAAATTGGTTCAGTAGTTTCGGAGCCTATTCAATACAAACAAACAAATCTTTCCTCTTTATAATAGTAGTATAGATAATACCAAAAACATTATTAGGTACGCATTGCCATTTTTACAAACCGAGCTTGTATTTGAGATCATTATTGGAACTAATATCTCTGATGAGGTAGATGACTATAGAAATCCAACTAGTCCGTCAGATTGACTTCCAAAAAATATTGGACACTTATTTTTTCTTTTTCCACGTATATAAAAAAAACTAGCATCGCCCCGCGTTTTCAGCCGCGTAGTTCCCGTTCCTGTGGGAATATGAGGATATAATATAAGCCTATCTTCACCGGAGATAGTGTAGCTTCCCAACAGTGAAAGATTTTTTCAAATCAGTCAAGTAGTTTCGGAGCCTATTCAATGCAAACAAACAAAAAAACAATCAAATCTTTCCACTTTATAATATTACGGCCGAAACCAATAACCGATCTATTGCATACTGGAGATAGAAAAACAAATGAAACAACAGAAAAATTATATAGGTTTTTTTTGTAGTGTAGATGAAGTCGATAGAGCAAGATATAGAGCATTGAAAACGCTTGTGACGTCACATTGCAGTATACTTTTCACCACGTCGCACAGTGGACCCATATTGAAAATTAGTGGACTTAGGCAACAAAGTTCCAATATCGACGCGATTTTTTTTATATGACGTGTTATAATATTCCTGACAACTTTTACTCTTATAATTTTTTTTCTAAAGTTGATAGTTTGTCTGAAAAAAAATAAATTAGATTTTTTTGTATGGAGAGAATCACGTTTAATTTTTTTTCTTCAATTATACAAATATGCTGGGTGTGTGGCGTGAGTATATGATAGTTAGGGTCATTATCGATCCATGAAAAATAAAATCAGCGCCGGCCATCCGCGGCGGCGCGAGTTATCATTCGGTAAAAATATATATATTTGTATGAAATTTTTTGCCAATAAAAATAATTTCTAAGTATATTTTGTGTCTCGTATGGCTGTTTTCACCTTCTTTTTAGTTAAATATATAGTTTTAATAGCACATAGATACTTACAACTAGTAATTCTGGTAGAGATTTAGTTATTATTGCATGTTATCGGTAGCACCTGCATTGTGATTAATGACTCATTTGTTTGTGCGCTCGGCTAAGCGCATAACAAACGAGTCACCAAAAAATGCTTGTCTCTGATTGGCTATTATTTTTTTAACTACCTGCACGTTATCTATTGTTGAATAAATGTCGTAATACTTTTCAGGTTATACTAATTTCGTTAATGATAGGTGAAATAATTTAAATTTGTACGGGCAAGTCGTTGATAATTAACTACATTATCAAGCGTATGGTATAAGTTATCGTTGGTATGATAAATATGAAACTTTGAAGTAATTGTAGCCATGAAAAGGGCTATTTTTCATATTCCTAGCCCTGATAGACTATTGTGGGAATAATATAAAGCCAGATCACATCATTTCTTGTTCCAGAAGTGTGGGACCGGCAAATTTTCGGACTCTGCTATGAGGCATTTTTCTTCCTCTATAATCTCACTGTCACAGGGAGGCTCAGTAGTCTGTAACAACTGAATTGCTTCAGGCAACAACTCATTATGAATCTGTTTCGTTATTTTAGGCCTTATGTAGGATATGTGGGGATCAGAGCTTATTAGAAGTCATGCCCGTTTTCCGAGTGTGCCTCTCCCTGACGTTTCTGAAGTCCTTATTATGAGCTTCCCAAGCTTCGTCAGAAAAGGTACCTAAAACGAATAAGGTACTGTAGATAAACAGCTGATGTGTACGTGCAACACTATTCGTGCTACTACATGCCAGTTTGTGTATATAAAATTCTAATGCCAAGGTTACAGATGTCTGCACGGTGTAGACATCTGTAACATTTTGGGGTTTTGCCAATCGGTCAGTCATCATCATCATCTACCTAGCCTTTTCCCAACTACATTGGGGTCGGCTCCCAGTCAAGCCGGATTCAGCTGAATACCAGTATTTTACGTGAAGCGGCTGCCTACCAGACCTGCACAACCCATTAACTGGGGAACACGGTACTTCTTGGCAAGACTGGTGTCAGATTTTCTGGCTTCTGACAATCCGTAACGACTGCCAAAGATCTCCAAATGACAGCCGGGACCAACGGCTTAACGTGCTTTCCGAGGCACGGAGAAGTCTCGTTATGTTAAGATGGTCACCCATCCACAGACCAACCTCAGCAAGTTGCTTAACCTAGAAGATCGACCCGTGCGGCTGTTATAATTTAGCCACGAGCTCCTCCTTTTGCCAATCGGTAAGTAAAAAATAAATATACTTTGATGTATTATTTGACTCGGTTGCGTTTTGAAATTAAAATATATGAAGAAGCTTCGGAAGATAATAATAAGGACTTCAGAAACGTCAGGGAGAGGCACACTCGGAAAACGGGCATGACTTCTAATAAGCTCTGATCCCCACATATCCTACATAAGGCCTAAAATAACGAAACAGATTCATAATGAGTTGTTGCCTGAAGCAATTCAGTTGTTACAGACTACTGAGCCTCCCTGTGACAGTGAGATTATAGAGGAAGAAAAATGCCTCATAGCAGAGTCCGAAAATTTGCCGGTCCCACACTTCTGGAACAAGAAATGATGTGATCTGGCTTTATATTATTCCCACAATAGTCTATCAGGGCTAGGAATATGAAAAATAGCCCTTTTCATGGCTACAATTACTTCAAAGTTTCATATTTATCATACCAACGATAACTTATACCATACGCTTGATAATGTAGTTAATTATCAACGACTTGCCCGTACAAATTTAAATTATTTCACCTATCATTAACGAAATTAGTATAACCTGAAAATTATTACGACATTTATTCAACAATAGATAACGTGCAGGTAGTTAAAAAAATAATAGCCAATCAGAGACAAGCATTTTTCGGTGACTCGTTTGTTATGCGCTTAGCCGAGCGCACAAACAAATTGATAAATGATAAATGATATTTATTTTGTAAGTAGGTTAAACATAACACTTTTACACGTCCAATATTTCTGGTCATTATAAGCTAGATGAAGCCGGTGTTTCCTAGCCGACTACCCTGAGAAGAAACACCGAAACAAACTCAGAGGTCAAAGTCTCTTTTAAAGTCCATACAATCCGTACTGGTCAAATCATATGAGAACCATGTAGGTTTTAATGTGTAATTAGTCATTAATCACAATGCAGGTGCTACCGATAACATGCAATAATAACTAAATCTCTACCAGAATTACTAGTTGTAAGTACCTATGTGCTATTAAAACTAACTTTAAAACTACGCAACGGATTTTGATGCGGTTTTGTTTAATAGATAGAGTAATTGAAGAGGAAGGTTTATATCTATACTAATATATTATCACGCTTAAGCCAATAGGAGCGGAGCAGCGATAAAGAATGTTTTAAAATCGGGGATTCCACGGGGACAAAGTCGCGGGCAGCAGCTAGTGTATAATACATGCATATTATAGTAGAGGAAAAATTAGTATGTACATTGCACCCGTGCGAAGCCGGGGCGGGTCGCTAGCCGATAATAAATAGTAGTGATGAGGTACCATATGAGCACGGCGGCGTGCTCGGGCGAGCTGGCGCGGCAGGCGGACGCCAGCAGGTCGCCGGCGGCGCTGGCGCCCAGCGCGAACACCTCGTAGCCGTGACCGTACAGTTTCTGCACCTCGGGCCACAGCGTGTTCTGCGTCAGGCTCTCCTCTGTGGGCGGCTCTGGAATTTTATTCTAAGTCTTTTATTTCAATTAGGCCATTAAACTAAAAAATAAAAGGGGAGTAGTGGTGGCCGAGTGGTAACGGCTCCGACTTACGAATTGTAGGTCGCGGGTTCAAATCCAGCCAGGCGCAATACTTTCATGTAATTGATTTCATCACCACTGCTCTCAAAACGGAGAAGGAAAACATCGTGAGGAAACCGGCATGTCCGAGAACCAAAAATTCGAAGACATGTGATATTCACCAACCCGCACTGGGCCCGCGTGGTGGATGACGGCCCATTCCCTCTCCTAGAGAGGAGGCCCGTGTCCCAGCAGTGGAAACATTAAAAGACTGATTATAATTATGATTAGATTATAAATATGATATGGCCACTAAACAGCGCTTTTGAAATTCATCATTTACAGTTAAAATAATAGTGTCTCTAATATTCATTCGCAAAGGAAGATTCTTACGGACAAGAAACTACATAGTTACTCTTTTAAAATAAATGTTTTACAATATTTGGTGTATAACATTTAATTTAATATAATAATATGTGACCATTGACGAAGACGAAGTATTCATGTGAAAGGTTTTCAGACCATAGATATAATAAACAAGGCGATACGCCCTGTAGCCGAAAATGCATCGTAAACCTGTGTCTCCTGTTTGTCCCTTACGGTCGCTATCGTTATGCTATGCAAAAGCAATTTATTTTACATATACGCTAGTGATTGACTAAATCGGAAAGTTATCGATTATTGCATTTGTTACACACACCCATGTTGCCCATGTAAAAAAATAATAGCATGAATATGTTGACTTATTTTAATAAGTAATATAAAAAATCAGTAATATGTAGTTATATTTACCATGCCGATTACTACAATGCATTCATTTATTTATTTATTTTATTTAACAATTTATGTACACACATTTAATAAAAAGATAAGAAGAAGGAAACAGAAAAATAGGTACAAGAAACCACTGAACACAGGCATTTGTTCGAAAGAATCACTGCGGCCCTGGAAAGCGGTGTGCATTAAAGGATATTTATTTTGTAAGTAGGTTAAACATACAATTTTTCCACGTCCATTAGGAAGAATACGGGTGGGTTTTAGTCAGTAAGAGTTTGACACTTCCTTCCGCTCCGCCTAGAGCGGGAGAAGTCATTTGATGATTTCCCATCCATATAGAAAAATATTAAGAGGAGCTCGTGGCTAAATTATAACAGCCGCACGGGTCGATCTTCGAGGTTAAGCAACGCTTGCCGAGGTTGGTCTGTGGATGGGTGACCATCTTAACATAACGAGACTTCTCCGTGCCTCGGAAAGCACGTTAAGCCGTTGGTCCCGGCTGTCATTTGGAGATCTTTGGCAGTCGTTACGGATTGTCAGAAGCCAGAAAATCTGACTTGCCAAGAAGTACCTACTGTGTTCCCCAGTTAATGGGTTGTGGAGGTCTGGTAGGCAGCCGCTCCGCGTAAAATACTGGTATTCAGCTGAATCCGGCTTGTCTGGGAACCGACCCCAATATAGTTGGGAAAAGGCTAGGCAGATGATGATAGAAAAATATAAATATTGATATCGTCGTTGCGTTAAACTAATCACTTCATTAGTATAAACATATATTCTCACCAGTCATATCAATGGGCACGAAGTAGCCATCGTTGTCGTCATCACCGTCTTGTTGATCATCTTCTCCGATGAAGACCGCCTTGTTGGACAGCCCCAGCGACGGTACCGCTGCGCCTTCGGGGCCTGCATATCATGGTACTCGGTGTATATCACGGTACTCGGTGTATATCACGGTACTCGGTGTATATCACAGTACTCGGTGTATATCACGGTACTCGGTGTATATCACGGTACTCGGTGTATATCACGGTACTCGGTGTATAATAATAATAATAATAATAATAATAGTTTATTTTCGGAACAATAACACAAGACTGAGTACAAAAGTGAACGATGAATAGCTGCAAAAGTATAAACTGTAGCGCAGCTAACAACGCCCTTCTCCAGATACAGTATGGAATGATGTTCCACGCAAAAAGTTCTTAATAGGTAATTAATTTAGATTTAGTACATTGATATTTGACTACAAAGATAGAAAAAGAATAAAATTAAATAAAAGTAAACAGTACGGGACATTTGATTTGGGATGTATTTAGATGTTAATGCGGTGAGTGTAGGGTGAGTGAATGTGTGTTAACGGAGTGTGGAATGTAAGTGGTATGTGTGTGGAGTGTGGTTTTGTTGGGGTGTGTGAGGGAGTGATGGGGATTTTACACTTCCACAAGCTTCTCTGTTTCACAATAATTCAGTGATTTTAACCAGGAGGTAAGTTTCCTCTTACATTTGCTCTTGGTCAGTGGGTAGATGTGTAAGCTTTTATTTGTTTTATTGTAGATTTTAGAACTTATGTGTCTGTAATGACGGCGGGCAGCTACTGTTCTACGAGGCTCAGTGTTACAAACCCTATTTGAGCGGCGTGCAGAACAGCATTTTGGATTAAAAGTAAGTAGGCTGTGTTTGCGAAGAATAGTTTTGAGGATAAATAGCTGTCTGACGGTGAGGACCTGGCAGAGGGTATATAGGGAGGATGTCGGATATCGGATAGGTTTCCTTGCCAGCACCTTCAGGACTGCTCTCTGCTCTGTATATCACGGTACTCGGTGTATATCACGGTACTCGGTGTTAAGTTTGTAAATGATAATGAGGAAATTTGTAAAGGGACTGCAATTCTTAAAATTATTGACACCTGTTAAATTCACTTGGACTTTCTAAAAGCAAAAGATTTTTAAAATATTTTAGACAGCAGTTTTAAACTCATTCTAAGAAGATTCTCATAAAAATTTCAAAACAATTCTCAATCAGGAATGCAGTATATCTGTCGCCGGATGGCTAACTCCGTAAGATTATAAAATATCTCGACAGATTGTAAACTCTTGATAAAATTTCAACTGAACATTTGGAACACTTTTGTACGCATCAAAATTTGATAGCTTACATTCCCACTAAGTCATTCAGAGAAATTGTAGAATAGCAAGTAACGAAACGTTTAGTATTACAATTTCAACATTCTTATCGAGGACAAAGCCTATTGCGTCTGCAGGATTTAAAACAAAATAATATGAATGTTATCATACCATTCGAACCTAACCTATGCGTCTAAAGGAGCCCTAAGTTCCCTGTGCCCTATGTTCTGCTACTTGGCTAGGCCAGAAAATCCGATAAATTGTAGAATCGTCGGTTCACAATTTCTCCGAATGACATCGAGAGATTATTGACTATCAAATTCTAATTCGTAAAAAAGTATTCCAAATGCTCAGTTGACAATTTATCGAAAGTTTACAATCTCTCGAGACATTTTATAATCTTACGCAATTTAGAATTAGCCGGTGACATATCCAGTGCTGGACAAAGCATAACAAATGAGTGTAATAAGAATAACAGACTTTATAAAAGTCCAGCTGCCCTACCATGACGTCTTAAATCCATCAAGATTCATGTGTCAGAGAGAGACGGAGTTACACAAGACTAATAGCACTATCCCTTTCCCTCACACACATCATGATGGATTTAAGACGTCATGGTAGGGCTTCAGTTCACCCCTCCCCGACTTTTGCCTAACGAGCCAGCCCGCGTCGCTGAGCCATTAGCGTTAAATCCCCTAAATAATAATAACTGACCCAGCCTGTCCCTTGCTGCCCCTCTCAATGACCCCGTTAAGCCGAGGCCCGTATCCCACAGGGGATGCCCTTAGCGAAGCGGTCATTTAGTTTTTAGTAGTTTTTAGCCCTGGCTGGGGGCCTTAAATTCATTTGAGGCCACCACAGGATTGTCCGGTTAAGCAGTAACCAGCCTTAGTGTGCTGAACTGCGAGTGGTCCATTCCAAAAAAAAAAAGCTTCAGTTGACATCCTTCTTACCTTTCCCGTCTTCTTCAATTACTTCTCCAGTAATGTTCTTAAAGTTGTGCACAAAGTTGTGCGGCGCTCGGAACACCCGTATGACCTTCTCTTCGGCGGCCGACGCGAAGGTCGTGGCGTGGAGCAGCGCCAGCGAGCTCAGGTCGTAGCCGTGCACCTGCGGCCGCGCCACCTCGTGCCACGCCGCGCCTGCCACACCACGCCAACACTCCTTATACATTCATACACGATTTGTCGAACGTCATTTTGTAAACGGATTTCTTTAACCTTATGAAAATACAATAGGGTATTTTACTGTAAAAATCTAATTAATCCGGACATGGACAATTATTGGACACGTATTTTTTTCTTTTTTCACGTAAACAAAAAATGAATAGGATACAGTGCGTTGAAAACTCACGTGACGTCACGTCGCTGGTAAAAATTGTAGCAACGTAGTGACGTCACGTGAGTTTTCTAATACGTGTCCAATATTTTTTGTAAATCTATCAGACGGACTAATTAGATTTTTACAGTAAAATACCCTATTGATCGGTCACGGTGACGATTTGAGTGCCATTGGATATTGTTTAAGAAAGAAAGAAGATAAATTTATTTGCCATATACAGTGTAGATACACACAATGTGGATACAAATAAAAGGAAACTTAATTTTGAAACAGTTATATTGTGTGACCCGCGGCTGTGCCAAATAGGTCCAGTTCAGCCAAATGCCAGACAACTAGAAGCTGCCTGATGCTGGTTTCCAACTGAACCTAACGTTGAAGTGTATGGATATAAATCACTTTTTTAAGATGCTAAATATGCAGGTAAATAGATACATACATATTTACAAATGTATAGTGAACGATAAATAATAACATTTGTATAATAAAATTTGTTCGAAAGAGTCACCGCGGCTCTACTGGAACACGGTATGGTAAATGATATTTATTTTGTAAGTAGGTTAAACATAAAAATTTTAGACGTCCAATAGGGTGGGTTTTAGGCAATAAGATTTTGACACTTCCTTCCTATTGTCTGTATCACACTGTAGGATCAAGAGAAACATATATAGACATACATATTGATGAAGCTAAAGAAATTTTTCTTCAGTCGTGTGGTTTAAAGCACACTCGTTTTTTTTTGTATTATTTCCATAATCTGAAGTCCTGCGTATTGTCTTAATTTGCTGAAAAAAAGGTTTCGGTTAAGAAGTGTGGAACTCTTTGGTTTTTATTTTCATAAACTGATTTTCGGAAAGTTTTAGTCACAAGTTAACCTTTTTGGTAAGCATGAACCATCGACGACAATAGTTTAACATGAGGTGGAATATTATTTAAGGCTAAATAGGAAAGATGCAATTACAGAATTCATGAACATTTTGTTATTGAAATGATAAAATAGCATAAAAGAAGGGCCACTGCAATGTTTTTATTGTAGTTAATATTAGACTGAGATTAGATTTTAATTAGAACATTTTTTTATTTATTTTTAATAACTACTATATATACATGGACAGGACTATAGCAAAGAGAATATAGACAAATTTAAATCCTACCTCAATAGTCTGTCGTTTGCTGAAGTTTATGAAGCTAAGGACCCAAACATTGCTTATAATGCCTTCATAGAAATATTTTCGTTACTATATACACAGTGCTTTCCTGAAACTCTTATCTCTGTAAAAGTGAAAAGAAGGTCTAGTTGGGTCTCTAATGGTATTAAAATATGTAGCAAAAAGAAACGTCAATTGTTATGGAAATATAGAAAAAAACCTACCGATATAAATAAAAATAAATTTAAGAGTTATTCTAAATTACTTAAAAAAATAATTAATTTAACTCAGAGAGCACAAACTATACATAAAATTAAAAAATCAAATAATAGATCTAAGACTACTTGGGAAATAATAAACCAAACAAAACTAAACATACCAAAAAACACCATAGACAAAATTCAACATAATAATGAAACTGTAACTGACCCCAAAATTATTGCGAATATATTTAACGATTACTTTATAGATAAAATTGAACCTATTACTAACTCGGAAAATACAGTTACTAAGCATATTTTAACCAGAAAAGACTCAATGTTCATGGCCCCTAGCATACCAAATGACGTATTAAAAATAATCGCAGCCTTAAAAAATACGAACAGTGTAGGATACGATGGCATATGTACGAAAATTGTTAAGAGTGTAGCGTATGAAATCTGTGACCCTATATGCTATATTATTAATTTAAGCATCAGTAAAGGTATATTTCCGAATGGTCTAAAAAAATCAATTGTAAAACCTTTATTTAAAAAACAAGATAAGGAGTTAATTGAGTTTTACAGGCCGATATCATTAATACCAATAATTTCAAAAATTATAGAAAAATATATTTACAAAGAACTCAATAATTATTTTGAAAAAAATCAAATACTCTGTGATGAACAGAAAGGATTTCGGGAGAAAAAATCAATCAACTTGGCCATATACGACTTCTTGCATACTGTTATGACAAACATGGATAAAAATACACCAGTCTGTGCCATTTTCTGTGACATGACACAGGCGTTTGATTATGTCCAACATAGTATATTACTAAATAAACTAGAGGCATATGGTATAAGAGGGAACATATTTAATCTAATACAATCATACCTACATGACAGAAAACAAGTAACACAAATTAGTAGAGTAAATATGAGCGACAAACGTGAAGAAATTTTCACATCATGTGAGCGGACCGTCCCTCACGGAGTTCCGCAGGGCAGTGTACTCGGACCACCGCTATTTACGCTTTATATAAATGACTTTCCTAAAGCAATTAAGCATCCCATGACTCTTTTTGCGGATGACAGTACCATAACAATACCATGCCATAATCAAAATTTATATGAAACGGACATAAAAAATACATTGATTGAAGCGGTCTCGTGGCTGAATAATAATAATTTAAAAATTAATATAAATAAAACTTTGATTATGCACTTTAGCCAAAGATCACAATTTTTCTCTAGTCTTGACATTGAATATAATAATAATAAAATACAGACAGCTAATACTACTAAATTTTTAGGCCTAACAATTGACAGAAACATAAACTGGAAAGCGCATATTGAAGCTCTAGCCAAGAGAATAAGCAGTGGTGCGTATGCGTTATATAAATTGTCACGTAATTTAAATGTAGAATCGCTGTTAACGGCCTACCACGGTTTAGTTGAATCGGTCATTAGATATGGTGTTATCTTTTGGGGAAACTCAACCGATAGGGAAATCATCTTTAAAAGACAAAAGTACTGCTTAAGATCTATGTTTAATCTCAAAACTACCGATAGCTGTAAAAATTATTACATTAAATATAATATTTTAACATTGCCTTCGCTCTATATATTTGAAATAACAATGTTTGTAAAAACAAATCCACATTTGTTTCCTCGTATGGCAGACAAATTTCCCAGAAATAGACGTGATGACAGTAAACTATGTGTCCCAAGATCAAAAACTGCCCTTATGCGCAAGAGTGTGTTTTGCATGGCACCGATAATTTATAACAAATTGCCCAAAAGTTGGAAAGAGCAAACTATTCCTAAATTTAAACAAACAATGAAACTGTTTTTAGCACAAAAAGCATATTACAGTATTAAAGAATTTTTAAACGACTCATGGTGACTACTATACATAAATTAAATTCTTAAATATGCCTAAATCGTTATAGTGATTGTTTTAATCTGCAATATTGGACATGCCAAATAAATAATTGGATATTGTTAATAATTAATTATAAAGATTTGTTTAACTGGGTTATTTAATGTATATATATAAATATTTAAAATCCAATGATTTAATCAAAAATGATTGTAACTACCCAACATATTTGCACGCCATGAGAAATGGCAGACATGTCGTGATCCATTATTATTTAAGATCTTGCATGCATATATTATTTTAATCTGTTTGTATACACATGTTTAGCAAATAAAATTTCTTATTCTTATTCTTATACATTTAAATTAAAAAAAAAAACACAGTTAATATTGATTTTTAACAACTATTACGAATTAATATAACATGAAACGGAACGTAAACAATCAGCGTCTAGTGACGTCACTGGTGTTATGACAACGAAAAGACGAAGTTTTTTAATACCTGACAGTTCATGATCTCTGGCAAACAGGAGTGACGTCATCATTCGTTTTCGCGGGAAAAGAAAAACAGTTTATAAACGCAATTTTGGCAATAGTACATAAAGCATATTATTTTTTTAATTTTTGTATGGTCTTACACGGAATTATTTTAAATGAGAGCAAGATGAAAATATTGCATGTTCCCTATTATCCGGGTTGATAAAAAAAATAACAAAAAATATTAATAATAATAAAAATAATAATCATAAAAATAATAATATATAATTTCCGCAAAGTAACGCCTGACTCAATCAATTTTTTTTTAAATACCGTGAGGTGTCTTCCACGGCGCGTGGACCCTGGTGGTCTGGTCGGCGGACACACTCATGAGATATCTCCCCTCTCGCTCCCACCTGACGTCTTCGACTGCACTGAAGTGACCGCCGCACACTACGGATGACTGCCACTGTTCTGTCTCCTGGAGATCAACGGGACTACTTTGTTCTTTACATAACAACATAATCAGCCTTTTAACGTTCCCACTGCTGGGACACAGGCCTCCTCTCTAAGAGAGGGAATGGGCCGTAATCCACCACGCGGGCCCAGTGCGGGTTGGTGAATGTCACATGTCTTTGAATTTTTGGTTCTAGGACATGCCGGTTTCCTCACGATGTTTTCCTTCACCGTTTTGAGAGCAGTGGTGATGAAATGAATTACACAAAGTAATGCGCCTGGCTGGGTTTGAACCCGCGACTTACAATTTGTAAGTCGGGGGCCGTTATCACTCGGCTACCACTAGTCACTTGTTCTTTGATCTTGTAAAATGTGTCAATTTTATATTTGATACGAGCTGTTCAAATTGCAGGAAATCTATTTAGGTTATCAGGTGAAAAGGGTTAAATATACCAAAGCAAAGTAAGTGAATCCTTATCATTAATATCCATTCAGTAAAAAGCTGTTAAATATTACTACTCTGGTGTTGTTTTCGTGTCCCACGCAGGGGCGTAACCGTCGTATCAGCCGTATCAATGATACGGGCCCCCCAGGCTACAGGAGCCCAGGGCCTCAAGTCTGCTATCACAATAGTGTCAGAATGGTCTATCATTGATCTCAAAATGGTTCATTTTTACAAGTTTGGTAATCTACTAATAAAAAAGTGTCACTATGAATTTCCAGTGGTCAACCACTGACACTCCATTGAAAGAAATGGCATAGAATGGTAACCTCGTACACAATTACAAATGAATTACAGACATATGCGGTAATCTGATAAAATTTTGACAGTTCCTTTGATCAGTGACCTACCATTAGAACGTCGTTGTGCAGTCATTGCTTTTAATAGCTCGGTTTTCAAAAAGTATTACGAGACCATTGACCGACCAATGATCGACCATTATGAGTTTAGCAGATTACGAACTTTTAGCAAAATGACAATGGGATCGTGTTGGAATGACAAATTTATAAAAATAGCAGACTTGGGGCTCTGTAAGTGTGTAAGCAAACATTCCTAAAATATGATTCACAATATTTTATAGATAATTTTTTTTTGAGAATAACTGCTGGGCCAACGGCCAACCATTTTATTTAAAAATCACAGTACATTGAACTAATATATAATTCAGAACGGTTATAAAAAAAATAAACTTTTAATCAGTCAATATATAATTATTTTAATTCAATTGGAGCATTTTTCGTTTCTTTTATAAAAGCTTTACCCTTTCTATGGGCTAAGGCAAGCTACGCCACTGGTTGCACGCCCTCTGTTATTGAAAACGGGCATATATAATGATAATCAAAATGAAAACTCACCTTACACTGCTTCCAAATATGGAAAGAGCCATTATAGCCATGTGCCGCGATCGAGTCCCCATCGGGTCCGAACCTGGCGCCGTAGAAGCCGAGCCCGTTGCCGCCCACTGCGCCGAGGCGCACGCGCTCCACCCACGCGCCCTCGCCTTCGCCCCTCTGCGGGGAGGACTCCGGCTCCCAGATGATGACCGTTTTGTCCAGGGACGACGACAGGAGACGGTAGATCGGCTTCTTATTGCTTTCTGTTAAATAAAACCGATTTCGATGTGCAATCACACAAATATAAGTATGTTAAAAAATAACTTGCAATATTGACGGCGCCAAAACATGAGGAGATTAGTCAGTTCTAAAAATCTAATTTTATATGTTTAGTTACTGCAATATCGTTATATAATATGTATATAAGCTTTCGGTAAAAAAACGCAAGAATTTAGTAAAAATCGTACTTGCTTCTGTTCCTTAATCTCTGTAAGGTGTTGTAATGCTTTTTTATTTTCATAATCGAGTGCAGCAAGTACCTACTGGTTTAAAATTAAAAATACAGTGGACCCACGGTAATCCGGCCCCTGTCTAATCCGGCGCCCCCTGTAATCCAACATGCCTATCACTGTACTTCTATCTATTTATTACGGTAAATCTTCACTAATATAGATAGAGTTTTATCAATTACACTCGTAATTTGTCGGATTACAAGGTACTCTTTAAAAAAACGTCCGGTCTATAGGGGGGTCTGTGGCTGTACTCTATAATCCGACAAATTCGATAGTCCGACACTGCCCTGCAAACCGTTTGTCGGATTACCGGGGGTCCACTGTAAATTATTTTATGAACTAATTTTCTTTTGCTCTGTATACTTAACTAGCATCGCCCCGCTGTTTCACCCGCATAGTTATCGTTCCCGTGGGATATATAATAATATAGCCTATGTTGACCGGAGATAGTGTAGCTTCCCAACGGTGAAAAATTTTCAAATCGGTCACTAGTTTCGGAGCCTATTCAATGCAAACAAAAAACAATGAAATCTTTCCTCTTTATAATATTAGTGTAGATATCAACCGATACCATTAACCAACACCATCTTTAACTTTAGATAAAATACGCGTTATTCCACCACCTACCTCCAACAGGCCCCGGCTGCCACTGCACCCCATACACCCACCCCTCATGTCCAGCAAGCACCGCATCCAGCTTCACAGCCCAGTCCACTCCGTATGCTGGGAACACCTTCTGTTCCACCATGATGCCCTTAGTGGCCTGTTGGTCTACATGCTTCTCTATTCGCCACAGTCGGATGTATGTGTCTTGGGAGGCTGATGCCAGGAGTATTGTTGAGTTGTCTGTGGAATTCGAAATGTAATTAAATTATTTATTATAAATAGGATACCATTTTCTTGCCAGCGGATTCACTCGCGTGGCCAAACCAAGGGAACTTACTCACGGGATTAACGTAGCCTATGTGCTATTCTAGACTATCTGTGTGCCAAATTTCATCAAGATCCGTTCAGTAGTTCTGTAATTGAGGAACAAAAATCCATCCAAATTTTCACATTGGATGAAGATGTTTGGAGCTAGAGTCGACATTTTCTATCTAACTATCCCTTAGAAGCAATTCTAAATAGTCAAGAACTGATTTATAGTCTCTCGCTAAATATTAAAATTATTGAGTAAAAAGTTAGGTTGAAGACCTGTGCTTGTTAGGGTTGCTGAATAGAGATATTTCATGAATAAAAATTTATGATTCTATTTAGTCCTTCTGTTAGATTTTTTTTTGCTTTATCATTATTTATCTATAAAAATTGACGAAGATAAAAAGCATCGAAGGGCACGTCGTCGTCGTGGTTAAAATTGTAGCGAATAGTGACGTCACACGAGTATTCAACGCACTGTATCGTCTTTGTTTTTTATTTACTTGAAAAAAGAAAAATTACTTTTCCAATATGAATGCCTATCTGACGGACCGAAATCTATCTGATGGAGTAATTACATTTTTTTAGTCAAATACGTTGTTCGAAAGTTACACAGCAAAATGCATTCAATTTATTCGTAGTTTTTTAGTATTGTATATTGTAAAATTATATGTTATGGCGGAAACGAGTAATGGTATATTTATTATTGTACTGTCATTGTGTCAAAAAAAAAAAAACGTGCATTGAGTATAGGGAACGTGCACGGCGTAGACTATGCCATCTAGTGTTGACAATCTGAAACTTTAACGTTGTAAATATTTGACCTGTGCTGCCACCTATACTTCCTGCACCCTACCTTTAGGGGAATGTGCATGCACGAAGTAGACTGTGCCATTTAGCGTCGCAAATTTGAAACTTATAAGTAAAATATACTTGACATTGACGTATCTGTGCTGCCACCTATAGTTTCTGCACGTTCTAGGGAACGTTCTATGCCATCTAGAGTTGTACATTCGAAGCTTATAATTTTAAAGTTCAAAACCTATGGTTACTGCATACCTAGTCCCTAAAAGAGTCTCGTATTGGTCTTGTTTAAGCAAGGTTTCAAAATTAGACACACATTGTCCCATTCTGTGTTAAAATATATTCATTTTTTATGTATTTTTTTAAAAGAAGAATATTCAAATACAGTTTTTTACTGACCTACATTTTGAACATCCAATCCCCTCACCCAGTCCTCGTGTCCAGCTAACGTATGAACCCTGTGGTAATCCTCGCCAACAAACACATGAATCTTATGGTCATCCAGCGCACAGAACAGTATGGGCTTGTTGGATGTTGGTAGGATGTGTGCGTGTAATGTCAGGCAGAGACCAGAGCTCAGATTTATTGTTTGTTTATGGACTGTTACACCTGAAATAAAATATGTAATAAAAAAACTGATTTTGAAATAGGTATTGGAAAAAAAAGTACATAGAAAATAAGATCTTGTAATTATTTAATAATTAAGAGTGGTTCGTATTTTCCCAGCAGTAAGATGTTAATTGGGTTTTTAGGGATTGGTCGGGTTGCAATTAGGCGTTAGCAATGTATGTCAAATATTTTACTGAAGAAACTAAAAAAACATTTTGAAACTTCATGATAATTAATTATATAATAGTGTATCAGCTATAGTTTTTGATAAACAAAAAAAAGGACACATAAAGTTAGTCTCAGTATTTACCATCTTTCCTCTCCCAAACTCTAACAGTAGAATCCACAGAACCCGTATAAACCAGTAGATCATTTCCATTGTAAGTCCCATGTATACACGTTATACCATCTGTGTGGCCTGCAAGACTGTTAGTTACTTTCCATACTCCTTCTTCCAATGTCCATATAGCACTAGTCTTGTCCGCTGATCCAGAGATCAGTTCCGTACAGGTACCATCTGTTTTGCGGAGCCATTTTACTGTGTTTACTTGTGAGCGATGGTGGCAGAGTACTGTTAGAGGGTCTTTGCCTTTGAGATTCTGTAATAAAGAAAAAATAATATTTATTTATTGTAGGAGAACCAACAGCTACCTATAACATATGTATAACAATTGTATATGGGACTTAAAGCCAGTTACAGGTTCTCACAGGTAAAAACAGAAAAAGTAATAGAGATCTAGATTCACTAACAATCACAATAGAAAATCATATTATAAGTAAGCACTAAGTCCTTTTTAAAAAGTTGGCATTCAGCTGAGTGCATGCTGTGTATGATTTGGTAGTAAATGGGTCAAATGAGAACTCTTTACAAAGAATATTATTATTTGAACTATACAATATATATTCATATATCTATACTGATATTAGAAAGAGGTAACATTTGTGAGTTTGTGACATTGTAAGGGGTAATCTCTGTATCTACTGAACCGATTTTCAAAATTATTTAACCAATAGAAAGCTACGTTACTGTGGAGTGTCATAGGCTATATTTTATCCCCGTATTGCGACGGGAACGGGAAAAATGCGGCTGAAACCGCAGGGCGCTGCTAGTACTATATATATTATCTTAAATATTTACTTAAAAATAGGAAAGGTAATTTAGTTGTTTATTTTTCATCTTCTTTAACGAAACGATTGATGTCTTTACCATATTAGAATCTAGTTTCTAGGCATTTGTAGGTTACAGAAATATAAAAAACAAAATATTCTCACCGTATCATAAATAACAACAGAGTTGGTTGCACCAAAACAAATGAGTCCTTGGCCATTCCAGTCGATTATCTCCGGGGTGCGATTACACCCGACGGACGTATACACTTGCTCCACCGTAACTTTCATTTTATTTTCATTTATTTCAGTAAATAAACAATGAAAAATCGATTATGCTTGATCAACACGAATTTTAAGGTTATAATAAACATATGGTTGACACACAGTGAATGTGATGCGTTCGAAAAGTTGTTTCGAAATATTGGCAAAGAAATTGCTTATTTGGCTTACTAAAAATATCATAGTAAAATAAACATTGAATAAGATTAAATCGACGTCATTTGATACTCAGAATGGAAATATAAACATTCTTAAGGAAAACATTATGTATTGTGAGACATTTCGAATAATTGAGAAAAGTTATTGATCTCGAATGCGTCCATAACTTTGTTGGCGGCAAAAATGACATCAGCCTGATGGTGGCAAGATGTCAATTTTATTTATGAATCTCTCGGACTTGTTATTGCTTGTCTTGTTTATATTGATTTAATTAAATGTGAAGTGAAGAAATACAATCACTAATAATGCCTGAAGTAATGATATGTGGTATACCGGTTACCTTTCCGTTTGAACCGTATGAAGTTCAAAAGGTCTACATGGAGCGAGTGATTGAAAGCCTGCAGAACAATACTAACGCTTTGCTGGAGTCTCCCACAGGGACTGGAAAGACTTTAAGCTTACTATGCTCGTCATTAGCGTGGTTATTAGTGAAAAAGGCGCAGTTACAAATGAACGCACAAGTGGGTAATTTCTCGGAGCACAGCAATTTTAGTGGAGCTCTCAAAGACACCTTAAAGTCAGGAGCTGGTAAATCTAAAGACAGCACGTCATGGGGAATGCCAAAAATAATTTATTCTTCAAGAACTCACTCGCAGTTGACACAGGCTATGCAAGAGTTGAAGAGATCCAGCTACAAGCATGTGAAAGCCACTGTTCTGGGTTCAAGAGACCAGATGTGCATCCACCCAGAAGTTTCCAAAGAAACCAATAACATGAACAAAGTCCACATGTGCCAATTGAGAGTAAAATCAAGAACTTGTCACTTTTATAACAATGTTGAATCAAAGAAAGAAGACAGAGCTGTGAAAGGTGATGAAATATTAGACATTGAAGATTTGGTCACAGTAGGAAAAAAGCTGAAGTGTTGTCCTTATTATTTATCAAAAGAATTAAAACAGGATGCTGATATAATTTTTATGCCTTACAATTATATCCTAGATCCAAAATCAAGGAGAGCTAATGGAGTAGAACTCATGAATAATATTATTATCTTAGATGAAGCACACAATGTAGAGAAGATGTGTGAAGAGTCAGCATCCTTGCAGATTCGGACAACGGATGTTGCTTTATGTATTGATGAGATTACCCATGTCATGAGATCTTTTGGTGAGACGGCAGGCAACGAAGATCAAATGGACATGACAGTGGACGCCCAGCCAAAAGATTTCACCTGTGATGACCTATGTGTTCTAAAAGAAATGATGCTGGCATTAGAGAAAGCTATTGATGAGATTTCTGTTGGCAATGAAGGAAGTACTTACCCTGGTGGTTACATCTTTGAGTTGCTATCAAAAGCTGAGATCAGAGATCATAATCAAATGGCAGTCATTACTATGATTGACAATCTCATACAGTACTTGTCAACAGCTAGTGCATCACCTTTTCAGCGCAAGGGTGTTGGTTTGCAGAAGATTGTAGATTTGCTAAATGTGGTGTTCAGTGGAACAACACACGCTTATAAAGAGAGAGTTAAAATGTGCTACAAAGTTCATATTCAAATAGAAGATAAGAAGAATAATAAGAAGACTGATAGTTGGGGAGCTCTTAAAACTGCCACCACTAAAACTGCTGAAAGAGTACTAAGCTATTGGTGTTTCAGTCCAGGTTTTGGAATGAAACAACTAATGGAACAGAATGTTAGAAGTATCATATTGACCAGTGGAACTCTAGCACCACTAAAGCCTCTAACATCTGAATTGGGCATCCCAATTGGAGTCCAGTTAGAAAATCCTCATATTGTGAAGTCGAACCAAATATGTGTAAAAATCATGAGTCAGGGTCCTGATGGTGTGATGCTGAATTCTAATTATCAGAACAGAGATAACCCTAAATATCTTTCGTCTTTAGGAAGGACAATACTAAGCTTTTGCCGTGTAGTTCCAGATGGCTTGTTAGTATTCTTCCCATCATATCCTATTATGGCTAAGTGTCAGGAGGCATGGCAAAATGAAGGGATCTGGTCAAGCATAAATAATATCAAGCCAATATTTGTAGAGCCTCAGCGTAAGGACACTTTTAATACTATAATAAGTGACTATTACAGTAAAATAAGCGATCCCAGTACAAGAGGAGCCTGCTTTATGGCTGTGTGCAGAGGAAAAGTGTCTGAAGGTCTGGACTTTGCTGACATGAATGGCAGAGCAGTCATTATAACAGGATTACCATTTCCACCACTTAAGGACCCAAGAATCATTCTGAAGAAAAAGTATTTGGAAGAGCTAAGAACTAAGGACAAGCAGTTCTTATCAGGGGATGAATGGTACTCTTTAGAAGCAACAAGAGCTGTGAACCAAGCTATTGGCAGGGTCATAAGACATCAAAATGATTATGGAGCAATATTACTTTGTGACAGTAGGTTTAACACACCCAAATTGAAGAACCAGTTGTCTGCATGGTTGAGAGATCATATTAATGTCTCTAATAAGTTTGGTGAGACAGTGAGTGAAATCTGCAGGTTTTTCAAAAATGCTGAATCGACTTTGCCTCCTCCCAGGTTGAAACCGCTGCTTCCAAATGAATCCACAGGCCGAGATAGAGATTCTGGGCCAATCCATGTTAGTGGTGTAGCATTTCCAGTTTCCAACACAAGAGTTGTATCAAAATCTTCAAACAAAAAGTCTGTCAGCCAATATCCTAACTCAAATGAGGTCTATGCAGACTTTTCAATGGATTTCTACAAGAATGCTAAAGCTTCTGCTTACGTCAATGAATTTAAGCCAAATACTACAAAGGATCTCTTTAGTGCTATAGATCAGGATGACACTCAACAGTTTCCATCACAGTCATTGGTGACCATCCACAAGAGAGCTGCAGTTGTCAGTTTAGAAAATAATATAGTCAAGAAGAAGAAGCTCAAAATAAAACCTTTTGGGTTTGAAGAAAACTTGAATGGTGAAAAATCTAGCGAAGATCAATCAAGAACAGTTGAAAAAGTACCTCCTACCTCATTAATAGATTTTGTGAAAGAAATAAAAGTGCTTTTAAATGCAGATCAATATAAGGAGTTCCAACTATCCATATCAGCTTACAAGAAAAGTGGCGAATATGAAGCCTTTTTAAAGATTTTATCTAATTTATTTGAAAATAGTAAAATGTTATATTTATTCAAAGGCATGAAAAGGTTTCTGAAAGAGGAACATAAGGGTTTATTTCAAGAATATTGTGATAATGTTAAATTAAGTAGCTAATAATTTGATTACATTGTAAATTTTAGTACATAATAGAATTAATCATTATTTATGTGGACATCTACTTTTAAATAAAATTTAAAGCTTTTAAAAATGTGTTTGACTATGGCAACTGTTAACCTTGGTATTTAAATGAAAACCCATGATTATTTTTATACTAACATTTATTATCTACTTAAAACATACAACTAGAAAACATTCTTAGGACCTTCATTGATCTTGCTGGCAATCTCTACAGAGTTTATTCTCAAAATAGTTTGTGGTGCTCTTTGGAAGTTGATTCTCATGAACTGCTTCCTCCTCTTCTTTTTGAAATGCGTTCTGGTGTGAGATAGGCCTTTAGAAATTACTGTTGCAACCACATCTACTAGTCCTGGCTGTACTAGAGGGCGGCCGATCAGAGAAAAGTCTTTTGTGCCAGCTAGCAGAACTTTGTCGAGTTTAATCTTGTCTCCGATGGTGGGAGGCCAGAACCCTTCGATGACGAGAAGGTCCCCATCCGTTACGCGCCATTGTTTACCCAATAGATGAATGATGGCAAAGTTTCGAGAAGCGTTTTTCTCGATTAGGTTATTGCATTCTGCTATCACGTCTTTTGTTGTTTCTGGCACTGATTTGGATTCTATAGGAGCTAGATGGGTCATAAATCTTGACAGGACACCCGCTGAAATGTAAAAACAGTTTACATAACAAAAATAACACTAAAATTAAGTTTGTATTTGATTACAATTTTTTAAAGTCTTACCTTGTCCGCCACTAAAAACGTTGGCGAGCCTTTGTAAGCCTGCTCTTATAAGAGCCATAATTGAAGTGTTACAGATTCTGTTTATTCTTTAAAGTTATTAAAAACACTTGTTTTGTTCTAACAAAACATTTTCTATAATCTCGACATAACCTAAAACCACTGACCACAGAGTATAAAACAGCTCAGCTGCACACTTGACAGTGACACTAGATATCGTTCGGAAAGTTTATTGCGAGTCTTATCATTATCACAAAGGTTAGTTCACCAGAAAGCAGAGTTAAATTTGAAATCAAATTATTTCCCTTATAAGCGTAATGGAGAGTAACAAACATATATTCAAAATGTTGAGGAATAATTTTATGAAACTATTACACTCCAATGGTATCAAGTTCAATTGCCTTGAAAGTAGAAAGATGGCGTTACTAATTTAAACATACCTAATAGCGCCGAAACTTCGTATGAAATTGAGAGATGGCAGGTGTTTTAAAATTATTATGTTCAGTTGAGCCCATGAGTTCATCTTGTAAATTTTTATGTAATAGGTGTGACATACAACAGTATTACTTATTACTTATGATATTTCTATGTGAAATGCAAAAGCAATAATCATTTCATCATCTGCCTGGCCATTTCCTATTTTTTTGCACTAAGTTATTTACAATAAATAGATTCACCATTTAAAAAATTATAATCCATAGTTGGACGATAGACTGGGCCAGATTTTGTGTCGACTTATTACACAGACATCTATACAATATATCTATGTAATCTATGTATTTTGTTTCGAACCAACTGATAAGTCCTAGACAAATGCACGTGGTTCTGAAACGTGCAAGGGGTGAGCGACCTCTTGTCAGTAGACAAAAATTAATTACATTTTCTGGGTTCCCGACTTATACCGAAAACGTAAAATAATATAGCGAAAAATATCTAATTTAATACCTACTTAGACACGAAATACGATTTGGTTTTAACATTCAGACATTGCGTGTTCATTAAATGCTGAAAAAGTAATGTTTAAGCTGTACGTGTGACGAGCGCGAAAGTGTATTGAAGCTGTCAGGGCAAAGTTCGCGGGAATGCGCTCAATGACATTCTCGGCTTAGCCTTCATCCCTCAGCAGAACGCTTTATTTATTATTCTAGGTTCAGACTCCGCAGCCGTCCGCTGATGGATTACACTAAAGTCTCAGTAAATTCACGTCGGTCCACATTCAAAAATTCAGCTTTATTCGTACGCCAGTTACTTGATACTTTAGCTCTGCGCTCGTGTCGTTCCGCCGCGCTTCGGGAGGCTTCGGCAGCGTCTGGGGCGCGTTGTCATGGCAACGGGCTGGCACGCGGCGCTCTCGGCACAGCGGCCGTAGCCGAAAATAAACACGAGAGCGACGCCTCGCGGACTTGTTGTGGAGCAAGGGGACCCGCCACTGGGGCGCAAGGGGGAGTCCGTCGGGTGACGTGTGTAATTATCGTTTCAGGTTTCACCGGAGACGTATTGGATTATTCCAATGGGCTTTTGGTATTCCTATAGGACGTATTTTGCGTTTGGAACATGGAGAGCCTGCCGCTCTAGATCAGGTCTATAGAGTGAGGGCAAAGCTCTGAATGTTCGCTAGCAGGCGAAGGTGGTCGGATACGAACCGTAGAGTTGTTTGCTTTAAGTCGACGGAATCAGTTAAAAGCGAGTTCTAACGCGGGATTTTCCAAGAAGCTTACAAAGTTGCCGGGGAAGGCTCGGCCGCTCGGCGGCGGCCTGGGGCGGGGGTGTGCGAGCTCGGGCGGTCGGGCCGGTGCGCGCGCACGGTTCCCGCGTCAGTCGCTGGGCGGCGCGCGGCCGGCTCGCGGTCGATAGCTGCACGCTGGCACGGGCACGGCCATGTTGCGCGACGCGTGCACGCGCGAGCGGGCTCGACGCGCTGCCGACTGAGTGAAGTGTTGTGCTGTGGACGCGGCTCCTTCCCCGCGCCGCCTCGCGCGGCGCTGCCGCCTGAGCTTTCGGTCAGTATCCGCGAGCCCCCGAGCGGTCCGGCGAGCCTGCAGCCCGGCTCGGAGCGCCGGCTGCAGCACCACCAGCACCGGCGGACGCCAGCGCGCGCTGCCGACGCCTCGGGAAACAGATCGCACGCTGCAATCCGATTCGTGAATATTTACGGGTGAATGCGCGTGACGTTTAGGTACGGTGTACACACGTCCTCAATTCGAGCTGGGTTCCGTCGCCCTCACTACGATGTACGTACATAATACAGCCGCGGATAGAAATGTTAGGTTAGGACGGTGGGTAGTGATTACGCGCGAAGGAATCCAATATCGTGGAGAGGCACGATATGAAAGTGTAGGGCAAGGTGTGTGCTCTGGAATATAAAGCAAACAGTTTCTAATTAATTTTGAGATAGCATCTTGAATTAAAGGCGATATTGGTAAAGTTTGGCGGCAGCCAGGAGCGGAGTGCGCGTGGGGAGCCTCATATCTTCATTTACATTATAGATACGGCGAACTACGTAGGAAATAAGTACACGTAGCACTTCGTAGCGCGTCGTAGCATCGTAGACGAGTGTTATGTGACTCGTAGCAGCTCGTAGCCTTCGTAGTTAATGAAAGCTGTCGGATACACGACTTGTACTTTAGTCTACACAGACAGGAAAATATGAAAATTATGTGTTCGTAATCACGTGTCCGCAACAGTCGGTGTACAAATTGATGTTTTACCTATCTAATGAAATCTTTAGCCACAAGTCGCACGTAGAAATAAATCTAAAAGATCTATGCTGATTTATATCTATATTTTTACAAGCACGTGTTCAATTAAAACAAACTACGTAAATTGCCATTAGGTTAAAAGTTCCCTATGAAAGCTGATCATGAAATGATTTCTAGATTAATAAATATGGTAAGATAGGGTTAAGATCGTAGAGAATCCTATTATTGCAAAGTATAGCCATTATAGCTGCTACGCTAGAATTGAGAACCAAAGTACTGCAAAAAAACCGTTCATTTCTAAGCTCCTGATGTATGTAATTTATCAAGGTGTACAATGAAGAGCAGGATTTTGTATTTGTGTTCTATTTTATGCCTAAAGTAACTAAAGATATACGCCGTCGTTTGGTGGTCAGAAAACCTAATGTCAGACGAACATCAAGCGTCCTGGTACCGAGTAACTAGGCCGTGGATGTTACATATGCAGTAACTCCATATAAAATACTGGTATTTACCTGCATCTCCAATATAGTTGAGGAAAAGCTAACGGTAACGGTAGGACTAACTAACACAACAACACTTGAATCTAGCCTAATCAATACTAATATTATAAAGAGGAAAGATTTTTTGTTTGTACAGTTTATTTTTCACCAATGGAAAGCTACATGTATCAGCGAGTAACATGGTCTATATTTTATTCTCACGCGGGTGAAACCGCGGGGCACTACGAGTATTGTATATCGTAGCATAAGCATATCATAATCAATCTCTAATGTCCCCACTGCTGGGACACAGGCCTCCTCTCTGTGAGAGAGATTGGGCTGCTACCACGTGGGTCCAATGTGGACTGCTAGATGTCACATCTTACTATTTATTTACTACTTGCTTGTAGTAAGTCCCCGCAGTTCCACCCGCGTAGTTCCTATTCCCGTGGGTATATGGGGATAAAATATAGCTTATGTTACTCTCTGATAATATAGCTTCCCATAATGAAGGATTTTTTTAAATCAATTTAATGGTTTATGTGTTAAAGCGTAACATACAAACTCACATTTGTATTTATAATATTTGTTAGGATTATAAGCAAGACAGGTTGTGAGAGTAGATGGATGGATCTTATTTATCAAAATATCACATAGGCTATAATTTATAAAGAGAGGAAGTACTAATTTTACGCAGGCGGAGCCACGGGCGGCAAATATAATAATAACATCAGATTTTTGGCCTTAGGACATCTATCTCCTCCTAGTTTCTCTGCTATTTTTCATCGTTATTATTTATAACTTATTAATAATGCGAAATCAACAAAAACCCGGTCCACGAACGAAGGGAACCAAATTAATAATTCAACACTGATCATTAATATTTGTCATGGCAATCTATGATTCGTTTCAGTAATTGACATGGGTAAGGTTTCGTTCAATTATTGATAATTTTATTCTTTGAAATGTTAATGATGGCTTCTACTACCAAATGGAACTCGGTAGAAAAGGGATTTACCAAATTCTCTTGAGTCAAAACATGTTTTGGTTTGAAATTCGAATCTATTTATTTTTTTACTAACTTTGGCTTTTTTTTTTGCGAAAAAAAAATCCTGTGACCGGTCTAGGGTGCCATTTACCTCTGTTCCAAGTTTAATCAAAATCGTAAGGTAGGTTCGGATTGGGATTTCAGCTTGTTCTGTCCCACTGCATAGCAAAGGCCTGCCTATTATCCTTCCATTCCTTCCGTCTTTGAGCAAGTGCCAATCCAATCCTTCCAAAAGACGTCTAGCGCGTACCGGCATTTTCGCCTGGATAATATAGGCAGGTGATTTTGGAATTGAAAGTCGATGGTACCAAAATTAATTTGATTTTTATGGTGTACATACATAATAAACAGTATTTATTCTATTAAATTCTTAAAATAAGGATTTTTTGCTGAACTTAAATTCGTAGTATAACAAGAAAGATCCAGCTGCCTAACGAGAGCTTCTTAAGATGTATGTTTGGATGACGCTATTAAATCATTGGCACACACGATTATCGTAACTAAATTGTATATATTCTTTTATCCAACAAGAAATGGTTTTTGATTATCGAGTTGGTTGATGGATAAGGTATAAATTGCACCCATACATTTATTCAGTATAACGTTTCTGAAAAGGAGGTAACCAATTAATTCAGAGGATATACAAGCGTGCGTACACTGTTTGTTGATGTAGACTGTAGGAAAATTTTATTATAATATTTTAACGTTCGCATTCCCTAAATTTTGTCCTTTTTTACATTGACTTTTGCCGGGGTTGGGAAGTATTTAAATTACTTGTAATTACGTAAAATACAAATACGTATTTGGTATTCGTAATTCCATTAATTCTTCAAAATGTAATTTGTAATTGGCATTTCAAATACATGACGCAGAGGTATTTTGTAGTTTGTATTTCAAATACTTATGACTTCAAAATACATTTCGATCTTATAAATGGTTGCTGACTGCATTTTGTATTTTAAATGAAAATAGTTAAAATACTGTATTTCATATTTCAAATACACGACTGAAAAATATTTTGTATTTTAAATACATGCGAGATAGTATTTTGTAGTTTGCATTTTAAATAAAGCCAAGCATGTATGTCGCCAATCTCTAACTGAATTAGAAACCTTTTAAATTGTAGTCACAAAATTATGATATTGCGACTTCAATTTAAAAGCCTTTTAAGTACGAGAATTGATATAATTCTCATATCTCTAAATCTCATATACATACATAGTGAGTAACCGAATTTGGTCGTGAGGATTTGTTTAGTTTAATTTTTAATTGGTGGGTGACGAAGAACATACTGTTTCATATACGCAAACTAGGAATTGCTGTTAATTTGAGCCATATTTGTTAATAACAGCTTCACTCTGGTCTGAGTCTGCTCACCCAGTTGAAAAACATATATATTCATGATATCATCTTTACGACAATTAATAATAAAAGCTTTTCAAAATGATCCATAATTCGAGTGTTTTTGACAGATGCTGACGTATGTAGATGCTAATTCGGACGTTCCTTTTAAATACGGGAATTGCTTTTGCTAAAGAATATACACGATAGAGAAATTTTGACCGCCCGCCGAGTCGCTCACGAACTAATATGTCCTCTGAATAACTATGAAAGTAATATATTACACAACAAAATATCAAATAACTCTTTATACAAAATGTGAATGCAAACGCAAAAAGTAGTATGTTGGAAGAAATGAGGAATTATTAAACGTATCATTTTGACATTACGCTTGAAGTATTCCTTCGTAGCACGCTGCGTGTTATTGCCGCTACGACGCTACGGCGCTACGCCGCTACGACTGGCTACGGAATATTACCTACGACAGGCTCCTACTTATCTATACTATATAATAATATACTTTAATATATTATATTATAAAGAGGTAAAGTCTGTGAGTTTGTGAGGTTGTAGGATTAATCTCTGGATCTACTGAACCGATTTTGTTTTTTTTTTTTTACCAATTGACAGTCACATTATTTGTGAGTGTCATAGGCTATATTTTATCGCCGTATTCCTACGGGAACGGGAACTATGTAAGTGAAACCACGGGGCGATGCTGTTCTGTATCTATCCTAATATTATAAAGAGGAAAGATTTGATTGTTTGTTTGTATTAAATAAGCTCCGAAACTACTGAACCGATTTGAAAAATTCTTTCACTGTTGTGAAGCTACACTATTCCCGGGTGACATAGGCTATATCCTATATTCCCATGAAAACGGGAACTATGTCATATTAAGTTTGTGAGATTCTGTATGTTTGTTAGTAAATCGCGTTTCAATTATTGTTCGGATTTAGATAAATCTTGCCATAAGTTGAAACTCTTTGTAGCAAATTCCAAAACAATTTGAAAGAAAATAATAATGAATTGCTTTAGATTTCTGAAAAGTTCATCTACTCGATAACGTAAAATGAATGGCGATGTCATTGATGGATTAGATACTGGATGAATTAGGCTATTTATTTAAACAGATAAGATAAAGGTAACCGAAGGTAAATAGGTAAAAAGATCTTGCTTATTTCTAAAGTAATCACTTCCAGCATACTTGCGTAAGGAGATTCAAATAAAGGATATGTAGATATCGTGTGAAAAGTTGATGAGTAAAAATAAAACTTATTGTTTTATTTTTACTCATAAACTTTTCACACACTTTAAATATAACATACTAGCTGCTGCCCGCAACTTCGTCCCCGTGGAATCCCCGATTTTAAAACATTATTTATCGCTGCTCCGCTCCTATTGGCTTAAGCGTGATGATATACAGCCTAAAGTCTTCCTCGTTAAATGGTCTATTCAACCCAAAAATAATTTTTCAATTCGAACCAGTAGTTCCTGAGATAAGCGCGTTCAAACAAACAAACAAACTCTTCAGCTTTATAATATTAGTATAGATTTAATTCAGGTACACTTTTTATACGCGGGCAAAGCCACTGGCGAGAACTAGTTTAATATATATATATAAAAATATGATTAGTACTCCCAAGAGATTTACAGTTGTCATACATTGGTGATTTATTTCTTTTGGTAGTAAAATATACTCCAGAGGCAGAAATAAGTCTTATAGAATCCTTTTGAGAAACATAAATGAAGATATTTTTATGAGGCCAAACCCTAAATTGCATTTTTTTTATTTTTCTTAATATACAGTGTGTTTCAGAAGTGCGTTGTCATATTTAGGGTTGTTTTTGTGTAGTTGATAAACATTAAGGAAGAAATTTACTGATACGACTAAAAGTACTTTCGGTACTTTTACTTTACAGTTCGTGACAGATGTTATGGATTGAATTGTATCTATGAATTTATTTGATTTTTTCTATGAAATTATTGTGTTTTTGGAACTATTATACATCTTTATTTTTTTCTAAGCTATTGAATTGGGTTACTGTAATGATAGTTGTATGTTTGTATGTCCATACTAAATAAAAACAATATATAATCAAATCTATGATAGAACTAAAGTTAATGCCAGTATCAGCTCGAAAAGCCATTTCTTCGGAACTTTAAGTTAATTTTTTTTCTGATCGATTTATTTGAAAAAGCGTTTTTTTTTGTTTCTGCTATTTTTTACTTAATTTATTTGAAGCCAATATCACCATTAAATATGACCACGTATTTCTGGAACAATCTGTGTAGCGAGATATGTAGCTATCGAGGCAGGATTTTATTTATTCAACACTTTTATATGGAGAATTGAAACTAAAACGAATTGAGTTTTTAACAAAACGAATACGTATGAAATATATTTCTCGTAAAATTGTGTGATGGTGGAAGGTTTTCATAAGCCTTTATTTTCAAAGTGTACGTAAGTTCTTTCGATTTATGGAGCAGAGTTACGTCAGCTCTTTTTTTTAAATACGTCAGCCATATTTTCTGTGTTAAAGGGTCAAAGATCATTGAACTGATACAGTAAATATCCAATTTAAATTCAAATCAATCTACATTTTATTCGACGAAGTCATTTAGAGTTAATCAAACTTTCGCTCGCCTTGGTGACTCACCTGACGTAAGAAACTGTGTTTATGTTTCGTGTGCTCAGTGGTTAAGGTGTCGTGTCTCATGGGCGAGGTAGCGGCTTCAAATCAGGGCAAGTACCAATGTAAACATTAATGCAGTAAGATGTAAAGTGCAACCTACATTCATACAGAATAACGGGAAACCTGCATAAGGGTAATTGTAATAATTATTATAAACAAACTCAATTTTGACACCAAGTTTGATAGATCGAGAAAAAAACTGTATGTATGGGGTTGTTACATTTCCGGTGCTTTCATGGCTGATCTCTGATCTCATAGTAAAAGTTTTTCATAATGATGAGTACAATGACCTCTTTTCAAGTTTTGCGTTATTTCTGTTACACCTTCTATCTTCCCGTCACCACTTCCTAGCGTTTTTGCTTGGAGGAAGCGGCGCAAAAAACTCCCCAGCAACAAATGTAAAGTAGGACAACTTAACACTGAAGTTGACACAATGGATTCAAAATTTTACTCAAAATCAATTTATAAAACAGTCTGTCAGACATCTGACTGATAACCCCACTGACAGGCAATGCCCAGAAGGTAATTAAGATTCCCCCTCAGTACGTCAAACTGGGGGTTGAAGTTTGATAAGCAAATGTGATATTTATTGCCATGTGAATACGTAGTAAATTTTTACAACCAACTCAGACATTAAGCTAGATGGTTCTCATATGACTTGACCAGTACGAATTGTACTCGCCCTATGTAGGTAACATGGTGCGAGTCTTTAAATGATAAATGATATTTATTTTGTAAGTAGGTTAAACATAACACTATTACACGTCCAATATTTCTTGTCATTTTAAGCTAGATGAAGCCGGTGTTTCCTAGTCGACTACCCTGAGAAGAAACACCGAAACAAACTCAGAGGTCAAAGTCACTTTTAAAGTCCATACAATCCGTACTGGTCAAATCTTATGAGAACCATGTAGGTTAATGTCTGAGGTAGCCTTTTGAGGAGAGTGCCACACAGATTTGAGTGGACCTGTCCAGACAGTGCAAGCATTTGTCAGATACCGTGTAGCTCAAACTTAGAACTTTAAGGAGCTCAACGATTTGACGAATAATACAAGTAACTAGCGATGTGTCACAAATATTCTGAAACAAACAACGTTCAGTGACATTTTTTCTCTTCATTTTTATTCTCGTTCCGAGCCTAAGGTATGTAAATACGCGACACATTGGCAGTCAGTATCGGTTACATAAAACATATCCCTGACACCGCACTATAAACGTGAGAGAGTTGTAAAAATTTCCCCTCCCACGCAGCCAACCTCTGATTTATTGCCCGATAATGTGAAGGTACTGACGAAATAGCTCGATAATTTGCACTCATTTGTTTCATATTTTATTTTTAATGCGTAAGCTATTTATTTTATTGTGTCATAGATGAAATGAACTGATTTATGCGTTTAAATGTTATGAACCTTTGTTAGTGGTGTGCGATATGTGGGGATGTTATGATTGACATGTGTAAAATTAATATTATCATGTCATACTGTTATATTCATCACAATTCGTGATTCAAACGTACTGCTTGTCAATATTTGTCTGTATAACATGAAACTGTGATACTCGTACAAATAATTTATTATACAAGCTTAATTTGTGGCCCACTGCTGGGCCCATGCTTTCTCCTTCGAAACCTATCTTGAGCGATCTCTGGCCAAGTTTGACCTGAACATGAGGTCAAATTCAAAGTCAATTTATTTATTTCAACTAGACCATTAAAATCCACTTCTGAACTCTAAAACAGTTTGGAAATAGAATATTGTAGTGACTCTAGTTGTCCATTCGCAATTGCAAAAAGTAGATTCTTATGGAGAAGAACGGATAAGAAACTCCACAGTTATTCTTTTCTAATATCAATCAGGTCAGACATCAGATTGCGATGATACAGTTCACAGAAAATATTTTTACAGTCCCTGAAACTGCCAAGGAGCTTATTATAGAGTACTCATTCCATTGGTATCCCATTTCAGACTGTACACTCCTATCATTTTGTAGTT
This sequence comes from Hecatera dysodea, assembly GCA_905332915.2. NCBI lineage: Eukaryota > Metazoa > Arthropoda > Insecta > Lepidoptera > Noctuidae > Hecatera > Hecatera dysodea. Next base: position 21,090,317 of record HG995296.1, on the reverse strand, counting down.
TTTGACACAAATCAGAGGGTCTACAACTTCGGCGGCGGCGACCTCTCGCGTCTGAGCCTGGTTCAATCCATGGTCCGGAGCGAAGAGGCATGGGAAGCGGTCACCTCCTTATGCGAAGCAGTATTGCTAGAAGGAAGCTGAATGCCTGCGAGAGAGGGAAACCTCACGCCCCGGCCGCCGTAACAGAAGAAGACGCCCCGGGTGTTGGGAAACCAGGGCGATTCCCGGCCACCCTAGGCGCCGGCCTGCGGACGGCGAGCTATGGGTGGCTCGCCGTCCGATAGCAACCAGGCCCGGGTCGACGACGCGTCGTGTTCCACGCGCGCCTCAAACAGCTGTCAGAAAAGAAGACCCCATAGGGTCAGTGCCTGCTAGGGTTGTGGAATTTGTTCGAAAGAGTAACCGTGGCCCTGGAATGCAAACGGCACTAGAAGGATCACGGGTGGGTTTTAGTTAGTATGAGTCTGACACTCCCTTCCGCTCCGCCCAGAGCGGGAGAAGTCATTTGATGATATCCCATTTAGAAAAAAGGGTCTAGAACTTGTTTATTGTCTTACTTCTTCGCGTTAACAGAAAAAAAGAGGACTTCGAATATCATCAGACGGTGCTTACTCATTTTTAAAACAAATTAACGTTTACGTTAACACGAGTGAGTACGTTTAAAACACTCCCTCTAAGGTCAGAGATATTTTAAGTCTGCATAGAACCGTTTTCTTCAGTATTATGGAGATCGAATTCAGGCCTTTAGAGCGGCAAATCTATGCTGATTTCTAGCCAAGCGGAAAACCTATTCATCGCTGACCATTCAGTTATGCCTCACTTCGAGCCACTTGAAAGCAAATGCGTTTATATTTCCTATGGCCTAGACGTACACATATTTTATCACATTGGCGTTCAGAGATAGCGGGCAAGTAATTTTGGTGTAATGTATGTTTTAACCGACGACGACACGGGCGGCGCAGTGGTTGAGCGATTGGCTGCTGCGCTACGTGTCGTGGGTTCGATTCCCGCACGGATCAAATATTTGTATGGCCTAGAGATAGTTGCTCTGGGTCTGGCTGTTTGTATATGTGAGATTTATGTTTGTAAACGCACCCACTACACAGAAGTACCTAATTCCTAATGTGAGGCAACGTTTTTTATTTAAAAAAAACATAGCTAGTATTCATTTTTGGTCATCTAAAATTCTAAACAAAACAATCACTAAAACCCAAAATAGCCGTTAATTTAAATATCGGCAATCATCGGCACACATCGGCCATCTTTGACTGCTTAACTATACCATTTGCTATGTAAAGCGATCTTTTATGTAAGCTTTAATGTTTAGTTAATTTGTTATATAGGGATAACGCTCCTCGTGGGGCCCATGTGCTGCTCAATGGCTATATTTATCAAGAGATTAGCCTAAATACTGTTAATGATAATTAACATTTGACTTTATAAACTGCAGGTGGCCGAAAACAATTATAGATTTGTTTTGTCAACTTTGTTGTGTTAAGTTAATTGCTATTTTAGATTGGGTATGTTATGTGGGGTTTAAAGTACCCTTGTGTGTTGTTTTGACCCTTATTACTGGCGGGGTCGGCTATCTGTGTGTCCGTGAATGTTATGGTAAAGCTATATGAGTTTCTTCGTTCTTGTTTTGTCTGTGATTATCCTTTGTACTTAACATGATATTGGTTGATGAGTGGTGACGGCCCGACGGGTGAGCGTTTTTGGGGACTGTCTTTATGTAAAATTTGGCGTTCAATAAGTGCTGGGCTGACACCCATTTTAACATGTTTTTCATCAATGGAAAGCTGCATTATCAGCGAGTAACATAGGCTATATTTTGTCCTCGTATTCCCACGGGAACGGGAAATACTCGGGGGCTCCTTGTAGAATTATAAATATAAAAGTAAGTTTGCTTGTTACAACTGCACGTCTAAATTGTCGGACCAATTTTGAAGATTTTTGATGCAAATATAGATGGGGCTATAGGCTACTTTATCGCGAACTAAGCCCCAGTCTACTTTGTTTTAATTAAAACTAGCAGCGCCCCACGGTTTCACCCGCATAAGTTTCGATCCCCTAGGAATATTGGGGTAAAAATAATCCCAATTGTTAATCCTGATTATAAACCATCTGTGTGCCAAATTTCATCCAAATCCATTCAGTAGTTTTTGCGTGAAAGAGTAACAAACGTCCATCCATACTTACAAACTTTCGCGTTTATAATATTAGTAGGAAGTAGGATTACGTTTCTAGAAGAAAAAAAAACACGTTTATTTATAGAAAATTGATTACCTACTACTAATGTGGATGGACTGGCGCGTTATTATGGGATCAATAATGCTCGTTACGAGCATGTCTAAATTAAAGGGGGCAGAACTAATGGATTCAAGAACTTTCGAGACTTTTCTGACCAATCTTTGAATTCTATCCACCTTTTTTTTTCTGGATGGGAAATCATCAAATGTCTTCTCCCGCTCTGGGCGGAGCGGAAGGGAGTGTCAGACTCTTACTGACTAAAACCAACCCGTGATCCTTGTTGTGCCCTTTGCGTTCCAGGGCCGCGGTGACTCTTTCGAACAAATTCCGCAACCCTAGCAAAATTCTATCCACCCTAAAACCGACTATTATCTCAACCAATGTACCAGGGCTTCATTAGCAACTAAGAGTATTTACTCCTAATGCAATGGACAGTGAGTATCTAGAATAGGCTCAGGAGCAGAGGCCTGAGTGCTTTCCGCCATAGCCCCGCCTCCAAGGTAAAATGGTTATTTTCGTATACGCTAATGGGTGATTTCGACTATAGATGTTTATATGGACTAATGTGTATGTGAGAAATAAATACTCTTTTTGTCTGAGTAATGGCCGACCTTTGTAGTAATGCACGATTACTTAGTCTTATATATCTGGAACAATTGAGGGTTTTTGTAAGTAAGGTGCTGTTTTGTAATGGTTGTGTCTTGAATGTGCACTTACGTTGTCAACTGCCCGATGACTGTTGAACTTCAATATAAGATGAGTACTTCATGATAATAAGATTCGCGCTATATACGTTACGTGCATTTTCAAACAAGCAGGCTATTTTTCCTCGTGGCTTCTCTGAAAAAGAAAACCGGATATTTCTTCGGAATAAAAGTGACAGAGACTAGTCCCTCATCATCTGCCTAGCCTTTTTTCAACTATATTGGGGTCGGCTTCCAGTCATATAGGATTCAGCTGAATGCCAGTATTTAACGTGAAGCGGCTGCCTACCAGACCTCCATAATCCATTAACTGGGTAACACGGTACTTCTTGGCAAGACTGGAGTCAGACTTACTGGCTTCTGGCAATCCGTAACGACTGTCAAAGATTTACAAATGGTAGCCGGGACTAACGGCTTAACGTGCTTTCCGAGGCACGGAGGAAACTCGGTATGATTAGATGATCACCCATCCATAGACCAACCCTGGCAAGCGTTGCTTAACCTTGAAGATCAACCCGTGCAGCTGTTATTCATTAGCCACGAGCTCTTCAGTCTGTCAGAGACTATACCACAAAATATAGATTTTAAAGTCAAATTATTTGTTTCAACTAGACCAATAAAAGGAACTTTTGAACTCCAAATCAGAATATTATAAAATAAAAATTATTGAAAATAAAGTATTATAGTGACTCTAGTTGACCATCCGAAAAAGTAATTTCTTATGGAGAAGAACGGACAAGAAATAACTCCATAGCTACATTGTTTTTTTTGACTGAGACTATACCCTGAACGAAAACAATGTTCATCTCATTTATGATATTTCTTAAGATGTCATGGGCTCTATTTTAGAAGGCAATTTTACTTTAAAATATAGATTTTATGATTCATTATGATAACTCAATACCCAAAAACGAAGACACAAGGCTGTATGTTTTTGTTTTCTTTTAAATTGCGAAAAAAAATGCGGTAGAATTTCGTCGTCGTTATGCTAGTTGCATTTCTAATCAGAGGAATAGCAGTGAGTTTATTTCGTTTCGCCGGCGGCCACCCATCCTTAAATAAAAGACGCAGTTTGTGTGCTTGCAAATGAATGGACAACCGGTTCTTTTAATCAGAACTACCTGCAATTGTACCGCAAAATAAGAAAACATTCCCGTTTGTTTGCGGGGCAGATTTATACGATACGCTTTCAGAGTCTTTGTGAATGTTTTAATATTGATTGAGCAGTGGTGGCCGAGTGATAACGGCCCCGACTTACGAATTGTAGGTCGCGGGTTCAAACCCAGCGAGGCGCATTACTTTGTGTAATTAATTTCATCACTACTGCTCTCAAAACGGCGAAGGAAAACATCGTGAGGAAACCGGCATGTCCTAGAACCAAAAATTCGAAGACATGTGACATTCACCAACCCGCACTGGGCCCGCGTGGTGGATTACGGCCCGTTCCCTCGCCTAGAGAAGAGGCCTGATTCCCAGCAGTGGGAACATTAAAAGGCTGATAATGTTTATTTATGTTATTTTAATATTTTGGAGTGATTTATAAGAGTCTTCTTGTGTGTTCACTCTTTGCAATTCATAACTAACTTTTTATCTCAACGTGGTAAGCAAAGCTCTAGACAGTTGACACTCTTCTGCAAGAGTGTGACAAAGACGATTGTTAACATGTCAATAACGTGTGGGGGTCGACGAACGCTGTTGAAATGTTACGTCATCAAACGCTTATAATTTGACATTTCGACAATTACATTCGTTGATAGTAGGTATAGAGAAAGAAAAAAAAAAACAAAGAAAAAGTATTTAATTGCTACAAAACGACGTACATTTATGGATTTTCCAGCAAAAACTAAACGATAGTATTAGTGTTAGTAGTACTTAAATTATGTTAGTAAAGACAAATTACAATTTAATAACAATACAAATGAATTACAAAAGTGATTATGTGTGTATAAATATAAAGGAAACGCATGTCGTGATTGTGGCAAAAAGGCTTCCAGTCAGAATAATGCCGGCGCTGATTTTAAGTGGTCGCCTAGAATCGTATAGAACTTCGTCTAGAGCCTCCATCCAACAGAAGAGAAGAAAAATCTCTAAAAAACATACTACTTAAACCATGGCAAAAAAATAAATAAAAACCATTTTATCTAAACTTATCGAAATCGCAAACTATCAAGTCAAACGTCAAGCGATGTAGGTTATATTGGTAGGCATCACCGCACGCCAAAGCCAGACGCGTTTGAAAAAAAAATTAAAAAGTTTCAGCTGGCTTGCGTCACGGGGGGTGTGGTGTGACGTCACGTCCGGAAATAGACCGCGGGCGGGGGCGTGCGCCCTGTGCTCCTATTTCAGTTTGAGTTACGTGGCCAGGGCCTGACACGGGATTGTAATACGTCATGTAGGATTGCGTAATTAGTAGTTTTATGTAGTGTCGTGGGAGGTGACTTTTTGATATCTTTTTCCCGTCGATTTTCATGTATGTATTGCATGTGTTTAGTGTGGGGCAACGTTTTTATCTATACTAATATTATAAAGAGGAAAGATTTGTATTTTTGTATGTAACGAATAAACTCAAAAACTACTGGACCGATTTCAAAAATTCTTTCACCACTAGAAAGCTATACATTCACCCTGAGTAACATAAGCTATATTATATTCCCGTAGTCCTACGGGAACGGGAACTACGTGGGTGAAACCAAGGGGCGCTGCTAGTTTTATATATAAAAAAAAAATGTTCGCTGTTTCGTGGATGCGTTGATGACTTGGGCATGATTAGAGACAGACTATATCGATATCCAAGCTAAAGTAAATGCTAATTCAATCAATTTGGCTAGGCTTTTCCTAACTGTCAATACCCATCTGACCTCCAGAAGCCAGTTACTGGGAGACACGACACTCCTTTGCAAGACTGGTAAAGATTTTAAGTAATGTTCGAAATCTCGATTTCAGGTACAATTTTAACTTGTAATGTTCACTAGAATCTGCCCTAAATTAATTAAATCACAAAAAATTTAGACATCAAATGTTTTAATATAAAATGTTTAAAATTTTTGTTACTAGAAACGATTTCAACATTTTCTCTGAAAGTCGAGATCATGTCATTGAGTTCTATTCTTTCTTGTAAGTTACATATTTAAAGAATAACATTAATATTGCTGGATTTTGACATAACTATTGTTTCTCAATTTAATTGTACTAATAAAAAATAAAATAATTATTTTTAATGCAATCTAATTTAGGATAAATAAGGGCAGGCGAATGATAATTGCAATACTTGTAAAAACTAGCAAAGACACAAGTACTAACATAACATAACACCAACATTGTACACTTAGTTCGCAATAAAAATTAAGACTTTGATTTTACTGGTAATAACCTACTAACATCAGAGCAGAAGAAGTCATTTGATAACTTCCAATCCTTAAAAAAAACAAAGCATGTCCCAACCGTATATATTTGCATTAATGTCACTCAATTCTTGTCAGCCGACAGTTACAAACTAGTTCAAAACTAAATATACAGCGTGAAACTTTAAAAGCCGGCTCGAATATTTGTTAATGACTCTGTTAGGTTTTATAAATAGCGTGTAGTTCACGGCTACATTTTCGCTCAAGCCGACGTATTTAGTAAAGGCAGCCGATTTTAGTCTGCCTTCACGGTGTCACGGCCAGGGCAGGCCATATTAAGAAATACTAGTAGGCACTAGGGAGTAGGTAGGTGGGTAGGTATTACTGGTAGGTTGGGAAAGCATACTACAGTATTTAAGAATTTATAAATGACAAAATGTAATAAATATGACGAATTGAACAAATATTTACTGACATTTTATAATTTTGACAATTTATAATTTGTAATTTATTGTTTAAATTAAATTTTTAGTTTGTGTGAAAATTTAATAATGTTTTTAGCCTTGTTTAAATACCTAATGACTTTTCTTACCTATTTACATATTTGTATGCCACAAAGGCCGAACATCACGGATCTTTTTTGTTTATGAACAACCTGCATGCCTTATATGTATACTCATGTTTCTACAAATAAATGTCTTATCTTATCTTACTCCTCAGATATTAACCTTCATGTTTCCCATATGTTCTGAACTTCTCATTAGAGACTATATGATCTCTGAGTTTGTTTCGACGACCCTTCTCGGTGTACACAGCTAGGAAACCGCCTCATCTAGTTTAATATGACAAAAAATATTGACGTGTAAAGAAGTAATAAATCACAAATCATAATCAGCCTTTTAATATTCCCACTGCTGGGACAAAGGCCTCCTCTCTAGGAGAGGGAATGGGCCGTAATCCACCACGCGGGCCCAGTGCGGGTTGGTGAATGTCACATGTCTTCGAATGTTTGGTTCTAGGACATGCCGGTTTCCTCACGATGTTTTCCTTCACCGTTTAGAGAGCAGTGGTGAAGAAATGAATTATACAGAGTAATGCGCCTGACTGGGTTTGAACCCGCGACCTACAATTCGTAAGTCGGGGGCGTTCCCACTCGGCTACCACTGTTCCCATTTGCAATAATAAATATCATTTATCATTTAATAGATTTTTGTGTCCGTATTCATCTCTCCGATGGCATCAATCTATTCATCAGCACTGTCAGTCACCTGAGCGATGTTTAGACTGAATAGGTGGCCACGTTAAAAGCAGCATCAGTGATGTTAAGGAGTTTATTTTATTTGAATGTAAATAACAATATATGTAAGTACTTTATGTCTGCCATAATACAGGTTGTATCAGAAGTGCGTGGTCAAATTTAAGAATAGAACACTATCCTTAAATATTTGCTATACAATAAAGAAATAATATCGAAATAAAAAACATTAATTTAAAAAAAAAAAACGGCGTCAATCCTCGGCTTCAATATATATAATAGTTCAATGCAAATTAGAGAGAATTTCAAGCAGACTGGTGCAGTAAGAGATAAAACTTTAAAATTAGCCTGTAAATTATCTATATTTAGAAGGAACACTCGCACGGCTTGCAGTGAAAGTGAAGTCGAGGCGAAGCCCGGCTATTAATTTCCGCGCTTTATGTTCAGCTAATGAAGAGTAATAAGAGCATCTTATGCAGACACGTAAACGCCTTCACTCTGCGTGAACAATATCCTTTGCTATTGGGCGTTTACTATTGATGAATGATTGTATGTTCAAAAAAAAAAACCAAGTAAAAGTAGCAAATACTTATAGCCCACTTGCTTTTGATAGCAACCTCGCCCAAGTGATATACGTGTATTATCTGCCGGGACGAGCCGCTAGTCTATATCTATACTAATATTATAAAGAGGAAAGATTTGTATTTTTATATTTTTGTATGTAACGAATAAACCTCAAAAACTACTGGACCGATTTCAAAATTACTTTCACCATTAGAAAGCTACATTTGCCCTGAGTATTCAGGCTATATTTTATCTCCGTATTCCCACAGGAACGGGAACTACGCGGGTGAAACCGCGGGACGCTGCTAGTCTATAATATAAGGTGTTGTAATCTAGTCTCAATAGCAATACATATTGTTCATGCAGAGCGAAGGTGTTTACTTGTCTGTATAAGATGCTCTTATGTGCATTAGACGAACGTAAAGCTGGGACATAATAGCTCACACAATAGCTTTATTAAAAGCCCGGCTTCGCTTCGAGTTCGCTTTCACTGCAATCCATGCGAGTGTCTTTTAAATATAGACATTGTTCAGGCTAATTTTAGAATTTTATCGCCTACGCTTACTTATTTTCTTGTCGTTTTTGTAAAGTGTGAGGGGAAATTTTCGATTTTTATTATTAGCGTTATTAATAAAGCTCTTGGAATGAAAGTGGACGTAAGACCAATTGATTCTATAGTGAAAATGTTGGCAAACTAGCAAGGTGAGGCAAAGCCAACTGCAGTGCTATTGCGTAGTTTGAGTTATTTATGCGGCCTACCCAAATGTTCTTACTTTGGTATTATTCGTCAAATCGTTGAGCTCCTTAAATTTCTAAGTTTGAGCTACACGGTAACGGACCAATGCTTGCACTGTCTGGACAGGTCCACTTAAATCTGTGTGGCACTTTTTTCAAAAGGCCACCGCAGATATTAACCTACACGGTTCTCATATGACTTGACCAGTACGGATTGTATGGAATTTAAAAGAGACTTTGACCTCTGAGTTTGTTTCGGAGTTTCTCTCTCAGGGTAGTCGGCTAGGAAAAACCGGCTTCATGTAACTTAAAAGTTTGAGCGTGTGAAAGTGTGTTAAACCTACTTACAAATAAATATCATGTAACATTACCAAAAAAAAAAAAAACAAAAAAAGACTTAAAAAAATATCACACAGTGACAACTGAGGTGAACTGAAAATGAAGTGAGCTATTACACTTCATTTTCACTTCCCTTCAAGGTTTAAGGTATAACAAGATGTTTTCTGTTCTTTTTTAAAAATCCTTGCCTACGAATTTCACCCGTATCGTTTACAAACACATAAACTTACATACAAACACTCAGACCCGGAACAACTATCAGTGGGCCGTAAAAAAAAATTTGCTCCGTGCGGGAATCGAAGCCGCGACACACGACGTGGAATCGCTCAACCACTGCGCCAACCGTGCCGTCAAGGTGTAATGATAGTTCATATCATACACCCATACAGTGCCCAACTGTTAGTACATAATAGGCTTTCACGACTCGTGGAGTGATTTTAACCCTAAAAGGTTGCGGCTGAAAAGTCAATGAACCGCTGGTCTTCACACAGAGGCCTATAAGAGCCTTAGAACTGCTTCCGAGAGTATTTCATTTAGCTGTACTGATTGAGCAGTGGTAGCCGAGTGGTATCGGCCCCGACTTACTAATTGTAGGTCACGGGTTCAAACCCAGTCAGGCACATTACTTTGTGTAATTCATTTCATCACCACTGCTCTTAAAACGGTGAAGGAAAACATTGCGAGGACACCGGCATGTCCTAGAACCAAAAATTCGAAGACATGTGATATTCACCAACCCGCACTGGGCCCGCGTGGTGGATTACGGCCTATTCCCTCTCCTAGAGAGGAGGCCTGTGTCCCAGCAGTGGGAACGTTAAAAGGCTGACTATACTACTTTGCTATAATTATATGCCTCCGAAAGTATTTCGTTTAGCTGTACCTACAACCTGAGAGTCTCTAAGTCAAGAGTGAAGATTTTTTGTAAATTAATTTGTTAAAACATTTTTACATATCATCAAATTACAGGTTTTTAAAACAAGATCGGGTCACTGTGTCCTTCTGAATACATACCGATCGACATTCAATCATTACTCATGATTATTTTTCATAAAAACACTTTTGACGTCTTCAAGACGTGTCCATATTCATACAAACAACCATACAGATAAATTCTGGTAGTTAAAATTAAGTACACAATAAAAAAATACATATAAATATGTGAATGAGCTCGCCTCCCGAGGTTATGCTACGAAAGTCGTAGCACCGATTATTTCGTAGCACGCTACGCCATGCTACGAGACTGCTAAGCGCTACGGCGTGCTACAACAATTCGTTTCGGTTCAAAAAAGTGTCACGCATACTTTATTGTTGCCTGACATGCAATCTTGTGTGTGAAGAATTGAAATAAAGAGATTATGATTTCAATTAAATTGTTCCTTTGTTTATTGTTAGTGTCACGCGATATTTTCAGCATTCAAATAGATTTTGTGTCGTCCGAAATGTGTTGCCATTAGTGATATTTATCTACACTAATCCTAACTAATATTATTGTTTGTTTGTTTGCTACGCTTTCAAGCCTAAACCGCTTGATCGATTTTAAAAATTCTTTCACGAGAAGAAAGCTACATTATCAGTCTGTAATATAATTATGCTATATTTTATCTCCGTGTTCCCACGGAAACTACGCGGGTCAAACCGCGGGGCACTGCTTGTTTACACAAGTATTATAAATATTTGTATTTTTTATTTTTGTAACGAGTACACTCAAAAACTACTAGACTGATTTAAAAAAATCTTTTATCAGTAGAATTCTGCATTATCCCTAAGTAACATATGTAGATTATATTAAAATAAGTAAATGCCGCTAGTTACTAGTTAAAAGCTTATTAAAAATAAATATCTGATAAATATCTTAGTCTCACAACATTCAGAACTTTTTATCATTTTCGCTAAAGAATGTTTTATAGTGTACATTTCTTGTAGTTCCTAATCTAAGGCTGACAGAAATTCAGAAAATGAGATCATCACATGGATCAACTTTATGTAATACAAGACAAAGTTCAAGTTCTATTGCAATCTATACTTTATTTAGGGCCTTTTTAAATGAAAATCAACATAAAATACACCGATAAAATAAAATTGATCGAAATAAAATTGAAACTTCGTTAAGAGTTCGTGGCGAGTGATTCAAGTTATCTCGAATTATAAATTTAAACACACGGTTACAGTCATGAGCTTGATTTTGAAGCAAATGATTAAATTCAGAAAAAAACAAACTGAGTGAAAAATTATGGCTGTTTGACGACAAATCATCATTTTTATTCCTCAAAATTAAAATTATCTGACTACCAAAATGTCGACACTACAGAGCGCAAACAGTAACAAAACTAGTTGTAATTAATTACTATATACACCGGAGGAGCTCGTGGTTTAATTATAACAGCCACTTCGGTAGATATTCCAGGTTAAGAAACGCTTGCCGAGGTTGGTCTGTGGATGGGTGACCATCTTAACATATCGAGACCCCTCCGTGCCTCGGAAATCACGTTAAGTCGTTGGTCCCGGCTGTCATTTGGCAGGGGTTACGGATTGTCAGAAGCTAGAAAATCTGATACTAGTCTTGCCAAGAAGTACCGTGTTCCCCAGTTAATGGGCTGTGGAGGTCTGGTAGGCGACCGCTTCACGTAAAATACTGGTATTCAGCTGAATCTGGTTTGAATCGGAGCCGACCCCATTATGGTTGGGAAAAGGCTAGGCAGATAAATGATTTTTATTTTGTAAGTAGGTTGTAAAAACACTTTTAAACGTCAATCTTTTTTGGCCGTTATAAAAACTAGATCAGGTCGGTGTTTCCTAGCTGACTACCCTGAAAACACCGAAACAAATTCAGAGGTCATTTGAATGGCATTTTGGCCTTTATTTGTGATTAGTCGAGTGTTTTGTCTCAAGTAACTCTTTCTAAGGAAAGCTGGCGCGATATTGGCGTTGCATCTCTGTTCACGATAAAATATCAAAGATTTATGATTGTTTGGCATACAGAATTCAATTTGACAGAATATTGAATTACGTCTATATTCTCGCAAGCCGGCTATATGTGCAATACATATACAATACAATATACACATATAGTAGAGTAGTAGTTTAAGCAATTACCTGTCACAATTAAAATTAATTAATGAAACTTACCCAATTTCATGTCATCAGTAATTCAGCCATTTAGATGCCATAACGATTAGAGCCGCAGGTTAAACCGTTTGCAATTACTTTGACATTACCAGTAACTGTGATTTATACGTTTCCGAACGAAACGTTACTGTTTGTTAATTAGTATTTTACTTGCGTTCGAAGTAAGAGGTAATGTTTTTGGGGTCATGATTAATTGCAATAGTTTTGTAAGGAATAACTTAGAATCTATACTAATATGTACATATAAACAGCTGAAGAGTTTGTATGTATATTTGCTTGAACGCGCTAATCTCAGGAATTACTGGTCCGATTTGAAAAATTATGTAATTGTTAGATAAGAATTTATCGAGGAAGGCTATAGGCTATATATCATCACGCTATCACACCAATAGGAGCGGAGCACCAATGAAGAATATTTCAAAATCGAGGGGTTTAGTAGCTATTCCATGCGGACGAAGTCGCGGGCAGAAGTAAGTAGGTCTTGAGATAAGTTTCTAATCTAGTTGATTTTTGGATGAAGTTAAGAAATAGAGGATCACATTATAAAGATTTTTCAACAACGAAAACCGACTCATACCCTGCCCGCTTTTAGTCACGCAATGAAGTGTTTTTTGCCACTATCAAATATAAGGTTTATGAAATTATTAGTATAACACAAAGCGTGTTGAAAACCATTGTTTAACGGTCTCGCGTTCGGATTGGCAGTTATTCCACTATAGCTGCAATTACATAGTTTGCCTACTTGCATCAAAAACTACATATATGAATATAATAAAGCTGAGGAGTTAGTTTGGACGCGCTAATCTCTTGAACTACCAGTCGGATTAAGAAACATCTTTTTGTATATGATAGCCACATTCATGAAGAACGCTATAAATATATATATAAATAGTTTGATTACCACTGGAAACAATATCTTTATGATTTGGAGAATGATTTCAGGCATTTGCGTTGAGCGTTGCCGCATAATAAAATTAAAAAAAAAACACCAAAATGGAGATGGCATAGCGTGATGTTATTTAATACACAATAGTTAGTAAAAAGCATGACGTGTTTAGTGTTTTAGTGTTTTTTGATGGCGTTTGTTAATATTTAATTAGGGTAATTTATTACTAAGCTTTTCCCATAAAATTTGTCCAAGAAAATCCTAAAAAAACGCTGCTGATAATAATTCAGAAGTTGTCGTTTATTTTGCTTTACATGTTTTATACGTACTTTATTTCTATTTCCTAATTCCAGACTATATAAGATGCGATTAGAGGTTTTAAAAAAGTGACATACTGTGAGCGCGCGTGAAGTTTGCCTCAGATATAGATTACTAGTAGCACCCCGCGGTTTCACCCGTATAGTTCCCGACCCGTGGGAATACAGAGATAAAATATAGCCTATGTTACTCTACGGAGATAAAATATAGTTACTGATACGAGTAATGTGGCTTTCCATTGGCGTATAAATTGGTTAAAATCGGTTTAGGCGTGAAAACGTTACAAACAAAAAAACTCACATTGGCGTTTATCAAACAACAAAATCTTTTTTCTTTATAATATTAGTATAGATAGTCTGGAATTGCAATTCGGCATTAGGCCCTTTTATATGTTGACCTTGACCTTGACATAATTTCCCCAATGCGGTAGAAGACTGTTATCGATGGTAGTAGTAGTATATAAAATCACTTGAGAATAACCTAAAACACATTTACAAGCTGTTCCTTTAAGCCACAAACCCAACGATTGCCATTCTAAATTCAGAAGCTCTATTACTGCTGATACCATGATCGTTACGAGTCAGATTCACGACCCATTACGAGCTACATTTAGAACTATCGTGGGAAATTTACAAACACTTTATTTATATAGAGAAATGGTTTAAAGTGTAAAGTCTGTTACGATTTGTTGTAAACTTTATGTTGTTTTGTAAGGGTTGGTAAAAGTTAGGGTTCGGTTTTAATGTCTTGGGGTATGGAGGGCAGTTTAGTTAAGTCATGTTTGAGCAAGGTATGCCGCCTTGTTTTGATTTTGTTATTCTGGTTATGCAAGCCTTTTTAAGTTTTTATTGGCTAGGTAAATTCGATAGTTTAGACATTATTTTATTATTTCAAATACGTTTATTATGTCATCATTTGCCTAGTCTTTTCCCAACTATATTGGGGTCGGCTCCCAGTCCAACCGGATTCAGCTGAATACCAGTATTTTACATGGAGCGGCTGCCTACCAGACTTCCTCAACCCAATAATTGGGGAACACGGTACTTCTTGGCAAGACTGGTGTCAGATTTTCGGTTTCAGATTTTTTGGCTTCTGACAATCCGTAACGACTGCCAAAGATCTACAAATGACAGCCGGGACCAACGGTTTAACGTGCTTTCCAAGGCACTGAGGAAACTCGGTATGTTAAGATGGTCACCCATCCGCAGACCAACCTTGGCAACCGTTGCTTAAACTTGAAGATCAACCTGTGCGGCTGCTGTTCTATAGCCACGATCTCCTAAATACTCTCTATAAATCATAAATAAAATACCTTTATCATACAACAATAAGCTGAACATACCCCTCTCATTCCTACCTAATTTAAATTCTCCTCGGTTCGCCATTTCCTCATTGAACGCGTAAATTAAACGATGAATAATAATTAGTCAAATTAACAAAACTAAATACTGCAATAAACAAAGATATTTAACTATAAAATATTCTTCGTGAGGCTATATTTCAGCTGGGGCTGGGGACGTCGTAAAACCCGGTATCCGCGTTAATTAAGCCATATCTTTATTTGTTTAAGCTGCTATGAATGTTAGTTAGACTTTTAATGCTTATAAAATATAAATTTTACTGTTTTTTAGCTGATTACGTTATGAGGAGCGAGTGGTTAAGTATTAACAGCTGCATAGATAGATCTTCAAGGTTAAGCAACGCGTGCCGAGTATGGTCTGTGGATGGGTGACCATCTTTACAAACCGAGATTGTCTGTGATTCAGAAAGCACGTTAAGCCGTTGGTCCCGGCTGTCATTGGTAGATCTTTGGCAGTTCTTACGGATTATCAGAAGCCAGAAAACCTGACCTGGAGTCTGATTTTCTTGTCAAGAAGTACCGTGGTACCCAGTTAATGGGTTGTGGAGGTATAGTAGGCAGCCGCTCCACGTTAAATACTGGTATTGAGATGGATCCAATATGACTGGGAGCCCAAATAGGGTATAGTAAGGCCAAGGCTAGGCAGATGATGACGTTATACTGTGAATTTTGGTTTAACGCAATTTTAAATAAACACTTTGTATTTAGATATTGTACTATTATGTGTTTTGAATTAATAAATTAAAGTGCTGAAAGTTACTTGACAAGACAATGTTTACAACAACCCCCTGCTGTGGCATGTCAGTGACATCATGAATACATTGTGATAATGGAATGATGATATTCGTATTGTATAGCGTTGTCTTTCTCATTCAACGACATCATGATGGTATTATACTTCATAGTGATTGTATGAAGATAAAAAAATGGCATCCATCAGGTACAAACGCATAAAATAAAACGCAACAGACAGATGTGTTGCTGGAGAGTTTGTTACGCCACTTCTTCTTCCCAACTAAAACACTTGGAAGTGGTGACGGGTGGGCGTTTTGGGGGACTGTATCTAAAATTTGACGTTCAGAAAGAGCTGGCTCTCAGCTTAGTTTGAATAAATGACTCTTGATTGATTTAGAAAGAAAAAAACAGTGTTATAATCACCACAATCAGCATAATTTTAATCTTAATCATTGTTTTTTTTTTTACTTTGTGTTTTGTTGCTGTTGTGTTGTGTCTGTGTCGAATAAAGGTTTTCTATTCTATTCTATTCCTTAAGAAAAACAATTTAAATCGAGACTCAAAATCTTGAATAACTTCCAAAACATCCAAACATCCGCAGTGGTCCTTTCAAGAAGTCAGACTTGTATTTACTCACTCCAACGCAGTCGTTCACGCTCAGAAATATTTCCATTTACAATATTTGGTTACGTGCGGCTCGTGGTTGAATGCAGTCTGTGGCGCTAGCAGGCCACGCTTTGTCGTTTACACATTCTTCTTTTTATAATGTTTGATTACTTGTTTATGAACTCACGTTAAAAATAAAATTAGTTTGGTGAGTTGGACTCATGACTCAATGGAACATTAAAACTAAGTTTAATTTCGTGTTTCAAGAAAAAATAACATAAATATTGAGTATTTAGGATCAATTGATCATTGAATAATAATTGAATAATGCCTCATTTATAGGTAATTAAATAATAATTACATTATGATAATTGAATATTATAATCATTGAATTATAACATTTAACAATGAAATTAGTGCTATTTTTGTTATTAATGTGACTTATCCAGGTTTCCTGCTATAATTCGCGATGGCAATAATCTGCCTACACTTTTTACAACTATGTTGGTACCAGTATTTAACATAATTTGACTGTCTATGATCTGCACTTGACAACCTAGTAACTGTGTTCGTAACGACTGTCAAAAATCTAAAAAAATACTTCCGTCACGACTTAAAGTGCTTTCCAAGGCATGGATAAATCTTAGTACGTAGTGAATGGTCATCCAAGACCTGGGCAAGCGGAGCTCAACCTCAAAAATTGAACCTAGCATAATTTATAATTTGCGATGACACCGGCTATAATGTGTAACTATCTTTATTTTTTTACTAACTAAACAAATACCAACCACCCAGGTACCTCTCTAACAAACTGCCCTTCATCTCAACGAAAAAGCGGCCATTTTTCTAAACTCCAAACTCGATAAGCGCGGAACGAGTGGCCGCGTGGCCCAGCTCCGCCATTCTGCCTTTACAAGACACTTTCACTTCAATCCGTCGCCCGGGATAGGTCCGCCACGAAGAATCCACTCCACCACCGACCAATTTTACCCGATCTTTGAAAAACCGCGGTCCCCCGCTGAGCAGGAACGTTTTGTGTGTGCGACGGGCGGAGGGGGAGGGCCATTGATTCTGGCTTCGTGGAAGAGGTTGTCTGATAAGGCGCCCCTCAAGCGATGCTCGCCTTGAAGTAGTAACGTACTGTCTTTGATAATAGATCTGAAAGGTTGCGGTACAATCGAGTTAGGCGGCGTACACATTGTTGTAGGCTGTCTACTACGGTATCTGTGTCTGGATGTAAAATGGCGGCGGTTGTGTCATGGATGATATATTTGATTTGTTACTTGTCAAGATATTTTATCGGATCGACATGCTTTCACTACGCACTGAGTTCGCTTGCTGAAGAATGGCAAATTTCTAACCAGTATTTGGTGTCTAAATCGAGAATTTTAATTTGATCTTGTCAAACTATGCTACCTTTGACAAGTTCTCATGTTAAACTGGATTAAGATGAGTTAGAACATTAAATTATTAACTTAGTAACTAGGATTTTGTCCTAGTAGTGTAGTATCTTCTAACAGTTCCTCAAAAGGACGTTCCAAATCTTTGTTGCTTAAACACGCATCAACATACAGCAGTGTTTGCATTGCCTATTATTTTAACGGTCTCGTCATTCAATTTAACACTGTAACAGCTAAGAAATAAAGCTGCCATTTATTTGTTGTTATCAGAAGTCGCATCGCGTTTTACTATAGTCGTAATCGTTAAAGACGAGTGATATAAAGGACGTTACTCGTCCAGATTTGATGCTTCGTTCAAGTTATTGAGGAGAGGAACCATGTTTCTCTGTGAAGATTTGTGATGGTTTGAAGGTATTATACACGGCAAGTTACGTGTAAGCTGTGAAACCAGCAACCATTATGAAACATTTTACTCATCATCATCTTCCTACCCTTATCCCATGTTACTTGGGGTCGGCGCAACACGTTTTTTTCTTCCATTCTGTCCTGCCAGCCGTCACGCTATCACTAACTCCTTTTTCTTTCATATCACTCCTCACACAATCCATCCATCGTTTACTATTTACATCGTTTCGTGGATGATTATCCACAAACAGATGTGCGGGTCCATCTACAAGATTGAGCAACGCTTTCCGAGGTCAGTTCGACTATCTCAAAATATTGAGACTCCTCCGTGCCTCGGGAAAAAATCGCTAAGCCGCTAATGACAGCCCAGGTTGGTCCCGACCGATTTTTGACAGTCGTTACGCGTTAGTCAGAACCCAGGAAGTCTGATACCCAGTCTTGCCGAAGAGTATCGTGCTACCAGTTACCAGGTTGTGGATGAGAGAGGCAGTCACAATTTGTAAAATACTTCAGCTACATCCAGTTAAACTGGATGGCGAATCCTTGAATACTTGGGAGTTTCTTGTCCGTTCTTCTCCATAAGAATCTACTTTTGCGAATGGACAACTAGAGTCACTATAATATTTTTATTTTCAAATGTTTTGACGTTCTAAAGTGCCGTTTAATGGTCTAGTTGAAATGAATGAATGACTTGGGAATAGGCTAGGCAGATTCTGTGTTTTGGTTCACTTATACAATCAGACGCAATTATGAGTTTTGTAGATAGTCTATAACGGTATCTTATTGGCAACTTTCTGGTCCGAGTATTCCTTGAGGTGAGTATGTCAAGTTCAACCTTAAAATATGCTCATGAATGTCCAGAAAACGCAGTACGATTTTCTCAACGGTAGAAACGATTTATAGAGGAACGACACTGATTGTATTCGCCTTATTTATTTGATTCTTTACGTGGTGGACTTACTACTCGTACTATAGAATATTTTTACCAATAAACCTTAGAATGATACAGAGAAAAATAATGGTCGGTGCATTCATGAAAATCCAACCGGATTAAGCTCTCACTCTTTTTGTATTTCGTTTTTGTCTAGCTATTTACCAGACAACCAACTGAAACCACAAAATATTTAATAACAAACAAGCCAACTAGTGGCACTAAACCCCGGTGAGGCGCCATTAAATATGCAACACAACACACGGCCATTAAATTTATAATTGATTAAATTCCTGCACGGCATCTCACTTCTGATGTCTCGTTTTGTTTGTCGACTCGAATACTTTGCTGCTGAAGAGTTTAAGGATGCTCTAATCTATGTACGTAGTGGTTCCCAAAGTTGATCTGAGGTATTTCGCTTGTCGTGTGAGTTTTTTTTATAGTTACGGCAGTTTTAAAGAATAGTTTGGACTGTGCAAAAATTATAGAGCATTGCCTATGGAATATACATAAAATAATTTCAATTGAGGTTGTGCGATTATTTGAACAGTCAGAAGTGAGAGAGGGAAGTGCAGTACAACAACAAATTGTTAAATTTTTTTAATTGGAAAATATCTATGGTCCACGACTATTTGTAAAACAATCTTTTTTTTTGCTTTTAGTTAGGTATAACTCGTGAGGCATATGCAGAATTTAGAAACATTGATCAAAATTCTGCATACGCCTCCCGAGTTACACCTAACTTAGAGGGCAATAACTCACAGCAATGCATCAATGGAGCCATCGAATCAATAGTATTTACACTAAACAGGTCACCGTCTGCCATCTCTCTCTCTCTTATCTACAAATAACGTACATAATTCATTCACAATCACATTTCTGTTCACTCAATACGTAATAATTTCTCCCGACAGTTATCGCTCAACGATTTGACTGCGATTCTAAATCGTGCAATGAATCGTTGGAGATCGCGATTGATCGCGACGATTTGTCGGGCTGCCTGAGACGGCTTTACGTAAAATTCGCTTGCCCCCACTCGGGGATGATACAATTTTGTACGAAAAATTGATTCAATTTTCGTGTATGCAAAACGATTTTAGTTTCGTTCGCTCTTCGTGATATTGTATCCTGCATCTATTTTGTTTCGTGAATATCCTTTTGAAGGTGTTTTAGTTTCGATTTTTGTTGGTCGCTCTCGGTCTTATAGGAGAGAATTATTAGGTTGACGAAACTTGCATTTGCTTTGCTTTTGAGTTTTTTATTTGAGGATGGGTATGGGAATCATCAAATGGCTTCATCCCCTCTGAGCGATGCGGAAGTGTCAGACACTTACTGACTAAAAACCATCCTTGTTCTTTCTAATGCCCTTTGCGTTCCAGGGCCGCAGTGACTCTTTCGAACAAATTCTCTTTTTCGCTGACAATTCATTGAGACGCGCGTGAACCACGACGCGCCATCGACCCGGGCATGGTTGCTATCTGGATGGTGAGCCACCCATAGCTCGCCATCCGCAGGCCCGCGCCTACGGTGGCCGGGAATCGCCCTGCGTTTCCCGACGCCCGGGGCGTCTTCTTCTGTGGTGACTCTTTAGAACAAATTCCTGTACCCTGGCAGGAACTGGCCCCATCAGGCCCCGACTACTATGCTCACATCTGTTTGAGGCGTGCGTGGCAACACATCGCGCCGTCGACCGGGTCGACTGGCCTGGCTGTTATCGATGTTAGCGGGCTTGCGGACGGCGAGCTTTGTTGGAAGGCTCGCCGTCCACAGGCCCGCGCCTACGGTGGCCGGAAATCACCCTGCGACTCCCGACGCGGGCGTGAGGTTTTCCTCTCCCTTGCGTAATATAAAATAATAATCGGTATCAAAATACTATCCATACTAATCCAAGCTTAGTTTCATACATGTTTATGCAAAATTTTTGATGACATCTATAGAGATATAAATAATAGTCTCGCAAACCTCCATTGAACAGGGAGGATCCTTCGACCGGAGGGGTATTGTGTCTGGTGGGCACCTGCCTGATGGTTATAGCTGGGCTTTGATAACGCGTAGTAGAATGTAGGATTTATGTGACGTCAAGTATCTTTGTAGTTCGTGTGCGCATGCACAGTGTAAATGAGCCAAAATCGTTAAAAAAAATCTGTATCCTGATTCTAGACTAAAAGGTGAATATAATAAAAATAAACGCAAATCAAATGAAAACCATAATGGAAGCAGTCGCATTAATATGTAAAAGATAAAAAAAGAAATATTATCTCAGCTAAGAAGTTGAGGAGCTAACAATGAGGCTTGGAAGGAAAAATGAATGTTACGTACTTAAAGTTTTATTCATGTAAATGTAGCAATTGAATTATTTATGGACTGTTTAGTGACTAGCAACGTTGAGGTTTTCGTTTTGGTTTCTGGTTTGCGTTTGCGTTTACATTTGCACTTAATAAAGAGTTATTTTTTGGATGTGGGAGGTAAACTCAGAACCGAATTTCTTCACTAATAGAAGAGTGCACTATCGCTGCTTGCCATGTTGTTTTGATCACGACAAAATGCATGGTGTATGTAGACGAAGGAGTGAACTCGCAGGATAATGCTAGTTTTACGTATAACTTGAAAGAAAATTGGTATTTACGTTAAACGTACCTTTTAATAAATGTACAGCCGTGATGTGCTTCAAGTTTTCGGTAACCTTCAAAAGAAAGAAAAGAAAGAAAGAAAAATGTTTATTTGGGTCTCGCACTAAACAAACAAAAAATAAAAATAAATAAAATAAAACAACTAGGAAAATAAATAAAAGCACACATGCATTCTACTATAAAGAAAATTTAAGTTGTATTTGGCTAACCAATCATACTAAATCATTAATAGTATGTACTATCGCGGACACTTCCGTCTGACCACCATTAAGCTCATTTTTGCTAGCACTTAAAATAGAAGCGCTTACTAGCCCCGCCCTCTTGATCTTGAATAGACGAATGAAAGACAAGACCGGCGCGAGCGACGCACACCGCACGTGTTGTATTGTTATTTAGCAAACTGGTATTATTAGAAAAAAATCTTAACTGAAATTGGCTTAAGCAACTAAATTGTTAGTTGGCAGAAGTTAGAAGGCATACGCCTTGGTTGGTAATTGTAAATTAAAAATTCCAACAAATTCAAAATATATGAAATTATATTTGCTGCAATTTTACTTTATTCTTGAAAAGAATAATCAAGTAAAATCTCTCATCACTTTATCTAAAAGGGCATTCATAAAATATTAGGTATCGAATTTGGATAGAGTACTTAAAGATGTAAAACACACTATTCAAGAAGAAGTTGGCAATAAGTAAAATCAACTCAAATAAAAATGTCCCTTCCTTGTGGGTGTGACCTATTATTCTATGCAACAGTTTTTTTTAGAAACAGTAGCTATTCTATTGATGACATTCTTACCTAAATTACTATATAATAATGTCGGTGGTATAGTTATTTAACAAAATATTTGAAATGGCATAGTAAATAAAAACTGAAAATAAACAATTACGCGAATTAATAAACAAAATCAGTAATTAAACAATATAGATTCAAACAAAAATTATTCTAAAATTATGATTACTGTTAGAACAAGGTTATAAAGTTAAAGTTATACCCAAGCAAAGGGTGAATAGGTCAAAAAGACAAATCAAGTTAAAAAATATATATATTTTGTATACCTATGACATTCTTTTATAAAATGACTTTTTAATTTTTACCAAGAGTATTGTTTATTTGAAACCAACAACAGAAATTGAAGCTTTTCATTTAACCGCTCAAAAGTATTTGTCACCTGCATTTTTTTTAAGTTACAAGCAATACATTTTAAAGAAATCATTTATTGGGTTTAATTGTTTGTATAACACCGCAAAGTACTTATCTATAGTACAATCGTTAACAGCTATTGTTATTTGCCGACTCCTGGTCATAAAACCATGATAGTGTTATTGTCGGAATTTCTTCGAGGTTTATCTTTGAAGTCGCAATTTTGTTT
Source organism: Hecatera dysodea (assembly GCA_905332915.2). NCBI lineage: Eukaryota > Metazoa > Arthropoda > Insecta > Lepidoptera > Noctuidae > Hecatera > Hecatera dysodea. The sequence goes on along the minus strand of HG995296.1, from coordinate 21,067,359 downwards.
GGATTTAGCTATTGAGAGATACAAGTAAACTATAGAATAACTACTACAAATATTTTAACGGTAGTTCTGATTTTGACTAGAAAACACACTCTGCATAGCTTAGTACTTAATGTCTAGCAATATTTTTTTGTTTTTCCCTTCTGAGTTTCATTTTTTGAAGAAAATGGGTAAATCTAAGGAATATAATTATGCAAGAGGCTAGGAGCATAATAATTTAATCGGCCTTCATAAATCCAGTAAAAGTAATCGTGAGATTTCAAGATTGAATTGGAGGATAATGCAGTGCCTTCTGGAGCCCATTTAATTGGTCCGGGATTTATATTTCAACAGGATAATGATCCAAAGCACACGTCAAGAATATGCAAGGAGTTTAATATAAGAAAAGAACAACAACAGGTGTGAAAACTCATGATATGGCGTCCACAGTCCCTTGACTTAAACCCGACAGAACTATTGTGGGATCAGCTGGATAGACTAATGCGAAAATCAATAACAGCATCGCATCTCGTTTTTATTGATCGTACTAAAACTTCACACAAGTTGGAACCCCTTACAGATTCCCAAACTTCGTCACAATGAGGAAGAAGTTCCATTTGCGTTCTTTCCCGTCGGTGATCCCATCTCGGTACCATTATACCCCACCAATTTTCGATGGGGTTCAGGTCAGGAGATCGGAATGACCAGAGTACGGTTTTTATTTCCGTTTGCTCGTTTAACCAAGTTTTCTAGTGACTATGGTCGGACTATTGTCTTGTATATAGTAAATATAAATTCAGAGAGCTCTGCTCTCGAATAAACCGTTCGCACAGTAACCATCACGAATTCTAATCATTCGCGGTAAGTTGCGCCATTTGCTTGCCCTGACTATTGGGTAAACTCTCCGGGACTATCAGCACTCATCCAACCTCATATATTAGAGCAAACCCTTCCAGAATCATTATATGGAACCACGTGTATAGATTCGTAGCGTGTATTCATCACGCGCCACAAGTGTCGAGGACTATTTTGGCTCGACCTAAAACATTTCTCATCTGAAAATATAGTGCTTGAGAAATCCATATCTCTATTCTATTATATATTCTCTTGTAAATCTCATCCTAGCCGCTTTCGTTGCTCGGTGAGCACTATTTTCTTTGCCGGTTTTCGATGATGGAGCCCCGCTCTATGTAAAGCACGACAAACTGTACGCAATGACACGTCACGCGTCGTACTCCTCGGCGAATACTCTCGTCGTCGTGAATGAATTCTCTTATTGATAGGTGTCCACCATACGTTGAAAGTTTGCTTCTGTAATGAGATATGGACGTGGTGCCCGCGGTCTATTTTCTAAGACACCCTCTTCTTCATGGCGTCTAATCCATGCGTCGCCAAATCACGTCAAATAAATAATAAATAATCTCATAAAAGATGTTGCTGTTGCTTGTTTAAGATTCTCTACTATTAATAAATAAAATACTTTTACTTTTTTTTTTTTGTTAGATTTTTGAGCGTAATTGATCGTATGTAGGTATGCGCGTTAGTCCTAAGCTGTTGTCGTGAGATTTTTATTATTAATTCTTGTATATAAGTGAAAACTTGTAAATGGCCATTTTTTACATATTGTTAGTTTCTATTGTAGTGTATTAGCTGTAAGTTTTCCTAAAATTTATAAAATAAAATAAAATAAATAAATAAAATATCGATACACAGTGGAAAGCATTGTTTCTATAAAACCTACATCGAAATTGAAACAGATAGTGCGTGTGAGAGTGAGAAAGTATTCGAGTTCACGCGTCACAAGTTCACAACAAAGCAGTAATACATACCACGTGCATAATCATTACAATCGCTTTACAAATCTATATATTTCTATTATAGAATACTTTTGCTGTTTTAAAACAAACTAAAAAGTATGTAATTACTTGCACAAGATAACATTTGCATGATAAAGTTTTGCATCGTTAATAAAATTTTATTTATATAAAGTATGGCAGGATAAACATGAGTCAGATCAGTCAGTCAGCCCCTCGGAAAAGTTACGTTGATTTTTTTACAATGAAATCACCTTCTTATGAGAAAAATTCTCGTTAGTTATCAAAACTCTGTGTGCATTAGTTTTTCAAATAAAATAATTAATAGAATTTTTTTTTTTAATAAAAAAAATCTCATACAAAATAATTTTTTAAATCTTTTTAAAACGTCAGATACGCTAAAGAAGTATTATGCAAGATATTTTTAAGTCTTCTCAGTGATGTTTATAGCTAACGATTTTTTTTAGTAAATTACCCTTACTATGCTCTATAACACATACCTATTTTTCTCAAAATTGTTGATAACGTAGAACAGTGTTAGAAAATATTTTTCCACCCATGTTAAGTTTATCCTGCCATACTCTTTAGGTATTTTTTATAAATTTGGTAAAGAACTAAAACCATAACAATGATTAAAATCATTGACTAATTTACTTTAATTTACTATTTACGCTCATATATGCAGCTGTTCAGCTATTTGACTAATGTTAAAACCTTGTCCATGAAAAATTATAATATGATTTCTTTCCTGTCGTATGAGATTTCTGAAAGACATTATGCACAAAATGTTCCCGCACAGGTTAGTAAAATAAAAATACTTCGTCCATAAAATTCACAAAAGGATTATCTACACACTTGATACGTCACTACGCTGCGCAGTGCAGATAGCGACTAATTGCGTTATTGCTGTCCTAATAGGCCAAAACTTTAAGGGGGCGTGGCTCGGCGCATCCGCAGGGTTCAAGCGATTTTTGTGCGAAAGTGGTCAGGCGTAGAAGACCGCGATAGTACCTGATAGATTGAACGATTATGTTTATTAATTATTTTTTTTTAAGTTTCTCAGATACACGTACACTATGTATGTCCTTTTTTGGGAAACACATTTCATTTGAGTGAAATACTTGGGTTAGCAGCCTAAAACACAATACTGAATGATCACGCATTTCCATAAACTAGAAAGACAATAATTTCGCATTGAATATTAGCTACCAAACGCAGTTTCCCCAGCATACTATTTTGCCTACCGTCACGTTTTAAAAATAAAGGACTTAACACAATCCCACGACACACGACAAAGCGGACGGTACACAGAAAGAGCGCAGCATTTCCCAAAAATTAGGCAGTCGCCGACCGATAGATACAAATAACTAGAGTACGGAGAACTCTAACGCTGTTGTACCAGCTACCGAGCGTTGACGCCTAAAAGCGTACAAAACGGAAAAAAGATCCATTCCAAAATGCCCCAATGCTCCTTCGTTTGTTCATAACAGCCGGGTTTGCACGAACACTGACTTTTTACAGTGTCCTTACATGTCACTGGTGGGTTTTTTTTTCTCTGTGTATTAGGGTTGTCCTCGTTGTATGTACTGTGTACGCCATATTTTTTATTTGTTAGCCGAAAATTCTTGATGGGGGATAATGTTTTTTTTGTTTGTTGTTCTCGAGTGTGTGTTAGGGTTCTTGGTAGTTGTTGAATGGAATGTTATTGTAGAGAAGTTCTTTTGAAGTTCTTTCTGGCTCTGGTGAAAAGACTGCGGTTTTCATTGTAGTTGACTGTGAAATTAGTAATTAAATAAAAAGTTAGGAAGCTTTTAATTTTTTTTTACATATCATAGTAAAAAATAGGGCTTCGACGAAGTGAAATTGTATTGGTGATGGTTATTGTAAAAAAAAAAACAAAATGTTTACGATTCCAGAGCATGTGGAACACGCACATTTTGGTAGCATATAAATGTATGTCAAACCCATACATTATTTTTCCTTTCGACAGTCGTTTTTGATAAAACCTAAAATGTCGCTTAGAGCTGATGATTGATGATTTATCAATAACGCGATACCTTTTAACTAATACATAAACGACAGTTTTGACAACTATTCAAAAGTGACAACTGTCAAACCACCATTTTTATTACTCGCATAAAAGCAATCTGAGGATTGTAAATTCGGCCTTTACTCTTCTTGTTTTAGAGGAAACATGCACTCTCATTTGTAAACACACGATATTCAACACCAAGTTCCACTGCCAACACAAACACTTAAAATGAATCCTTGACAAATAACCTTCACGCAATAATTTGAAAAGCGCAATCTATCTTGTCGTTATCAATTAGATTACGCGCCACGTGAGGGTGAGGTTGTTCTCGTATGTTTGTGAAGGAGCCGCGTGGTCGGCGGATCAATAGCGTGGTGGGACGGCGGCGGCTTGTGCTGAAGATAAACAGAGGATGCCGCGGAGGCGCCTGCCTTCTTGGGCAAGGATGTAGGAAGTGTGAAGTGGAGGCGACATGATTGGATCATATTTTTTGGTTTTACTGGGCAGCTTTTGCTAGTGTTTTCACTGATGTAACGCACTGAGATACCTATGCTAAGAAAAACAGGCTAAGTGCGAGTTGGAATCGTATGCAAATGGTTCCGTAGGAATCGATCCGTCTTCCTGTATTATATACCTAAGCAATTTTTTTTTACTTTTGTGCTCTGTTTTGGAAATGAGTTTTAAAATTTTGATCTATTTTCTTAAATACTTTCACTGACAGTTGTTTTAAAGTTATGATACCCACATACCTGAACCCTTTCAACTAACACTGCACGACGAAGTGTGAAAACTGTTTATTAAATTTTCTATCTTGACCCTCAATTTAAGTATTTATTAACGTTACATACTTGTCCGTGTAAATCCGGTCTAGTAAATTAGGAGAAAATTGGCTGTGACAGAAAGACACACAAGTGATCCTATAAGTGTTCCATTTTTTCATACAGACGTTCGGAACCCTGAAAAGACTCGTTAAAGACCTTAAAAATAGTAATTGAAAATAAACTATAATTCACTGTTGTACTAGCAAAGGTATATAAGTTCATTTCTGCCGCATCCACGACTCGTGGTTCAGTGGCCGCGGCACGGAACCGATCAATCAAACAAGCAGTCACAGCTGAAAACAATGTAGGGCTCCACAACCGACACCATGTTTGTTTTATACACCCTGCCTGAGCTTGTGGCCAACTATATCTATTTGGCCTTCCTGTTTCAAACATATAATAATAATAGAGCTTTATTTAATTCCACATTCCACATTTTCATTAATAACTTAGAATAGAAGTAAAAAATCTTTTAAAATAATTTCGATTACATTTGTTCAGATTAAATTACAATTTGGTTATTAAATTTTTTCGTCGCTTATATGGACCCCCTTCGGGTAAAAGTCTGCTCTAAAGACTTCCATCGTTCTTTGTGCATAGCCAAGGATATCCACTTTTCTCCTGCTACCTCCACCAGTTCAACTGTCCATCTAGCGCCTGGGCGGCCTCTAGCCCTTCGGCCTTTAGGCCCTTGCCATTTCAAAACATAGCTATGTATAATTCATCCAGGCGACAGAAGGTAATATTGATGATAATATTGTGGATTGAATGATGAGTGAAACGGAGCGTAAGCATTGGTGTGAGTGAATGTATAATACTCGTAAATGCTCCTAAATGTTACAAAGTTTTGATGTAATTCGATTGATTCCTGAGTACAGTCAAAACATACGGCGAATTAAGACGAACTGGCACGAATCATTCGAGAATAAGGAGTTTAAAAGAAAGTTGGGATCAGTATTTATGAATTATTTTCTCTCTTAAAAGAATGTTCTGTCTTATATATAGACTTTGTCCGCGTGGAATAGTTACTAACCACCCGATTTTGAATCATTCTTCATTGGTGCTCTGCTCCTATTGGTGTTCGCGTGTTGATATGTGCCTATAGCCTTTCTCGATGGGTGGGCTATCTAACAGTGAAAGATTTTTTATTTTTTTAAATCGGACCTATAGTTCCTGAGATTAGCGCGTTCAAGCAAACGAACTGTTCAGCTTTATATATTAGTATGATATTTATGTATTGTTTTCATTTTTCTTACTTAATACTTTTATACACAATGTCTACAGCTCATTTTACTTGAAATCTCCTTTCGCAGGTATGCTGCAAGAGATTTCTATAGAAATAAGCATCACCTTCGTCCCTTTAGTCTGTTTCCTTCTTCCTAGGTTTTTATTAAATTTGTGTACATACATTTTTGTTAAATAAAAAATCCAAAGAAATCCTACTACATAAAGCAGCCGAAGAGTTTCAAACAAGATCACTTTTCCAATCGCAGTTGCTGGCATCAAAATTGGACTAACATTACAGTCACCAACTGCATTGGAGTCCTTGAAATCGTCGTGTTTGGAACGTTTTAGTTGTTTCTTGCAGACGAGATTTTGTTACTTTTTTTTTCGTTCTTTTTTTAAACCGAACCGAATTTTACATCCATGTAAAGCAATTTTTTTTTACCTGACCATTATACCTATTTACCAAATTATAACTTCCGCTATACATATTTCTTACGTTAAGTAATACATTTATAAAAGGTTTAACTGATCAATGTATATAAACTGGAAAGGGATGAACTAAAATTTAGAACCAAAAATTCGAAGACGTGTGACATTCACCAGCCCGCACTGGGCCCGCGTAGTGGATTACGGCCCATTCCCTCTCCTAGAGAGGAGGCCTGTGTCCCAGCAGTGGGAACATTGAAGCCTTTCAATGTTCCCACTGCTGGGACACAATTATGCTTATAATGCTAATGAGTATAGCACTCCTTTTCAGCCTATTACCTCTTTCTTAACGCCCAAGTATAACTTCACTAGCTATTTCTCCCAAACTGTTTAAAATGTACGTTTTCCACGGAAACTGAATTGTTGATGTTGCCGGGAAATAAAGTGATGATATTATGCACTTTTCTGTTTTACTACGTCGTAAAATTACGTGAGATCAGATGTGTCTAGTAGCTTTCTAGGAGAGCTGCCTAGCGTATACTCTGATCATATTATAATATACTAACAGCGCGAGCGCCCCGCGATTTCACACCCGCGAGTTCCCTTTCGTTTTTGTAAATATGTGAGTACTATGTAACCCTACTAGCAAATTTATTAATTTTTCCTCTACTGTTATTACTTTGTTGTACATATTAGTAGTATAGTACTTAGTTTTATTTGGGTGTATCGTCCTCACATATAATCAATTGGTTAATGTATAAAAAATATTGCAAAACTTATATTTGAAAAGAGTAACTGTGGTGTTTCTTGTCCGTTCTTCTCCATAAGAATCTACTTTTTGCGAATGGACAATTAGAGTCGCTATAATATTTTATTTTCAAACTGTTTTGAAGTTCAATAGTGGATTTTTAATGGTCTAGTTGAAATAAATGAATTGACTTTGACTTTGTTCCCGTGGGAACACGGGGCAAAATATACATAGCTTATGTCAACCGGGGGGATAGTGTAGCTTCCCAACATTGAAAGAATATTTCGAATCGGTTCAGTAGTTTTGGAGGCTATTCAATGCAAACAAACAAAAAATCAAATCTTTCCTCTTTATAATATTAGTATAGACTAGATGTTGCCCGTGGCTTCACTCGCTTTTGTTTGGATTTTCGCAAAAAATTAGCTTATTGCCATCTCCAGGGCCCCATCTATCTCTCGCCCTAAATTCATAAAAATCGCTTCAGGAATTTAGATGTGAAAGCACAACAAACAAACTCAATTCCACATTTCTAATATTAGTTAGGATCGTACATGTTTATGCTGAGAGAATACGATTGTTTGTGAGCATTTCTTAAAGCGCGACAAAATTCATACAGAGTTCTCTTATAAAGAAAGAATTACAAAACATCATATTTATTCGTTTATCATATATGTATTTTGTTAAAATTATATTACATATTTGTATTTCCTTTCCCAAACAAAATTCTATTTATTTGTTGTACACCTACCACAGTGTTGTCTTTTTAACCCAAAAGTTGACTGGTAGAGAATGCCTTGTTGCATTAAGTCCACCCATGTACCACTATTGTACATGAAGTTTAAATAACTAAATAAAATTACCATATTTCGAGTTACTTTGTAATGATTTTTGTTTTTGTTTATTTATTGTTGTTTTTTAAGAACAGAGACTGCCCTATGTGGTTCACCCATACCTTTTTCCATATTTAAACGATAATGAAAGCAACTCTGTGTGTTGGTTTCCTTTTCTCGAGTTATGCTTGGCACACGGGTAGATCATATCCAATAGGGATGTTGCCTGAGTAAAAAATATATGATTATGTTTAGTCCGTCAGTTAGATTATAGAAAAATATTTGACACGTATTTTTCCTTTATCAAATCTATAAAAACTGACGAAGATACAAAGCATCAAAGATCAGGAGTGGGAGCGTGTGACGACACGGCTCGGTAAAATTTATAACGATTGTACACTGACAGCCCTAAATCTATCTCCTTTCGTTCAGTCCATCCAAAGGTTGTCTGTAAGAGATTGCCTTGTGCGATAAGACCGCCCATTGTACACTTGTTTTTATAAATGTTTTTCCTGTTATTATTACAAGGTGTACAATAAAGTATATATAATAAAATAAAATAAATAAATAACTTACTTATTAATTGCTAAATTTGTTGTGCACAGCGCTATTTTATTAGCACGGATAAACTATTTGGTTAGTCCCCAGACACAATATAAACGGATAAGTTTATGATTTTTTTTAACATTGTAACTGCTAATGCACAAAATCTCAAAGAGCAAACTACTTGATTTATTACATGAATAAAATCAATTGTATTTTGGAACTGATATAGGTCTACTTACAGGTTGCAACTTTTACAACTTACGTTATTAACTTATACAGGATTATTTGTAAAACAACAACAACCTCTTAAGAGGTACTCATAATTATGAACAACTTTTACTATGGGACCAAACCTGAAATCGCGAAAACAAAATCAGCTGTTCCTTACATTTATGTTCGTATATCTCATCAAAATGTAGGTGACAGCTGATTTTTTACCTACCTACCTACTTTTTCCCAAACATTTTGCTGTGGGATCTTAGGCTATTAGAAGTTATGTCAATTTGGCATCGCTGTTTATGAAAGGCAGGCAAGGAGATAATTAAAAATACAGTTTTGACTAATGCTAAATACCAGTTAAGACCATTCTGCAAATCTGTAAAGTTAGCCTTGGAGAAGCGTTCTGCGAAGCTTAATAAGGTTGGCGAGGCAAACCTGATGCCCTAGCCTCCGCAACAGAAGAGGTCCTAGGCATCGGGAGTAGCAGAACGATTCTCGGACATTGTAGGCGCCTGTGAACGGCAAGCGTCTGGTGACGCCTTATGATAGCAACCAGTGGCCGTACTACGAAGTGCCAATGCTATTATGATTCGTGTGAGGGAAACAGATAGTGCTATTCGTCTTGTGTAACTCCGTCTCTCTCTGACACAGAAATCATGATGGATTTAAGACATCATAATAGGTCGCCAGGCGCGGGTTGGCGGAGCGTTGTGTTCCACGTGTGCCACAAAGATTCAGTCCTCAATGTTAGCATAGTAGTCGGGGCCGGCTAGGGTCAGTGTCAAAACGCAAAGGGCATTAGGAGGAACACAGTTTAGTCGATAAGAGTTTGACTCTCTTTTCCGCACTGCCCCGAGCGGAAGAAGTCATTTGATGACTCCCATCCTTTTGAAAAAAGCTTTAACTAGACCGTTAGCCCAGTGCTACGCGAAGCAGCGCAAGTGGCCTAATAAACCTGTAAGGTGGTTTGAATTTTATTTCGTAGTACTTGACATACTTTTCAAAACGTTTCGCAGTGCTATCTTATTCACGATAAAAATGTGTATTTTATGGACAATTTGCTACCAAGCTATTTTATTTAGTCTCTCTATTCAAAATGCTGCATCGTTGTTAGGAGTCGAGTGTAACATTAAAATGCTGAGTTTAAAGATCGTTTGCTGTCAGAAATGGCGGCCGCCGGTCATCGCCGCTTCAGTATGTTAGTATTTTTATTATTTGTTGGGAGGAGACCTGATGAATATTAAGTAGTTTTCATATTTCCATGTAGTGAGGTGGTGTCGTGAGGCTTGGAAAATATAGGCGTTTCGCCATTATTGGTTTTGTGGGACAGAGCAAATGAGGTGATTATCAATACCGTAGAACGGGGCGGATGGAAATGCAGGGGTGAATAAAAACAAAACTTTAATTGGGATTTTCGCTTAAATACCATATTAACAGTTTCTCATAAACCATCCACTAGAAAAGCAAATAATTGATTCGAAAATTGGAGTTTTTAATTTCTGCTGCAATATTTAAATAACGAGAAAATTCAAGTCAAAGTTTCGTTTTTTATTCGCCCCTTTTTTTTTCTGGATGGGAAATCAAACCCCACCCGTGATCCTTCTTGTGCCCTTTACGTTCCAGGGCTGCGGTGACTCTTTCGAACAAATTCCGCAACCCTAGCAGGCACAGACCCTATGGGGCCCCGTCGACGTTGCTGACGGCTTTTTTTTATTTACCCCTGCATTTCTATTCACCCCGTTTTTCAGGAACTAGATGACTCGATGAACATCATATCACACTTCCACAACACTTCAAATCGATGTGATTGTAACACAGACCCAAAATAAATTAGTTTAAAGGCCAGGGAACGATAAAGATGATTAAATAAAAAACCCACCACAACCTGTTCGGCTCTAATACTCCCTCAATTCTCTGAAAAACATAAAAACATTTCTCCAACATAAAATACTCTTCTACAAGTAAAACGTAAACACACACACATAAATTGTCTGACAGATGTACACGTACGTAAACATGCAAAAATTGTCCGTACGTGCTACAGTTGGGTCGGACGGTAGAACTAAATTTTTTACGTCCAGTAAAACGGTCGTCAAACGAAGTCGATGTTAACTGCTGCTCATGTGAAGAATGTCGTAAAACGAGGGCAACAGCTGATAATGTGTTCACACCAGTTCACACTGCACCTGTTTACCGAGTCGGTCGGGATGTTTCCCTTCTTTGAGAGTTCTGGCGTCATGAGAAAAAAGAACGTATCGACACAAAAGGAAGTAACCGATTTCCGACCTCAATGTATTGTGTTAATGTCGGAAATCGGTTACTTAGTTTTTTTTTTTGTAAATATGTCCTGTTTTCTTATGATGGCAAGGTTATGTGAGTTCGTTTTTCGGAAATACGTCAAGCTTAGAATAAGTTAACGTTTTTTTTTATAGTTTTGTAACAATTAGTTTAGCAAAATATTAACAAATTAGCAATTTAACTATGCTACAATTTTTGCTTTTTCTTTTTCATATTATAAAGCTGAAGAGTTTGGTTGGTTGGTTGAATAATCTCAGAAACTACTGGTTTGAATTGAAAAGTTTTTTTAGCGTTACATAACCCACATTGAGAAAAACTATAGGCTATAGGCTATATCACATCACACTACGACTAATAGCGGATCCGAGCATCAATGAAGAATGTTGCAAAAACGGATTATTTTTCTCTCGCATAAATGAAGTTGCACGGATGATAACTAAAATTAATAACAAAAAGAGAAGTTAACAAAAACAGTTCAATGTTAGGCAGTTGATAGCTGGAGGCGCCTTCGCGTCTCGGCGTCACCAGTGCCAAAAACAGAGTTTTGAGACTCCATTGAAAGACCACCTACGACCAGATAGGTGTTGTGATACTGTTACCGGTATAAGTTCAAATCGCACGGAAAGCACTGATACCGCGATGCAGATTCTGTTGACGTCATACAGAATCTGCATCGCGGTATCAGTGTTTTTCAGTTCGTATTTGGCGGTATTGCTGCTGTTACAGCATGACGGCTTATGTGACCTGCACAACCCAGTAACTGGGTAACACGATGCAAAACAGGTGTCAGATTTCTCTACTTCTGACTATCTATAACGACTGTCAAATATCTACAAACTAGCAACCCGCCCCGGCTTCACACGGGTGCAATGCTGATACTAGCTATTGAATCACACTATCTATTTGAAAAACCACATCAAAATCCGTAACGTAGTTTTAAAGATCTAAGCATACATAGAGACTGATAGACAGTGGGAAGCGCCTTTGCTTTATACTATGTAGTGATAATAGCCGGGATTAATAGCTTGACGTACTTACCGAGGCACGGAGGAATTTTGGCATGCTAAGATGGTGACCTATCCACGATTGTTGTTGTTGCTTAACCTTGAAGATCGATCGAGAAGCTTCATGTAGCTGTCATGGTATTTAGCCATGAGAAGGGAATTAGGGGAACACGGATGGGTAAGGTACGCTTCACCGGGAACGAACGAAGTCATTTGATGATTTCCAGTCCATAAAAAAAGAGTGTTACAATCTCACCAATGCTAACATAGAACATGACAAAAAGATTTTCGAAATCAAGCAGAGCATTTGACCTCGTCACCACTGCTCACAAAACGGTGTAGGAAAACATCGTGAGGAAACCAGCATGTCCTAGAACCAAAAATAGAGATGGCCTGTGTCCCAGCAGTGGGAACATAAAACGGCTGATTATGCTTATGCTTATAGGTACTATATGACCTAAAAACTTTCCAAGTACGCACAAACTCCTAATCAATAGAGGTCAACACCTCCCCCCATATAATTATCCAATTTTTCCGCGTCACAGCGTTCAATCAACTAATCCATACCTACGTATGACGTCACATCTCTAATGAGCTTTGACGCCCTCTATGTTATCCCGTGTATATAGATTGCTCTCACAATCGGCTTAGCATCAGCATCTCTGTGCAGCTCAATCCGCTGAATCAAGACGCTTATTGCATCAGGATTTGTTCAAGTATTTATCTTGACTCGGTTCTGGGGAAAAAGTGTTATTGGGTTTTTCATTTGAACTTTCTTTGTGACAGCTTGGAGTTGGTGTTGTGACACCCTGTGCCTTCGAAAATACGTTAAGCTGTTGGTCCTGGACCAGATCTCTCTCTGGTCGTGATAGATTGACGTCACATCCATTAAATAATTTTAAATACACTGTTTTTCACCAATGAGCACAGGCACACGCTCAGGGCCTCAAGTCTGCTATTACAATAGTCTCAGAATGGTCTATCATTGATCTCATAATAGTTAATTTATACAAGTTTGGTAATCTACTAATAGAAAAGCGTCACTATGACTTTCCAGTGGTCAAACACTCCATTGAAAGAGATGGCATAGAATGGTAATCACATACATAATGACAAATGAATGACAGACCTAAACGGTAGTCTGCCAAAATTTTGACAGTTCCTTTGATCAGTGACCTACCATTAGAACGTCGTCATTGCTTTTAATAGTTCGTTTATCAAAAAGTAGTACGAGACCATTGACCGATCAATGATCGATCATTATGAATTTAGCAGATTACAAACTTTTAGCAAAATGACAATGGGATCGTGTTGGAAGGACATATTTATAAAAATAGCAGACTTGGGGCCCAGGACATGGCACAACACCCTCACAGTTTCACACCCTTGAACTTAACTAAATTGTAGAAATAAATTACTGTAAGAATGTACCATCTTTTATGAGAGAAGTAAACTATATATCACCAAGCCGCACTGGGCCCGCGTGGTGGATTACGGCCCATTCCCTCTCCTAATGAGGAGACCCGTGTCCCAGCAGTGGGAACATAAAAAGGCTGATTATGCTTATGTATTATGCTAGACTATATATCTACTCGTATATATAAACATCGGAATATGAGGGTGATAGACGACTAGACGCACCCCGAGTTGGCACACACACTTGTGCACTAAAATATCTCGTCAATAACTAGTCTTCGCCGAACTTAGCTGCCCGGGACGAAACCAGTCACGAGGAATTCCTATGCTATTAATATTACATGTACTTCCTCTAATCGATGGACAAGCGATACTCAGTATTGTCTATATAATATACTTATAATAAAACTGTAGAGAGGTCAATTCTGTACATTGAATATATGTATATTCGAAATTAATATTGGAGGATGAATGGTGATCGATACTGATGCCAAAAATACAATCAGTACATTTTTTGTCTGTCTGTATGTGCACGCATGGGTCAAAAACGACTGAAGGGATTTTAAACAAACTTGGTACGATTGTAGTCCATACTCCTGGGCAGGTTATAGTCTATATAACATAACGCTAAGACACATAGGAGCTGAGCAATGACGATAAATTTGAAACAAGTCGGATGAAAATGCGCTTTCGAGCTCTTATCCTCGCATACGTTGATCACAAACCAAAAGTATACTCAGTATTGTATGTCAATAACGTTCGTATTACGATTTCTTGAAATGCGTTATATGGCTACGTTATGGTCTGTCTTTTGAAAATCCTGGAAATGATTATGTTTTTATCCGACTGCCCCAGAGGGTAATGTTTTTCGAAAGTATGTACATTAGCCTTATACTCCATCTCTGTTCTATTATTTGCAACTTCTGATTAGTCTTAGAGAAACGATTAAACGGCCTTGGATCCTCAAATCAAAACATCTACTTAAACGTTAATCTCTTTTTGTCAGTCGAGGTAAAAATAAATAGCACTACCCTTAAAACAATAATCTATCGTTATGCAGTTGTTTTAGTGTAAAATGCAGTTAAGTAATTATTTAAGAAAAACATTAATGCTAACTATGACTATAATTACATATGGGTACTTTTTCAAGGATGTGAAATCGTCAGTTCAATTTTCCACTCTGCTCACATTGGAAGACTTTTACTGACTAAAACCCATCCGTGTTCCTCCTAATGCCCTTTGCGTTTATGGGCCGCGGTGACTCTTCCAAACAAATTCCGTAAGCCTTTTTTTATGAATGGGAAATCATCAAATGATTTCCTCCGCCCTGGGCGGAGCGGAAGGGAGTGTCAGACTCTTACTGACTAAAACCCATCTGTGTTGCTCCTAATTCCCTTAGCGTTCCAAGGACTCTTTCGAACAAATTCTGCAACTCTTTTTCTTCTGGATGGGAAATCATCAAAATATGACTTCTTCCGCTCTGGGCGGAGCGGAAGAGAGTGTGAGACTCTTACAGACTAAAACCCACCCGTGATCCTTCTAGTGCCCTTTGCGTTCCAGGGCCGCGGTGACTCTTTCGAACAAATTCCGCAACTCTTGCAGGAAATTCTGCAACCCTGGATATACTACTACTGCACCTATTCTCACATAGTATATAGGTACTGAGACATCTTAAAAAATATCGCTTAGTAGCGACATCTTCCAAGATGTCTCGGTACCTATGATGATGAGGGTATCTGTATAACCACTAGGTTATACAGATATGAATCTACCAAACACCCTCAAAAAACTCAAAAAAAAAAACTCAAAACGTTTATTTCAATTAGGCCATTAACGGCACTTTTCAACGTCATCAATAAAAATTATCTTAAATTAAGTGACGTCCATTCGCAAAGGTAACCTCTGTTTGAAATTCACCGCCTTGGTACTAGTTTCCCCGTAGTTCTAATTACTGATGTAACCCATATCTTTGTGTAACCCAATATCCTTTAGTTGACATTTCAATGATGCACGCTACACGTAACATTTGATATTTGATGCAGGTTCCTTCCAGGAACCCCTAATAAGTCCTTGGTGGCTCAGCCTCTCAGAGCAGTGCTGGACTGAGGCTCCTCCCAGGAGGTGGCCTTTAAGATCGTATATAGGCCAAAGGATGGATAGTTGAGATCAGTCTTGATTTGAACATCATCATTGACGTTGATTATCCAAATCGGTGTTTTTCAGTACGTTCATAATAATTTAAGCCCTGACAGCAATAGCAAACTAATGGGTAAGACAATAAAGGCCATTATTATATGAAATCAAAAGTAAAATAACTGTGAATAGATTGTAAAGTACAATTATGTGGCTGTTTTTCATCTTCTTCTTGTTTCTCATACTGTGTTGTTGTATTGATGTAAATATTTTGAACTTTTTATAATGACATTGATATTAATGTGAAAAAAGAGTTTGCGTGTGTCAGAGCGAACAAGCTACTCCAGTAAAAAACCTGGGATTTATAGCTATCTGATTGTTCGTATTAATCGGCAGCCATTGTAGGCGTGCGCATGGTATAACATTGTTTTTACCGAGTTTGTGCGCACAGATAATATACATTTTATAGAGTTGTGCGCGCTACCATTGGTCGTCCACAATTCAAATGTTTTATTAAGTGTTTCTTCACCCGTTTATAATAATTATTTGTTTAATAAAAATGATATTTATTTAGCTAATATACTAAAAATATACTTAATAAAATAAAATTAGTTAAAAGAAGGTGTCGTGAAATTCCTCCGCATCGCTGGCCACTGTTAATGTACCCAAAAGGCTGGCAGCATTGCCACGCTGTATGGCAATGCTTATCCTTTGTCCAAGGTAAAAGCCAATCTTTGGGTCACACCATCTTTTCGTTTTATTCCTTTTAATTACTTTTTATGCTGCTCCGATCGACGTAATTCTGTCAACGCCGGCTAAAACCGCCGGGGAAAACTAGTGCTGTAGCTCTGTTTGGTATATGTGTCTCAGCACTATCCTCTATAAACTTTTGTAATTTTGTTTATATTTGTCGTATGAGTCTTGCTTGGCGCAAAGTAAAATCTTTTTTCTTTCTTCATTCTATCTATTAAAAAACTAATTTATTCTCATCTTATTAATGTCTACTGGACTTACCTTCAGTTAAAGTGGTTATCATTTGTCCAAAAATTTTAGTAAAATAATCATAAAGTGTTTACCCTTCTTTGCAATAGCAAATTGGTATTGGAAATGTCATGTAAGCAACATGTCACTTAATTTTATTTTTCTTTTGTTTCAGGATTTTTTTTTTCAATAATGCGGCTATCTAATGGAGTCTAGCTTAGACATCACGGAAGCCGGTAAGTCAGTTTTTGTATGTTTTTCTCGTAAACTGTGTCCGCGAGTTTTTTTTGCAGAATTATCCTTAAGCGGTGACCATGTTTTCGTGGCTGATTTTATGAATGAATGATATTGCTGTCAACTGGACGTGAATGAACAAATTCAATTTATGTCGATGGGGTCTTAAAATTTTCTTTATTTTATTATATTGTACCTAATTACTACACATTATTCACTGACTTCGACCGGACTTATTTGAATTTTTAACAATCGTGATTGCTCGTGATTTTGGCAGAATGCGCGTCGTTAATTTAACCATTTTTTTACATAATACGAACAGCTAACGAATGGAATTCCCTACCAGAGTATCTTTCCTGATAGCTATCTCCAGGGGTTTTAAAATCAAGAGTAAAAAGGTTATTTCTAGGCTAGAGTGTTCCATAGTCGACCACATCATCGATTTTATATATAATTTTTAGGGATGGTAAATCATCAAATCACTACAGCCGCTCTGGTTGGAGCGAAAGAGAGTGTCAGACTCTTACTGACTAATACTCATCTGTGTTCCTCCTAATGCCGTTCCAGGGCCACGGTGACTCTTTCAAACTAATTCCACAACCCCGGCTTCATCGCGTAATAAAGTAGTCAAACGCGTACCTGTCTCATCTCAAAGATTGATATACATACTTTGACAGTTCATACTGCATGTAAAGGGCAGTAATTTTTATCGACTTTGAATTTATAAATAAAAATAAAATAACATATTAGGCATAAGCATAATCAGACTTTTAATGTTCCCACTGCTGGGACTCAGACCTCCTCTCTAGGAGACGGAATGAGCCGTAATCCACCACGCGGGCCCAGTGCGGGTTGGTGAATGTCACATGTCTTCGAATTTTGGTTCTAGGACATGCCGGTTTCCTCACGATGTTTTCCTTCACGGTTTTGAGAGCAGTGATGATGAAATGAATTACTCAAGTAATGCGTCTGGCTGGGTTTGAAACATTAGGATTGGTCAACAATTGAAGGCCAGGTTTTTCCACAATTTTCCTCAAACCATGGTCACACTTACTTCGCGGCTATTTTTTCTCGTCAAGCTTGCTTGGCGGCAGGGGGGCTGGCAGGGAATCAGCTATCAATACAATAGCTTCCCGACATTGATCGATGGCTCCATTGTGGGTGCATGTAAGACCCACTAATGTGTTCCCAGCATTATTTTCTTTTCATTTCTATCATTTGATGTGTAATAGCAATTGATTTTTGGTCTGATGAAGCTGCTTTTTTTGGTAATTAATTACATTTTGTAATTTATTGTTAAGGTTATTTATAAATAGGACGTAAAGTTTAGTTTTTATGTTTGAAGTCCAGGTAGATAATATCGCTCTTAGCAATAGAATCACCATGTTATCTATAGAATAGGGTATTTTACTGAAAAAATCTAATTAGTCCGTCTGATAGATTTCCAAAGAATATTGAACACTTTTTTTTCACATAAACAGAAAATAGGACTATACTTTTTACCAACGACGTGACGTCATAAGCCCCCCTCTCCAGATCTTTGATGCTTTTTATTTTCAAAAAGCAAAACGTTCGTGTCCAATAGATCGAACTTTGATGCGCTGGATCTTTATAACCTTTTTACGATTTGAAATTTAGAAAAATAGGTGCCCAATAGTTTTTGAAAATCCAACGGCCGGACTAATTAGAATTATGATTTTTATATGTAACTAGCAGCGCCCCGCGGTTTTACGCGCGCTAGTTTCTGTTCCCGTGGGAATATGGGGATAAAATATAGCCTATGTTACTCAGAGTGAAAGTAGCTTTCTAATGGTGAAAGAATTTTTGAAATCGGTCCAGTAGTTTTTGAGTTTATTCGTTACATACAAAAATACAAATCTTTCCTCTTTATAATATTAGTATAGATAAAATACCCAATTAAGATTCTATAAAGGAGTTGTGTAACTATTTTTGGTTTAAAATAAAGTGTAGGTATTTTATCTATCTATTTGTATGTGTGCTGTAAATCGTCATGTTCAATTTTGTACCAGGGTATAGTGAGAAGTCATTTGGGTTTAAATGGCTACAAAGTCAAAAGAACTTTAAAGCATTCATATCAAAGTGAATTTATTTATTTCAACGAGACTATTAAAAGGCACTTTTGAACGTCAAAAATGTCATGACATTTAACACTATGAGATTAGTATGAGACAATTTTGAGATTCATCTTTGTGCTAAATAAATATTATTCTTACTTCCATTAATTAACAATCGTGAGACGTCTGAACGCCGTGGAAATAAACACATCAAAAGTATCTAGGGATCAACATATATTTTTGCAATAACTTTTCTCCTGATTGATATTAATTAAAATTTTCTTTAAGGATTCATCAAATAAAGTGTTTTCGTTTGTCACAGTAACGATAAACCAAGTCACCTTTGCATTAATAAAGAAATTTGCCATTTTCCTAATAAAGGGATTTTTGACATTTGAACCACTAACATTAAAGTTCGAAAAAAAGACTGAAATAACAGTTTTCTTTAAAATTTTATTGGGTAACTTAAACAATTAATAATCCGTGTTTCTACCGCGAACACTAACAACACAAGAACATCGGTTTGGCATACTCAAAATGAGTTCATCCAAATCACGCTGTGGAATGGCCGCCCATGTTCGTTGCAACAACAAAAAAAGGTCTTCTTGCGACTGGATACCCTCCATATTCGGCAGAGCTCTTCTCTGTAGCATATCCCATGCATGCTCAATCGGGTTCAAGTCTGGCGACTGAGCAGGCCAGGGCAGGACATTGATGTTAGCTGCGGCGAGAGTCTGTCTTACAACTCTTGCGGTGTGCGGTCGTGCATTATCATGCATTAACTGAAATAAGGGACCGATTTGCACTTGTAGAGGAACGATGACGTCTGATACAATCGTCTCAGCATAAATTTGAGCGTTGAGGTTGCCTCTGATCCAAATCAACTCAGTTCTTCCGCCGATCCAAATACCCGCCCATACTATGATGGTTCCACCACTATAAGGATGGACTTCCTGGCAGGATTTTAATCGCTGTTGGCGTCCAGGGGTTCTCCAGTGTCGTATACGTCTTGTATCCGGTCTCATACCAAAACGAGACTCATCAGAAAAGCACACGAAACGCCATTGTTCTTCTGCCCAATTTCTGTGTTCAAGAGCCCATTGATATCGAATCCTACGATTGTGCATTGCTATAGGTGGTACCCGTAGCGGTCTTCGGGAATGAAGGTTCACTTCATGCAAGCGGTTTCTGACTGTTTGGTCGCTAATTAAGTTCCCTGAAGAGTGATGAAGCCTCACGGCTAACATCATGGCGGTTATTGTTGGAGCTCTTCGAGTTAAGATTTGAATGTATCGGTCTTGTCTCCGTGTGGTGCAGCGATACCGTCCTCCATGGCGCTCAGCCAAGGTAAGCGAAGAGCTCTGCCGAATATGGAGGGTATCCAGTCGCAAGAAGACCTTTTTTTGTTGTTGCAACGAACATGGGCGGCCATTCCACAGCGTGATTTGGATGAACTCATTTTGAGTATGCCAAACCGATGTTCTTGTGTTGTTAGTGTTCGCGGTAGAAACACGGATTATTAATTGTTTAAGTTACCCAATAAAATTTTAAAGAAAACTGTTATTTCAGTCTTTTTTTCGAACTTTAATGTTAGTGGTTCAAATGTCAAAAATCCCTTTATTAGGAAAATGGCAAATTTCTTTATTAATGCAAAGGTGACTTGGTTTATCGTTACTGTGACAAACGAAAACACTTTATTTGATGAATCCTTAAAGAAAATTTTAATTAATATCAATCGGGAGGAAAGTTATTGCAAAAATATATGTTGATCCCTAGATACTTTTGATGTGTTTATTTCTGCCACGTGAAGCTCGAACCCGGAACCCTTAGCAGTGAAAAACGAACGCCCGAACCACTGTCCTAAGCGAGCCGGATATATTTCTTCCGAA
The DNA here is from genome assembly GCA_905332915.2 of Hecatera dysodea. NCBI lineage: Eukaryota > Metazoa > Arthropoda > Insecta > Lepidoptera > Noctuidae > Hecatera > Hecatera dysodea. Next base: position 21,046,690 of record HG995296.1, on the reverse strand, counting down.
TATCTTTTCACCAGCGGGCAGAGGTCCAAGTCTCACAAAATACAGCCCACGCAGAACCACACCCCCTCTTTAGACTGACCAGCGCTGCCAACATTCAGAGAATTACTATTATTATCAATCGTCCCACTAGTACCTATATTCCATCTAAATATATGTACATATATAACTCAAAAGTGACTGACTGACTGACATGGTGATCTATCAACGCACAGCCCAAACCACTGAACGGATCGGGCTGAAATTTGGCATGCAGGTAGATGTTATGACGTAGCCATCCGCTAAGAAAGGATTTTGATTAATTCTACCCGCAAGGGGATAAAATAGGGGATGAAAGTTTGTATGAAACTTTGTCAATTTTAAACCGATTTGGCTGAGAGTTTCAAAATCGGGGGTAAAGTAACTATTCCACGCGGACGAAGTCGCGGGCAGAAGCTAGTTCACAATAAGATTAGACATTTAAACAAAACTATTTACAGTTCGTTGAACTGATTTTTACTTCTATTCCATAGGCATAAGGATGGTATTAAAGCAAAAACGTAATTATATTACCAACCTTTTACTGCAGCTGCCATTTGTCATGCCACCAACGCAATAGCAAAATCGGTTGAACGGACTGTAAAAAAGATTTATTTCAATGTCTAATCTTATTCTGAATGGGGTATAGCTTTATGGAAGTTTTGAATGAATAGGAAATTGTAAAATTAGGCTTTATTGGTCCATGCTCAATCGAGGCTGTATTTCAACTTTCTGGTTAGGTAATGAAGAAGGGAAACTATAGTTTTAATGGGGTTCTTGAACTGCTTTTTTAGGGATTTTTTGTCTATGGTATTTAGTTTTTTTAATTAGTCGGTTCCGTGGTCTGACCCACACGAACGTGGTCTATCGTAATCAGATCAGAACTTCCGCAGAACACTTTCTGTGTTGTATGATAGGCTCGCGTTTGACCTCTCAACTGGTGGAAAGCTGTGATGTGGTCGACGATTAGACACTTACCTATAGGCTGTTACTAATCAATTTACTGTTACTTAAAGATCTCCTCACAGGTTCTAGCTATTAGGAAACACAGACTCCGAGAATTCCACACAGCTCTACTCTCTTTTCATGCATTAATATGTGTGAGTACTATGTACCATAAACTATATTTTTTATGTATGTCTGACTGGAGTGGTGGTTAGGAGTGTCATGCTCACTCAAAAGTCTCTCTGATGGTGGCGTATATGTTTCATTCACCATTTGGCTCCGTCAGCTGGGACGGGTCATCTCTCAGCTGCCACGGTTTATTTAAATTATTTGTACTTTAAATTGTTCCGTTCAGTCTGGATACCTGTATCATACACGTCTTTCTACATCGTTCTCACATATAGAAATAACATCAAGAAGAAATTTGTAACAATTTATTGATTTAAAAGAGTGCCCGTGGAGTTTCTTGCACGTTTTCGTTGCAGTTTTGAGTTCTACGCACTATAAAGTATTCCCAGAACGTTTGAGTAATTATTTAAATATAGATTAGTTGAAAAATTACAGATTTTTGTTAGTTTATCTTTCGCGTACATTTTGTCGTGATTTACACATTCACATCGACACAATTGGCTGAGAACAAAATGTATCCAAGCGTCCCCCCTCAAACACACCCACGATTATCGCCACTAATCCCAGTGGAGAAACAATAGACGACAGCACATCAGCCGTCATGTCACAGAGCAGGTTAATTGCTACCGATGACAAACTATTAATTCAGTTAGCTAATGTTGTCAGCAGCTACATTGTGCCGTTGAGCCCAGTCTGTGTATATCATGGTGGACAATGGGGCCGGATTAGTGGGACATGCAGCGTTGTGATAAAACTCGTGAATTAATTGTGTTGAGAGCTGTGGACGCGCTCCATTGTGGTGTGTGGAGATCCCTCAAATATTTTGACATTAGATTTTCGTGTGGTGCGCGGTGACTGTATCTTTGACGGGAATATAAAGTATGGTTTATATGCAAGGCTACACCTGGAATAAAGTGCATTCAGATGCAGTCAGCTAGGAAACACCGGCTTCATCTAGCTTAAAATGACAAGAAATATTGGACGTGTAAAAGTGTTATGTTTAACCTACTTACAAAATAAATATCATTTATCATTTATCATTTAACCATTTGTATCTTTCTGATGCGAAAAGTTTCAACACCTCATAATCAGCCATTTAATGTTCCCACTGCTGGGACACAGGCCTCCTCTCTAGAAGAGGGAATGGGCCGTAATCTACCACGCGGGCCCAGTGCGGGTTGGTGAATGTTACATTGTCTTCGATTTTTTGGTTCTAGGACATGCCGGTTTCATCACGATGTTTTCCTTCACCGTTTTGAGAGCAGTGGTGATGAAATTAATTACACAAAGTAATACGCCTGACTGGGTTTGAACCCGCGACTTACAAATCGTAGTCGGGGCCGTTACCACTCGGCCACCACTGCTCTCTTCAACACCTCACAATTATCTAATTACGTAAACGTTGATCTTTAAGGATAAGCAACGCTTTTTGAGGTTGGTCTGTAGATGGGTGACATACCGAGACTCCTCCGTGTCTCGGAAACTACGTTAAGCCGTTGGTCCCGGCTGGCATTTGGAGATCTTTGTCAGTTGTTACGTATTGTCAGAAGCCAGAAAATCTGACACCAGTCTGGCCAAGAAGTACAGTGTTCCTGGGTTGATGGATTGTGTTAGTCTGGTAGGTAGCCGGACCTCGTAAAATCCTGGTATTCAGCTAAATCTAGTATGAATGGAAGCCGACCTCAATACAGTTGGGAAAAAGGCTATTATAGTAGTGTTTAATACTCGTATTAAACACTACTACTACACTAGCGTAACAGAATAAACGTAAAACATAAAACGAGGATCTAAAACCTGACCCCTATTGTACTCATCACTATGAACAACTTTTACTAAGCGACCTGCACTGAAAAGGTGAAAAATAAACAAGTGTCCCAAACTTTTCGGACTGCATAACTCGACAAAATGTACTTCCCACAAAAACTCAGAGTTGACCCGTAGCAAAAGTTCATAATGATGAAAACAGTGGCTCCTTTTTCCTGTGGTATTTCTGTTACACATGAATAAATAAGCTCACAAGAGAAAAGAGCAAAATAATCGATAACATCGATAATCGATAATTCGAAGACATATAGTATGACATTCACCAACCCGCACTGGGCCCGCGTGGTGGATTACGGCCCATTCCCTCTCCTAGAGAGGAGGCCTGTGTTCCAGCAGTGGGAACATTAAAAAGGCTGATTATGCTTATGCTTAATCGATAATTGCAACAGCAGTAACTTATTTACATGAATACACTTCCACTTAGACACAAAATTGGGCATATTTTGGAAGGTGTACTCGAGCTTGTAACTTATGCAGCGTCATGTCCGCCACCCCGGAGCTCCGAAAAAACTTTACCTTCGTTGTATTTTAATTTCACAGGTCAAGGTAAACACAGTTGTTATTTATTTTTAGTTGGATAAACGCTCCCATACCGACTTAGCTGCGAAACTTTCCACTGCTGGACGGACGCACACACAACGAAGTTATTCTATAACGGTTAGGTTTTTTGCTATGAACTACTGAACCCTAAAAGTCAGCTGCATTGTACTTTTTGTCAGGTTGTACGATCACAAATGCACAGGGCCCCAAGTATGCTATTTTTACACATTTGTCATTCCAACACGATCCCATTGTCATTTTGCTAAAAGTTCGTAATCTGCTAAATTCATAATGGTCGATCATTGGTCGGTCAATGGTCTCGTAATACTTTTTGATAACCGAACTTTTAAAAGAAATGACTGCACAACGACGTTCTAATGATAGGTGACTGATCAAAGGAACCGTCAAAATTTTAGCAATCTACCGCATACGTCGTGTTTTGTTTGTTTGTTATGTACGAGATTATAATTTTTTTCAATGGAGTGTCAGTTGTTGACCATTACCAGTAGATTACCAAACTTGTCAAAATCAACCATAATGAAATCAATGATAGACCATTCTGACACTATTGTAATAGCAGACTTGAGGCCCTGAACTGTTGATTCTTTTTTTTGTTTCACAGAGTTAGTCCTGTAATGAAAGCTTTTTTTTTAAACAGATTCTTTAAGATATTGCCAATGAATTAAAAGTCATTTTATATAAGATTCTGGCTATCTTCGCTTTGAGGTATAGTTATTCTAGCTCGCATTTGCATGGACTTGTTCCGGCTAGCGTTGTATCTGGTTGAGTGATTCCGGGTCTTTGATCTCGGATGCTATATTCTGCTGCTGTCTTTGGAGTAGATGCGAACGTTTATCTAAGAAAATATCGATGTCTGAATAAAAGTACAAATGGACAAAATGGTATTTTATGTTTACGATTGAGGTTAAGCAATGCTTGCCAAGGTTAGTCTGTGGATGGGTTACCATCTTAACATACCGAGTTTCCTCCGTTCCTCGGAAAGCACGTTAAGCTGGTGCCGGTGCCGGTGGTCCCAGCTGTCATTTGGAGATCTTTGGCAGTCGTTACGAATTGTCAGAAGCCAGTAAATCTGACACCAATCTTGGCAAGAAGTACAGTAATACCCAGTAAATGGGTTGTGGAGTCTGGTAGGCAGCCGCCCCACGTAAAATACTGGTATTCAGCTGAATCAGGTATGACTGGGAGCCGACCCCAATATAGTTGGGAAAAGGCTCGGCAGATGATAATGTTTACGATTGACGAAGTTTTGTAATAAAAGGGACGAATTATATTTTATTAAAACACAATTGTAACTGTTGCCTATTCAAAATGGCTGCCAATGTTTATCTACGACAGATCACTGATGCAAGACTCATGTGTCAGTAAAATCAATTGTACTTGATGGCATTTTGCCACTATAACAGCCCCGTCAGAGCAAATATTGTTAAGTTACTATTTGCTTATGCATGTGTGTATACTTAGGTTAATATAGTTTGGACTGTTTTCCTTTTTTAAGGATCAAATGACTTCTACTGCTCTGAGCGGAGTGCAAGGGAGTGTCAGACTCTTACTGAAAAAAAACCCGTGTTCTTGTGCCCTTTGCGTTCCAGGGCCGCAGTGACTCTTTCAAATAAATTTCGCAACACTTGTAGGCACTGGTCCTAGCAAACTCCATCTTCTACATTTAAGCTTTGAGGCGCAAGTGGAAGACAACACGCCATTGACCCGGACTTGGTTGTGTTCGGACCTGGTTGTGGCTTGTTTACCGTTTTTTTTTAATTAGAAATCATCAAATGACTTCTCCCGCTCTGGGTGGAGCGGTAGGGAGTGTCAGTCTCTTACTGACTAAAACCCACCCGTGATCCTTCTTGTGTCCTTTGCGTTCCAGGGCCACCGCGGTGACTCTTTCGAACAAATTCCGCAACCCTAGCGTGGCCTGTTCACCCAAATCCACAACATGGTTTGAACCCTGCCACGTACCGATATGTTTTCGATTTTCGAATTCATGTACGTATATTTGATGCTCTTGCGGTGAAGGAAAACATCGTGAGGAAACCTGCACACAAAGAAGAAATTCAAAGATTGTGTGTGAAGTTGATCACGTCTGAGCCAGCGCGGACGACTATAGCCTATTCTCCTTAGTGAGTAGGCTCATGCCCCTCGGTGGGGTGTATATGAGCTGATAACTAACAAAAAATATGAAAGGGACCCATCAGCGATTGCTATACAAGTCTTTCTTTATAACAAAACAAGCAGCGCCCCGTGGTTTTACCCGCGTTGTTCCCGTTCCCATGGCATTACGGGGATAAAATATAGCCTACGACACTCCACAATAACGTAGCTTTCTATTGGTGAAAATCGGTTCAATCGGTTACCTCTTACAACGTCACAAACTCACAAACGTTAGCTCTTTATAATATTAGTATAGATTAACTATGGTCTTTGCGTCACCGAAATTACCTTCTTCCTAGCTTGCGTACAATCCATCCGTCATCTTTGGTCTTTCTCCTCTTACGACCATCATTTTATTTACTTGAACCTTACCTTTAAAAATGAACTGAAGAAATATATGAACTTTTCCCTAAAAACATTTGTGCAACATCTAACATTGATTTAGATCCGCATATAATTCAGGACCATGTACCAGCATCCTCGTTCAAAGCGACCGTACTACTTTGCTAGCTACATCTTCGTGTATGGGAACACCGTTAATCAGACAAAGGGTCGCTGTTCAAGCACAAAGTGTTCCAAGCTGCTGGAATCACTGCAGTGTCTAGTACTAGTTTTAATGTTCTGAAATGGAAATTGCGGGAGGATTTCGTGGCTAAATTATAACAGTCGCACGGGTCGATCTTCTAGGTTAAACAACGCTTGCCGAGGTTGCTCTGTGGATGGATGTCCATCTTAACATAACGAGACTTCTCCGTGCCTCGGAAAGCACGTTAAGCCGTTGATCCCGGCTGTCATTTGGAGATCGTTGGCAGTCGTTACGGATTGTCAGACGCCAGAAAATCTGACACCAGTCTTGCCAAGAAGTACCGTGTTCCCCAGTTAATGGGTTGTGGAGGTCTGGTAGGCAGCCGCTTCACGAAAAATACTGGTATTCAGCTGAATCCTGCTTGAATGGAAGACGACCTCGATGTAGTTGGGAAAGGGCTAGGCAGATGATGAAATGGAAATTGCGGGAATATGTCTTCTAGATACATGTGCTGTTCTTATAATCTTAACTAGTAGATAGCTACTTTTCTTTTAAGTATTTGTCGTAATTTGTTAACATGAGGCGTTTATATCTATACTAATACTTATAATATATACTAATAATATTATAAAGAGGAAAGACTTGTATTTTTATATTTTTGTATGTAACGAATAAACTCAAAAACTCCTGGACCGATTTCAACAATTCTTTCACCATTAGAAAGCTACATTCACCCTGAGTAACATAGGCTATATTTTATCCCCATATTCCCACGGGAACGGGAACTACGCGGGTAAAACCGCAGGGCGCTGCTAGTGACTTATAAGATTGGGTTTTTAGACAATTGTTCACTTTTCTTCAACAAAATTACAAGATCTACCTTCCCTGGCTGCTTGTGCGTACCAGTCAAGAGGAAATTGTTACGTGGGAGTGCGATAGCAAACTTTTACCCTAAAATATGTAAAAGCTGATTTAACCGAATTTAGCCAGGCAACAAACTGACAAATTACACATCACGAACTAAACCGCACGGAGACTCATTCCCGATACACTGCCGAAAAGCCAGCGAGTTGAGATTTAAATTTCACAACAAACATTTCAGTTGGCGAGATCGTAAGCAACTCCCCGCTAACTTGTTTCAACCGCAGGAATGAGGTGTTAAATACCGCCCCGGGCTGGCCCGCTCCGGATGGAACCGGATAAATCTGGCGTAAACTGGAACTGTGCACCTTTAATGTACATAAATTCGGTTGCTTGACGAACTGGCTCGCGTTGTTGCAGTCTGGTTTAAAGCGGAGTTCATGTATTTTGGATGTAATTAATCCTTTAGGGGAAGCGTGTATTTGGTTTCGGGTTGGGATCGTTTGACGCACGTCAGTATCTACACGTTTAGGTCGTTATTTCTCAACGTCACAACTATACAATATCTTACTTTTTATAAATTATTTTCTAAAAGTTATTTAGACGCGGTGTTATAAGATATTGTCTTGCTTGACCACAGAGTGGATCTCAGTTTTTGATCCTAAAATTGGTACATAAAATTAATTTATTAAACCAAGTACAGCAGCTTGCAATAGTAACATACCAAGTAATCCTCAAAAACATCGTTTAATCTCAATATAAAACGTCCACTCCTGTAATATAAGTGTTATATAAGGTGCTTTTAGAAGCTGAATGGCTTCTAAAAGATGACCAGCAGTCCTCTTGGCATCGTGCCTTTTATGCTACCGTGCCGCGAAGTTCAAAATGTAACGTATAGCATTTTAGTTTCTGCGGCTAACGGGCACCTAGGTATGTATGTGTAATTTAAGAAAATGTATTTTAGTGAAATAACATTGGAGTCTCTCTTTGAAGATTTTTGAGAGGATTTTTCAAAACTTTATTAGACTCAGGAGCAGTGGTGGCTGAGTGGTAACAGCCCTGACTTACGAATTGTAAATCGTGGGTTCAAACCGAGACAGGCGTGGTATTACTTTGTGTAATTTATTTCATCACCACTGCTCTCAAAACGGTGAAGGAAAACATCGTGAGGAAACCGGCATGTCCTAGAACCAAAAATTCGAAGACATGTGACATTCACCAACCCGCACTGGGCCCGCGTGGTGGATTACGGGCCATTCCCTCTCCTAGAGAGGAGGCCTGTGTCCCAGCAGTGGGAACATTGAAAAGCTGACTATAATAGAGTCTTGACATAAATGATGAAGGGATTAGGCCGTTACATAATTATGATTTATTAACTTCTAATGTCGGGAACAAAGTCGGTGAAAATTACCAATGCATGCACAAAATGTATCGCAATAGCTAAATTAGTAGTTTTTTTTTTGTATAAAATGTGTTAAATTTTATGTCACGTTTCACCACACCAATACGTCTGTACCTACCCAGAATAAACCTGTTCGGAAATTTTATCTTAAATGTCATCCAACAAAGTATATTATATCTTCTGCCTAACAAAAATGTGACATAATCCTAAAAAAACCCAGTTTCTCAAACTCAGATTATGGATGCCATGAATCCACTCGAACTATGATCAATCGTGGGCCGCTGAGGGAAGGTGGGGGCAGCTGGAGTGGGAGGGGGGAAGTAAGGCATAAAACTTGGAAAATCGTACGGCATCCGATCCGTGTACTGTCAATAATTGATAATGGATGACGTCATTATGTCAGCTAGTGATTGATTGGCTGTTCCGGCCCCGCTTCGAGATGCCACAGTGCAGAACAGTAGGTCAAGTTTATTTAGGTTGGATTAATACGTTCTATTTGCTGTTGACATTTGTGTCAGTTTTATCTGGGATATTGTAGCGGTCGGGTAGGTTTCGATCTCAACGAATAATGCTAAATGGAGCATATTCCAGCTTACATAAGCTGGAATTTGTTCCATTGCTACGTCGGCAAACTGCTGGTGACTAGCTGACAATCAATATGACCATAATCGTGGGCTACGACTTCATTTATATATCACTAGCTTTTTGAGTTTATTCGTTACATAAAAAAAATACAAATCTTTCCTCTTTATAGATTAAAGTTGTTCTGATTTTTTTCCTCCGACATAACTTACCAAGTTGACTCAGCCTTCAGACATGATAGTCATTTCAATGACTACCAAACTTAACTCACTGTCCCTACCTCTACTATGCGAAACGCGACTTAAAACATGATGTCTTCCGAGCTCTTTTAACTTGCATTGTTCACCATGGGATATTGACTCCATAAATTTCACCATGGTGGAGTATTTCGCCATAATGGATTGGAGCACCATGAACTATAATGGCTTAACGGTTAAGGGGGATTGCTTTAAAAAGGTTTGATCGAATGTTATTGATGGTGTTTGCTTTATAAAAAATCTTTATTCATTGTGACTGTAATTGATGCCTCTCTTAGCTGGCTTCAAGATCTCGCTTTATGGTTTTCGATTTAGGCTGAAACCTTTTAAGTATTATTTTGAATAGATGAGGCTGTTGACGGGAGATACATACACATCAGAGAAAATATTAATCGCTAAGTGATTTCATTTTTAAAATTAAAATTATGTTGATTGTATTTTGGTAATCTACATGTTAGTTTAATTATTATTGATTGACCTTCGAGCCTATATATGTGTACGAACAGTTATTACTAACACGTGCAGAGGGTGAACAATTACAAAGATAAATTATCATTATTATATAAAACCCAGAATATGATTTATAGTCTATTTGAATTTAAAACAATTAAATCATACGAATTGCATTAGATTTAAAAATATAAAATAGACAAATTACAAAAGATTTAAATCCTTATACACATTAATAATACTGTCTTAAACACTAAAACAATCTTTATATTACGTAACAATACGCATTATAATAATCATAATATATAAAATAAGAACATTAAGGCAGAGAGAGATAAAAAAGTAAAAATCTATATATATCTTTGTAATATGAAAAATAAACAAAATATAAGAACATCATTATATTAAAATACACTCTTCGAACCATTACCCTTTCAAATATCATCGTTCTAATTGAGCCAAAATCTAGAGATAAAAAAGCTGGAGTGCCGGCTCGAGCAACCTCGTAGGACAACCTTTATGAAACACAAATGGGGATTACTGGTCCCTTACGAGGTACCTTTGCCATAGCTTGAGATTCTTGCGGAAATAAATACACTTGAAATGTCCCGATCACGGGGTAAGGCGAGGTCCCATCGCAAGATGAGATGCCAATTTTTGTGAGAGCGTTTCGTGGTTGTAGTATTTTTAGCACAACGGTAGTTTCGTTATTTTGCTTTCCGGTCAAATGATGTTGTTATTTTTTTTTTTAACTCTTGTATAGCTTGGAAACTCTTCATTGTCAAAGGAATTTCCCGAATCTCATATCCCGATTCGGCTTTATACAGAATAGGGTAGTTAACTAGAAAAATCTGATTAGTCCGTCTGATAGATTTCTAAAAAATATTGGACACGTATTTTTTCCTTTTTCTCATAAACAAAAAATGAAGACGATACAGTGCGTAAAAAACTCGTGTGACGTCACTACTCGCTACAATTTTTACCGGGCAGTGACGTCACACGCTCCACTCCTGATCTTTGATGCTTTTTATCTTCATCAGTTTTTATAGATTTGATAAAGGAAAAAATACGTGTCCAATATTTTTCTATAATCTAACTGACGGACTTAACATAATCATATATTTTTTACTCAGGCAACATCCCTATTCTATGAAAGCCACATCAATAAGCTCTTATGCAATGTGGCTTATATGTAGTTAACAGTACACAAAGGGAACTACGGACCAATATTATCGTAATACGGACACACGTGATACTCAAACGCGTCCTTCACAGTGTTTCGTATTAATTAAGTAAGGTCTGCTTTTACTACAAAGGACTGCTTGCTAATAGCCGGGGTTAGCTTAGCACTGCTGCGAATATTATCATCAACCTGTGTCAGTAATACGTCACGGCAAAGTGGTGCTCAGTTTACACTGTAATGACGTTGATGTCATTGATTTATTGATGTCTCTGCGTTAAACGTCAGTGGTTCACATGTAGTTGGTAACAGTGTAAGATTTGTGTTAAAACTGACGACTGCTTCAAAGGCTTATTTATGTTGTTCGAAGTAGCGGATCTGTAATTCAGTATCTGAGTTTTAAATGTATTCCAATCTATACTAATATTATGAAAAGGAATTTTTTCTTTATTCGTTTGTTTGTACCAAATAACGACCGATTTTAACAATTTTATCGCCATTGGAAAGCTACATAATGAGCTAGTAACATAAGCATTATTGTATCACCGTATTTCCATGAGAACGGGAAATACTGTGACTATAATGGAAATGATACAAAAGAGTTGTAATTTATTATTTGTATATCATTTCAGCATACATAATATGTATTATGCATATAGTTTACAAAACTAATTATTTTAAAATATCATTAATTTGTTGAACGCTTACGACTTTCTGGTATTTTTATCCTAAAAGTTGATTGATAGAAGAATGCTTTTTTGAGTTAGTTCCGCCTATGTACCACAATAGTAATGTTTCCCGAACAAAAATTATGATATTATTTAGTCCGTCAGTTAGATTATTCAAATATATTGGACACGTATTTTTGCTTTATTAAATCTATTAAAAAAATTAACGAAGGTAAAAAGCATCAAAGATCAGAAGTTGAAAAAAGAGGGAAGGAGAAAATTGTAGCAAATAGTGAAGTCACACGAGTATTCAACGCACTGTATCGTCTTCGTTTTTTATTTATGCAAAAAAATACGTCTCCAAATATTTTGGAAATTTATCTGTCGGACTAATCAGATTCTTTTAGTCAATTGCCCTGTTGAACATACACAAAATAAAAAAATAAAAAAAGGAGCTCGCTAGCCCCGCTCATCTCTCATCGAGGCCTCGCCTCTCTCACAACCTCACATAAATAATCCCATCAGTGTCTGATTAAATATGCTTTTTTACAAATCGTAGTCTTAATTCCTTTACTTTGCCATATCATTTATTCTGTATATAGCTTTAAAAAAGGGATAAAGGCTTGGATATCTTGCATATATACACAAGTGTTGTAAAAGCAATTCAGTTTGATGTTCGTGGTTCAATGAATTTTGGATTTTGTTTTGTATTGAATAATGAAGATTGTGGTAATGAAAACTGGATGAACTGGAAGATATTTCAGTTTTCACGCGCATATTATTAAGCTTTTAAGTATCTGACACTTGTAAGTCAACAGTGCTACACTGTCCTACTAAGCCTATTAAATACGAGGTCTATCATAAGTGTGGGGTTTATGGCAACTAGTATACTGTATAGGTATATAACCAACTAGTAGCGCCCTGCGGTTTCACCGCGCCCGTTCCCATGCGAATATGGGGATAAAATATAACCTATGTTACCCGGGGATAGTGTAGCTTCCTAAGAGTGAAAGAGTTTTTCAAATCGGTTCAGCAGTTTCGGAGCCTGTTCAATACAAACAAATAATCATATTTTTCCTCATTATAATATTAGTATACAAGAGTTGGTGGTGGACTGGCCAACACTTTTTCCGCCCTATGGTCGACACCAGATAAATGTGGAATAACGGCCATGAACCCACCTATATTTATTGACATAATTAATTCTGAAAACAGAAATAATGGCATACACCTGTCCTGAATCGTTATCTATTGTTATCGTTTACATTTACTAGTAATGAAAAAGATTAATAATTTTAAGAAACTGTTTAATAACTGACATATTTATACAAATTTTGGTAACAAGGTCGACAGAATGTAGCGGAATCACCCAACTCTGACCCATCTTAAAATTGTACATTGCTCGCAAATAAATAATTCTGATTGTGAAAGGGATCGTCATTTTACATTTATCTGGTGTCGACCATAGAGCCAAATAACCTTCATTGCGAACCTAACAGCAGCGGGCTATTTTGAATTATATATTCGTCTCATTGCTTTGCGAGATTTTTTAACAGTCTCATCGTAACATACAACCTTATTTCAATAAGCATCTCTACAAACATGATAAATTATATTTATTTTGTAAGTAGTTTAAACATAACACTTACACGTCAAATATTTCTGGTCATTTTAAGCTAGATGAAGCCGGTGTTTCCTAGCTGACTACCCTGAGAAGAAACACCAAAACAAACTCAGAGCTGAGTAGAGCATGCTACCATAACGTTACACCCATTCATAATGTTCCAGTTAAGGGCACTGCCTATTGTCTCAGTAAACTGCCAGTCTATAAATCACAAGGGTGCTATAACTGACTCAGTTTACTGCACACAACATTATGTTCAGCGGTCAGTCGGACACTTGCAATATCTTGGTAGTTATACACTATTATAGGCAATGTCTCTGGTCTGAATTTGGCAAATGTATAGATTACGACTATTATGAACTGAATTTGGCGAATGAATCATCATTGTATCTCATAGTTAATGTTTACTGCTGAAGACGTCTTAAACGAATATATGGTCCTCATATAACGTATTGTGAATATGAGGACCATGTAGATCGCTACGTCAGGGGTTCATTCATGTTAGTCTGGCGGTTTGAGTTCTTTAGGTGGCCTACCCAAATGTCCTTACTTTGGTATTGTTCGTCAAATCGTTGAGCTCCTTAAAGTTCTAAGTTTGAGCTACACGATAACTGACAAATGCTTGCACTGTTTGGACAGGTCCACTCAAATCTGTGTGGTACTTTCCTCAAAAGACCACTTCAGACACCAACCTACAAGGTTCTCATATGATTTGAAGAGTACAATTGTATGGACTTCAGAAGAGACCTTGACCTCTGAGTTTGTTTCGGTGTTTCTTCTCAGGATATTGTGAAGCTAGGAAATACCGGCCTCATCTAGTTTTATAACGGCCAAAAAATAGATTGACGTGTAAAAGTGTTTTTTACAATCTACTTACAAAATAAAAATCATTTATCATTTATGGTTCCACAGGTTTATGACAATTTTGTAGCTCCTTTATACTCGTATCTAAAATTTTTGAAAGTCCCTTTTACAAGTCATAATATGCAAAAGACAGTTCTCGAAACACCAGCAGCCCTACCATGACGTCTTATATCCATCATGATTCCTGTGTCAGAGAGAGACGAAGTTACACAAGACGAATAGCACTATCCCTTTCCCTCACATTAAATCATGATAGCATCGGCACTTCGTAGTACGGCCACTGGCACTGGCACACATACTACTTCCTCGTTTAGAGTAACAAAACGAGGAAGTAGTACTTCCTCGTTTTGTTCCCGCGAAAATTACTAAAAGGAATGTAATACCACTAAAAATTAGTATGGCTTATTCATCAGCATGTCAACTAGGCTATATATTTTTTTTATGGGAAATCATCAAATGACTTCCCCGTGCTGGGCGGAGCGGAAGAGAGTATCAGACTGTTACTGAATAAATCCCACCCGTGTTCCTCCTAATGCCTTTTGCGTTCCAGGGCCGCGGTGACTCCTTTGAACAAATTTCGCAACATTAAGAGGGTACTACTAATTGCACGCGGCTGGAGACTACGCGGGGAGAGATTAAAAATAAATCTGTGTACATGCCTTAATTTCACACAAGATAATATGATCCAAACATTCCAAAATTTTTCAGTAGGTAATTATCAAAGTTAGGTGTCACGTACCCAATGACGAGTTTCTGCGTCACACACTGCCAACAATGCCCGGGCAAACTCGTTACAGGCCCGATGACTCTCAGTTTTAGTCGATAGCCTGCCTCCATTAAAAGTTGGCCTTTATTTAGCCGACAGCCGCTGAAAAAATGAAGATTCCCTCTAGTGTGGGTACGTGGGCTTGTCGTCGCGGGATTAGTGGGGGTAAAAGTAATTATCGCGGGATTTCTGTTATGGGATATGTTTATTTATTTATTTTATTATTAATGTACACAGAAAATAAGTAAAAGATAACATTACAATTATGAGTACAAAGAAAGAAAAATTATTTGATTCCTCCCAAACAGACGCTCATGATAATTATTACAGCAATGGGGAAAAATAAATAAAAGTTACAAATTACATGTTTGTAATCTAACCATGCTCAACTCTGCTTATTCCAAGCCATATTTCTACCAGCAGACCTACGAAAGGAACAATGAAAAAGAAATGTAGACAATAGTGTGAAGAACAAGAGAATATGAAGCCTTAAACTAAAGTAACAATCAATATATTATGATAATATACTTGTAAAATATGTATATCTAATGCTATCATTATAAACATATAAAAGTTTAATTCCGAAACAAAAGTTCAAGTTGTTTTGCTTAGAATGTTAATAATTATTTAATGCATTGTTAGTTATTGCTCAAAAATTCACAAACGCAGCGACATGCCATGACACTGTTCTAATCTTCACGTAACCAAAAGTCCTGTACTTTTAAAATCCCGGGTCCGGGATTTATATGATCGTCCCAACACTAATTCCAACGAACAAGTTTAAACCACCGCAGTGGAAACTTGCCGTCGCGACGAACGACTGCTTTTTGTTGAAATTTGCGTTTTTATATATTCTGTGAGTAGGCCACCGTGGTATATTTGTAGGGGGATGTCTTGTACTAGTGTTGTATTTAATAGTTAGGGACAGGCGAGATTAAATATTTTCGTTCGATTGTGAAAATTCATGAATGTTTTGTGCAGAAGTTATAATGTAGGTCATGTGATGAAATTGTATTGTATATTTAGTAGACGTATTAAAATAAATACATATTGTATCTCAACAAATGTAGAAAAAAAAGCAAATACGAATGTAGGTAAAATAAAGTTTGATCTTTTTTGGGCAATTTTAACTGAATCATCTGCATCAAAAGAAGACTGCTTATGTTTTTCGAAGAACGACCAATTGCCTTCGAATTGAATGACTATCTATATTTACTACTAAAAATGTTTACTAAAAAAGGCGCATTCACTTTGCCCTTTGATATCAGCTACGTATGAACTACTTAGCCAGAATATAAAGTACACCTACAAGATACAGATGTTCCAAGGACGTGGTATTCTGCAAACTGCCTGGCCACTATGCGAATTGACCAGCCAAACTGCATACAGCTCTCGGGCTGATCTGCATTATTGAGTGTGGCCCCGCTGTACTATCCCCTGCGTCGTAAACAAATTTTATTTTTCACTGTGCTGCATACAGGGTGTTTTATTTAATGTCAGGCTGTGTGTCACACGGTCACGTAATGCTGCGGTGTTTGGTGTTCGGTGCTCGTTTTAAAATTTTCTAGTGAAGTTTTTCAACTTTTGTTTTATAGAATACAAAAGTATTGATGTCCTGATTAACTTCTTATTTTCTATGTATTCGTAAAGCTCGGTAACTGGGACTTGTTGTAACGTGACTTTTTATTCTGAAAATTTTATAATATTTAGGTTTTTTATTGCACACCAAATTGTAAACATAGGACAAATTATAAAAAAAGATGTGATCTAATACTCTTGGTATTAGAATTATTATTTAGTTGGTAACATTTTTCTACTGACACGAGCTTTTTTTAAATCTTAACAGCAAAATACAGTTCACGAAAACATTTGCCATTCAAAATATTACGCTTCGGTGTAAGCAAAGCTCCAGCTTGACTGACAACGTCCGCACGTCAGATCGTGTCTGCAGCATCGGGCAAAGTAAAATACCGCCCGCACTGACATTCTGTTTATGCCAAGATGTAACCGTGGTTGTTTAAAGTTTTGATATTAGTACCATCATCATCTGCCTAGCCTTTTCCCAACTAC
Source organism: Hecatera dysodea (assembly GCA_905332915.2). Taxonomy (NCBI): domain Eukaryota; kingdom Metazoa; phylum Arthropoda; class Insecta; order Lepidoptera; family Noctuidae; genus Hecatera; species Hecatera dysodea. Next base: position 21,029,815 of record HG995296.1, on the reverse strand, counting down.
ATTGCGGTCGGCTCCCAGTCAAGCCGGATTCAGCTGAATAAGTACTATGTATTTTACGTGAAGCGGCTGCCTACCAGACCTCCACAACCCATTAACTGGGGAATACGGTACTTCTTGGCAAGACTGGTGTCAGATTTTCTGGCTTCTGACAATCCGTAACGACTGCGAAAGATCTCCAAATGACAACCGGGACCAACGGCTTAACGTGTCTTCCAAGGCACGGAGAAGTCTCGTTATGTTAAGATGGTCACCCATCCACAGACCAACCTCGGCAAGCGTTGCTAACCTAGAAGATCGACCCGTGCGGCTGTTATAATTTAGCCACGAGCTCCGAGTTTTGATATTAGTACCAACTGCCAGTAAACTTAGAAGCTTTGTATCGAATTATATGACATCATACTCGCTCAAATGTCTCGCTGATGGTGGTACGTGTGTTGGATCATTCGGTTCCCTTCAAAATGGTTGAGCTAAATGGTGCCGATACACGCGTCATGTTCGTGAACGGGCGCCGTCGGTTGAGACTGGTCACCTCGTAACTGCTACTGACTTGTTTTAATATTTATATACTTTTTTTTCTTTGCATTGTCCTCACATATAGAAGCACCAAGGATGTAATACAGAACATGATTTAAAAGAGTGTCCGTGGAGTTTCTTGCACGTTCTTCTCCATAGAGATCTACGCTTTGGAACGTGCAGATAGCTTCACCTCTTTCAACTTGACAATCCAAAAGTGCCTGTAAAGGGTTTAATTGAAATAAAATGATTGAGTTTGATATGTTATGTTATTATATCTAGCCTGAAATGTCCCACATGAAGACATGCCAAGTCGTCCCTTAATTTAATACCAGGTATACTGCGCTGGTTGCGGAATTTGTTCGAAAGAGTCACCGCGGCTCTGGAACGCAAAGGGCACTAGAAGGATCACGTGTGGAGTTTAGTCAGTAAGAGTCTGACACTCCCTTCCGCTCCGCCCAGAGCGGGAGAAGTCGTTTGATGATTACCCATCGCGAAAAAAATTGCAACCAGTTCCATACTCTGAGGCTTACCTCCGGTTTCTGGAAAATTAATCGACCCTTCACAAAGTATGGTGGTGCGTATAAGTGATGTGATTGGCTGTTGAAAATTTATTCAACTAATCATGGCTAGGTAATGCGCATTTGACAATAATTTTGTGACAGCTATTGTGTTTTAGCAAGTACGAAAAACTGCAGCCCTACCATGACGTCTTAAATCCATCATGATTCCTGTGTCAGAGAGAGACGGAGTAACACAAGACGAATAGCACTATCCCTTTCACACTGAATCATGATAGCATTGGCACTTCGTGGTACGGCCACTGGACCTTAAAGAGGTCCATGATATGAACAGTATCCCATTGACAGAGTAGCTTTTGTTTTCAAGTCATTCGTTGATAATATTTCTGTCCTCATTCCTACGCTACCAAAGGCAAACGCGATAGAGGGTGAAGGAATGAAGAAAAGAGATGTTTTACTTCAATCTTTTTTCCTCTGTCTCTGTCTTCCATCCATTGATCGTTGACAAACTGTCCTCACACAATCAACAACAAGACATATGAGTACTTAGAGCAAAACCCAGAGCTACCTATAAAACTCAATGTTACGATAAATCTCCATGAATTTATCCGCAAGAAATACTACGCAGTAGAATAACAAATATTAGTTGGTAGTTATTCGCTGAAACAAAGGATACCTAATATTTTTCTGTAGTATTTATGCTGTTATCCACGTATTAGGAAATTGACTCGTTTTATCTTTTTGCTGGATTTTTGGTTTTATGTGGAGTGAGCGGAAATTAGAATGTTCTAAGTGATAACAAGAATGATTAAAGTCTATCCGTTTTTTTGTATTTCTATCGTAGTGCCCTTTACTAGAGATAGAGACTAGCAGCGCCCGGCGGTTTCACCCGCGTTGTTCCCGTTCCCGTGGCAATACGGGGATAAAAAAGGTATAAAGTGTATATTAAAAAATAACTTTTTCAAAAAAGAACATTCAACTTTTTTGAACACCGAATTCCAAAATTAAAGTTATTTAATACATTTTTTATTTAGAAGTCGGTTCTTTTTTGTAAAAAAATATAAGATATAATCGATAATATACGATTATGGAATGGTAGAGAAGGAATTTGGGTCTTCATCATGCATTTTCTTTTTCTGAGGTAATATGATGGTTTATGGGAGCCCTGATTAACAAGGTAGGTAACTAGATGATACAATTTTTCTTAAGAAAATGACACCTAAATATTTTTTTCTTAAGTTAGGTTAGCCTAAACCTTCTCTATTTTATTACGTACTAGTAATAAAATAGAGAAGGTTTTTTTCTGTTAGGAAATAAAACTCTAGCAGGATGACAAGGGATCTTATCTTGTTTTTTTGGTTGTTTTGATTCGGTTTGAGGTGCTCGTGGCTAAAGAATAACGACACTGGTGGTCTGTGGATGGGTGACCATCTTTACCTACCGAGTTTTCTCCGTGCCTCGGAGGTCTTGGTTGTCATTTGTAGATCTTTGGCAGTTCTTACGGATTGTCAGAAGCCAGTGTCTAACTCCAGTTCCGTCAAGAAGTACCGTATTAATAGGTTGTGGAGGTTTGGTACGCAGCCGCTCCTCATAAAATACTGGTATTCAGTTTGACTGGAAGCCAACCTCAATATATTTGTTAAAGGCAAGACAGATTGATAATTTTGTATGAGCACATTGGGTCTATGCCAAACGTTAGAGCTCATACAAAACCTGTTTTCCCCATCAAGCAATACAGGTGATAATCCCATGAATCAGCATGATTTACCTCTTATGAACTCGACAAGTAGCCACTTAGACTCTGCTGTCAATATCCCCAATCTACTACATTGTTACGTTGCCAATCTACCTCCCACCAGTGCGAGTTAGTACGCTAGTCGCACTGCCTAATTGCGCTAGTAAGTCGGTCATGTGTAACCGGCCTAAAGCCTTGATGCCGGTTATCGTGCGCCGATGCGTGCATGCCCCAATATAGGGACATCGAAATAAATGGCTAGTTGACAGATGAGTTTTGGTAAAATAATTGTGCAGTAGGCTGGCAATGTATTCAAAAGAATATGTTGAACTAGCATCGCCCCGCGTAGTTCCCGTTCCCGTGGGAATATGGGGATATAATATAGCCTATGTTCACCGGAGATAGTGTAACTTCCTTCGGTAAATCGGTCAAGTAGTTACGGAGCCTATTCAATGCAAAGAAACAATCAAATAATTCCTCTTTATAATATTAGTGTAGATAGCAGATTCTAATCCAAAAAGAGTAAAGATTATATAAACGCTCCACGCTTTCTTTCCTAATAAATCATAGTAAATATTCAATAAAGATGATTACTTACCTATCTACTTATAACCATTTCGCATAGGTAGTTATGTATCGTTCATCACGAACTGAATTTTTTTATGTTTACCTGCAATCTAATGAAGATTTGGCAAAGGGAAAACTATTGAGTCATCAAACTAAATGTCCGAATTATTTTTTAATTTTTTGTGTGTGCTAAAAGCGTGTTTTTTAGTTTTTCAAACTATTATTTTTTTAGGCTATATTTTATAACTTTTATTTTGTTCACAACATAATAAATAACATTTGAATGGCCTACTGTAAAAATGATGAATGTTCTTTTTTTTTTAAGTACGCACGTCCTACAGCCACTATATATTCATGGTTGGTAATTTCGATAACAATGTACACAGCAATATTACTTATGATCCCGGATTTTTGACAGTGTACGCTAATATTAGATAAAGGACAGTACTCAATCAAGTCCAGGTTTTTAAGAATTATTTAAAACAATTTTGAAAAGAACTTAGTTCATAAAGCTATAAATAAATGAATTAATTATAATATTATAAATGTGCTATAGCAAAAAAAAAAATATTATGTTCATATCTTTAAAAGATACTTTAATTTATCCCATTAATACAATCGAAACTCGATTATATGATAACAAAGTAACAGTTGCAGTTGCAGTGGACCCTTCATACAGTATGTTAACTAACAGAGGGCGTTCCCGTTAACCCGCAATAGTATAACATCCATATATGACAATAAAAATATTACCATTCGAAAACAAAATGTTTTTTAAATATTAAAATATTCACTGTATTGTACACGCGTACTTGCCGGTTTGGGCATTGCTACTACGAGTACTATTCCGCGCTACTATTATGATTTTAAACAGGTTTCGAATTTATTGTCAACTAGCAGCGCCCCGCGGTTTTACCCGCGTAGTTCCCGTTCCCGTGGGAATATGGGGATAAAATATAGCCTATGTCACCCGGGGATAGTATAGTTTCCCAACAGTGTAAGAATTTTTCAAATCGGTTCAGTAGTTTCGGAGCCTATTCATTACAACCAAACAAACAAACAAAGTTTTCCTCTTTATAATACTAGATTAATTATTTTTTTTAATTCGGATTATTTTATGCTTCTTTTTCTATATTGATATTTTTATTTTAATCTATTAATGATATAGATTTTTTTTTATAGATCTAGAGAGAGATTTGATATAAAATGATATAGATTACGAGTTTAAGGGAACGCCCTCTGTTATTTAACATACTGTATATTTGGTATCTTCATAAAATTTATCTACTGTAGAAGATCTACTACTATCTTTACATTTGATCACATGATAAATTATTATACATAATTATGTACATATATCTCGTTGTTTGAGCAATAGTTTCCTGGTAGAGGCCATAACTATCAAATAGGTGCTGTATACCGTTTTACGCATTTGATATCGATAGTTTTATAGATAACACTTTAGATAGGAAACTATTGCTGACTAAATCCTAGGTTTATCACGATATAATAGAGCTATTGTGATAAGGAGCTAACTTTATGATCGTAGGAGATAAACTTTGTACGGTGATGTTGTCTTCAAAAATATATACGTCATGTTTATGTTGATTAAACTGGTTTATCAATAATAATAATAATAAAACGTTTATTTCGGAAACTTGCTCCATAGTTTGTTAGTGATACAACTTACGTAACTATGTTAGTACTTACTCTTAATTAAAAATAAAACTAACAAAATAAAACCTACAATTATTTAATTCATGTATTTTCTTGCAGTATCAGTAGTGTAAAGTTTAAATTAATACTTACTGAAGTCCAAACTAAAGGTTTGCTATCGTGCTGTGGAGCGCAGTTACATACGTTTTTTTATTTGTATGCGAAATCATCGAATGACTTCTTCCGCTCTGGGCGGAGCGGAAGGGAGTGTCAGACTCTTACTCACTAAAACCCACCCGTGATCCTCCTAGTGCCCTTTGCGTTTCAGGGCCGCGGTGACGGAGAGTCCGCAGGGCGCCCTGGCTTCCCAATGAGGACCAGTTTCCCCGTTTTCCAGCGACGTGGGAACTGGCCCCTCTCCATGCACGCGCTAAGGAGCCCACGTAGTCGAGGCCCGAGAGCCTCCGAGGCCAGGACCCAGGCTTTCCCAGGTAAGCCATCGGGTCCTGGGGCGGTGTTTCTGGCCTTGAGCCTATTAACCGCCGCTCTCAGGTCTACCTCGGTCACCTCCGGAGTATCGTCGTCGTCGGTGTGGTCCGCATCGGGCACCGCGGGTGGCGGAGCCATGGGCGGGGGAGCATGGTCCCCTCGCAACGGGAACAGAGCGCTCACCACATCCTCCACTAGCTGGGGCCGGAGACTCTGCGTCAACGGGGGGGCCCAGGTGCGGAGTTTGTTCCGCACCATTTTGTAGGGCCTTCCCCACGGGTCCCCGTCCAGAGACTCCAGCAGCTCTCTGCGAGCCAGATCCCTGGCCCGCAAGATCCCCGCTTGGAGGGCGGTCTTCGCCGCTCTGTACTCCTCGTACAGCTCCGCCTCCCTGGCCTGCGCATTCGGAGGGCGAATGCGAAGCCGGCGATGCCTGGTGTACGGGCGACGCGCAGCAACGCACGCTTCTCTCAGCGTCGTCAGCTCGCGCGACCACCAGTACACCTGACGGCGGGCGCGTCCTGGCCGGACCCGGGGCATTGCCACGTCGCATATACCCGACATGGTCTCCCGGAACCACTCCGCCTCATCGTTGATGTCCGCAGGCCTGTCCGGTGGTGACACCCAGGCCTGCACGATCGAGGCTTCCAGGAGAAGCTCCCGGTCCAGCTGCTTCAGCGCCCACCGCGGACCACTCGGGGTCTGTCGGACTGGCGCGCTTGAGGTCTGGGCGGAGACGTCGAACCGGATATACCGGTGGTCGGAATAGGTCTCCACCTCCTCCACAACACGCCAGTCGACGACACGCGGCGACAGAGCGGGGCTGGCGAACGAGATGTCCACCACGGAGTCACCCCGCATCCGCACACACGTGGGGACAGAACCCCGATTAAGGACGACCAGGCCTGTCTCCAGGGCCCAGTCCTCCACCATCCTACCCCGTACGTTCGTATAGCGGGAACCCCAAGCCAAATTCTTGGCATTGAAGTCCCCGAGAACAAACACGGGGAGGGGACGATACCCGACGACGACGTTACGCAACTCTCCAAGGGAGTTGTGGAACTCGGCGAGAGTTCGATTCGGGGAGAAGTAGACTCCCACCACTACAATCTCCCCGAACCGTGCTGCTACGCACCCCTGTCCTCTCCTAACACACTCGAGGGACGGGGTACCGGCGGCGGCCGACGAAATTAGGGCCACTGAGCCGTCTAGGTCCTTCACCCAGTCCTCCCTGGGTGGGACGTAGTACGGCTCAGCGACTACGGCGACATTAATCAACCACTGCGCCATGCTCTGGAGCAACAGGTCCTGAGCAGCGGCGCAGTGATTGATGTTCGCCTGGAGGAGGCGTAATGGAGCCGTTATTGGCATTCCATTACGGCCTCCTCCCGGGCCTCCTGTGGGGCCGCGGCACTCACAGCGGCGGCGACAGAGGCGGCGACGGAGACGGCGGTGGAGGGCTTCTTGCCCCCGGCTTTGGCGGGTGGAGCGCAGGCTTTGCCCCCAGCCCAGTGTTCGGCCGGCTTGCCAGCTGCCGCACATGCAACGCAGTGCGGCGTGGCGCTACACGAGCCGGCCTTGTGACCTGGTTGACCACAGCGGAAGCACAGTTCGCTGCGGTCAACCTCTGAGGTGCAGAGAGCTCCCGTATGGTTGCCGACTTGGCAACGGAAGCACCTCAGAGGTCTGGGTTCCAGCAGTTTGACCTGCGCAGACACCCATCCCACCAGAAGCCTTCGGCCCTCCGAGATCTTCTTGGCCGCCGTCACCGGGCAGCTTACCACTACGGTTCGCATGCCCGAGAAGTCAGGACGTATGGTGCCTGCCTTGACTTGCTCGGCAGAGCACCCTCCCGTCCTGACCACGGCGGCCACAACCTCCTCCTCCGTGACGGAGTCGTCCAAGCCCAAAATGCGCATATCCACACACTTGGTGGGCCTGGACACTCGGGCATCGTCCGCATTCAAGGACGCCCTGAGCCTTTCGGCCAGAGCGTCAGCGGTCGGGCCGCTGGCTGCCCCAGGGACCTCCAACATCCGGGCACCAGTCATGGTGACCCTAAGCCGGAGGCCCCCGACGATGCCGAGCTCCTGGAGGCTTACCGTCTCCTTCGCCTTCGCAAGCACGTCGCTATACGTCACGCCCCTCTTGACCGCGTCCGGCTGCAGTGTGAGCACTACAGCTGCGGTCTTCGGGGCGCGGAGCATATTCGCGACGCGTCGCTCCTTCTGTCGCCGCCTTCTCTCCCTCCTTTTGGCCGCCCTGGCTGCCTGGCCCATCGTGCTGCTTGACGAGGTGGGCAAGCTCTTTGAAAGAGTAATTGCAAACCGCCTCGTCAAGCACTTGGTGAGAGCTGGGCCGGATCTGGCGGAGAACCAGTTTGGTTTCCGCACAGGGCGCTCGACGGTGGACGCCATCATGCGCGTGAGAGCCCTCACGACGGGGGAGGCGATTTCCCGGGGTGGGGTGGTCGTGGCGATGTCCCTTGACATCGCCAACGCCTTTAATTCCCTGCCCTGGAGTTGCATCAGAGAGGCACTCCGGTATCACCGGGTGCCAACCTACCTCCGTCGCGTGGTCGAGGATTACCTGACGGATAGAGCCGTCATCTACCCCGGTCACCGGGGAGAGTGGAACCGGCGAGAGATGTCGTGCGGTGTTCCACAGGGTTCGGTTCTGGGGCCGCCCCTGTGGAACATCGGCTACGACTGGGTGCTGCGCGCCGACCTCCCTCGCGGCGTCAGCGTAGTCTGCTACGCTGACGACACGCTGGTTTTAGCGCAAGGGGGGTCGCACCAGGCGGCGGCTGAGTTGATGACACGCGGGGTTGCGATAGTCGTTGACAGAATTCGGCAACTGGGTCTCGAGGTGGCCCTACACAAGTCCGAGGCCATGTGTTTTCATGGCCCTCGGAACCGGCCACCACCGGGAACCCAGGTAACGGTAGGAGGGGTTCACATCGGCGTCGGGTCAACGATGAGGTACCTGGGCCTCGTCCTCGATAGCCGGTGGAACTTCGCGGAGCATTTCCGACGTTTGGCACCCAAACTGGGGCGGGCTGGGGCTGCCTTCAAGCGGCTCTTGCCCAATCTGGGGGGACCAAACGCCTCCTGCCGGAGGCTGTACGCGGGGATCGTGCGGTCCATGGCCCTTTACGGGGCCCCAGTGTGGGCGCTGTCGCTAAGGCGACTGCCAGCGCGCCACCTGGTCTCGGCCCAGAGGGTCATGGCCACTCGGCTTGTCCGTGGATACCGCACGGTCTCTGGCGAGGCGGCGAATCTCCTTGCCGGATTACTGCCGTGGGATCTGGAGGCGAGAGCCCTCGCGCACGTTTACGCGTTGCGCGTGGAGGCGCTAAGCCGGGGTGAAATGCTGCTGCCGCGGCAAATTGCTGCGCAGCGGACGGAGCTCCGGCGGGATCTCACGGAGGTTTGGAGACAGCGACTATCGCAACCCAGTGCTGGGCACGCCACTATTGTGGCGATAAGTCCCCTCTTTGAGGCGTGGCTGGAGAGACGTCACGGCGTTCTCACCTTCCGCCTGACGCAGGTGCTCACCGGACACGGTTGTTTCGGGAGGTACCTGTGTCGGATCCAGCGGGAGGACACGTCCGGGTGTCATCACTGTGTGGATCGCCCGGAGGACACGGTGGAGCATACGGTGGAGGTCTGCCCTGCTTGGGCGGAGCACCGCCGTGTCCTCGTCGAGGCGATCGGCGGCGGCGACCTCTCGCGTCCGGCCCTGGTTCGGGCCATGGTCCGGAGCGAGGAGGCATGGGAAGCGGTCGCCTCCTTCTGCGAAGCAGTAATGCTAGCGAAGGAGGAGGCGGAGCGCGTGCGAGAGAGGGATGCCCCTCGCTCCAGCCGCCGCAACAGAAGAAGACGCCCCGGGCGTCGGGAAACGCAGGGCGATTCCCGGCCACCGTAGGCGCGGGCCTGCGGATGGCGAGCTATGGGTGGCTCGCCGTCCGATAGCAACCAGGCCCGAGTCGACGGCGCGTCGTGTTCCACGCGCGCCTCAAAGAGCCGTCAGCAAATTAGACGGGGCCCCATAGGGTCAGTGCCTGCTAGGGTTGCGGAATTTGTTCGAAAGAGTCACCGCGGCCCTGGAACGCAAAGGGCACAAGAAGGATCACGGGTGGGTTTTAGTCAGTAAGAGTCTGACACTCCCTTCCGCTCCGCCCAGAGCGGGAGAAGTCATTTGATGATTTCCCATCCAGAAAAAAAAAAAAAAAAAAAAAAAGGGCCGCGGTGACTCTTTCGAATAAATTCAACAACGGCGTTAAGCTTAAGAAAAATATAAAAGCTCGACTGACCGAATCAAACTGGAATATTTAAAAAACAGGAGTTGAAATTGGAGTCTAGTTGTAAAATTATGGTGCAGAGTTTTAAAAACATGAGAATGTAGGATATAAGCCTTGTGAGTTTGAACATTTTGGCAACTCTTCACTAATGTATCCAACAAATTTATGGGATTTTATTAAAAATACTCCGAAGTATGAATTTGAGTTAACGATGAAAATACAATATTATTTTTCTGTAATATACTTCACTTGCCTATCATATTGTAAATAATATAAAATTTAGTACGGGTGGCAACCCTAACACTATGTAATGTTTTCTTCATCTATCCTCTCTATAACTGATATAATGTACGTAATAGAGTATTCTAGTTTTAAAATTATTTTCACTTAGTATCTACGCTACGTAAACATACGAGAACTACCTATCTCAGTCAACTGCTAGTCTAGATTTCCATCTTATCATTGACAGAAGAAGATGCAGCCATTTCTACTATCGGCTCAGAAGAAGATCCCCATTTAATACTTCTCACAAAACTAGGCCCAACAAAGCAATGGTCACACAAACGAGCCAAGTTTTTCTATTACGCGTCCAACCTTCTGACGTATTACGTATTGTGATGGCCAACGAATTGCCATACGTCATCATTAAGTGTTTGAGTTGCGAACACTTTCGCATAGTTTGTTGGCACAGATTCCTTTTTGTTTGCTCCCCATTCAGTTACGGAATTTATGACGTCGAAGCGTTGAAATTTTATGGTTCCTTCGAATGTTATTGCGTTGGTGTTCCGTTTGGATGAGGGGTGTTGAGAGTGGCTATTGTGTAAACTGTTGTTTTGTGAAGATTATATGGTCATGGTATAGTCAGTAGAGATGACTCTGGTTCCAACTGAACTTGGACTTTTTCTGACCAAAAATAAATGTTATTTTAGTCCGCAGTGACTTCAGCTGGTGATCAAAATTATACTTCTCATGAGCATAATCAGCCTTTTTAATGTTCCCACTGCTGGGACACAGGCCTCCTCTCTAGGAGAAGGAATGGGCCGTAATCCACCACGCGGGCCCAGTGCGGGTCTTCATGTCACGTCTTCGAATTTTTGGTTCTAGGACATGCCGCTTTCCTCACGATGTTTTTCTTTCACCGTTTTGAGAGCAGTAGTGATGAAATTAATCACACTAAGTAATGCGCCGGTCTGGGCTTGAACCCGCGACCTACAATTCGTAAGTCGGGGCCGTTACCCCTCGGCCACAACTGCTCTCCTGATACTTCTCGTTGAGCAGAAAATCACTGATGAAACTAGAATCATGGTTTATGGTTTTGGTAAATATTTTGAATAACTTGTTTGGACTTTTCCGATGCGACAATAACCGTAACTTTACAAAAACTTACGATTAGATAGTAGGACATCAAAGGTACATCGTATTTTTTCGTTTATTAATGTTTATATTCATATGATTAAGCATTGCCATACAGCATGGCAATGCTGCCAGCCTTTGGGTATATTATCAGTGGCCAGCGATGCGGAGGAATTTTTCGACGCCATCTTTTGAATTGTTTTAGTTATAGTTAGTTAAGATTAACGGGAACGGGAACTGCGCGGGTGAAACCACGGCGCGCTGCTATTTTTAATATTTAAAAAACTTGCAATTAACATATAGACAGATCATTTGGTTAAAGTTAAAGTATACGTTTATAAATAATTTCCAAAAACTTTTCATAACGAAATTAAAACTTTTTAATCAAACAAATAATCAATTCAATTCGAAATTTTCAGCTTGTTTGACTTGCAATTAATCGCTTTGCCATATATTAAATGGGTGTTAATGGAGATTACATCTGTCAAATTCAATAATGCTTATTAGCATTATCATGCAATTAATTCAAATGAGATGCGAATGTCAGAATTACATGATTTTGAAATGGTACATAAATGTATATTTTGTTTCTTAATAATTGCGTCTGTTGCATCAAATGGTTGGTGTAATATCAAGTCACTGGAAAATCTTGTCATTTTTAGTTTGGTCTTCGTCATTATTATTATAAGTTCTCATAAACGTAAATATAATTATAAAACATTATATTTATTAGTTGATTATTTTAGCATGTTTTTATTTGATTAGTAATATATGTTATATTTTTATTTGTTGTACATCTACCACAATGTTGTTTTTTTAACCCAAAGGTTGACTGGTAGAGAATTTCTTGTTGCATTAAGTCCGCCCATGTACCACTATTGTACATAAAGTTTAAATAAATAAATCCTCCTCCACCCAGCCTTTTCCCAACTATATTGGGGTCGGCTTCCAGTCAAACCGGATTCAGCTGAATACCAGTATTTTACGTGGAGCGGCTGCCTACCAGACAAACAACCCAATAACTTGGGAACACTTCTTGGCAAGACTGGTGTCAGATTTTCTGGCTTCTGACTGCCGTATTCGTTTGGGATTTAAGGCGATACCCTGACCAAAACCTTGCGATAGTGCGTTTTTCTTCGCTATTCAGAGACTATTAGCTCTTTAATTATGAGTATATAGTCATAGTATATCATCATATTCCATGTTATAATTTGTTTTTATGTGTTATAAATAAATTGAAAATCTACTTTTAAAAAATGACTGAAATTGTTGATTTTATGCATCTGTTGCTAAATGCAACGCTCTAATCATTTGAGGATTACACTAATGGATAGATAATTTAAAAATATATATTCTACACGTTTTATTTCATTTCAAAAGATCGCTTATCTTTTTTAATCAAAATAATTACAAAAAATGTGTGAATTATGTGATGATGATGAAATGTGTGATAAAAGGGCGTGCGCCGGGTGCAGGCGGCAAAGAGGGAACGAATGCTCAAGGTTATTTGGTCAGGGAAACGCCTTAACTTGAGACTTATTTATGGCATCTGCTTCGACGTCTTTCCAATTAGTTTCATTCAATAATGTCGTACACAATTAAGACTAAAGGTAACCTGCCGCGGTAAAGCTATTGCATAGCATTTTTTATCAACTTATGCAATTATATATTTAGTACTCTGCGTCATTGTGATATGGTCTTGATTCGTTCACCTGGGTTACTGTACTAATGTAAATCACATACGTTTCACTTAACTTAGTCCCACCGATTGTTTCCGAACGCAGACGTTCGGGTCGGCTCGGTGACGGCGACATAATAGCTCAGTAACGAAGCGACCATTTTAAAAAGGCGGGGCCTAATCGAATGACGTAGCGGTGTTAGGTTATTTTCGTTACGGAATTTCTGGATTCGGTTGCCACGCTCAAGCTATGCAATAGCTTAAAAAAAAACTCAACAAATTCTAATTCGTTACTGCCGCCACATAATCGTCCAACGCACTCTAACAAAATAGGCCACAGAAAATATAAGCCACGCCTCATGTGCCCACAATTTCGCAAACATACCGATCAAAATGCACAGTGCACTTATGTTCACTCCACCAGCCCACGGGAGAGGATTGCGCCATCGAATGAATTCTGCATCAGCTGACTGCATTCTGTTGTGTACATGGAATTTTTTAGCTCCTAGAATGTAGGATTGGATGAGGCATTTTTGAGGTTGGCACTTGGTAATAATTAATTTCGTTGAACAGAGAAATAGTGGTTTGGCTGTGTGAAAGATGAAGCATACATGCTGTGGTTTCCCTGAATATATTGCGACTAGCTGCTGCCCGCGACTTCGTCCCCGTGGAATCCCCGATTTTAAAACATTCTTTATCGCTGCTCCGCTCCTATTGGCTTAAGCGTGATGATATTTAGATGATATAAGCCTTCCTCGATAAATGGTCTATTCAACCCAAAAAGAATTTTTCAATTCGAAACAGTAGTTCCTGAGATTAGCGCGTTCAAACAAACAAACAAACTCTTCAGCTTTATAATATTAGTATAGATTAGGATCAGTGAAGGGTCGTTGACGGTTTTTCCGTTAACGCAACGTTACCGTTGATTTTCGTTTGTCAACTGGTTAATCAACTAGTTAAATTCGTCAACGAGTTAACTCACTACTAATGTCAACTTGCAGTGTAAACCGTTCATTCGTTAAAAGGTCCTTTAAAAGTATCCTTAAAATAAATATTTCGTTTTTTTTTTACTTAAATTAAATCTACTCTGCAACACGTTACTTAGAGATCAAGTTGTTTGACATGGCCGTTGTTCGCAATCTATTTTCAATTTTAGTTTTTTAATTTGTTATTGAACGAGACGCACAAGTTAAATTCATAAACGTCGTTGACGAATTCAACTAGTTGATTCATAAACAGATAACGTTTAATACGTTGACGGAGATTAACGGTTGATTCAACTAGTTCGTTAATTCAATAGTCATCCTTAATTAGGATGCTTATGGCTGAGAATAGGTCTTGTGTCACTAAAAAAATCTACGCAAGGAGAAACTCTTCGTCCATGTTTCAGAAAGCCTGCACTCCTTGGTTTCAGAGCTTCACAGACGTCAGTTGTTGTTAAAGCCCCTATTTCCTTGGAATTATCAAAGTTTAAGAATGACATTGTTGAATTTTCGTGTTCATATCCAACGTTGACCAATTTGACTTTCAATGCCTCAATTAAGTAGTTATTTATAACTACAGCCCCAGACTACCTCTCTTTTGTTTTAAGTTATTTTATTTCATCCAAATGTTGTCGGAGAGATATCGTTATCAGCGATGACATTGCCATTGTTCCCTTAAAACACTTATATTATTTCTTGTAAAATATTTCAGTTTCAGTGTTGTCTATTTTGTTGTACAATTAAGAATATTTAACTTGTACTTTACAGTTATTATTTATTAAAACTTTAAACCAGTAAAAAAAATGTACAAAGGCGGACTTAATGCCATAGGCATTTTCTACCAGTCAAACTTAGGGTAGTGCAGTTTTACATGGCAGTTGCAAGTTAAACGAAAGGCAAACAGAGAGGGAAAAAATAATACATAACTACATAGATACTTGAAATAAAATTAACAGCCGTATAGAGAAAAACAAAACGAATCCGAGGAATTAACGCTGTGATGATTCTACCAACTTCTTGCGAATGTGCTCACGCCTTCACTTTAAACTTTTTTAACTCTCCACAATACCCATATTTCTACACCTAAATGAACTTATTAACAAGTTTCAACTTGTCCGAAAATTGATTGTTGTTTGTCATTCTCGAACAGTTAGCGAAGAGTTTACAATCGTGAAGTTTTCAGACTTTTCAGCGGTGTGTAATTAAAATTAAGCGCTTTAGTAAAAAGCTGTTCGGTGCCTTTTTGACGAGGCTCTGTAATAAGGGAGTTAATTGCTTTTTTGTATATTTAAATTCGGTAACAGGTGTAGCTTTGTTTTTTTGAAAGGTAAACGTGATATAGTCTGGCTTGCTATTGGTGCAGAGATTATTGTGTGAAAAATGTTTATGATGTTTTCGGAGTTATTATCATAAAATTACTTACTTACGACTTCTCCCACTCTGGGTGGAGCAGAAGGGAGTGTTAGACTCTTACTGACTTTTCTAAGTCCAGTCCACGTAAGATATGATTGGCTACGTATGGGTGATGTTTTGGTCAATCGGCTGACATTTACAGTTTTGGCTTTTGCGGTCAAGTGCGAATTGGACTACCAAACGAAGGGTTCCGTACTAAAAGAAACACTCATCTTGATTACCACCTTTTATTTATTTTTATTATTTTTTGTCATAACGGCAATAGAAATACACACTCTGTGAAAATTTCAACTGTCTACATATTGCGGTTCTTGAGATACGGCTCGCTGACAGACAGACTGATATACGGACGGATGACTAGAGCAGAATTAGTAATAGGGTTCGTTTGGTTACCTTTCGGTCCGTACCCGAAAGGTAACCAAACGAACTCGAAAAAATAGTAGATCCTTATTCTTGGATGAACCGATTTGAATTTTGTCGAAAAAGAGTTTATCGGTACTGAGTTTTTTTTTTATGAAAATCGCAAAATTGCTCTCTCAATACCGTGAAGAGTAAACGTGTTTAAAATCACCAGTTTACATAGCATTGGTACAACATAGCAGTTAAAGTTTTGTTTGACAAAACTTTTTTTTTTGGTTTACAAAAATAATACAAAATCTTATAGGTTTTGATTCCGTTGCGAGCGTTACAACATGCGCCATAAACGAAGCATATTATAAACGACCTTATCTTTACATTGTGCTAACTTGGAACTTTGTTTTCACTGCTCAAAGGGGTAGCAGACTTGAGTATTTGATATTAATTTCAGCTTGATTGCCCTATACAAAAAGTACAAAACATGCTTTCACAGTCAAATTTTATGTTTTCCTTGGACCACTACTATATAACAGACTTAATGCAAAAGCAAATATTTTTTCGCTAAATTATGAAAATTGC
Organism: Hecatera dysodea; assembly: GCA_905332915.2. Classification (NCBI taxonomy): domain Eukaryota; kingdom Metazoa; phylum Arthropoda; class Insecta; order Lepidoptera; family Noctuidae; genus Hecatera; species Hecatera dysodea. The sequence continues at coordinate 21,013,668 of HG995296.1, read as the reverse complement.
AAGAAAACTGTCAAGATAGCTCTTCAAAATCTATCCTATGAAGACACAGAGAAGTAAAATAAAGATTATTTAGTGTACTATTTTTTTTTAATTATTTAGCTAAGGTAATGTTTGTGCTTAGATTCCAGGAGGTAAGATTCTTTTACCATTTACACCTTATTTAAATACCTATTAGATGACTATTTCATAATAATATATGTATAATTACAGTGATTGTTTCGTAATGGTTTTACCTACTCTCATCTGAAACACAGGATATCCTAGTTCAGGCAAATAACACTAGTGTACTTGATGTTAGATTTATGCAAAACTGTATTTACTGTTTTCCATGATGCCAACTTGAATAAAAAAGTATTTATATATTTTATTTTATTATAACCATTCCTGAGAAAAAAAAAGTCTCGAGAGAAGGACAGAAAGGGTTCCACTTTTGCCAACCGACGTACGGAACCCTAAACAGACCGATTTCTCGTTAGCTAGTCTCCAATCTTAGCTACCAATTACTTCTCTCGTGAACAGAATCGCCTGACTGAGCAGAAACGTAGTCTGAAACTTTAATTAATTAACTCATCAGGAAAAAGTTAAGACAGCACGGATCTCTTTGGATACAATCACTTATCTAAGCTAGTAGTACTTTATTTATTGGTATTATTGTCGGGAATAAATCAGGTCTCGTTAGTATTATATCTAGTGGATGGGTGATGACGGTACTTAGATTATGTAATAATTATGCTAAGTACCGTCTCATAGCGCAGGGAATCGTGCAAAACCGGTTTCTGTTTACATTCCGGGACGTATCACTGTGCAGTTCTCTAATTTTAATTTTATAGGTTACAGGTATACTTATAATGAAGTAGGTACTTCATGTTTTTTTGTTTTTTTTTTTGTCTATGTTTCTTGTTCCAACTGTTTAGTGTATTTATTTATTATTTATTCATAACAACTTATAATTTACCACATACTCCTATATATCTACATAACACAGAACACTTATATATTTACCTTAATATCTGCTACCTCACGGAGCTGATTTACATCCGTGCACTTCAGAAAGGTTCAGTTGAAAACCAGCGTCAGGCAATAAGTTGTCTGGCATTATGCTGAACTGAACCTATTTGGCGCAGCCGCAGGACACGCATTTCTTTTCTTGTTTTAGAATTAAGTTTTTATGGTGTGTATTTTGTGTGTCTCGATTGTGCCAAATAAACTCGTTTTCTTTCTTTCTTGATATATTCTGAAACAAGTATCCTGGGCCCCAAGTCTGCTATTTTTATAAATTGTTCCAACACGATCCCATTGTTATTTTGCTGTTCTAAAGGTAGGTCACTGATCAAAGGAACGGTCAAAATTTTAGCAGATTACCGCTTACGTATATTGTCATTATTACGAGATTACCATTCTATGCTATTTCTTTCAATGGAGTGTCAGTGGTTGGATTGAAAAGTCATAATTATGCTTTTATATTAGTAGATTACCAAACTTGTCAAAATCAACCATCATGAAATCAATGATAGATCATTCTGACACTATTGCATAGCAGACTTGGGGCCCAGTAATAGTCTATTGTAATATACGAGCTATAGGATTTTTTGTAAACGACTTAAATTACTTCATGCAATGACTTCTTCCGCTCTGGGTGGGGCGGAAGGGAGTGTCAGACTCTTAATGACTGAAAACCATCCGTGTTCCTCCTAATACCCGCCACGTTCCACGGCTATTATTGTAGTGGACCTATACTGTGTCTACTGCCGGGTCACATACAGGAGACCTGTTCACACACTATGGGAGAGACTGGATGTTTATCTTTCTTCGCCGGCCCTGGGCTAGAATTCTTCAATTCGTGTGTGTCTTCGAGTATTTTATTCTATACATGGCCCTGTTTCCTGACGATGTTTTCAAACTATTTGACACTATATTAAAATCATCATTTGACTGCCTTTTCCCAGTTATATCGAGGTCAGCGTCCAGTCATATCGAATTAAGCTTAATACCAGTATTTTATGTGGAACGGCTGCCTACCAGAACTCCACAACCCATTAACTGGATAACACGGTACTTCTTGGCAGGACTGGAGTCAGATTTACTGGCTTCTGACAATCCGTAACGACTGCCAAAGATCTACAAATGACAGCCGGGACGTTGGTCTCGCCGTTGGGCTTGACGTGCTTTCCGAAGCACAGAGGAAACTCAGTTTGTTAAGATGTTCACCTTGTTGCGTTGCTTATTCTTGGAGATCGACCAGTGCTTTATTGTTCAGCCATGAGCTCCACTTTATTAAAATCATGTTCTCGAAAACTGACAACATTATAATGTAACCTCTTATTTCATTTTCAAACAGAAAATATTTTCCAATCTGGACTTGCGCTGGCGTAGCGGCGTACCGGGCGAGTGGCGTTGTCGCTGCTACGCCGCGTTGTCGCGTGTTGCTGACGCGTCATTACTGCCTTTGTGTCTAACGCCACCTTGTCGCCTGGCTGTTGTTATTGTTATATTTAGAAACACTGGCGCATTTTCACTTTGTAATATGATTAAAACGGTGTTGAGGTTTAGTGTGTTTACTTATATAATTGCGTTTTAGTGTTGTTTTTTTTTTGTCTTGTTTGTTGTGAAATCATGTGTGTCATTCTGTCGTTTCGTTGCGGAAATTAAAAAAAGTTTTCGGTTTTAATAAAATACTAATGGAATTTAATGTTATGTAAGCTCGGTTTATACAGGAACTTTAAAAACAATTAAAGAACAAATCTTCCATGTTTTAACTAAGTCAGAAATATAAGCTCAGTCAAGTGGAGAGTTCTTAAAATTGTAATTTCAACATTAATCCTTGGAAATTCTTACAGAATTTTCCCTAATTAAAAGAAGGTACTGTTGTGCCACAAAAGGAAATGTTTATTAAAATATAAAGAAACAATTATCTTACTTACCTTTTTGGTGCCCACTGAGGTTTTTTTACTCACAAAAGATATAAATCTCCTTTATTGTTTTTGCCTAATGGAGCTGAAATTCAGACTGACAGTGGTGTCAGTTAAAATTCAAGAATAAACTTGACCTGACACATTTCAGTTCAGGGAAACTGGACTGTTTATTTATTTATTTAAAGACAACCAACAAAGAATACACCAAAAAAAAAATGATCGCCAAATTTTGAACATGTTATAGTGTAGCCTTAATTAAAGGCTGCCACGGCATGCATGACATCATTTGGTTTGTCTATTTTATGGGTTTAAAAAATCACGAAAACTTATAAAACCATTCAGGGCAACAATGTTTTTGATCTTATGCAAGGAATTCATGAAAAACCGAGCCTTGCCTTACCATTACTATTTAAATGAATTCTTTAAGAACAGCAAAACTCAGGTACAGCGAATTAAAGACTTTACAGAAGAAATAATCCAATCCTCTCATTTAATTGAAATTCATAGAGAAACGTGTCATTCGAAAAACGTCCCTAATGTCTCGGATTAAGGCCTGCCTTTAGAAAACAACGACATTTAGAGACAATCTACACTTCTACAAAACGATCAGCGAAATTACCTTCGTAGGTAGTAAAAAGTGATTTTACGAGAGCTTAGGTACCTTAGTATTCTTCAAACTACGATGGAATGGGCATCGAGCTGCACATTGACGTGTATGTACTGTCAACACTGTAGTAAATACGTGCACAACGCGCAATGAATGCTGAGAGAACACTGAGATTATTTTTGACAGGCGCGTTTTATTGTCACTGTTGAAGAGTGGACTTTAAGATACTAGTGATTGTGAATTAATGAAAAAAAAAAGATAAAATATACTTGGGAAAAAATAAAAAATAGTCTAGTGAATATTCATGTATTACATTTTCATGTAAAAATGTTGCCAAGACGAGTCTACGTAGCTTACCCAAACCTACAAGCACTATACTACAGTAAAAACTTAAAAATAATAGCTACGACATTCAAACTTTGTATGTTTAATGATTGTACTGATGGCATTCTATCTTGAAAAATGTTAACTATTTAGCATCATCCAAAGCAAAGTTATGAGAGTTCAAAAAAAAAAAACAACGAAGTCTTTCGAGAAAAGTTAGTTAGTGCCCTTGCGCTTCGCTTGGCTCGTCTTGGCGGGGGCACTGCCGTGCCCCCAGATAGATAAAAGACACGTTACGTCAGATATTTATCATCAATCAATTATTCAAGAGACACAAACAACGTGGATAAAGTTTGACATCACTACAAACAAGGTTATTTTGTACATTTTTATACAAGGTAATAAAATGTTGTGTGCTAATGTTTATTTAGGCTTAGGTCCCACTGTAAATGTCGTAAAAGTTAAATATACAGACCCTTGTAAAAACAATGAGCAGTTGGATTGTTTAAATACTACTTCAAAGTAAATACAGAAATATTTTATATAACGAGACAAAGTAACAGGCGAGCTCTTTATTATAAACATTGCTAACAATTAACAATTTAGTTGAAGTAAAAAGCGTATATCTTTATTCGATCCGTACAAGCTAAGTCCACGAAGTACAAAAAGCTTATGATTGATACTCATAGTAATAGGAAAATCCCAATAATTAATTTTGATTCAATGAAAAATCTCTTAGACAACTAAAAATAAAAATAGGCAAAATATGGCGTCTAAAAATTTCTCCGCATTGCTGGCCACTGGTAATGTACCCAAAAGTGGTGGCCGTGTGGTAACGGCCCCGACTTACGAGTTGTAGGTTGCGGGTTCAAACCCAGCCAGGCGCATTACTTGGTGTAATTAATTTCATCACCACTGCTCTCAAAACGGTGAAAGAAAACATCGTGAGGAAACCGGAATTTCCTAGAACCAAAATTTCGAAGACATGTGACATTCACTTACCCGCACTGGGCCCGCGTGGTGGATTACGGCGCATTCCCTCTCCTAGAGAGGAGGCCTGGATCCCAGCAGTGGGAACATTAAAAGGCTGATTATGCTATCGATACATGTAGCGTCCCACACTAATGGCCTACCCATCTTCCATGGAAATAACGACATGCCGTCTGGTCTCTTGCCATCATTGAGAGGAGAATTTTATATCCCCACTATTGAAGCTTCTGCAATGCAACTCCATACTACTACAACAGTCGAGGCAGACTTAATACAATTAATGACAAATGAAAATATTCTCATAATTGAAATGAAATCGAAGAATGTTTTTTAATAAATATTTTTGCAATACATTCCTATACGAGTTTTATGAAGCACGTAAATTGTTCCACTTTCCACTTCACCAATTAGTGATTTTATTGAACAAAAATGTAATATTCTGGTGAAACTGATATTTAATACAGCTTAAGTAAGGAATTTCAATTTTTGCTAAAGAGAAATATTGCATTTTAAATTTAAAAAAGTTCATTTTGGTAATAATTATTAGATATAGATTTATTAGTCCGTCTTTAGATTAAGTTTTTAAAAGATTTTAATGTTTTAGATTGTACATATTAGCATTAAGTACATAAGTTGATTTTCCAGTATTATAATTTTTTGTTGTTGTTTTATGAAACCACTATTGTATTGGTGTAATCCTGTAAATATAGTGTGTGTGTTAGTTGAATAAATAAATAAAATAACATTTAAAACGACTTTTCCTAACGAATTTATAATTGCTGAAGTATCTGCCTATTTAAGAAAGAGATTGTTAGTAAAGGTTTGAAATATATAATTTTTTATCACTGTTTTGGTTCTTTCTAAAGATATGAGTAGAATACAATCAGTGTTGGCAGTGACTTTAATTTTCCACAAATGCTTTGGTTTGATATCATATTATTTATGTTTTATTGTAATTGGTATGACACTTTTGAGATAATCTCGTATTTATTTGACCTATATTTAACACATTTATATATTATTTTTACAACCGTTAACACTCATTATGTATCAGTCATTAATTCTAACAATAATCATACTGTTGTAACTTCCACATAAGGGTCCGAACTCCACTCAATCACAGAATAGTTGCTCCAAACGAAATTACCCTTCAGCGACAGTGGTGCTTCAAAAGCCAAGTACAAAATCGCTTTAGCGCCTTCTTCGTACATTTTAGCTGTCTTTCGTCCTTCTTTGCTGCCGAGATTTCCAGGATTAACACAGTTTATCATCACACCTTTGTCAGCCCATTCTCTGTGTTGCAGAAACGTTACAGCGTTCAAAGCGACCTTGCTGACTGAATGGACGCTCTTCCCCCAGCCCTCAGTCTTCTCAGTACCTCTTCTCGCTGCTTGTTCGTACTCTTGCATGATAGCTACTAGTTCATCTTCAGTCAAATTAGGATCACTTATTCGTTTTCTAAATTCATCGTTCTCTATAGTTGTTAGCAGACCGGCTGCACCAGACACATTGATCACTCTTGCGTTCTCACTAAGAATAGGATAGACGAGTTTACCAAAATTGATGTATCCGTAAAAGTTGACACTGAGCGTTCTTCTTACAATCTCGGAGTGTGATATCCTCTTTTCGGGAACATAGTCTGTGGCATTGATGATCAAGTCTATCCTTTCATCCAAATCCTGGATATAATGTCTCACTTTTATAATACTCTTCGTATAAGTCACGTCCATTTGCAGGAAATTCAGATCTAAGTTTTCTCTCTCCAGATTCTTGAGGATGTTAAATCCTGTGGTTTCGTCTTCTGCGGTGAAGTAAATTTTTCCATTGTAGTTTTCTGTTAGTTTCCTGAGGACTTGGTAGCCGAGGTTACTGGCGGCGCCAACGACTAGAGCCACGTCATACATGGCGCGCGGTACTATATAATGTGAGTTTATCACGTTATCGCGCGATCAGTTATGTGCGTTATCACCTCTGACAATGTTATGTGCGAGATAAAGTTTCAGCTTTAGATAAGAATGACACAGTTTTAGATGCAGATGCTGTATATTATGTACGAGAGTTTTAAAGATGTTCGAGAACATTTTCTTGGTATTTTTCGAGCTGTAGTTTTGTCTTTTTATTTTGAAGGTCGTCAAAACATATGCATGATTAGTTCCGTATCTATTAACTTTATCATGGTAAAAAAAGGAGTAAGAGAGAAAAGAAAATAATTAGTTCTGAGAAAAAAAAAACATGCTAAGACTTACTTTCATATCATTAAGAGTTAATATTGTTCATAGTACCTAATTAGGTAAAATGATTTAGTGGTACTTTACAAGAAAATAAAATTTTATTCAGTATCGTTTTTAACGGAAAATTATCATGAGTTCGTGGAAGACTGATTGAGTTTAAGAGGGGATTGCTGCTTTATTCTCATACCTATTAAATGAAAAGAGCACGCGAGGAAAATTCTGGACTATTTTCGATTGCAAAACTGATTTTTTGGATTGACGTGTGCATAAAAGTAAGTCTATACTAATATTATAAAGAGGATAGATTTGTATTTGTGTATGTAACGAATAAACTCAAAAAATACTGGACCGATTTGAAAAATTCTTTCACCATTAGAAAGCTACATTCACCCTGAGTAACATAGGCTATATTTTATCTTCGTATTCCCACGGGATCGGGAACTACGCAGGTGAAACCGCGGGGCGCTGCTAGTAGTATATAAAGTAAGCAGTAATTTTACTAGATCAGATTAAATTATAGCTTATCTACAAGGACAATAATGAGTTTGTACTCGTACATACATAGGTAGGTAGGTACTGTTACGTAAAAAAATGTTTGTGGGGATGGATGACTGTGTTATACACCACATGTACTAAAGTTATTAAAATTGTTTTTTAGTCTTTCTACATCGTTCTCACATATATGAATAACTTCAAAAAGAACAATATAACAACAACTTCGTAACAATTGTGTCCGTGGAGTTTCTTGCACGTTCTTGTCCATGGAGATCTACGCTTTGAAACGTGCAGATAGCTTCACCTCTTTTACTGACCGACCTTGACAATTCAACGCTGCGTCTCTCAAGTTTTACGAGCAATTTGACTTGCGCAGCCCACTCATGTCATGTTTTAGATTTCTTACTCTATTCGAATATATTGTAAGTGTTTATTTATTCATTTATTAAGGCAAACCAACTAAATACACACAAATACATAATACACATCAATTAAAAATATAATAGCATTGCATGCATCTAAATTATAGGTAAGCACAGCATTTTATGAATTCTCACTATACAATAATAATTAATTTTAATTCATAGAAAAATATATATCATTTAATACATAAAAATAATTTGCATTACGTTAATTCAAATTAAATAGGATTGAATTACATTAAATTATATCAAATAGGAAACTAAAAAACATAATAACTACACAAAAAAAACACTCAAACTACAACTACAAGATACATAATAAAATTGAGCAAAGAATAATTAAGCTGAAATTACATATTATTAAGCAGAGCTCTTTAAAATTTAGTGATGCTGCCTGAAAATACGTCGAGGTCACAATCGTGAAACGTGACAATCGTGGTTTAGAAGGGACTGAAGGTTCAACAGGCTTCACCAAGTTTTGGTGAGATTTCGAATAACTCAGGTACTCGTGTCGTCCATTGTCTTTGTATAACTAAAACATAAAGCCTCGTGTCCAATTGGCAATATTTGACGCGCGACATGATACACAATTCGAAGATATGTGACATTCACCAACCCGCACTGGCCCCGCGTGTTGGATTACGGCCCATTCCCTCTCCTAGAAAGGAGGCCTGTGTCCCAGCAGTGGGAACATTAAAAGGCTGATTATGATTATGCTCTGATACACAACATGTTGCTCGTCATGTTGAATAGTAACGAGTAACTTTTTTAGTAATAGTGTCAATGTGGCGCGCCAGCTGGCAACGTCGCGCGTTGTTGCTCACGTTGCTGAACATGTTGGGCAACACGTGGTCCGCGTCAAATGTTGTCTAGTGGATACGAGGCTTTAATAATCTTGGGTCGAACGAATCTGTTGTTATTTAGATTCTAGTTGTCGTTAAAATCCGTGTTTATCGTCCAAGACCAAAGCGTGTTATATAACAAGATAAAAATACAACAACCGAATTCCTGATTAATCTGTAGTAGTAAATGATTGCGTGATTTTGATACTACATATTTTTGGGTGTCATCTGATAAGTGATAATTTCGTTTAAATACAATAATATCGATTATCTTTATCAAAGCAGTGGTGCCCAGAGTGTGGTGGTGAGCAGTGGTGGCCGAGTGGTAACGCCCTCGACTTACGAATTGTTATAGGGTTCAAACCCAGTCAGACGCATTACTTAGTGTAATTAATTTCATCACTACTGCTCTCAAAACGGTGAAGGAAAACGGTTCCCTATCCATTAGCATAAAATTTTAAGACCTAATAATTATAACTTAGCATAATGTTGTTTGGCATAATTATTTTTTCGCATAATGTAATTACGCATAACAGCTCATGCATAATTTTTTTAAGCATTATGTCTGTAACCATAATAATGATTACGCATAATATTTTAAAGCATAAACTTATTAAGCATAAAGTTCTAAAGCATAACTTTTTTAAGCATATAGTTCTAAAGCATAACTTTTTTAAGCATAATATCCTAAAGCATAAAAGTTAAGCATAGATATACCAATTTATTTCGACGATTGGAGAAAAGCCATATCTCCTGAATCAGGTAATATATAAAATATTAATATATTATTACGTATTGAACAATTTTGTGAGTATTTTTTCGCTGTAGGAAGCAAGCATTGCAAGCATACAGCATGCAAGCAAGCATGCAGCATGCAAGCAAGCATGCAGCATGCAAGCAAGCATGCAGCATGCAAGCAAGCATGCAGCATGCAAGCAAGCATGCAGCATGCAAGCAAGCATGCAGCATGCAAGCAAGCATGCAGCATGCAAGCAAGCATGCAACATGCAAGCAAGCAAGCAAGCAGCATGCAGCAGGCAGGGTTTCTGTGACGGCTCCGGCGCTGCGGCCCTCCGGCGGCCCCACGCGTGCTAATCGTCGCAGACGGCTTTCGCTCACCACCGCAGCTTCGGCTTGTTGGCCGGCTTCGCCGGCCAGCCTCAGCCGCGGCGGCTCGCTCACAGCCGCCTGCTCCTCAGCCCGCGGGCCGCCTCGCCCCTACGCGCCTACGCGATTTTAAATAACACTCTAGGGGTAGGACAAACAAGACTACGTGAAGTCGGTTTTGCAGCAATTCGGTTCTGTGACTAACTTTTGTTGCACAGCATATTAATTTTTTAACCAACAATATTATTTGATTGTTATGCTAAAAGTCTTTAGGCCTACTAACGTTATGCTAATAGTCATTAGGCCTACTAACGTTATGCGAATCAAATTTATGCCAAAACAAATTAGTCTTTAACATGATTATGCCAACATAAAATGTATGCCTAAAAAAATTATGCCAAAGTATTATTATGCCAAAAAAAATTGTGCCAAAATCGTTATGCCGAAGTATATTAGGACAAAAAACATTATGCGAAAAGAAGGGATCCCAAGGAAAACATCATGAGGAAACTGGCATGTCCTAGAACCAAAACTTCTAAGACATGTGACATTCACCAACCCGCACTGGGCCTGCGTGGTGGATTACGGCCCATTCCCTCTCCTAGAGAGGAGGCCTGTTTCCCAGCTGTGGGGACAATTAAAAGACTGAATATGATCATGTTCTTTGTCAGCTGAGCTGGATTTAGGCTACAGAGGATCATAGTTGGAGCAATTCATCTTACAAAATAGAACGGGCTGGTGGTGGTATCTTCAAGGTTAAGAGCGTATATGCCGTACGGCATTTCATACAAATTTTCCCTAAATGACATTACACACATAGCAGAATACATAGGTCTAAAAAGTTATTTGAAAACATTTTCGATATATAGTGTTACAGTTAAATTAGACCCATTTTAAAATTTCATACAAACATAAATTTCCAGTTATCTTTTTTTATATAAGACATTTCGAAAATGTTTTAACTAACTTTTTAGATCTATGTATCCTGCTTATATGTGTGAAGTTTCATTGAAATCGGTTCAGTAATTTCGCAAAATAGTGACTTGAAAATTTGTATGAAATGCCATTCGGCGTACACGCTCTGCAACCGTTAGTACGGCATTTGAAAATCTTTGGCTGTGGTTAGACGTAATCAGAAGTTTTTCACCAATAGAAACTTAAATTATCAGCGACTAACATAGTCTATATTTTATCCCCGTATTCCCACGGGAACGGGAACGACGCGGGTGAAATTGCTAGGCGCTGCTAGTCATACATTTATAATAAATACTAGTTCATATCTAGGTTCATAATATACTTAAACGTCTTTAAGTTGAAATAATAATAATAATAGTTTATTTGATAACCTTAAACGTACAACAAATTTGAGATTGGAGCCTCCTTTTAAGCAAAAGATGCCTGTATTAGGAGACTCCGCTCCTTCAAAAACAAGAAGTGTAAACTATACAATAAGAGTAAAATAATCAAAAACATGGTGAATTGAGTGAATGAGGGTATGTGTAATGTGTGTGTGGGGGTGTGTGTGTGTATGTGCGTGAGGGTGAGTGTTAGTGTGGTGTGTGTGTGTGTGTGTGTGTATGAGGGTGAGTGTTAGTGTGTCTTTTGTAGAAGTGATTCAACCTCGCCATAGGTTAGCTTTCCTATCCATTCCGTTAGTGTTTTTTTGCATTCATAACAATTCTTAGGGTAGATGTAAATGTGTTTATTTATAGCATTATAAAGCTGAGCAGATCGTTTACAAAGTTGAATACTAGCAAATCGTGTTTTTGTTTGTGGTATTATTAATATAATGTCTTTTCTTCGTCTAGCCAATACTCTGGGATCATAGGTTAGTGCTTTATGAGTTGTGAGAACAACTTGAGTAATGTAAAGCTTCCGGACCGTTAAAAGGTTACTAATTTGGTAAAGTTTTTCAGTGCAATATCTCCGTTTTGTAAAATACATGCACTTGATCAGAGCCCGTTGTGCTCGCTCTAATTCTAAAAATTTTGTTTTTGAAGCTCCCCCCCAAATAGGGATGCAGTATAGCAATACTGATTGTGCAAGCGCTAAATATATCATATTTAGGAAGTTTTTGTTCCTGCCTGAAGGAGTACATACATTTTTAGGTATTATATGTCTAAGTGTCCTGAAAATCCAGCTTAGTTTTCTGATTCTGTAAGCAACTTGATCAATGTGGGGGTGCCAAGACAATCTCTGATCGACAATAATACCCAAATATTTGATATGAGGTACTCTGTTTATAGTTGAGTAGCTGCAGTGTGAGTGTCTTCCAGCATCGTATAGGTGAACTTTAAGTTTAAAGTCAATACCGGGTTGTGTACGATTGCACACACTGAAAATATGTAGTTAGTTTTAGATATGTTCAGTGTGAGCAAATTTCGTCCCAGCCAGAAATGGGTTGTCGATGACTGTATTTCATTATAGGAAATAAATTAATACCTCTTGAGATAAATAATTATCGTCTTAACGTAAAGCACATGGCGCCATAGATAACATGCTGGTATTGATTGGTTTCCAATCCATTTTGGACGAAGATGATTTCCTGTTGGGATTAGGGAGGCTTTTGTCTAGAGCCTTACATATAAAAATAGGTGGTTTAGCAGCAATTTTTTAAATAATTGTAGTAGCAGAGTTTAATTTTTACACCTTATCTTTCTAATGGTATGTATCGTATATGATTTGAGAATAAGTGAAAACAATAGACTATGATACCTAAATAATGACGTAGGTAGGTACAATTTTTGTTGCACAGCATAACTATTATATTTTAATGTAAAATAAAGAATTTCTTCTTCACTCTACTCTCCTTGTTCTAAATATTTGATTCAGCATAATAAGTGAATATCAATCTCAGTAAAATGGTTGCCACAGTAGGTCTATAATTACAGGGCAGACATTCATGTATATGTATTTGGTAATGTTTTAATTTAAAGGAGAACTTAAATTTTTATGCAAGTAAAATCAAACATGAATTTTAATAAGTTTTTTTTTAAACTACCTTCCACAATTTTCCAAAGTAAACCTTCTACAATGAAATAACAATTTCTCTCAACACTCCCATAACGAATGAAATAATCCCCAAGAACTTGGAACTACAAATAAAATTTTAAAATGCCGCAATTTCATAATACAATGCATTGGTTCGTTCTCATTCATACGAATCCAGTTTCATCCCCTTACAGCCCCTTTTCATCCCGTTTCATCCCCGCCCGGGATGTGGTTCAAAGACTCCAATAAATATTTATTGGCTCTCATAAATTTGTCTTTGGTCACCTATAACTAGTTTTGTGTTATTTTTCAATCACTTTTTTACATGAAATATGTTATTTTTAGTGTTTACTATAACTTTCTTATCGGAAAGGGTTGTTGTGTATTTCTGTGGTCGATACGGTGGGCCAATCCTACAAGATTCGAATCAACTACAAAAATAGTTGTAAGTACAGTAACGAGCACACAATTTGTGATAAATGAAATTAAGTATGCAGCGAAATAACATAAAAAGAAAACTACAAAATAAAATACATATGTACAATGGGTAGCCTTATCGCGTTCCGTGATCTCTTTCAAGCAATCTGGAATGCACAGACAAATCTGAAACTATATAATATTTGAATACTAAAAACTTTTAATATTCCCCTTTGTGATCTTTAGGGTAATTCGCTGCGGTCGTAAACCAACAGTTCACAAAAGGATTTGGTTTCATTTTAATGATCATTTTGGGGCAAAACTATTGTCCCAAACCTTTCGTTTTCATGACGTAACCTCTATAAGAGCAGACCACTGGGAATTTGGGTAACACCATTACATGGGACAAGAGTTGATGAAAATTGATTGATTTCATTTGTATGTATGTATCCATGTAATTATGATTGTATTTTTCCCCTCACCGTTTTGTCTTTCTTTTAAGTTGCACCTGCCATGTTGTCTTTGCACAGCCCTTTTTTTCTGGATGAGAAATCATCAAATGACTTCTCCCGCTCTGGGCGGACGGAAGGGAGTGTCAGACTCTTATTGACAAAAACCCACCCGTGTTCTTCCTAATATCCTTTGCATTCTAGAGCCGCGGTGCCTGCCTGGTGGCTATCGGACGGCGAGCCACCCATAGCTCGCCATCCGCAGGACCGCGCCTACGGTGGGAGCCGCCCGGAGCGTCTTCGGTCTTTCTGCTGATATGATGATGATGATGTTGGTGGATGGTTGACCATTCGTTCCATATCAAGACTCCTCCACGCCCCGGAAACTATCGTTCGTAGATTTTTTACACTCATAACTATCCCTACCTCGGTTTATTATTTTACCCACTGGGTTGTGACGTCACATAGAAGTAGTTGCTCCATGTAATTCTTGCGTATGCATCGTGGTTAGCCTGAAGGCTGAGTTCAAAATAGTTTGGTCAAGGCTAGTAATATAATGAAGTTGGAAATGAAGGTGAACTTAGAACTTTTCAAAATATCAAAGTCACATTTTCTCGACAGAACGGTCGTGGTTCGTGGTCATTCTGAATAGAGATATTTCCTGAGTAAAAAATATAGGATTATATTTGGTCTATCAGTTAGATTTTAAAAAAATACTAGTAGACATGTATTTTTCGTTTTTTCACATCTACATATAAAAAATACGAAGACTAGTAGCGCCCCGCGATTTCACCCGCGTAGTTCCCGTTCCCGTGGGAACACGGGGATAAAATATAGCCTATGTTACTCAGGGTGAATGTAGCTTAGCTGTAGGTGAAAGAATTTTTAAAATCGGTCCAGTAGTTTTTGAATTTATTCGTTACATACAAAAATACAAATCTTTCCACTTCATAATAATAAGTATAGAGAACAAACATTATAGATAAAGGGTGGGGGCTTGAGAAGTCACGCTGTCGTACAAATTGCACCACGTAGTGACGTCATACGAGTTTTCAACGCACTGTATCATTTTCTTTTTTTGTTTACATGAAAAAGAAAAAAGATGTTCAATATTTTTTGCAAATCTATCAGATGGACTACTTAGATTTTTTAGTCAACTATCCTATTCTGTCTAATCGTTGGTGTCGTTATGACTCTAATCACGATTTCTCGACAGTAATTTGAGCAGTTCCATTTTTTTTTAAGACCCATCCGTGTTCCTCCAAATGCCATTTGCGTTCCAGGGCCGCAGTGACACTTTCGAACAAATCTAGTTCTATTTCGAATCTACTCTCATAATCTGAAGAACCGCGTTACAAATTAATAATACAACAACAGGTCACTGCCCCACCATTTCTCAACGTAGAGTCTCAACAAATATGACAACGTAGGGACGTTTCCAGTGTTTATTATACAATAAAGCGCTTAGCCATGAGCGCTAGAGTCCAAGTCAACTCGTAAACACTCCGATAGAGAGGGCACAGACGCCAGATTTACTGCCGGAGGTCGTGGCTCTGTGAGGGGCCGTATGTTTACGGTGAATGAAAGACTGTTTAAAGAGTTACAATTTTTCAATTTAGAGTCAGATTTGTAAACGAAGGATTGTATACCATGAAATGAAAGGGTCACGGTCTCTTGAATATAAAATAAATGTTTTGTTGTTATAGTCGAAATGAAAATACACTTTGAAAATTTCAACTATCTACTTCTTACGGTTCATGAGATATAATCCGCTGACAGACAGGCGAACACATAGTAATAGCTTACCGTTGTTTACTCTTCAAGTACGTAACCCTGAAAAGGAAGATGTATTTCTTGTATTTAGCGAGTTGTCTATTACTTTTAAAAGTTTAGGTATGTCTATTTTAATTATAGGTATATTTTTGCGAAAAAAAAAAGTCAGCTGTTCCTTTGTACATTTTAATTAGTTATACGAACATAAATGGAAGGAACATCTGTTTTTTTTTCGTGATTTCAGGTTTGGTCCCATTGTAAAAGTTGTTCATAATGATGATTATAATGTCCTCTTGAGAGGTTGTTGGTGTTTTACAAATAAACCTGTATAATATTTATTATGCATTTATTTATTTAATACTTTACGCACACAATTGTACAGAGGTAGACTTAATGCCTTAATGCCTGCTTTATGCTTATAATAATAATTGAGATAAACTAAGGAGGTGTAAAAATAGGATTATTATTTAATTTAATTTCGGCATTGCATAAAGTGAGGTTTGTTTGAGATAAATTATCATCTGCCTCGCCTTTTCCCAACAATATTGTGGTCGGCTTCCAGTCAAGCCGGATTCAGCTGAATACCAGTATTTTAAGTGAAGCGGCTGCCTACCAGACCCCCACAACCCAATAACTGGATAACACGGTTTGTTTAAGATACGTATAGGTAAAATAACAGATTGCCGTTTTCATGTAAATAAAACTAAATTATATTTTTTTTAAGTCGACTGAATACTAAGACGTCACTGTTGTCGCCATAGAGAATTGTCTTTGGTTGTCGCAGTGGTTGAGCGATTGACTGCTGAGTTGCGTGTTGCGTGTCGCGGTTTTGATTCCCGCACGGAATAATTATTTGTATGTCCTACAGATAGTTGTTCCGGGGCTGGCTGATTGTGTATGTGAGTTTATATATATATGTAAACGCATCCGCGATCGAAATCACTAGTGTGGGGCAAAGTTTTATAAAGTAAAACACAAAAAAAAAACTGACATAAGATAGAAAATAATAGAAGGTTATATAAAGTTATTTCAATACCAACGATATCCAATGTCTACATCTCTTTTTACTTGACTCTCCTATCGCAGGTATGCTGGAAGAGATTTCTATAGAAATAAGCATCACCTTTGTATCTATTTTTCTGTTTCCTTTTTCTTATCTTTTTATTAAATGTGTGTGCATAAATTGTTAAATAAATAAATCCAAGTATCCTTAACTTGCAGACAACATGGTGTCCCTACTAACACGACATAATAAAGTTTTATTGTTAAAAAAATAGTAGTGCTAACTTTTAGTTGCGTTCTCATTTGTCACGTTATACTGCCTCTTTTTATCATATTAATTGTATTTGAATACTAGCAGTGAGTATAGATTTTAACCATTTATCCACTACTGGCAAGTTACATTACTACTATATTTAGTTCCCGTTGGTATTATAAGCGAATAGAAACCGCGGAGCGTTGCTATAGTTTTTATTTATTTAGTAGAAAACAGCAGGTACACAGGAACACTGAAGTAAAAATAAATTAAACATTTCTAGCTTTCATCTTAGTCATTTTACAAACACAGAAAAAAATACATATTCAAATAGGCCACGATATGATAATCACAAAAAACATACATCTCACACACAACTCCATCAAACCCCAACAAACATACAAATAATTAATATTCAAACATTCTAAACCAGCGGAATTAATACCGGTTCAGAATCGTGCGTTCATAAATCGAAGATTACGTCCAGAGCAAACAGGTAACACCCAATACATCTTCATCCGGGAAAAAAGCCGGAGGGGAAATGTTGAAAAGGTGAAAAAAAAACCGGGCAATTGTGAGTTGGATACACACTCGAATGGTTCTGTACCATAGTTTATCACGTATCAAATTTTTGAAGTGAAGACTTCTTTAGTGGCGTTGTGCTCTTTTTTGGAATGAGTAAAAAATGTTAAACTCGCGTCAAGACACGTGACCTCTGCTAGGGTTGCGGCATTTGTTCGAAAGAGTCACCGCAGCCCTGGAACGCAAAGGGCACAAGCAGGATCACGGGTGGGTTTTAGTCAGTAAGAGTCTGACACTCCCTTCCGCTCCGCCGCGGCGCAGCGGGAGAAGTCATTTGATGATTTCCCACCCAGAAAAAAAAAAATAAAGTACACATGACCTCATCGAAAATTTGCAAGACGGAGGGAGAGTACACCGCTAGCGCAGCGTAGGAGAGGTAGTAATATCCCCCTCTCTATCTACCGCGTGGCGAAAATGTACGCCTGTTTCTGCTGTTTCGTTTAATCGGCGCAGGGCGTTTGCGCGAAAAGTCACTAAAGTTTTTAATGTAAAATAATTGTAATAGTTCTGAACTGTTACATTTTTATGTAATATAAATTGTTATGTTTGTGTACGATAGCGCAATAAATGAATATTGTATTTTACCAAATGACAGTACTTTTATACTGATAAATAAAGTAATTTGTGCGAAATTATTCCCTAACAATACTCCAAAATTAAAAACTCACTACAATGATGTTCAAGTTTTCACTTCTGCCGGCACTCCCGGAGTATTTTTTTAAAATTATTTATTTTGGTTAACCAACAATTGTTTACACATTTGTCACTTAAAGACTAGGGCGGTAACATTTACAAGTGCAACAATTAATTAAATGTTAACACCTCATGCACAAAAAAAAAACGGCTTCGTAAAACATAACATATCTTTTGAACTTATATGAAATTTATTACACTTACAAAAAAATATAATAATTTAAGAAAAGAGTATCACACTATAATTCGATATTATAGCGGCAATAGAAAAACACACTGAATATTTATTTGCGTTCTATAAAACAAGATGTTACAAACGCCTTACAGCGAAGAGCCGCTGTCAACTCTCTACCTATTTCAGTTCATGAGATACAGTCCACTGACAGTTAGACGAACAGACGGACGGAAATTCGGACAGCGGAGGCTTAATAGGGACCCGTTGGTACCCTTCAAGTTCTGAACCCTAAAAACCGGAGGGGGTACAAAAAAGGTGAAAAAAATGACGCGTCATCGAAATGTAAAAATTGATTTGAGATCGTTCCCCCATTGGCTGGTACATACATACATACATAGGTACTACTGTGAAAGAGAGCAGTTTGCGAGTATTGTATTTTATGGGTCATATTTGACTGATTTCGCTATATTATGACTGTCTAAAGGAGTTATTTTTAGAGATGTGCGAGTTGATTTTTTTCAACAAGAGGACTATCCTATGTTATATTGTCTTAACACAATTATATTGTACTACCAGCGCCCCGCGGTTTTACCCGCGTAGTTCCCGTTCCCGTGGGAATATTGGGATAAAATATAGCTTATGTTACTCAGGGTGAATGTAGCTTTCTAACGGTGAAAGAATTTTTAAAATCGGTCCAGTAGTTTTTTCGTTACATACAAAAATACAAATCTTTCCTCTTTATAATATTAGTATACATTGTAATATACAGAGTGTTATAGATAAGACTGACAATCAGAAAACCGCTCCAATGGCCCCATTGGAGCGGTTGGTGTAAAGTTTGTACATATAATTATTATGAACAACTTTTACATTTATGTTACTGTCTAATCTTTTACTACATACTTGTATTCGTGTCTTCAATTTCACGTACGTTACATCTTAAGGTAATCACGCTCATTTATACCATAGCGTACTTAATCAATAGTTATGCGTGCAACTTACTAAATGATACATAGCGTATATTGTCCCTAGTCTCTGTACCAAAATTCATCAAAATCGGTTCGATCATTTAAGCCCGAAAGCGTTACAAATAAACGAACTTTTGCACAAAATTAGTTGAGATAACTAATAAACCAAACTACAACAACAATAAAAACAACTGATTACAAGGTTTACACCAATATTGACAAGCATGAACACTCGCAGCCCTCGTTAGCTCACATACGATAAACCGTTCCGAAAGCCAGTAAAGAAAGTATCTTTAAAACCATGTTCATTCAGTCCCCGTTCCCCAAAATTCACCTACATAAAATGGCGGCCTAATTCTTCGACAGGTACTTACACAACGTATTACACCTTCGTTACATTTTTAAAACAAGCATGCCTGCATTCAAGTATTACGCGGAGTGGCTGTATTTATTGATTTATGTAAATACGCTGCTCAACGCGATGCCGATGGAAGGAAAACATGCGAGCGGCGCCGGGACGCGCTTATCGTATGTGAGCTAACGAGGGCTGCGAGGGTTCATGCTTGTCAATATTGGTGTACGCCTTGTGATCTGTTGTTTTTATTTATTGTTAAAGTGTTGTAGTTGGGTTTTAATAACCTGTTATTTTATGTTATTGTCTACTAAACTACCAATTAGAGCTTTTGTGAGTCTTTGTTTAGTCTAGGAGGACTTGGCAAGACGAGCTAAACGCCTACCGTAAGAGCTGGCTCGAGGTGGAGCAAAAAAGAATACTTGAAAGAATTTTGGTTGATGAGTAATTTAAGGCTGAATATATTTTTTCTCAGCTCGTATTGCCCCACGTGGGGCAAAAGTACATAGTTATTATCTTCCTTTTGTTTTGGTCCATGTTTTTTGTCTTGACCTATCTCGACTAAATCAAAGTTTTGGGTGTAATTATTTATTTAGCAAAATGTGTAAAAACAGGTGTAACTACAGCGTTGTCCTGGTTACTTGGTCTAAACACTTGTTATAAATCAGACGTTTCCTCGGGCGTTTCACAGTCAAATAATTTTCTTATTAATCATTCTTATCGTAACCTAAGTAGAGAAACTGCAACTTGACGCTCTTCGAGGAAAAACGAGTAGATAAATACTCAGTTCATAGAATAAAATTTTGTTCAGAAGCGAAACTCGTTTGAGTTGTAAATCCATCCAATCAAGAGGAAAGACAGCTTAGTTTAGGCTCACTGTATCGTAGTTTTCTCGGTGTGATGTTTACAAAATAGACTGACTGATTCCATTTTACCCCGTTGCGATCCATTCAATTATAATATCTGTGTTAGTGAGCGCAACAAGCAATGATATCACCATATTTAGCCTTTTCCCATAATTAAGAAAAGGCTGGGGTTGGTTTCCATTGAATCGGATACAGTTGAATACCAGTATTTTACATATAGCGACTGCCTTTTACTTCTGTAATCCTGATAGTAAGACAAAATCCCTGAAGACCGAACTTAGCGTGTTTTCCGAGACACAGAGGGGTTTTGAAGTGATGATATAACTCTGACTGTTTGAAAGTGACTCTTTACAACGGTCACTTTGTACGTCTTATCAGTTGAACAAGGACGAAACTTATAATACTGGTAGACCATGTCATAGTATAGAACTTATCTTGGCTTTTATCCTTTGACTATGTCCTCATAAGATATTTTTTGTCTTTTATGTGGGCGAAAGCCACTAGTAGAAGCGTAATTTTTATGTATTAAACAATGAAGGCATTAACATATTCACTGACGCGAGACTGTCGCTTCTGTATCTTTTCTAGTCTATGCGCAAGCCTCCAGTGTTTGTGTTTTATCTTATTTGCAGGGGATGTGCGTTACCCCGTGTCCGTAGTACACTCAACCCCGAGTGAGTATTGAATGACGAACTATTTTCTAATTAGCTAATAACCCTCTGGAATATCGGTATACATAAATGTGTTTTTTTTTTGTTATTGTTGAAGTTGACATGAAAAACAACGTTTACTTTTTTAATAAAAAAAAAAACAAGCCGAAATCAAGCATTCATCCAAATAAACAGTGTGGATAGATGCTTGATAAAATAGAAACGTTGTTTTTAACGGTATTTTACGGGTTCTTAATTGAACCTGTTTTTAAATCTGTTTTCATCCAGTCTCAATTTTTTTTGTAATCCTATATTGTCCACTGCTGGGCAAACAACCCCACTAGTTTTCCAACCTTTTCTACCTTAATTTGAAAGAGAAATAGTTGTACCTTAAAATTCTTTGTAAATTAATTATTAGTCCTACGACAACAGATCTGAGGCTAATAAGAAACTCTGAAAAGTTGTAGAAATTGTTTTTCAAGACAACAATAACAAAAAAAAAAACAACACGACACAACTCAACATCCAATTAAGAAATGGCTGTACACTTCCAATTAAAGTATAATATAATTGCTTTGTATATTTTCAACAACTCAGCAGAAACCTTTCACCGTACTTCCTCGAATGACGAATTAAAACAATAAAAGTTATGAATAGATATTCTATTTCCTGTTAGAAACGTTTTTTCAGCCAAAAACTGAACGAAACGGGCCCAATTTGGGGTTCAGTAAGTTTTGATGTAGGCACAAATATAATGTGAGTTGTTTTACGCCGTTAAATTGAGCTCAGTGGTTTTTTTTTATTGTGTATTTATGAACTGTAACTCTTAGCTTACTCCACAGGGGTAAGTTGATTGAAACATGTGCATGTTTTCCATGTTTTCTGGACGATGGATGCCGTATTATTGAATTGAGGTATACTATATGAATATAGAAATATACATATGTGCGTAAAGCTGTATCTACACTGCTGCCTTTAACTAAAACATGTATTTCCTCACTAATAATATTATTACATTAGTAAAAGAACATTATCTGTCCACTATACTGTGATTCTGTTTGCATGAGAAGTATGTATTTAGGTAAATTTATTCGTGTATATTTGTTTATAAAAAAAGAAAAAAAAATGAAATAAACTCGTTTATTCCGCCATAGATGACGCACAAAAAATAAAATAAACAAACTTAAAAACAAACCGAAAATAACGTTTCAATTAAACTAAATATATATAATTTCTTGATGTGTATAAATAGATAATAATAATAAGTTTTAGTTAAGTTAGTATATTTTCAGTTTCCTTCTCTGTCTCTTTACACACTGTGTCTACGTTTCTTATCCCACTCTTCTGCCGCAGGTCTGTTGTAAGAAATTTCTATTAAAATAAGCAGTATTTTTGCGCTCTTGGTTTCTGTATAAAATGTTATATTGTTTGTACATAAATATAAAAATAAATAAATTGTTCGTGAGTCTATCAAAATATTAAGGACACTTTTTTATAGACAAACGAACAATATAATACCAAAGACATCCATGGGGTTTTGCCTGCCAGTACTTCTCCACAGAAGTTGGTATGGTTTTGACTGACTCCGTCTTTATTTAAAAATGCCTGTAAATTATATGAATATCAGTTTAAGACATACAGGCCATGTTACGGAGTTTGTTCGAAAGAGTCACCGCGGCCCTGGAACGTAAAGGGCACAAGAAGGATCACGGGTGGGTTTTAGTCAGTAAGAGTCTGACACTCCCTTCCGCTCCACCCAGAGCGGGAGAAGTGATTTGATGATTTCCCATCCAGAAAAAAAATATAGACCATTGCAGAGCAGGTATGTACATATTATATACTATATAGTGGCCCTCAAACCTAAATCGTAATACCACAAATATTTCCGACACCGCTCTCCGATTAAACTTAGGTCCTTTTCCTTAGCAACGTTTTCCTCATTTCAAAGATCCAATATAATGTACAAATTCCAGATCAAGTGGGCACGGCGTACAATAGTTTGCACCAGCAAACGTTCGCGTTTTACCCCACTTTTTGCCTCAATTTGTACGTTGCCGGTACAAGTCGTGCTTTCCTGGTATATATTTTTTTTTATTTCAGGCTTCCTTCCTTATCGTACAAATTAAGCGCTAGCAAGATATTTTGGCAGCGCTCGAGACAACATGTATGTAGGTGGCACGTGATTGGCTTAAAAAGCGTATTTTTGTGTAAATTGTTTGCTTATCGCTTAAATACATTTTAGGACTTTGAACTTGAAATAAGATGAGTGTCTTTTGTTCTATTAGAAACGTTATAAACATTTTAATAAGAAACAATTTTTTTTCTTATTAGATTAGCAGAATAAAATTTAAAAAATATATAATGTAAAAAGACACGATGCAGTTTGTAAATGAAAATTGTATTTATTTAAAATGGACAAAACAAATTACACTATTTAAACACAATTATATACAGCACAGAACAGTAAGATAGTAGTTATGTAAACACCCTCACAATATTTTATGGCAAATTTATAGAAATCTATCTGGCTGACTACTTAGTATTTTTAGTACTATAATATATATTGAGGCAAATGGCATTTTGACAACGTCAGGCAGATCATTCCCAAAAAAAAAATTGTATTTTATATATTTGTTGTACACCTACCACAGTTGTCTTTTTAACCCAAAGGTTGACTGGTAGAGAATGCCTTGTTGCATTAAGACCGCCCATGTACCACTATTGTACATTAAGTTTAAATAAATTAATAAATCATTTACGGTCAAAATTAAAAAAAAGAGTTACATCCTGCTATTTTAATATTATACAGGGTTATTCGAAAAACACCAACAACCTCTTAAGAGGTCATTATATTCATCATTATGAACAACTTTTACTACGGGACCAAATCTGAAATCGCAAAACAAAATCAGCTGTTCCCTACATTTAGATTAGTTATAAGAACATAAATGTAAGGAACAGCTGATTATTTTTGCGATTTCAGGTTTAGTTCCATAGTAAAAGTTGTTCATAATGATGAGTTCATTGTTATGAAAAAATGTCTGAATGTAATATTCAGGCATTTATCTATACTTTAATATAATAAAACTGAAGAATTTGTTTTTTTTTTGTTTGACCGCGCTAATCTCTGGAACTATCAGTCGGATTTGGAAAATTAGTTTTCGTATATATGATAGCCACCCACACCCACATACATGAGGAACGCTATAAACTATACGAGATCGGCAAAAAAACCAATATTATGCGCGAACGAAGTTGCGGGCAAAAGCTAGTTCCATTTAAATAGCACACAAGTTGAAGTAGAAGGGGCAATTTGACAGAGTTCTGGCTTATTGTACGTCAGATGCAAGTTTAATTCCTTGACAGCACAAGTTTGACGACTTGTTAGAGTTCGGACAGGGCCGCAACATTTTCGGGATAAACTTCAAAAGTTGTTTTTCAAATTATGAATTTCAAATTTTCGTTACAATTTCTGGTTGATTAAAAATTTTAGATTTCTTTAATTTTTGTAGACGTAAATACTATGTAAATATTTAATGATAAAAATGATCCTGTAATTGAGTCACAGTTCTGTAATTTCTCAAGCATCAAACGATTGAGTATCGAGCTAACATATTGCATGTTTTTCATTGTATATGTTGTCGAAAACATTTTTATTCATTAGATTAATTATTCCATAATTAGTTAATGCATTATTTCTATCGATTCAAAACAAGAAGTTAATCTTAACGTTAAGAAGTGAGGTAACGCATTACCTGCCTTTCAGTGATTCGCTTCATAGTTTGTAATTTTAAAATAAGGCTCAGCAAATAGCAATTTACCCCAGGAAACTTTCCGATTTTCCCTTCTAGAAATACACAAGGTGCATACATTAAATATTGGCTTAATAAAAACTACGCATGAGTTCTATAAGAAGGAATATTTCACCGATGCAATTTTCCTCCCGCACCGATATATTGCTATGTATATTTATAAAAAATATAACCGTATTTAAAAAAAAAAACAAAGTTTCGTGAAAAAATAGGTCAAGCATTATAACCATTGGATACAACTAATTTTCAGTAAATAATATGAAACAAAGTCGTTGACTGCCTTTGTCTGCTTTTCGCTTAGATATTTCACTAATTAAAAGAGCTATAAATGAGATAGGTTTTTACATAAAAATTGTGCCCATACAAACCGGAGCTGAGTCGCTAGTGTTGCCATAAAGGACAACTTAGCGTTACTTATTGAACTAAAATTCAACACAATTGAATGTTGGCATCTCGTACTAATTTATAAAATACTAGCAGCGCTTCGCGGTTTTGCCTCGTAGTTTCCCGTGAGAATACAGGGATAAAATATAGCTTATTTTACTCGCTGATAATATAGCTTTCCATTGGTGAAAAAATGGTTAAAATTAGTCCAGTTGTTTCGGAGATTAATCGGTACAAACAAACGTTCTCTATTCTTTATAATTTTAGGTTAGAAATTATTAGTTAATCGTGAAAGGTTAAGTGAAGTTCTTACGTCTCAAAAACTGAGAATATTATCTTTAAAATCAAATCATTTGCGACTTAATAAAGACGCCAGTAAAGAAATAAGTAAATACGAGTACCAGTAAACTTAATACCATCTTAAAACAAAAAGCTACTTTCAAATGAAGAGCTAAAATCTAGGCATCCTCAAGCACAATTTCTCGGAAGCTGGGAATCTAATAGAGATTTTATTGCACAGAAAAGTGACGTCACAGAGAAACGGTTTAACTGTTTCAGTGAAACTTGTTGTAGCTGTTAACTTTACGTGCAGTCGCGGAATGAAAACGTTAAGCAGTTTTAGGTTGATTTTTATTTACTGACAATCTATACTAATATTATAATGCTGAAGAATTTGTTTGTTTGTTTGTTTGAACGCGCTAATCTCAGGAACTACTGGTCCGATTTGAAAAAATCTTTCAGTGTTAGATAGCCCATTTATCGAGGAAGGCTATAGGCTATGTATCATCACGCTAAGACCAATAGCAGCGGAGCAGCGATAAATAATGTTTTAAAATCGGGGATTCCACGGGGACGAAGTCGCGGGCAGCAGCTAGTGTTCGTATATGAGATTATTATTCTTTGTTAAGTAATTGGTATGTGTGTTAAAATTATGAATTACTAGCAGCGCTTCGCGGTTTCACCCGCGTAGTTCCTGTTACCGTGGTAATATGGGGATAAAATATAGCCTTTGTTACTCAGGGTGAATGTATGTAGCTTTCTAAAGGCGAAAGTATTTTTGAAATCGGTCCAGTAGTTTTTGAGTTTATTCGTTACAAACAAAAATACAAATCTTTCCTCTTTATAATATTAGTATAGACTAGGCAACCTCGTCTGCTTCATATAAGAGAGAGTGAGAGAAAAAATAACCCCGTTTTAGTAACATCCTTCATTGGTGCTCCGCTCCTATTGATCTTATCGTGATGATAATA
Source organism: Hecatera dysodea (assembly GCA_905332915.2). NCBI lineage: Eukaryota > Metazoa > Arthropoda > Insecta > Lepidoptera > Noctuidae > Hecatera > Hecatera dysodea. The sequence goes on along the minus strand of HG995296.1, from coordinate 20,987,121 downwards.
ATAGGCTATATTATAGCCTATAGCTTCCCAATAAGCAACCAATAGCTGGGCTATCTAACACTGAACTAATTTTTCAAATCTGACCAGGTAGTTCCTGATATTAGCGCGTTCAAGCAAACAAACAAAGTCTTCAGTTTTATATATTAGTACTTTCTTTCTTTCTACCCGAGCCGAGATGCACGCTAAGATTCACGAAAATCGGTCGAGCTGTTTTGGAGGAGTTGAACCACAAAAACCGTGACAATAGAACTTTATATATAAGATAGATAATGTGCTCTTTAATGTTGGCTCATTACTTTTGATATGAGTAAAAAACGTTAAAAATTCGACGATAGTAGTCAATTGAAACTTGTAAATGTGTGGAAATTAGGCTAAAACGGACGAACATTCGCTAAAAACACAGATCTGCCGCTCAAATGTATAAAAGTAGTTATTTAATGTATGCATACCAAACTAAACGTTCCTTTCCGTTCCGGTTCCGGGAGCAGATTCAAAAATGAAATGTTAAAATTAATACCCCAGAAAATAATGACAAACCTATTTTAAACCTTAACTCCTTACACAAAAATTCAAAATAGCTCACAAACCATGAACACGAAAAAGTAATTAACTTTTCAATTGACTTACTGTGAAACACAAGCAACTGTTACCTACTGTCAATATTCCATTTCTCTGTACACCTTCAAAATACCAACGTCCAAGTTAAATTTTAACTTAACCGTCATAATTTAACCAGGCCGTTAACTTAACGTGAGCTCGTGGGCTACAAGATTGTCACTTTAATTAACTAATAAATAACTGAAGCCGCGTGCAGAATTTAGTATCAAACCTAAGACAATAATTAATAAATTCCGGTTTAGGTATGACGTACACTGAAAGGGCGAAGCGATAATATCTTGGAGCTATATATTTATAATTATGTTTGTTAAGTAGCGATTGAAGATAATTTAATTTAATGTAATACTAGCATCACTGTAAAACGAGCGACATCCACAACTTTAACACCAGAAACAAGCACAAGCTACATGCTCCTTCCCACCGACTTCGTAAGGTCCATGACTCATTTGTGGGGCTCGGTATCCGTTTTTACAATAAACTTCCACTTTCTTTTCTTGACCTGCCTTTTAACTCATTTAAAGATAAAGTTAAATCTAACCTTTGTTTGAAGGCATACTATTCTATTAATGACTATTTAGACGATAAGAATAGTTGGTCGCTGTGTTGAACGCAAGACAATATCTTATTTAATTTTATCATGTTCTTTCTCTATAAGTTAGCTTCTATAATTTAGTGAATTGATTTATGATTTCCATGTTGGATAATTATATTTTTTTTTCTACCTTTGTCATGTATCAATGACTTTGCATACTATTGTATAAATTCAAGTTCTTAAAACGCAATAGACAGATGTGTTGCTGGGGAGTTTGTTGCGCCACTTCTTCTTCCCAGCTAAAACACTAGGAAGTGGTGACGGGTGGGCGTTTTGGGGGACTGTCTTTATGTAAAATTTGACGTTCAAAAAGTGCTGTCTATCAGCCTAGTTTGAATAAATGACTTTTGAATTTTGAATTTTTTTGCATCGCCTGCGTGTTGTTCCCGTTCCCATGGGAATATGAGCATAAAATATAGCCTATGTCACCCGGAGCTAGTGTGGCTTCCCAATAAGGAGAAGCATTGTTCAGCAGTTTCGTTCGGAGCCTATTCAATGCAAACAATCAAATCTTTATAATATTAGTATAGATTTATTATTTATGCATTATTGGTATAACTAGTGACTAGCTCTGGGTTTGCACGGATGCAATTTATATAGATAAACTTACTTCGTTAATTGTTCTTTCTGTTTATGAAAACCGTACTAAAATCTATGGGATGGCTTAGAAGAAGAAGGAGAAGGACCTAAACGGAGGAACAGGCAAAGGCTTTATACTTTGGCGAAATCGGCACAGAATGTGTAAGTTATTAACTGTGTAATATATTCTATGCACCTTTAGTAAAATTCTACTTACATATCTGATGGTAACTTATGTAAAATCAGCATACCTACAGCATATTATGAGTCAAGCAAATTAATTCAACGATCACTCATAAATTAATAATTCATTATGTTTGTCCGAAAATGAAGAATATCGCAAGTATTAAAGCTTTTCTAAAATAATCTCTCATTAATATGTATAGGTTTCCAAAAAGCATACATTAGTAATGTGATGAATTTCGACTGAGTAAAAATGTTTATTCAAAAACTAAAATAATATTCGGCCTGTATTAATTACGTGTGAATAAATTCTGCCGTGGATCCGAATGAAAAATCCAAATCTGTATTGGAAAGAAAATCTATACGTATCTATACTAATATTATAAAGCTGAAGAGTTTGTTTGTTTGTTTGTTTGAACGCGCTAATCTCAGGAACTACTGGTCCGATTTGAAAAAATCTTTCAGTGTTAGATAGCCCATTTATCGAGGAAGGCTATAGGCTATATTTTATTCCCATATTCCCACGGGAACGGGAACTACGCGGGTGAAACCGCGAGGCGCTGCTAGTAATATTATAAAGCTGAAGAGTTTGTTTGTTTGTTTGTTTGAACGCGCTAATCTCAGGAACTACTGGTCCGATTTGAAAAAATCTTTCAGTGTTAGATAGCCCATTTATCGAGGAAGGCTATAGGCTATATTTTATCCCCATATTCCCACGGGAACGGGAACTACGCGGGTGAAACCGCGAGGCGCTGCTAGTAAAGAAATATAGCTTGAATAGGCGTTGCCATGTGCTGCCTAGATCCTTTTTTGTAGATTTTCGCCGTAGCTACTACACACACGTTTTTTTCTTTCCCGCTCTGGGCGGAGCGGAAGGGAGTATCAGACTCTTACTGACTAAAACCCACCCGTGACTCTTCGAACAAATTCTCTTCTTTACTGACAGCTCTCTGAGGCGCGCGTGAACCACGACGCGCCATCGACCCGGGCATGGTCGCTATCGGACGGCAAGCCACCCATAGTTCACCATCCGCAGGCACGCGCCTACAGTGGCCGGGAATCGTCCTGCGTTTCCCGACGCCCGGGGCGTCTTCTTCTGTTGTGGCGGCTGGGGCGCGAGGTTTCCTTCTCTCGCACGCGGTCTGCCTCCTCCTTCGAACCTGGACCAGGGCTGGACGCAAGAGGTCGCCGTCGCCGATCGCCTCGACGAGGACACGGCTTTGCTCGACCCAAGCGGGGCAGACCTCTATCGTATGCTCCACCGCGTCCTCCGGGCGTTTCACACATCGGCTATACTCCCTTGGACAATCAAAATCACATAGGTTTCTTCCATTTTATCGGGATAACGCAAGCCGATGACAGCCTGGTAGTCTGTAGCATAATAAGAATTGTCGAAATTAGATCAGTCCTTAGAGACATTATAGAACTTCATTCTAGCCTATATAATATCAGCTGTTTGTATAGGACTCCAATCCAAAAGCTAATAAAATCTATATTAATGTTGGTCGTGTGTTAGTCTCGCAAAAACTCTGAAACCGCCTGACCGATTTGACTATCGCCTTAATATTAGGGTCTAAAAAAAACTTGTTAGAGTCAAATCTATTTTGAATGCTCGAAATTTTTTTTTCGAAATTCAGCTCATCATTCAGTCATCTAATAGGTAATTCAGAATAGTATAGCTGGTAGTGTAGTCAAGACTTTACGAACTCGGTGATAAGCCCTTGCTTAAGAAACACTTAGAAACTTTTGTGCCTGGATGAATGAATTATGTACCTTTGCTTTGAGTTCGCGCTCTGATTAATTTGTATTGAAAATTATGTAAGAAGGAATAATGTATAGTATGGTAATAACTTTACCTAAGATTTGAAGTTACATAAGTAAGGGACGGTTTGTGCGGGAGGGAGGGGTTGTGCTATGAATGTTTTGGTCGGTAGGCTTTACAAACTGTCCTGCCAGGGTTGGGGAACCTATTAGAAAGAGTCACCGCGGCCTTAGAACGCAAAGGAGACTAGGAAGAACACGGGTGGCACTCTCTTCCGCTTCGCCTAGAGCGGGAGAAGTCATTTGATAATTTCTCACCGTTAACAAAAAAAAAACTGGCGAAAATAGGTATAACAATAAATAAATATAAATAAATAGGTATAATAAAAGATAGGGCTCTTTGCGTATATGCGTTCACCAGTCAAGAGCCACAGTAGGTATACCTACTTACATAATTATACATAGTATAATCGATCTTTTAATGTTCCCACTGCTGGGACACAGGCCTCCTCTCTAGGACTGGGAATGGGCCGTAATCCACCACGCGAGCCCAGTGCGGGTTGGTGAATATCACATGTCTTCGAAGTTTTGGTTCACCGTTTTGAGAGCAGTGGTGAAGAAATTAATTACACAAAGTACGTGCGCCTGGCTGGGTTTGAACCCGCGATCAATTCGTAAGTCGGGGCTGTTACCACTCGGCCACCACTGCTCTCCTCTAATCTATACTAATATTATAAAGCTGAAGAGTTTGTTTGTTTGTTTGAACGCGCTAATCTCAGGAACTACTGGTTCAAATTGAAAAAATCTTTTTGGTTTGAAAAGACCATTCATCGAGGAAGGCTTTAGGCTATATATCATCACGTTAAACCAATAGGAGCGGAGCAGCGATAAAGAATGTTTTAAAATCGGGGATTCCACGGGGACGAAGTCGCGGGCAGCAGCTAGTTATACATATTACGAAAAGTTAATGAACTCGGTCGAAGGTACAAATTCCAATTTTTTATTTAAATCCAATATAGAAAACATAAAAATAAAATAAAAAGTAACAGTTTCTTTGAATGAAATCAAAGAAAACGTATTAAAACTTGAAAGAGAATTTTATTAAGAAAAAAAAAATCGCTATATTGCGTATTTAGAATTAAAGCTTTTTAGTTTCGAATTTCCAAATTGTAATCATAAGACTGTCATTAAAAACTAATTAGAAAGAAAGTTTTTGTTTTAACATTCATTTTGTGTCACAAAGAAAACATTTGAATAACATTATTATTTTATACTCCGTTATTTCAATTAATAACTTATTTTAAACAAAAAAAGGGGCTTTTAAAAAAACACAAAAAAACATTTACTTAAAAGTATTTAAAAAGTAGTAGCCCACTGTTATCGGGAATAGGGTCCAAGCTACCCGGCGGTCAGTACTTCTGAGAAATTAACCTCCTCACAATACGAGTCGTTTTAAGGAGTAGTGCCTCCTGTATCAGGCCCTTTATCCAAATGCGCAACACGGGGTTCGACAGGGGTGGTCGTTGAAGCTTTTGGACATAAGGCCATTGGCCGTAACGACAATGGCACAGTGACAGCTGAGTCCACAATCCACATGTCGACAATCTCGTGTGCTAAGTCGAGATACTTACTTATATTATTCTTATTTATACTTACGATTTTTTTCTCATTCTCAGCTTCCACGAGATTCTTGTCTCTGCCTGCGTCTGTGCTTCCGAACGCATTCAACCCTGATCTCTTCAAAGTTAGAGTGAACAGGCTTCTTCTGGGTAAGCTCATTCCATCGTCGACTTTGTCTCTGTCACCTGCGACCTAGACTAGAGTTAAGAGCATATCCATCTGACAATAAAAAAGAAAAAAAATATGGGTTGGTAACATCGATTTTATTGCTCGGCGCGCTAATCGGTCTATCACCACTATGTCAGGCTTATTGGCAACAATAGTACTATCAGTGACATGTTCATTTTCTAAAACAGGGTCGGTCACATACTTCTAATATGGTACCTCAGATTCTACAAGTAGGTACTTATCTGAAAGCAAGTTGCCGGTGAATGATCCTGACGATTTGGTTATGTTTATGCAAGTAACCGTTAACCATACGAGAACAACCAGAGTTGAAATAAAAAAATATTGTTATTGATTTATTTCATTATGTGTACATTAAACGCGAGAAGTATTCTTACTATTTGGCCATGTTTTAGTTTCGCCAACCTTAGCTTTAGGTTTATGCCAAACTCTTAGTGAAGATTGAGATATATTTTTAACTGACCTTAAAAAAATGCCTTAAAAGGTACTTTCGGAAGCTTCAAGGCATCCAAACATTGCTCAGGCTGTCTTACTATATAGAAATATTTATTTATTAAATACTTTACGCACACAGATTTACAGAGACGGACTTAAAGCCTTAGGCATTTTCTACCAGTCAACCTTTGTGTGATGCAGAGTAGAATAGTGGTAGGTGCAATATGAAAAAAAAAGAAAATAGAAACGCGATTAATATTAAATTAAAACAAAGATATATATACATACTTTAAATACAATACAATACCATAATATATACTCAAATTAATAAACTAATACACGATATTACTTAAACAGTTGATGCAAGCAAATAATGAGTAAAACATTAGCGCTGTGACGATACTACTGCCAACTTGTTACGAATGTGCTCGCGAACCTTAACTTTGAAGGTTAATGGGTTGGTTGCCATCCTGACTTCCTGGGGTAGAGCATTCCACAGATATGATTCCGATGAGGAATAATTTACTACTTTAAAATCAATTTTCTACGTCCATTAAAAAATCTTTTACCAAACAGTAACACGGTCGAACTATAATAACTTGAAATCTTCAGATCCTCCACACGCCAGTTCCTCTGACAGCCGTTTATAATCCGGATCATATCCGGGCCGGATGACGGGCCGCAAGTTTCAAACTGATTTGTCTCCAAGACAGCGTAAATTGCCCGAATTAATTGTCTCTTTAGGGCCCTACCTTTGTGCCTGTTAGTTGGCGTATTAGTTCGTTAACGTATTCATTAGATCTTATGTAGAGGGGGAAGCTTAGGAGACATTTAAAAGCAAAAGCAGCAACATACTTACTTACTGAAAAGGCGGAAGGTGACTTTTTATTTGACGTTGCATGACGGTAGCATAAAAATAGTATGGGATATTGCAGTTTCTGCCACCAACCCAAATTTAATTTTTTTATTAAGTATAGGATAATGTTAGTTTTGATTCGATTTTATTTAATTCGGCTAAGTTGATGTAACACTATCATACTAAATTCAATGTTGAGTTAATGATAAAATAGGATGTTGCTTCTTTTGCTTATACTTTTTTAATATGACTTAGTTGTTCTAAGTCGATAACTATCGAGCCTACTTGCCCCATTGCTGGGCAATGGTCTGCCTTTCCTTTACCACACAATTCTATCCTTTGATAGTTACAAAGAAAGTGAGAAAAATGTGTTAATTTGCATTATAAAAAAACAGACAAAATAATATTTATAATCAGAATGGTATGAAAATCAGCTGGGAATGAACCCGCGACCTACAACTCGTAACTCGGGGCTGTTACCACTCGGCCACCACTGCTCTCATGTTCTGGTGCTCTCTTGTGACTACTAAATACCTACAAAAGAATTGATGTTTCGATCATTGTTCCTGATAAATGTTGAAATACATAATTTTGATGGCGGAGTGAAATGGTTTACGATGGCCAGTCATAAAATTTGAGTTTTAATCAAAATGTACAACCGGCCACAAAAGTTTCTCGATAATATTGAAAATGGGCGATAAAACGATAGTTTACGACTGTATTGTATCATTGTAGTTTAAAATCCTATAAAATTTACTATCCCTGATATTTTGCTGATGTTTTATTGGACCGATCATACAATCAGACTGCAGATACTATAAAATGTAATTATTCTTCACTCTTATATTATTTTGTTATTAAAATCAAACACTTTACTATGTAGGTTAAGACAAGGTATTTTCTTACTACTTCTCAATATGGCAATATTTGGGTTGTTCGATAGTACTTGTTAATCCCATACCTACGTGTAGAACGTGCCCATATCAAAGCCGTCACAATACCGTTGTGAGAGAGAGACGGAGCTCTACAGAACGAATGAGGCAATCCTTTTCCCGCAATGACAACATGTCAAAATAGTGAACACACTATCCTACTATGTATATACAGGGTTATTTAAAAAACACCAACAACCTCTTAAGAGGTCATTGTACTCATCAAAATGAACAACTTTTACTATGGGAACAAACCTGAAATTGCGAAAAAAAAGTCAGCTGTTCCCTACATTTTGATGAGTTACACGAACATAAATGTAGGAACAGCTGTTTTTTCGCGATTTCGTGTTTGGTCCCACAGTAAAAGTTGTTCATAATGGTGAGTACAATGACCTCTTAAGAGGTTGTTGGTGTTTTTCAAATAACCCTGTATATCTATACTAATATTATAAAAAGGTCTTTCACCATTAGAAAGCTACATTCACCGTGCGTAACATAGGCTATATTTTATCCCCGTGTTCTCACGGGAACGGGAACTACGCGGGAGAAACCGCGGCGCATTGCTATATGTATATAACGCTTTTGAATTGAACTGGTCGAACGAGACAAGTTTATAAACATAACAGTGACGTCCAAGAAAATTGAAACAAAACTATATCTAGCTTGTTTTTAAGAGTTCAAAATCTTAGCCATGTGTTTGCGTCGTGTGTTTACGGACATAAAACAGCCAATCTAGTGTTATTTGATGGCACACAGCACAGCGTTGAGTAAATGTCTGGAATCTTGATGTTTCCACGGGATTTTATCACCTTCCTCGATGCCTTTGATATGGCACATTTTGTTATGAACGTGTGGGATTCTTCACGATTTTCATTCATCGTTTTAAAGGAGAAAATATGAAACTGAGATGAGGTTGTACATGTTGGTGAATAATATCAGTGTTTGGCTTTTTAAGCTGCTATAAAATGGTTGTACAATTAGAAAAATCTGTGCAATAAAGCACATACGTTTATTGCACATACTTGGTGCATCGTCCTCACATATATGAAGTATTTTTTGTATACCAAATATTGTAAAACATTTATTTGAAAAGAGTAACTATGGAGTTTCTTGTCCGTTCTTCTCCATAATAAGAATCTACTTTTGCGCATGGACGTTAGAGTCACTTAATTATGATAACTTTTAATGATGACGTTCAAAAGTGCCGTTTAATGGCCTAATTGAAATTAACGTTTTGACTTTGACTTTGCACAGATTTCGCGATCAGCCAACATTACCAACAATAAGTCTTTCTTATTTTTTTGTTAAGGATGGGAAAGCATAAAATGAATTCATCCGCTCTGAGAGGAAGAGAGTATCAAGACTCTTACTGACTAAAACCCATCCATGTTCTTCGAAATGCCCTTTGCGTTCCAGGAATGCAAGAAATATAATATTTAAGTTAAAGCAAAAATTGAAACTTAAAACGATGGTATATTTTATACACTTAGATACGATTTTTGGAAGTTTTAACTTTAAGGGATCGCACGTTCTTTTTGCCTATTAATAAAAAATAATAATATATAATTTATTTCAGTTAACAAAGACCCATAACATAAATACCTTACAAACTATCATACATATTTATATAAAACAAAAACATTACACTATTTTCGCTGCTAGAATGACAATTAGGTATTTTACTACATATAAAAATCATAATCCTCTTTAGATCGTCCGTTGGGCTAAAAATATTGGACACGTATTTTTTGTCATTTCAAATCGTACAAAAAATATAAAGATAAAGCGCATCTAAGTTCAAGAGTGGGGACTGGTGACATCACGCCGCTGGAAAAAAATTGTAGCAGGTAGTGACGTTACGCTAGTTTTTAACACACCGCATCGTCTTCATTTTTCGTCTACGTGAAAAAGAGAAAAAAAACGTGTCCAATATTTTTTGGAAATCTATCAGACGGAGTAATTTTTCAGTAAAGTACAATACCTTATTGCTCTACAAAGAACATTTTATAAACGGTGCCTTCATCATGACAAACAAGCATTCAAAACCTTACCACAGATAAAAAATAATCTAAAATTAATCTACCCGCAAACCTCCTTTATTTTTCCGCACCATTCCCTCTCATCCATTCTTTTATGAAGTGCTGCCGCACCGTATAAGCTAAAGCACCTTAAGGCGGTTATAACAAGATATCCGTTTTGTAATATTCGATTTAAATGCATGCTGCAAACGCCACCTGGCGGCATGTGTGTATACTAAATACTGCTACACACGCGGTACGTACGTACAGGTCAATCGAGTTACCTCGGTCGTTTGGTATTCTGTTCTTGGAAGCGGAAATCTTTGGTTAAGTTGGTTTTCGTATGGTTTTATATTGTGGAATTTAATGAGGAAAAAAACTTTTAGTTGGGACTCGTACAAGAAAGCAATACAACCATAACTAGTAGGACAAAAGGGCTCCTATCTCAGCATGTGCTGCGATATTAAATATAAATAACTAGCAACGCCCCGCGGTTTCACCCGCGTAGTTCCCGTTCCCATGAGAATATGGGGATATAATATAGCTTATGTTCACCGGAGATAGTGTAGCTTCCCAACAGTGAAAGAATTTTTCAAATCGGTCAAGTAGTTTCGGATATTCAATGCAAACAACAAAAAACAATCAAATCTAGATAACGCAGCGCTGGCGTATAGATAGGACGCGCTGTGATGCCTTGCTGTTTATTAAGTAGGTTTGAATGTAATCTGGTCTCATAATTTAAGGTGGTCGCTGTAATTAACGTTTCGTTTTTTTTACCTTAACTTCTTAATTACCTATAATCATCAACATTTGTAGGCATATTTGCCAATCATGTGTAGTCTTTTCCCAATCATGATGGCGTCAGAGTCCACCCTAACTGAATGTTGTTGTCTTTTTAACCCAAAGGTTGACTGGTAGAGAATGCCTTGTTGCATTAAGTCCGCACATGTACCACTATTGTACATAAAGTTTAAATAAATAAATAAATGCCATTTAATACCATTATATTACCAACTAGCTGCTGTCCGTGGCTGCGCTCGCGTGAATGTCGAAAATTATTCCAACAGAACATACTCCCGAGATAAAAAGTATCCTGTGTATTATTCCAGACTATAATCGACCTCTGTCCCAAATTTCATCAAGATCCATTTAGTACTTTTGCGTGAAAGTGTAAAAACATCCATACATACAAATTTTCACGTTTACAATATTAAGTAAGGATGATATTGATCCAAAAATTAGAATAAGCTAGATTTAAACACACATACTTATTAAAAACATACACAAAACTACTCAAAATCTTTGAATATTATTAGCGTTATTCATCTAAATAACCCCTCGCACTAAATTACACAAAACCCTTAAATAATTCTTTGGCATCATTTTCCAAGTCGCCAAGGTTGTATCACCCACTAAATTTATCCCAAACCAAACACCATAAAAAAATACAAAATCGCAGATACACACACATTCCCACATCCTTATTCCTAATCTTTTAAACGTCAAACTCAGAAGGAAATCATGTTCCATGCTTCAGACTCGGATGAACATCGAACGCTATAAAACAAGCCAACATTTTATAACCTATATCTTATTTGAAAGGGTCAGTGATGTGTCATGATCGATTACTGTCAGTGATAAACTTTATAGGGGGGATTATTTTGACAGTTTCTCGTGTGGTTTTATTAAGTTTCGAGGGTGTTCAGCGGTGAAAGTGTCATTGGTTCGTATGTAGTTTGGCTGGTTTGTTATTGGTAAGGTGTGCTCGTGATCCCTGGCCCTGGAACACAGCGGACATTAGGAGGAACACGGGTGGGTTTTAGTCAGTAAAAGTCTGAATGGGTTCCGCTCCGCCCAGAGCGGGAGAAGTCATTTGAAGATTTCTCACCCAGAAAAAGGCCATGCTTCGTTCTAGCATTACTGCTTCGCAAAAGGAGGTCATCGCTTCGCTGCCCAATCTTGAAATATACCTATATTCATGCTTGCAAACTTATTAATATCGTATGAAACACTTAATAGAACATATGCTAGCGTTATTATTGCGCTGCACATTGTATTACAAACAAAACATAATTATAACTGGACTAGCTTACTTTGTTGCATCCAATTTTCATTCATTAAAAATTTACACACAGATGTCTGTCCTCTTTCACTAGAAAAGACTTAAAACCTCCACACAAAGAAATGTTGTTTTACAAAAACATGAAATAATCCAAAATGGTGGCATAGTCAGTTTTCTTTGAAATGCTTTCAGTATAATAGTTTTAATTTAGCATCCTCGCTTAAGACTTACTTGCGAATACTTTTGTATTTTTTAGTTCCCTTAGGAGACATGTCGGGGATAAACTCCTTCAGACTAAATGTGATCTGGGTAGCTGCAAACTTGAGTGCGTCAACAAAGAGCGAGTATTTTTATTTTTACGTACGTTTTCGTACTATTTTAATCTTCTTTAACTTCTCTCGCGAAGCATGTATCTGAGAGTTCTAGTTGATTCAATAATAAAACGTGATTGAATGAACTACACTCGCGAGCAATCAACTGGGATCACTTCATCGCGGGTTGCTTAAAACATTTTTTTATAATTTCTATGCAATGTAATACTAGGGATTGTCGTATATCATTTGAAGGGTAATGTTGTAAGCTTTCAACCACTTTCAATATTATGACTAAAGATCATCTTACCCATGTGATGGAACGTAAAACCTACAAGGAATTTTAAAACAAAACACCATATTATTTGGCGGTCCTGAAACCTTATAAAAAGTGGGTGTTTATGAAAATTGGTCAGAGTCCAATATTTCTCATCACTGGGAACACTGAAGTTAAAAGAAAATGGAATGGTCCAGTTTATTGCAAGCGAGTGTATTTACTGCGCTGCGCTGATACATTTTCTACGCAACGCTCGTAGCTTGAACTGTGCCACGTCGTAGCGTTGTTTTGCTACGATAACCTTAAGTTGTTCGAAAATTAAAAGATACTTAAAATGTTGGTAAAAACTATATTGTTATTGGCTTTCTAAAAAATAAGTTCGTACCTAACTGTCAGCCTATTGTACTATAACCGTGAGTCCAATCTCCATAATATGGGTGCCAGAAAAAGGACCAAACGGAGATGAACTGAGCATGTATTGAAAGGTCTGGTACGAGGTGGCGTGGAAAAATAATTCCGGAAAAGGCTTGAGGTGAATCATTACTTAGCAGTTGAACAGTATGGACTAATTAAAAACGAAAAAACAAATCGCTAGTTCGTCTAAAATATTCCACATAAACTTAGTGACTTAGGTATACAGGGTTATTTGTAAAAAAACCGGCAACCTCTTACGATGTCATTGTACTCATAATTATGAACAACTTTTACTATGGGACCAAACCTGAAATCGCGACAAAAAAATCAGCTGTTCCGTACATTAATGTTCGTGCAACTCATCAAAATGTAGGGAACAGCTGATTTGTTTTATCTCTTAAAGGATGCTGGTGTTTTACAAATAACCCTGCATATGCGTGGGGTTTGGACTTTAAAAAATATGATCATCTGCCTAGCCTTTTTCCAACTACATTGGGGTCGGCTCCCAGTCAAGCCGGATTCAGACGCGGACTTTAAAAAAATATATTACTACAAAAATACCTAAACATTTCCATACACAAGTACATTCGATCACAAAAAGGATCAAGAGTTTCAACGTTCGCTGTATCGTTAATAATCCTAAACTAAAAGTGATTGCCAATAGCCGGGTCCCTGGAGCACTCACGTCTACTTTGAGTTCTCAAGAAACATATAAAAAACTGAAGGTATCAAAGTTACTCTTTGAATCCGTCTGTGGCAGGCCGCCCGGAAAATTAATATGGAGTCACTCGATGGTACTACACAAATTTTGTTTCTTGCATTGATGTTTTGTGTGTGATTGTACTTTTTTTTTTGATGATTTTCTCTCTTTGAGTTGACTACCCTAAATATAGAAGGATTTAGAAATCAAACTATAGCTGAACGATAAAAAAGATGTCGGTAGCCTCAAAGCTATTTTAAAATGCAGAAATTTGTTATTTTTAACCTCCGACGCAAAAAGAGGGGTGTTATAAGTTTGACGTGCTGTCTGTCTGTCTGTGGCTCCATAGCTCGCGAACGGATGAAGCGATTTCAATTTAGTTTTTTTTTTGTTGTTGGTAGGCCGCGCTGATTAGTTAGGTAATAGACTATTTGTAATTAAATTGTTAGGTTTGGAGCGGTCCCAAAATGCGACGTATTTTTTGTTAGAATAAAATTATTAATACATACTTAGGTACTTTAAGATTGAGTTTTTTTTTGTATTATTTTTTACTTTTTAAAGGTATCTTAATTATTTATTGTCAGGGGTTTTTAAATTTTTTCTATTTCTTAAAGGATGGGAAATTACCATATGATTTCTTCCGCCTCTTACTTACTAAAACCCATCCGTGATCCTCTAATGGCCTTTGCGTTCCCGGGCCGCGGTGACTCTTTGAACATAATATAACATAGTCGAGAACTTAATCATCATACAGTTTTACACCGTGTGAGATGTATCTTTTAACTGTCACCTTGACGTATTACACCTTTATTGTATGGTTTGCCACCTCACTTCAATTTTTTTTAGAATTAATAGGCTGCCGTTTGAACAAAATCTCAACTGATGGAGAGCGATGATCTGTCCTAAAAGTAACCTGTTCGCTCTTGACCAAAAATCCCAAGGTTATAGCTATCAATAAACACAGACTCGGTCATCGAATTCGACTCCTTAGCTATACGCGCAATGAAAGTGTTAATTATAATATCAGCAGCCCTATTATGACGTCTTAAATCCATCATGATTTCTGTGTCAGAAAGAGATGGAGTTACACAAGACGAATAGCACTATCTCTTTCCTTCACACGAATCATGATAGCATTGGCACTTCGTAATACGGCCACAGGACCCCAAGATACAGGTTCTACCTAGTTTGGGGCCCAACGTCCACAAGATACTAATATATAGTTACTGATACTTTAATTATGTTTTAGTCGTAAGGATATTAATGTAACAATGAAAGAATAAACTTTATTCTTATTATTATTTGTAAAATTTTTTTTTGTCGTAATTCCTTTGTCAAGATTTTAATAGCTAATAATAATTCTGTGTTATTTTACTCACTTAGAATGTTGGTCGACCTATTATTGGCGACTGTATAAGTCTGATGTTTTTGCTACTATTATTCTTATGTAATATTGTATACAGAAGCTGTTGGTTTGCCTTTAATAAATAAATTATTAGGTACCATGTTCACTTAGTCACCGCGGCCCTGGAACGCAAAGGGCACAAGAAGGAACACGGGTGGGTTTTAGTCAGTAAGAGTCTGACACTCTCTTCCGCTCCGCCCAGAGCGGGAGAAGTCATTCGATGATTTCCCATCCAAAATAAGAAAAGGTACCATGTTTGCTTCACCGAAGTTTACACGATGAGTGACATATACAGAACAACACTACTTGCCCTGTTATGTAAACAGCAGTCGTATATGATTCCTTGAGGCAGTAGCACAGTGCTAAATGTAAACAGCAGCCCTATTATGACGTCTTAAATCCATCATGATTTATGTGTCAGAGAGAGACGGAGTTACTCAAGACGAATAGCACTATCTCTTTCCCTCACACGAATCATGATAGCATTGGCACTTCGTAATACGGCCACTGGCGACCACCACCTATTATGACGTCTTAAATCCATCATGATTTCTGTGTCAGAGAGAGACGGAGTTACTCAAGACGAATAGCACTATCTCTTTCCCTCACACGAATCATGATAGCATTGGCACTTCGTAATACGGCCACTGGCGACCACCACCTATTATGACGTCTTAAATCCATCATGATTTCTGTGTCAGAGAGAGACGGAGTTACTCAAGACGAATAGCACTATCTCTTTCCCTCACACGAATCATGATAGCATTGGCACTTCGTGATACGGCCACTGGCGACCTATTATGACGTCTTAAATCCATCATGATTCCTGTGTCGGAGAGAGACGGAGTTACTCAAGACGAATAGCACTATCTCTTTCCCTCACACGAATCATGATAGCATTGGCACTTCGTAATACGGCCACTGGTCAGCGTTATTACGGGCTGTGTCCAACTTCTGCCGCACCCGATAATCTGCAAGTTTTTCCCTGCAGCTCAATGTGGGTCAAGAGAACCTCGGAAAGGGGCGCTTTAGGCTTGCCGCATACTTGCGGATGTGTACGGCGTGGTGACGTTGCGATGTATTTATGTGGACTGTGGTTTAGGAATGTATGTTTTAGTGGCTTGTGTTCAGTTATGGAGGTTTTAATCCGATCAAAAGCAAAAATCAAAAATGTTTATTTGAAATAGATAATTTTTAAGCATTTATCGATTAATAGCGACCCGCCCCGGCTTCGCACGGGTGCAATGTAGATACTAATGTTTCCTCTACTATAATATGCATGTATTATACATATAAACCTTCCTTAAGAATCAGTCTATCTATTAAAAAAAACCGCATCAAAATCCGTTGCGTAGTTTTAAAGATCTAAGCATACATAGGGACAGACGGCGGATAGCGACTTTGTTTTATACTACGTAGTGACAAAATCGTCAATAAGATAAAGCTATGCCCGAAGTCAATTCTCGTACTTAAAAAACGTACACATTTTTTTTTCATATGTCTGGCAAAACCAATGATGATTATTCTGCCATGTACAAAGTAAGTTGAAAAAGCAAATGTGCATAATAAACGTTCACATTTCGGGCACGATGTTGTTTCGGCGACAGTCAAAAGCTGGTCAAATTCTGGGGAACTTAGAAGTGTTTTTGACAGTTTGCAACTGAGATGCAAATGTGAAGGTAAGGGTAAATCATTTAAGACGGAGCCTATAGGGTCAGTGTCTGCTAGGGTTGCGGAATTTGTTCGAAAGAGTCACCGCGGCCCTGGATCGCTAAGGTCACTAGGAGGAACACGGGTGGGTTGTAGTCAGTAAGAGCCTGACACTCCCTTCTGCTTCGCCCAGAGCGGGGGAAGTCATTTGATGATTTCCCATCTGAAAAAAAAAGGGTTAGTCATTTAGAAATTGTCCATTTGTACTAATATTGTAAAGATGTGAATTTGTAAAGTATAGTCTTTGGAAGTACTGACCTGAGTGTTAATTCTATTAATGTTTAAACACAGTCGCCAACTGTCAAAAAAACCTCATTTCCCCATAAACTTTTGAAAGACAGCGACTGACGTGCGAACATTGCTTAATAATTAGTAAAATTAGCAATATATAAATGTTTTTACTTATAGGAGCTCACATTATTACTGAGTTATATAAATTACATAGAAATACTGAACTTTAATATAAGCCCCTATTGTATCACAAATTTGATAGAATATTGTTTTTTTATTATTTACTAGCAGTGCCCCGCGGTTTCACCCGCATAGTTCCCGTTCCCGTGGGAATATGGGGATAAAATATAGCCTATGTTAATCAGGGTGAACATAGCTTTCTAGTGGTGAAACAATTTTTGAAATCATCACAGTAGTTTTGAGTTTATTCATTACAAACATACACACACACACACACACACAAAAATACAAATATTTCCTATTTATAATATTAGTGTAAATATACACACAGAAAATAAATAAAAGTTATATTTTAGTTCAATTACTGTAGAGAAATAAACGCATGAAGTATGAATTTTTAAATTACAATTAACATTTCAACAAATTCAATTGCAGATCTAACATCTGTAAGCACCTTTATGACACACACATTTGTATTCCAACTGAGTATTGTGTTGCGTCTGTGTGGTCCGTCGAGATGCAATGTGTGTCGACACACCCACTTTTGGTGTGTGGGTGTGTTCCCTACATTTTTGAGTGTACGTGGGAATGCGCTAGTGGTATATATATGTGTGTTTTTTCATGTCGTGTCTGTATGTGTGTATGCTATGCGGTTTATGGAGTATCGTTTGAGGGATCCAACAACTGATGGATTGTTTTCCCCTCCAGTGACGTGATTCGCTTTATGTATGAACTGTTGTGTGAATCTGGCGACGGTGGCTCCCCCGCGTTATTAATTATTTAGTGTTTGTGTGTGTCTGTGGCACCGGGAACGTTTGTTCGTGGTGTGATTTAAATTTGTCATGATTCCGAGAATGGGTGTTGTGTTTGGTTATTAGCTCTGTTTTTTATTGGGTGTTTCGAGTTCTAATACGACATGTTTTTAAGTGTGTTCGTTTTTAGTTCTTCAATACTGTAATTTAATCATCAAATTTCAGTATCTGCAATTTAATTTTTTATTTTGTTGCGTGGTCATTTATCACTCGCGTTGGTTACGCAGACAATGTTTATATAATTATGTATAACGTTGCCTGTCTGGAGTTACTCCGTATACCGCGACACCAGACTTATCTACTTTTATGTGTAATTATTAGGTGACTCGCACAACTTCGTTTGTGTCACTTTTTTCATGACTGCTCCGCTCCTATTGGTCTTAGCGTGATGATATATAGCCTATAGCCTTCCTCGGTGAATGGGCTATCTGTGATTATATTCCACTGTGATTAATTCGTGTCGACCTATCTTAGCGCAGGTGGGAATCAGTTACTAGTTACCCTCAAATTAAAACTTTAAATATCATCTTCTACCCACATGAGCATGAGTGAAAATATTATAATAAAATCTAGCACTGTAAAAATTAAAAGAAATTTCTGAGATTAGCGCATCCAGGTAAACAAACAAACTCTTCAGCTTTATCTTCTATATATACAAAAACGAAATACCACTCACTGATTAATCACGAAATCTCAGAAACTATAACACCTACAAACTTAAAATTTGGCAGGTAGGTTCCTTATAGGGTGTAGACATCCGCTAAGAATTTATGAAACTCCATCCCTAAGGAGGTAAAACGGGGGTGGTAGTACTAAATTTGCGTAGAGGAAATCGCGGGAGATGTGCTAGTCCTACTAATATTATAAACGCGAAAGTTTGTAAGTACGGATGGGTGTTTGTTACTCTTTCACGCAAAAACTACCAAACATATTTGGATGAAATTTGGCACACCGATGGTTTATAACCAGGATTAACATATAAGATATTTTTTACCCCGATATTTTCCATGGGATCGAAACTTATACGAGTGAGCCCGCGGGGCGCTGCTAGTAATGTATCTAACATATAAAATTCTCGTGTCACAATGTTAGTTACCATACTCCTCCGAAACGGCTTGACCGATTTTTATGAAATTTTATTTGCATATTCAGTAGGTCTGAGAATACCCCTAAATGATAACGGGGAACCCCCCCCCCCTCTTTTTATTTTATATGACAAAACAACGTTTGCTGGGTCAGCTAGTACCGGTATACTACATTTACTTTGTACTAATCTTTATTTTCCTCTTTTTCAGATTCATGTCTGCTTACATCAACATCATCAATGCTATCACAGTCAAGTGAGTTGATCAACTATTAAAACAGTTTAGTTAAGTCATAGGTACGTCCATAATAGGGTAGTTAACTAAAAAAATCTGATTAGTCCGTCAGATAGATTTCCAAAAAATATTAGAGAAGTATTTTTTCTTTTTTCACATAAACAAAAAATGAAGACGATACAGTGCGTTGAAAACTCGTGTGACGTCACTACCCGCTACAATTTTACCGGGCAGTGACGTCACACGCTCCCACTTCTGATCGACGAAGATAAAAAGAATCAAATTCTTTTTATCTTCGTCAGTTTTTATAGATTTGATAAAGGAATAAATACGTGTCCAATATTTTTCTATAATGTAACTGACGGAATCATATTATTTTTTAAATCAGGAAACATCCCTATTACATAGTTTAAGGGTCAGGTTTAAGTGATTTTAGACGTTATAAACCACCACAATTTGTGGTGTATAGTAATGAAATGTTATCGATTTTATTCCTTATAATCTTTAAAGTTACAATGGTATCGGAATACTGAAAAGTACACCAAGAATGTGAGCTTAAAAATTACCTAAAAATCAGACCTAAAGAACAGATTACCTAAGACACAAGACACAGACACAAATTATCTAAAAACAGAGGGCTTGGCAAAAATACTTAAAAGCCATCATTATAATTACAAAGTCGTCTCTTAAATTAAGTATTTCATATAAATACTAACCAGATAAGTTCTTGTAAGCTGTTTATTATAGGAAGAAACGGAAAATCTGAATTCTGTTTTGACAAAACAAATTGACAGATGCACAGCTGATGACAGATGGAGGTTTTGTCTATGTTACTTCATTCCGTACCACGGTTCGTAATAATAAACTAGATAGTTATTGCTAAATTATTTTTTCTTATAAAACAATAACTAAAACGAGGTTCATGTGTCCAAAGAATATACATATATTAGATTTCCAAAGCCGATAATTACTGTTACCATAACGCATTGCAGTACATTTTTTTTTCTCACACATGAACGTTACAAATAATGTTTCATTATTGTTTTATAATGACAACCAGAACAGGATACATTTAACCGAAAACTGTACGGTATCAAGTTTTCACCTTTTCATGATCTCGGTTAGATTTAAGTAACAAAAAAATATCGCCTTTTAACAATAATGAATAGTTACGTTTTTACTAGCATAACACAATTCATATATGTACGTCACCATATGCAGTGGGCCCAAAATAAAATATTATTTTTTTGACTACTACTGAAAAGCTCGTGGTTGAATTGTAACAGCCGCACTGGTCGATCTTCAAGGTTAAGCACCGCTTGCCAAGGTTGGTCTGTGGATGGGTGACCATCTTAATATATCTAGACTCCTCCGTGCCTCGGAAAACACGCTAAGCCGTTGGTTCTGGCTGCAATTGGAGATCTTGCAGCTTGGCAGTCATTACGGATTTTCAGAAGCCGGGAAATCTGACTCCAGTCTCGCCAAGAAGTACCGTGTTCCCCAGCTAATGAGGTAGAAGTACGTATTCCCGTTAGTGTACCAATACCCGTTAACAAGTCAGTTTTTTTATTATTGCACTTTTCTAACAATAATAAATTAAAGTTTGCGAATCGCAATAACTTCTCGGTAATATTTTGTATAATTGTAATGTCAACATTGTTCAAAAAGTTTAATGGCGTTAAAACTGAGAGATTACAAAAGTTTGCATTAAGAAAATATTAGGAAAGTCCAAAGTTCTGTCACTGAACTACGAAACCACCACGTCGCATTGATCAGCTAGCCATACTGCGACGGATAACGTTAAAGTGAGAGAGTTAATTTTATAAAATATTTGAGTTTATTATTTTGCGATGTAACCTATAAATTGAGGTGTATCTAATTGAGAAATAAATAATATTGCCGTTTACATCTATTGGTACTAACAAACCCCTACTTGACCTAGTACCCGTTAAAATCGTATTTTTTTTACCGGATATTGGTACACGATCAACCCTGTAAGACACGTTGTACACAAACCCGTTATTGTGTACTTATTGCCTTGAAATAAGTCTCATTTTCCTTTAATACTGTAGAATATATTCCTGCCGGCAGCATTGACATTGCATTTAAACCGACGTCGTTCTTATTGCCTTGTGTTATGTGCTATTTTTCTTCGAATCAATAGAATGCAGTTTCTATTTTCCTTACTTGTGTTGTTTCCTTACTGGATTCGGTTGCATTTTAAGTGTTTTTTTTATGATTTCCTAATTTTTGCACATTTCGCGTAATACTGCTCAGCTGTTCTAAAACCAGGTTTTTCAATGCGCATCATGTGGCGTGTTGCTGTTTCTGTATGGATACTGATAACCAGGCAGTAATTTAAAGAAAACTTCAGGCAAACCTACATGAGTCGATCTGTGGATACCCGACTAATTTTGCTCGCTAGCAGCTCTTGCCCACCTAAGGGGTCCAAGCGCCTCTTGCCGGAGGCTGTATGCGGGGAGTACCAGCGCCCCATGTCGTGCGGCGTTCCGCAGGGTTCGGTCTTGGGCCCGCCCCTGTGGAACATCGGGTACGACTGGGTGCTGAGGGGCGAGCTCCAGCCGGGAGTGGACCTGACGTGTTACGCTACGCTGACGACACGCTGGTCACTGCCCGGGGGAGCTCGTACAGGGAGGCAGCTTTACTGGAAACGGCTGCGGTCTCACAGGTGGTGAGCCGCATACGCATACGGCCGAGGCGGGCTTGGAGGTGGCCCTCAACAAGTCGGAGGCCATCGCTTTTCATGGCCCCCGGCGGGCACCGCCGCCGGGATCACACATCGTGGTCGGGGGGGTCCGTATCGCTGTCGAGTCCACCATGAAGTACCTAGGATTGATGCTCGACAGCCGGTGGGATTTCGGCCCCCACTTCCGGCGGCTGGCGCCCAAGTTGACGGGTGCGGCTGGGGCGCTGTCAACGCTGCTTCCCAATCTGGGGGACCCGAGCACCGCCTGTAGGCGGTTGTACGTGGGGATCGTGCGATCAATGGTCCTATACGGGGCCCCGATCTGGGCGGCTAACCTGACGGCCAGTACCATCACAGTTCTGCGAAGGCCGCAGAGGGTGATGGCCGTCAGAGTCATCGCACGATCTCATACGAGGCGGCTTGCGCACTGGCCGGATATCCGCCATGGGACCTGGAGGCAAAAGTCCTCGCGTCACTGTATCGGCGGCGCGAGGACGCGCGGGCGCGCGGCGAGCGACTGATGCAGCGACACATTGAGCTGCGTCGGTCGCAGTTGCGCGAGGTCCTGCTGGCGGAATGGTGGGACAGGCTATCACGCCCTTCCGCCGGCCTCGTCACTGTCGAGGCCATCCGGCCAGTGCTCGACCTTTGGCTCGGGAGAAGGCACGGCTCCTTGACGTATCGTGCGACGCAGGTCCTCTCGGGGCATGGCTGCTTTGGGAGGTTCCTGTGTCGCATAGGCAGGGAGCCGGACGCTCGGTGCCACCACTGCGTCGACTGTCGGGAGGACACGGCGCGGAATACGCTGGCAGAGTGTGCCACTTGGGAGGGGCCGCGCCGTGACCTCATCTCTGTGGTAGGCAGTGACCTCTCGCTACCGGCCATAGTCCAATCTATGGTCGGCGGCGAGGAGTCCTGGGACGCGGTGGTCTCCTTCTGCGAAACAGTTATCTCGCAGAAGGAGGCTGCGGAACGGGAAAGAGAGATCTTGACCTCTTTCCCCATCCGCAGCAGGCGCACCGGGCGTCGAAGGAGGGCATACGCTGCCCATTTCCAGCCCCCCTAACTGGGTCCAGGGGCGGCGGACTTGGGGACGTCTGTCGCCCCCCATTCATCCGGACCCGAGGTGGCGGTGCGTGGTGTTCCCGTGCGCCCCTCTCTGACGTCGTGGAGGGAGTCAAACACCTCACTCCCTCCGCAGACACGAGGTGGCCCGCAGCGGTGGGCTGGCACCAGCCGGGGATTACGGATGTCGTATATGTTCCCGCGATCCCCGGCGTAGGTGAGAGTTGGAACACCGGGGTGGTTTTAGTCGGTAAGAGTCTGACAGACCCCTCCGCCCGCCCCAGGGTGGAGGACATCCATGAAGATTTCCCCCCCGTAAAAAAAAGGCTGTATGCGGGGATCGTGCGGTCCATAGCCCTTTACGGAGTCCCGGTGTGGTGTGGCAAATTGCTGTGCAGTGGACGGAGCTCGGGCAGGGTTTCACAGAGGTATGAAGACAGCGACTGTGTGCAACCCAGCGCTGGGCACGCCACCATTGCGGCGATAAGTCCCCTCTTTAAGGAGTGGTTGGAGAAAAGCCACGGCGTCCTCACCTTCCGCCTGACGCAGGTGCTCGCCGGACACGGCTGTTTCGGGAGGTAATTGTTTCGGATGAAGCGGGAGGACACGTCCTGGTATCAACACTGTGTTGATCGCCCGGAGGATACGGTGGAGGTCTGTCCTGCTTGGGCGGAGCAATGCCGTGTCCTTGTCGAGGCAATCGGCGGCGGCGACCTCTCGCGTCCGGCCCTGGTTCAATCCATGGTCCGGAGCGAGAAGGTATGGGAAGCGGTCACCACTTTCTGCGAACCAGTAATGCTAACGAAGGAGAAGGCAGACCGCGTACGGGAGAGGGAAACCTCACTCTCCAGCCGCCGCAACAGAAGAAGACGCCCCGGGCGTCGGCTCGCCATCCAATAGCAACCAGGCCCGGGTCGACGGCCCGTCGTTTTTTACGCGTGCGGGGCCCAATAGGGTCAGTGCCTGCTGGGGTTGTGAAATTTGTTCGAAAGAGTCGTTGCGGCCCTGGAACGCAAAGGGCACTAGAAGGATCACGGGTGGGTCAGCAATAGTCTGACACACCCTTCCGCTCCGCCTACAGCGGGAGAAATGATTTGATGATTTTGCATCCAGAAAAAAAAAGAAAAAGTACCTACCTGATTTTATCTAATAATAGTAACTGATGGACTAGATATCTAGATCCTTTTTCCATGTTTTAATTGAGACTTGAAGAATTATTTTTTTTACTATTTTCTGCTTATGATCATCTTTTTTTTATATGAAATAATATATTTTTTACAATAGACCTTTTTATTTATTTTAAACCAAAATGCAAAAATAGCATTTCTGTGAACTTTAACGTAAAGTAATAGAGTTCAAATTCGCGGTGAAATTTACCGGATTCAGGGACAATTTAACGTTTACTCGTACAAATCTACCGGTTACTGGTACAATTAGCCCTTTATTTATTTTTTCTATATTATTGTTAAAGAAAATTCATATTAATACAAAAAAAGAATATTACAGTAAAACTAGCTTAAATTATCTCTCTAGCCATGTAATCATTTTTTTTGTAAGTCTTCTAGTTTAAGCATAGCAGACCTGCAAAGTCAGTGAAGTTCTAAACTTCACGGTTATTGGGCCGTTTACCTTGGGTTGTGGAGGTCTGGTAGACAGCCGCTCCATGTAAGATTGATGTTTATTTATTTATTTATTTATTATATACTTAATTGTACACCGTGGTATGTTCAGCTGAATCCGATTTTACAGCGAGCCGACCCTAATATAGTCGGGAAAAGGCTAGGCAGATGATATTACGTTTGTAACAACTATACATATAAATAAAATTGTAGCGTCTGTTTGTAATATTGAAATAACCACTTTTTACTACATGCATATATTAATATATACATATGGTATATACAACAAATTAACATTTTTACAATTTTGGTCTGTCTGTTCCGGCTAATCTCTGAAATGGCTGGACCGATTTTGACGGGATTTTCAATGGTAGGTAGCTGATGTAACCGAGCTGCTGAGTAACTTAGGCTACTTTTATTTTAGAAAAAAATCTTTTATTTTAGAATTTTAAAAAGAAAGAAATGTTGCAATGTCCAAGTACTGTCCAGTACCGCGCGCAGCTCACGCGCATGCCACCACTTCTCCCACCAACGAATTAATACCACAAAGAATCGGGGGCTTAGTAGTAGTACCTATTCCACGCGGACGAAGTCGCGGGCAGAAGTTAGTTACTAATAAATCTGCTAAAGTTAAGGTTATGTGTAGCCTCGATTTTTTGTTATCGATACTTTGGTATGCAGCCCTTGTGTGTGTTTGATATTAAAACCTTATAATTTCTCAAGCTTTTGAAGTGAAACTTTTGAGGGAAAACTTTGAGTTAACTCGGCTTTAAGCGACACCAACTTGGAAATATTTTCAAAACAATATTTGAAAGAAAAATACGAAGTTTTCAAACGCCATGTAGCCGTATTATTTAACCTAAAGATTGTGTACTATGTTCCAAATTAGCCATCTTGGATTTTTCAAGCGATAATAGTGTTTCTTTTAAAACTGAAGCATACGCCATAGACAGTGTGGGCAGATTTGATAAATCTTTTTTGTAAAACTCGCCATTTTGAATTTACCATAGGACTTTTCCATCAGGAAATTATTTTTTTCAATTATCCAAGCTTCTTAAAACCCGTGGCTCAATTGTCCATGTTCAGATTTTCTAATTCAGACAAATAGTGACTACAAAAAGCTGATTCAGCTTGTCTTGGTCATAGCGACTTCAACTTATCTAAAGGTAAATACTCTGAGGTGGATTCTTATCTAACTAATTAAATCATTATCGATAATTCCAATGAATTATTCAATTCGACTTAAATTATGACTGTGCTATGTTATGGATTTGTTTAATTAAATTTTGAATGCTTTCATCTCATAAAATTTAGGATCAATTTACAAAATTTATACAAAAAAAGAAAACTGAGATTTAGTATTAATTGCGTCTAAATTAAACAATTTAAATAATTTAGATTAAATATTGTCACTGCATATCAACTTATTATGGATAGCAAGAAATAAAATGCTTTTTTATTTATTTTTATTTTTAAATAGGCTGAGGCCTTATTGTGAGCTCTTAAACTTATTTAATTTCTACAACGTTAACGTTCACCTGATCTGATCTGCCTCGCCGATTTCCAACTATATTGGGGTCGGGTCCCAGTCAAACCAGATTCAAGTAAATACCAGTATTTTACGTAGAGTGGCTGCCTACCAGACCTCCACAACCCATTAACTGAGTAACACGGTACTTCTTGGCAAGTTATCGTTCACCTATATAAAATAAAATTGATTTAAAAAGGTTACGCGTCCGCGGTTGTGTCACAAAAGTTCATATGTACATAGGTAACCCAAAATTTAATTGAATTGGTTGAAAAATTGGCTTAAGTAAACGGACAAACAGACAAACGGTAAGACAGACCTACACATAAGTGTTATCGTATAAGTGCTCTGCATTTTCAAATGGATCCTGAAAAAAAGTATTCCGTAACTGCCACCAAACCGCGCTTATTTTATCATGTTTAAGATAGCACGGGCTACTTCCCTACACCCAAAACAGTTTACCCATAGTCACGTAATCAATGAGGCATCAGAACTACCCCCAAGAACCCCAACATCCCCCAACTAGCTTCGATTAACCGCTACATAATTTATTCAGCGGCGTCTATCATCGCGTCGCGATCTGTCCGCTGAGACAGACCTACTTATACTTGCG
Source organism: Hecatera dysodea (assembly GCA_905332915.2). Lineage (NCBI taxonomy): Eukaryota > Metazoa > Arthropoda > Insecta > Lepidoptera > Noctuidae > Hecatera > Hecatera dysodea. Next base: position 20,960,388 of record HG995296.1, on the reverse strand, counting down.
TGAAACGATTAACCAACAACTTGCTGGGAATGGCTTAAATTAACTAACACTACTTGACCTGTTTGTTTTGTTGTGGTTTTACATGATAATGATTAGGTCTTAGTAAGTGGAATTGGAAGTAATATTAATGTACGCACAAAATATATAAATTAAATAAAAAAGATTTGAGCGAATACGGATAGATGAGCACAAATGTATTACTTATTCAAAAAATAAATATATTTTATGAAAAATAACTTTCAATTAAAACATACATACTTACACACAACACACATACAACAACAACATACATCACCTACTTTATATCGTCACAATATATTATATTTTACAAGAGATATTATATTTCACAAGCGATAAGTTTTAAATTCTACTTTCCCTTGCAGATATAAATCAGAAGAAAATTATTATTTGAACGAATTGCATAGTACCAGTACGAATTAACAAGTACACTTACTTCTAGTAATGTTTGGAATTAGAGTCCATTATGATGAGGGTAACGTGGCTTTTATCTGAAGTACAAAAATGCTGTCTTGGTTAGTACAAAACTACGAGTATATCCTTTCACATAAAAATATATTTTCTAATCGGTGCATAAGTGACGAAGTTATAAGGTGGAGTTAGAACCACAAAAAATACAACCGAATTGAGAACCTCTGCTTTATTTGCAGTCATTAAAAAAATCAAATCAATCAAATTCATTTATTCAAACTAGGCTGAGAGCCAGCACTTTTTGAACGTCAAATTTTACATAAAGAGAGTCCCCCAAAACGCCCACCCGTCACCACTTCCTAGTGTTTTAGCTGGGAAGAAGAAGTGGCGCAACACACTACCCAGCAACACATCTGTCTATTGCGTTTTAAGAACTTGAATTTATACAATAGTATGCAAAGTCATTACATGCCAAAGGTAGGAAAAATGCTAGGCCTGTACGTACATTCAAAATGTATTGAATTTTATACGTACATTCAGTAAGCTAGCTCCGAGAGAGATGATATTCATCTGCTGTAAAAGAGTTTTTAATATAGGTACATAAAAAAACCTCCCACTTATGTTCCGTTAACTTAGAAAACTCGCCTATTTCTATTTCTAGCCCCATAACATCGTCAGAGCAAGCAGCCCGTAAAAACACAAAGAGAATCATAATACACAGGGAGATATGAAAAATATGAATATTGCGAGGAATACTCGGCCGAGCGAGGAATTTAATATATTCCACCGAGCTAATAAGTATTGGAGGAAACAAGTTTTTTATTGAACGATATCAAACGGGAAATGTCACGGGGAGGAACTAGTCATGATCCTTTGTGAGAGATGAAATTATACATGGAACAAGTTTCTTCAGGATTGTCTAGAAATTTATTTTTTTCTATCGTAAAAATACTGTTCTCCTGAACATGTTTTTTTTTTTTAGATTTACCATTAAAAAAAACCAAGTTCAGAAGAACAGTATCTTTATATTAGACATGGGTCTTTTGACTTTTGTCGACTAGGTACCTATCTAGATGACTAGTTGGTGCTCAAATAGCCGACTACCCAACTAGACGAGTAGTCGGCGCTACAATGATCGACTAGACTGCTTACTAGTCGCCAACTACATATAAATAAACGAAAGGCGAGTAGTGAGTCCATCTTTTACAATCACCACTTTTTCAAATACAAAGTTGAAAGAATGTATGAAAGAAAGAAAGAAAAATGTTTATTTAGGACTCGCACGAAACAAATTACAAAAAAATAAATAATTAAAACTTTAATATTATTTTTAAACTGTGCGAGGCCAATAGTGGTCTCGGCAAATGCTGCGATATTTAAAAAATAAATAAATACTACAGCGCTGGTGTTCCAATAGGGTCTGTGATGTAAATATCATAGCTTTAATGTACATTTTTGAAGTATTATACAAAATTTGTACCAATTATGCGCTTACAATTAAGTTGTGGCAGTATCCATTTATAACTAGGCTTTTCTAGAAAATCATTATTTTATTTTAGATTCGAGTAAAAACCCAAAGTCCAAGTTACAGCGCTTGCCTCGGCTGTGGTCTCCATTTATTTTGGGTTTCCAAAACTTTGTTTACCAACCCATTTCACAAAAAAATCCAAATCAAATTACCCACTTCTTCAAATATTTTCTTTAAAAAATCAAACTCCAAATATAAAGGCTGGCAATATTGCCCATAATGGCTTTGAATTCAGTTAAATATTGCCTTAAAGACGGCACATTTTTATAAGGACGACAAACACCTAATGAGGGTATGTAGGCAAGTTTGAACGTTCACGGGTCGGCGCGTCTCGAGCGGGGATTTCGCGAAACGACCAAATTCCGACTGATTGCTGCATAGACGCGAATTTTCCGTATTTACTTTGTATCGAGGAGGTGTGGAAGGAGCGGCATAGTTGCAGGGTCGGAGTAGATGGAACTGTGTAGTTTTATATAAGTAATGCTACAGTTTTGATAAGTTAAATATAGGCAGAGATAGAGTGTGAGGGTGCTTCTGTCCAATTAGAAAGTGCCATATACCTGAATAACACTTGTTACTAAGTTACGAAATGATCTCAAAAACTGTCAATGACAATTGACAAAATGTCGGGAAATTAGATGTGTTTTTACACGACTGCACAAAAAAGGTGTGTTTTCTATATTCCACCATAACTGCTAAACGGTGTAACCGATATCAATGTATGTGGTATTGTTCGAAGCGTTGAGTTATCTCGGGTAACATAGGCTATTGAACATTTTTTTTTAAAAGGGGTACCATGTTCATAAATAAAAACGAAAATTTTATGTTTTCACGAAAATTTAGTCCACGTATACTGTCATTATCTAAAGTCAGTGCCCCGACTGCAAGGAAAATATTGTTATCTATCTTGTTTTTAATTTTTTAGTTCCCTTTTTGAAATGTAAGGCGTGTTTTTTTTAATTATTTGTTTTTGAAAGATTAGGACTATGATGCGAACGAGAATGCTCCATAAAATACGAGAAATACTCCTCTGTTGTTTGTCTGTTTGTAACGTTCGCGATAAATCAAAAAGACTGAAAAACATAGTATTACCTAAAGCATGATGATGATGATTTTTCGATGGCCTCAGCGTGCGTAGGTTTTTCTCGTAGCGGAGTACCCTAGCCGTAGCCTTGCTACGATGTAGCATAATCAGCCTTTTAATTTTCCCACTGCTGGGACTCAGACCTCCTCTCTAGGAGAAGGAATGGGCCGTAATCCACCACGCGGGCCCAGTGCGGGTTGGTGAATGTCACATGTCTTCGAATTTTTGGTTCTAGGACATGCCGGTTTCCTCACAATGTTTTCCTTCATCGTTTTGAGAGCAGCGGTGATGAAATTAATTACACCAAGTAAGGCGCCTGGCTGGGTTTGAACTCGCGATCTATAATTCATAAGTCGGGGCTGTTACTACTCGGCCACCACTGCTCTACGACGTAGCACGGCTACAATTTTCCTTAGATTTATATTTTTCATGTTCCTGTTTTAGATATAAGTACAATTTTCAAGAAATCGACCCATTCCGAACGCACTATTCACAAATAGAACATCAACGTATCACCGACTAACACACTTCACAAAAACTATCCATTCAAAATAAAACCTATTGTGTCCGTATTAAATGTGCCACTAGTCTCCGCGAACATTTATCAGTAACATCGACTGTCAGCCATTCATCACACGCCCTGACATGTTCGGACCTGTTAAATAACTCGGCGTGTGCCGCATTGCCTGTGAATTGGCATAAATGGCACAAAATTAACGTCCGATGCGTCTGTACATCATTTTGTCTATTGTCATCATGATCATCGACAGGTTATATGAGTTCATATAATATTGTTTTTATTACTTTTTTATGACTATGTAGGTCAATCTGTTTTTACTTTATTGACTGAATCTACTCTTTACAATGTTTTATAGTGAATTGATTTATGATTTCCATGTTGGATATTTTTATACTTGGAATCTAGTATCTACGGAAAACATCATTTCCTGTGATAATATGTAGCCTATTTCTAACAGTAGAGCGGTTAAAACTGCTTTCAAATCCAAGCAGTAGGTTTGCGTGATGGTCGTACAAACAGATAAATTTTCTCAAAACCGTTTTTATCTCCTGTTGCTCTATCAAATATATATTTCTAAGTATGTATTTAAATACAACATATAATAAAATTGTAGCAGGCCGATATCTGTACATTGAAAGTAATAATAATAATTATTATTATTATATATATACAGGGTTATTTGTAAAACACCAGCTAACTCTTCAACAATCAGCTGTTCCCTACATTTTGATGAGTTACGAACATAAATGTAAGGAACAGCCGATTTTTTTTTCGCGGTTTCAGGTTTGGTCTCATATATAGTAAAAGTTGTTCATAATGATGAGTACAATGACCTCTTAAGAGGGTGCTGGTGTTTTACAAATAACCCTGTACACATCCTTTTCAAATTATTTTCAATATACAGACATCGGCCTACTACGATTTTATTATATGCATTTAAAATACATACTTAGAAATACATATATGTATATAAAAAAAATCAACAAAAATGCCTATATTAGAATAGTGTGGTTCTCTATTCTGTGGTGAGATCATTTCACAAAAGCTAAAACGTTACTATAACACTTCTTTACCGGGTTGGATTCACTAAAATTAAATGAACACGTATTTCGTATCGTGTATCATTCTGCGAATCTCGTCATACTCGCCAGCTTTAATCGTCATTGGGAACTGGATACGAGTTATTGCGATTTCCTCGTAATGTTCATTTCCCAAATATGTTTTTCATGTTATTGGATATTTGACTGACAAACAATGGATGTACAAGCATCGTAAGGATCTTTAATCTGAATTAAGAGAATTTTGTATGATATTGCAAATATGGTAAGTTTATATTACAAATAAAATTGTAGGTGAGTCATAGAAACAAAAAAAAAAATAGTGAAAAAGAAAAAAAAAGAAAGAAAAAGCGTTTATTCATGCTCGTTTTCCATTCCATTTTTGGTATATTCTCAAAGATAGAAAACGAGACGTGAGAGGAAGAAAATAATCCAATACTGTTATAAGTACAATAGAAATGAGCACGTAAACACGAAAAAAATAAATCTCACACACAACGCAGGGCCTCAAGTCTGCTATTACAATATTACGTAGATCATTTATTAGGAAACTAGCTGCTGCCCGCGACTTCGTCCCCGTGGAATCCCCGATTTTAAAACATTCTTTATCGCTGCTCCGCTCCTTTTGGCTTAAGCGTGATGATATATAGCCTAAAGCCTTCCTCGATAAATGGTCTATTCAACCCAAAAAGAATTTTTCAATTAGAACCAGTAGTTCCTGAGATTAGCGCGTTCAAACAAACAAACAAAGAAACAAACTCTTCAGCTTTATAATATTAGTATAGATAGTAGGTAAACATACATGTCGCTGACATCTGAACACGAAAGACTTATGTTATCCAAAGATTGTTGTTGTCAAATTTAAATTTATTTATTGTTTAATTTAATTTTAATGTTAATTTAAGACTTGGGGCATTGCTCTTGGTATAGTGGTGTCAGCAAAAGTATACTTGCTTTTTTCAAAATCATTAGTAAACTTAGCCAGAAGCAGCTCACTGCAGGCTGAACATGAGCTTCTCCCAAGTTGCGATACCTACAGAAACATCTGGTTTTCCACTGATCAGAATAGGGTATTTTATTAAAAAAAAAAAAAAAACTTGTTGGTCCGTTTGATAGATTTCAAAAAAGTATTGTACGCATATTTTTTCTTATTTCACGTTAACAATAAATGAAGTTGATACAGTGCGTGGAAATCTCGCGTGACGTCACTACGTCACTACAAATTTTACCAGTGACTTAGTGACGTGACGTCACCAGCCCCCACTCTTGAACTTTGATGCGCTTTATCTGTATATTATTTTTTGCGGTTTGAAGTGACAACAAATATTTTCGAAAATCCAACGGACGGAATAAATAGAATCATGTTTTTATATATTATACAATGCTCAATTCAGTCGATTTAAGTGATAAAACTAACAGCGTCCCGCAGTTTCACCGTACAGTTCTTGTTACCGTGGGAATACTGAGATAAAATATAGCCTATATCACTCGCTGATAAAATGGTTAAAATCGGTCCAGTATTTTCGGAGCTTATTTGGCACAAACAAAAAATATAGCCTATATCACTCGCTGATAAAATGGTTAAAATCGGTCCAGTATTTTCGGAGCTTATTTGGCACAAACAAAAAACAAAACTTTTTTTTTTACCATATTAATTTATAGATAAATTTGGGTTTTCAAACGAGACCAGTTATTGATACCTACACGTAAGTAAGCATGTACTCATAACAAAAAAAGCAAGTAGCGTTGGCCTGCGTTTCATACGAAAACCCTTCATCAGCACCAGATTACAAAGCAAATAATAGCTCCCCTTGATAGCAGCAACATTTTCCATTGTTTCAATTCAATTTCCCGATATTTAAATATTATTTTCATTGTGAATTGTAAAGGTGGGAGATGCATACCGCTTTCCCATTTCGTGGTGCAGTTCGTCCATTTTAATTTTACATTTCAATTCAGCAAACAGACGGACACTTTAACATACGGTTTTATATTTAATGAAATCGGTATGCGTCAGTGGTTTAATTGTTATAATTTTCTTAATTTATCATCAGGAGGTCTATGTATAAGATATAATAAATATTTTTATGTATACTTTTTTCGCAATGATATATAAAAAAAAACATTAAAAAAAAAATATATCAACATTTTGTATAATACAACACAAAACAAAACAACAATCACACACAAACAAAACACAATCACACATCTCAACGGGTTTTCGGCGGTCGTCGGCGTTTTGACGTCACAATTACAAAACTTTGATATATTTTTTTAAATGTTTTATTTTACGTCCTGTAATATAAGCTTATTGAAAGTGCACTATAAGATTATTAAGAAAAGTAGTCACTTCGTTTTACTGACATTACATGTATCGAAAGATTTTTAACGAATATTTGACTATTAAAGAAAAAAAAAAATGCTATAAAACAATCATGCATATATAAATCTTAAACTTATGATTTGTAAATCTTCTTGGTTTTCGAAATCAGCGGCTGTGGGACCCCAATCGCGCAGTATCATGCCGAGCGGGAGTCTTTTCGTCACAGTCACGACACACGTACATCTGTTGACAAAACAATGTTTGCTCGTTTTTTAGGGTTCCGTACTTGAAGGGTAACCAACGGAACCCTATTACGAATCCTCCGCTGTTCATCCGTCCATCTGTTAGCAGGCTGTGTCTCAACATCCGAAGTAGGTACAGTAACCGGCATGAGTCGTGAGCACAAACTGACACCTGCGCAGTAGTTAATTTTCCGGTCTCTTTGGCGGAATGAAGAAGGCAGGGGGCGCCGAGGCTGCACGCGATTGCGTGCAATTAATTACTGCGCAGGTGTCAGTTTGTGCTCACGACTCATGCCGGTTACTGTACACAGATGAGATTTTCACAGAGTGTGTATTTTTATTGCCGCTTTAACAACAAATAATAAAAAGTGTTTTTTTTTATTTATGGTATGATATTGGTAGGTTTTTAATTCTTAGCGTAACTTTATCTACTAAAACTATAATAAAGAATGTATTGCTTTGTCTTTACCTCACATTACTAGCTCAAACGGGATTAGTCAAAATGTATTAATAAGTTTCAATCTGAATTGTTGTATGGGTGCTAATGCCTGAAATAAACAATTTGTACGGGGCGGGCGTGATCGACTGGACTGTAGGGTGGCTAGGGTAGGTTATCCTATTCTTCAAAAGTGGACTGTATGGTGACAACCCACCTAGGTATAAATGATCCAGACGCGCTGACGCTCCGTCTATAAGCTACGGGCCATGAGGATGCAACCCTTAGTTGATTACTTGCTATACTTGCTGTTATTGACACAGTATATAGGGGTAGGTATTGAGGGCTTACCAATGGTACTCCCTTTCTTCACATAAAATTGTTTGTCCGAAAATCATTATCCATAACACGTTTGCTATAAACTGCAGTAACCATAATGTTCAAAACCCCGAAATTTTGTTCAGCATAATTATCTTTAGTTCTAAAAGTATTCTGTCATAATATCGAGTACCATAATAATTGAATCTCCTAATTTTACATGCCCTAAAGTCATATGTCCTAAGTATTGTGTTGAATAATGTGTATTTTTCCGTATGTTCATTTATAATAAATATTTTAGTCCTAAAACATTTGCTAAAAATAGGTTTTAGTGACAGAAACGAATCGCTGTAAATCCGACTCCACGCAGTCTTGTCTGCCCTACCCCTAGAGTGTAATTTAAAATCGCGTAGGCGCGGAGGGGCGAGGCGGCCCGCGAGTTGAGGAGCAGGTGGTTGTAACACTCGCCGGCGCGGCTGAGGCTGGCCGGCGAAGCCGGCCAGCAAGCCGAAGCTGCGGTGGTGAGCGTTAAACCCATCTGCGACGATAAACTCGCGTGGGACCGCCGGAGCCCCGCAGCGCCGGAGCCGTGACAGAAACCATGCCTGCTGCATGTTGCATGCTTTTGCTTGCATGCTGCGTGCTTGCTTGCATGCTGCATGCTTGCTTGCATGCTGCGTGCTTGTTTGCATGCTGCGTGCTTGCTTGCATGCTGTATGCTTGCTTGCCTGCTGCATGCTTGCTTGCATGCTGCATGCCTGCTTGCATGCTGCATGCTTGCTTGCTGCATGCTTGCTTGCTTGCAAAAACCACATGTTCACAATCAACTGCTTTATTGAGTACATGTATAATATATTTATTTACGTATAATAAAATATTATAGAATAGAATAGAATACTCTTTATTATGTACACCATAATTATAAGTTACAGAAAATATAGATGAAGATTATAATTGTTAAGTATGTGTGCGTGTGTCTACGCACCGATAAGTATAACAGCAATAAACGTCAGTGCGTTACCAGCAAGCAGTTGTATCACTTGTCTATCCTCGTATCTAACATTGGCGACGAGTACCCACGCAAAGTAAAAGTAAAATGTCCGCTACGGTTTTTGGACTTTTAACAGTGTTTGATCACAATGTACAGTCTTGGGAGACCTACAAGTGCCGCATTAAACAGTGGTATGTGGCTAACGACATCACCGGTACGAGCGATCCTACAGGAATTAAGAGACGAGCTATCTTGCTGAGCGCACTCGCAGATAGCACACACAAGTTGGCGGCGGACCTGGCATTGCCAAAGCAGTTGCAAGACGTACCATATGACGACATCCTTAACCTTTTAGACAAGCATTTCATTTCGAAGCGGTGTGGATTCGGCGAGCGGTATAAGTTTTACGCAGCTACGCAACAAGAGGGGGAGACGTATGCACAATGGGCCGCGAGGTTACGAGGTCTGACGGCGCACTGTGAGTTCTCTAATGTGGAAGAAGCTCTTCGGGACAAATTTGTTATGGGAATGTTGCCTGGATCGGAAAGAGAGAAACTTTTTTCAAAAGATCTCGCGGGCCTGACATTAACAAAGGCGATTGAGTTGGCGGAGAACGCGCGGAGTGCACGTGCGGCAGCGGGCGCCGCCGGGGCGCAGGTTGCGCCGCACGATCAGCTGTTCAAGATTACGCGTGCGACGGAGCAGGCGACCTCATCGCATCGACAGGCTGGGCCGAGTTCGGAGGTTAAAGTGCAGTGTCAAGTGTGCGGCTATAATAATCACGAAACAACCCAGTGTCGGTTCGCAAAGGCGAAATGTAGGAAATGCAATGCTACGGGGCATCTGCGTAGGATGTGCAAAAAGATAAGTTATGTCGAATCGAGGGCTGTGGAAGAAAGCGACGATGACGGTGAGTGTTTTAATATTCGATCAGTTAAAGGGGAACCGATGTTAGAAACGGTATCGGTCTCGGGGATCGAATTAAAATTCGAGATAGATAGCGGTTCGGCGGTTACAGCAATCTCTAAAGACACTTATAAAACATATTTTAGCAATGTACCATTGTCGATGACTAATAAACGGTTGATTTCATACACGGGTGATAAAATTGTTTGTGAGGGTATAGCGCAATTACAAGTAAGTTATGCGAACACATCGCATGTACTATGTGTTTACGTCGTGCGAGACGGTGGCCCACCAATTCTCGGTCGCGATTTTATTTCAAAATTTGGGTTACAGTTGTTACCGATACAATATTGTGACCAATCAGATAATAAAGATTTGTTTGTTACATTGCAATGTCGTTATCCATCGGTTTTCTCAGATAAATTAGGCTTGTTCAAACTTTTTAAAGTCAAATTACAATTAAAGGATGAGGCGAAACCAGTTTTTGTAAGGGCTCGACCAATAGCTTTCGCGTTGAAAAATAAAGTAGATGAAGAGATAGATCGTTTAGTAGGGTTAGGTATTTTGAAACCAGTTGAACATGCGAAGTATGCGTCACCGATTGTGCCCGTGTTAAAGCAAAATGGATCTATACGTATAGGCGCCGATTTCTCCACCGGGGTAAACAAACAGTTAGTTATTGATCAGTATCCTTTGCCAACAGTAACTGAACTGTTTTCAAAATTGTATGGCGGGCAGCAGTTTTCCAAATTGGACCTGTCAAATGCTTATAACCAATTTATGTTAGATGACGAGTCACAAGAAATAACTTGTATAAATACGCATAGAGGAATTTTCCAACAAACGCGTTTATGTTTTGGTATTGCAAGCGCACCGGCCGTGTTCCAGCGCGCGATGGAGGGCGTGCTAGCTGGCGTGCCCGGCACACTCTGTATGCTCGATGATATCTTGATTACCGGGAAAACTAGATCGGAGCACCTGGATAGATTACATCAAGTGCTGCAAAAATTACAAGACGCGGGACTTACGCTACAAAAAGAAAAGTGTGTTTTTTTCACAGACGAGGTTAATTACCTAGGCTACGTAATAAATAAAGATGGACTGCATAAATCACCACAGAAAATAAAAGCCATGACGGAAGCGCCAGTGCCCGCTAATATTAATCAATTACAGTCATTTCTGGGATTGGTTAATTATTACAGGAGCTTTGTTCCTAACGCGTCTGTGATTTTATGTCCGCTATATGATTTGTTAAAAAAGGGTAGCAAATGGCGTTGGACACGGGAACATGATGAAGCATTCACCGCGATTAAGACATGTTTAGCGTCAGACCAAGTGTTAGCACATTTTAACCCAGACGCGACTATCATTTTAACAGTAGATGCGTCACCGGAAGGCCTTTCTGCAATATTATCACAAGCAGAATCCGATGGGTCGGAAAGACCGATCTCTTTTGCGTCACGAACGCTTAATGCTGCTGAGAAACGTTACTCGCAGATCCAGAAGGAAGCGACCGCTATTATATATGGGGTCAGGCGTTTCCATCAATATTTATATGGCAGGGCAGTACCGTTTATTCTCCGGACTGATCATAAGCCACTGTTGTCGATTTTCGGTCCACATAGGGGTATACCTGAAGTTTCAGCAAACAGACTACAGCGATACGCATTGTTTCTGAGCGGCTATAATTATCAAATCGAATATGTGCGTAGCGCGAATAACAGTGCGGATTTCTTATCCCGCGCTTGCTTGTCCGAGGGGAAGGGTATAGAAAGGGGCGTGCGGGAAGTCGACGCGACGTTGCCTGAGCTCGATCGCGCGTCGTACATTAATTTTGTGGTGGAAGGTAGTCTACCAGTAACCGTAAAAACGTTACGCGAGGCAACAATGGCAGATGTGACCTTGCGTAAGGTGGTGCATTTTGTGATGAACGGATGGCCTAGGAAAATATCTGGTGATGCAATGAAGCCGTATCATGCATGTAGGACACAATTATCTTTTGAAAATGGTTGTGTAATGCGTGGACACAAAGTTGTAATCCCAGCAAAATTACAAGCAAAAATTTTAAGGGAATTGCATCAATCCCATTTAGGTATTGTGAAGACAAAGGCGGAGGCACGAGCGCGTGTCTGGTTTCCAGGAATAGATGCGGCTTTAGAGCGTTTGATAGGATCGTGTGACGTGTGCATGCAACAACGACCATCGCCAGCGCGGGCGCCGATTGCGCACTGGGAATATCCTCCAACGCCATTTTACCGGATACATATTGATTTCCTGGGGCCTATTAACGGTGACACCTTTTTAGTGGTAGTGGATGCATACACCAAGTGGGTTGAGGTTTATAATATGAAGTGCAGTACTTCTACTTCAGCAACAATTGACAAGTTGTATGATTTTATGTCTAGATTTGGTATTCCGCGTACATTGGTTAGCGATAATGGTACATCATTTACGTCGCATGAGTTTAAGGGTTTTTGTAGTGTGAACGGAATTTCACACGTGACGTCACCAACATACCACGCAGCCAGTAACGGCCAGGCGGAAAGTTTTGTGAAGATAGTTAAGAAGGGTATTAGAACAAGCTTGCTTAGTGGTACGGGGACGCGAAATTTAAATAACAACCTCCTAAAATACTTGTTTGACTACAGAAATTCCGTTCACACATTAACCGGGTTCTCTCCTGCTGAGCTAGTTTATGGTCGGAAGCTCAGGACGCGTCTTGATCTATTAAAACCCGAATCGCCGTCGCATTCATCCACGGCCCTTGCTAATATTGTTAAACGTAAACAGTGTTTGCAAAATAAGACGGGCGGAAGTAATACTCAAGTATTTGCCCCCAGTAACAAAGTTTATTATAAAAAACACACAGTAAATGGTAAATTCACTTGGTGCAAAGGGATAGTCATTAAAAAAATCGGAAAAGTGTTGTATTTAATTAAAGATGAGGTAACTTCGATGACTATAAGAAAGCATAAGAATCAATTAATACTGTATAGAGGCGACGATTGCTATGACGACAATGAAGAGGATATAGTCCGACCGACCGACCCTGGCGGCTCAACAACAGAAACACAGAATTCTGAACGGACGCCGTCCCAGGGCACTGGAGAAGAAAGTGAAGACACGTCAATGGTTGCAGATACCTCAGGCCTGGCAACAGCAGTCATACCCCCAGAGGTAGTTACAAAGCCAACGACACCAGACAATACCGGGGAGGATGATGAGTACCAGGAGGCTTTAGCTGGCTCTCCTGGCACCGATCATTCTGGAGAAAAGCAACCATTACAGCAGGCAAAGGAGCAGGTGCCAACACCACGGTCTAAACGCAATCGGCCTCAAGTCAATTACAAATTGTACTATTAGGAAGTAAGTTTACTTATAGCTCATATTTGAAGCTTATGAGATTTAAATTGTAACTCTAAGCTAAGGGGAGGAATGTTAAGTATGTGTGCGTGTGTCTACGCACCGATAAGTATAACAGCAATAAACGTCAGTGCGTTACCAGCAAGCAGTTGTATCACTTGTCTATCCTCGTATCTAACAATAATGCATGATCAGATATTTTTAATTATAACAAATGAGAGAAGCTCATAGCAATTGCTTTGTTATAAGATCTAAGAATATTATTATTATAAATAAACATTAAGTAACTTGAATTTAGGACTTAATATAACTTTTATTGAAAACGATTTTATAAATTATGTATATTATTGATTGTAATATTTATGACAAACGGATTTAGGACATATTATATTTAGGGATTTCAATTTTATGGCATCAGATATTAGGTGATATTAAGTTCGGGTAAGTTATCATTCGGACAAATGATGTTTAGGACAAAAAAAGTTATGGCTCTTTAAATTATGGATAAAAATGTTAGGTGACACAATAGAGAACCCTTACCAATAAAGTCACAATAAAACACTATTTAACTTGTTCACTATGCACTTAGCGATTTGAAGGGTGAAATTCGCGACTATATGATTCTACATTTAGTTATAAATCCAAAACTATCTTGCAAATGACTACAAATTCTATAAACTTCCTATGTTACTATTATACGGCGTAACTGTACCGTACCGACACCCAAAAAATCACCGTGTGTGATGAAGTTTATTAACGCTAATTTTCACTATGATAATCCTAGAATTTAGACTATATCTAGGCTTAGGTCTATGTGAGTAGGGGTTGTCGTACCTTTATGGATAGCCCTCGGTAAGCTCCATACAGCGGAGACGAATTCACCCCTTCATCCCCCTCCATGTAGGGGTGGGATGCCGAAAACTATATAAAACTATCATAGGCACGAAGCTATTACCTATTTGGGGTGAATTTACCGTAAAACTATGCTAGGAGGGCTATACAGCTATATGTATCTCTATAGATACGACAACCCTCTACAAAACTACATATGTTTCAACCCTGTCACTCAAGGGGTTGCAACTCTATAAGCGTATATATTTCAAGGGGATAAAAATAAACAGTTTTATTAAAACCCTAATTGCGGCTTTATGCCTTTACATACTACAGACATCTATATATCCCCTGAAAGGATTTTTCAAGGCGGTTCTATTTCAGACATCTAGAAGTGTAGAATCTAGACTTGTATTTTCGGGAAAGGAAGAGGGTAGATGCAAAGTGTTTTATTTGTGTGCATACCTTCACCAGGGCTATTTATCAAAAACCATTGACCAATCACGTATCAGCACCCTCCTGCTCTGTGATTGGTCAGTGTCGCTTTTTAGCTATGCGACTACCTTTGACCTGAATATTGTAGGTCTCAAATTACCAAGCCCTTTCTATTACCTATGTATGTCTGTCTATGTGTGTAAATACCTTGTTACCTTTATATACCTTGATTACCTTATATACCATCGATTACCAGGGTTACCATGTGTTTACTGTTATGTGTAAGGGATAGGATACCCTACCTAACTATATTCTATTTACTTGGGAGAAATAAAGGCTCCAAGGGCTTATATACTGCCTCTTGAGAGCAAACGACTGTAACGAATGTGTTTTATTTCAATAACAAACTATGTATCAACTATAGCTACCTATACTATGCAGCTTTGTTTTTATTTGTTACAGCATTCTATGTACTAACTATAACTACCTATAACTACCTATACTATGTAGTCGTGTTTTTATTTGTTGCAACATTCTATGTACTACTATAGCTACCTAGTTATAGGTAGCTATAGTAGTACATAGAATGTACTACTATAGCTATACTATGTAGCTAAGACGCATCGTCGCGAACACAATTATTAATATTATAATGAGCCAGCAGTTTGATAACGCATTGATTGCCCTGCAGCACCATATCATCATTTATATACATACAATATCGTCACTCAGGAACGCTCTTCAAATACACTCAGCCTGGCACACTACTCTAAAACATTTTTGTTCCACTACTGATACTAGCCCGCACTTCGATTTGATTTCGAAACTATATGGGTACTACTGATAGAAAAAATGTTACAGATAGTAGCCATTTTTCGGCGCGAGGCGTCTACTACATTTGTTTATTTATTTATTTTAACTTTATGTACAATAGTGGTACATGGGTGGACTTAATGCAAAAAGGCATTCTCACCACCACCTTTAGGTTAAAAAGACAACACCGTGGTAGGTGTACATACAACAAATAAATAAAATTGTTTAGTTTGTTCAGTAGAATAAACTTAATAATTTTATTTATTTGTAAAATAAGTATACTTTGATTATATCCAGACATGTTATAATTGAAATTGACGTCCCTCATCGTCTGTGTGAGCTCATGACGTCATAAACGAAAGAAAGTAAAATTTTTATTTAGGAACCCCAAAAGACGAACCAAAAAGATCTATTTCAACAGAAATAAATAAATGATTAATAAAAGCTAATAACATACATTTTTAACTGTGCAAGGCCAAAAAGTTCCTATTTCAGCGTAAACTGCAAAAAGAAAAACATTTATCAATGAAACTCGAATAAAAAATTATGAAAATAAAAAATAGATAACAATTTGATTATGAACCGTGTTAATACCAATTAATACCAAAAAAAAAATAACGGTTTGCATTCCGGGAGCGCCGGCAGAAGTGAAAACTTGAACATTAACGTTGGGCATTTTTGAATATTTTGGAATGGTTAGGGATTAATTTCACACGAATTGCTTTATTTATCAGAAAAAAAGTGTTATCACTCATGTGGTAAAATACGATATTCATTTATTGCGCTATCGAACACAAACATGACAAATTATATTACACTAGCTGCTGCCCGCGACTTCGTCCCCGTGGAATCCCCGATTTTAAAACATTCTTTATCGCTGCTCCGCTCCTATTGGCTTAAGCGTGATGATATATAGCCTAAAGCCTTCCTCGATAAATGGTCTATTCAACCCAAAAAGAATTTTTCAATTCGAACCAGTAGTTCCTGAGATTAGCGCGTTCAAACAAACAAACAAACAAACTCTTCAGCTTTATAATATTAGTATAGATAAAAAAATTAACACTTTTTTTTATTTGTTCTAAAACATACAAACATTTACATTACATGGATGATACGAGTACACTACGATACACTTAATTCTAGATTTAGATATAAGACATCTGTGTCTGAACTAGATATAAAATATCTGTATTTCAGACATCAGCGCTCTTCCATTATTTAGGCAACATTTGGAAATAAACTAAGTAGACCTATAAACACTGTTTTAAAATATTATTTGACTAAAATTGACAGATTTAGGAGAAAAATCTTAATTAGTTGTATAGTGATGTCTTACTTCAGAACTATTACAATAATTTTACATTAAAAAGTTCGTTAAGCTAGTGATTTTTCGCGCAACTGTCCCTCCGTCTTACGAATTTTCGCGCAACTGTCCCTCCGTC
Source organism: Hecatera dysodea (assembly GCA_905332915.2). NCBI lineage: Eukaryota > Metazoa > Arthropoda > Insecta > Lepidoptera > Noctuidae > Hecatera > Hecatera dysodea. Next base: position 20,943,669 of record HG995296.1, on the reverse strand, counting down.
TTACGAATTTTCGCGCAACTCTCCCTCCGTCTTACGAATTTTCGATCGGGTCACGTGTCCTGACGCGAGTTTAACATTTTCACCTATCCCAAAAAAGTGCACAACGCCGCTATAGAAGTTTTCACTTCAAAAAACCTGTAATGTGATGTTTCCAAGGTGGAATTCGAAATTTGCGACGCACGCCTTACTAGTACAAAATTTCTTTAATTTTGGTATGTGATGCTCGCTGTTTGACTTACTGCCATGGGTACTGGTCCACAAGGTCACAAAGATATGTAATTTGCAGGTTTCATTTTACCTATGTTATCGAAATGTTAAAGCAGTAAATTTTGTCTATTTTAATAACGCAGTTTGAGCCCCAGGAAAACCTGAAAGGTGCTGGAATCGCAGATAGAACATTCCATCATCTAGAAAATCTTATCATAATCAGCCTTTTGATGTTCCCACTGCTGGGACACAGGCCTCCTCTCTAAGAGAGGGAATGGGCCGTAATCCACCACGCGGGCCCAGTGCGGGTTGGTGAATGTCACATGTCTTCGAATTTTGGTTCTAGGACATGCCGGTTTCCTCACGATGTTTTCCTGAACGTAAACGTTTTCGTAAACGAATGCGCCTGGCTGGGTTTCAACCCGCGGCCTACTATTCGTAAGTCGGGGCCGTTACCACTCGGCCACCATTGCTCTCACTAGAACATCTTGTTCATCCCTAAATCACATTACGCCAACCTGATTGATCAACCTCCTTTACGAATCCCATCCAATTTTATTAGATGCCGTTCTTTATAATGTACACGGCTGTACGAGGAGGTATGTACCTCCGGACTAAGAGGCCATACTTCAGAGGGCTATTGTTGCTTATTTCCCGTATATTGTCGGCGGCCACTTGATTTGAGTTCCCTGCCTTGTGTCGCCGAAATAGCCCGCTTTTGTGCCCGAGTTGTCATCTCACAGGTATATTATGGAGCTTTTGATACACCGCCTGTTTTTCGGTAGTGATTTTTTGGAGGGATATTGAATTGGATTAAGGTAAAGTGGAATGCGGGTAAATTCCAGGAAAGTCGGAAATCACTAGGTAAAATACACCAAGGATAAAAATTACTTATGAATGACCTATCCCCGGACATGGTCTATCAAAGTGTCAAGTATCATCAAAATCCGTTCAACCGTTAAGAAGTGGAGAGGTAACAAACAGACTGGGTTACTTTTGCATTTATAATATCGACGGTTGAAGTTTCAAATGTTGTAAGAAATGAACAGTACACTTTTGGATTTTCAGCGCTCCGTTTAGTGCCGACGGTTGAAAATCCAACAGTGCATTGTATGTCACTTACGACATTTTAAATTTACACTGGCAATACTGAGAATAAAAAGTACGGTTTAAAAAAAAAGTAACAGTTGGTTAACAGTAATAATAGTTTTAGTTAGTTTAGTTTTAGTTAAACGTCAAAAAATATGATACCGAGTGCCTTTAGTACTCGGTATCATATTTTTTGACGTTTATATATAAAATAAAATATTATGGTAACTCTAGTTATCCATTCCCAAAAAGTAGATTCTTATGGTATATGAAACTCCATAGTTACTCTTACCTATAAGTTTTACAATATTTTGTATACATTAATCAATTGATTAAATCTGAGGACGATGCACTCAAATTAAAACTAAGTACTATAGGGAACGTGCACGGCGTAGACTATGCCATCTAGTGTTACAAATCTGAAACTTTTACGTTGTAAATATTTGACCTGTGCGGCCACCTATACTTCCTGCACCCTCCGTTTAGGGGAAGGTGCACGAAGTAGACTGTGCCATCTAGCGTTGCAAATTTGAAACTTATAAGTAAAATATACTTGACATTGATGCGTCTGTGTTGTCACCTATAGTTTCTGCACGTTTCCTATACTACTAACAGGTAAAAAAATATAATACCTATACAGGTCTTAGATAAGAACTGGGTCTATTAACGATAAAACTTCAGCTACCCACAGTATATTGTTTCAATATAAACCTGCAGGAAGCCGATAATTTTTCTATTACCTGCCCAATAACATGCCCTTTCCCGTCCATAAATGGAGGGGTGTTAAAATTTTAAATTAAACCCCATTTAATATCGCAATAAAGTCTGTCGTAAACTGGAGGGTTGCACACTTCCAACACTGGGGTGACTTTGGTCGATAAATTTACTTCATCTCAAAAGTCGGCCAGCTTTGTGGTTGAAAATGCTGAAGAATGTGTGGTTTATTGAATTTTTATTTTGTATATAGTTTTTTCTTGGGATGAGGAAATTTATAGCGTCTCATTGAGAAAGTGTTTCGCCTTACTAAATACTCTGAAATACTGAAGATATATGTGACATTCACCAACCCGCACTGGGCCCGCGTGGTGGATTACGGCCCATTTTCTCACCTAGAGAGGAGGCCTGTGTTCCAGCAGCGGGAACGTTAAAAGGCTGATTATGCTACTGAATTATGTTATTTTATTGCTACCTAATAGTAGTGTGTAGATACACTGTTACATCAAACATTAACCTCAGACATCAACCTACATGGTTCTCATATGATTTGACCAGTGCGGATTGTATGGACTGAGACTTTGACCTCTGAGTTTGTTTTGTTGTTTCTTCTCAGGGTAGTCAGCAAGGAAACACCGGCTTCATCTAGCTTAAAATTACCAGAAATATTTGACGTATAAAAGTATTATGTTTAAGCTAATTACAAAATAAATATAATTTTATCATTTATCATCTCAAGACGATCAACGATGCTGCACGCTAGTTTTACATAAAACCTAAAAAGGTGTAATTTTAAAATAACTTTTACGGGACTAACAGTAATATCCCGAAAAATCGTCTGTCCCATACATAGAAATGAGCATAACTGGACAAAATGAAATATCTGATAATTTCTTTCGCCATTTCAGGTTTGGAAATTGGAAGTAAAAGTTGTTCATAATGATGAGTAGAATGACCCCTTTTTAGGTAAAGAGCAATTAGATTAAATACAACGTAGAACATAATGAAACGTTCCACGTTGTATTTAATCTAATTGCTCTTTACGCTTCATTACCGTGTTACCCAGTTAATGGGTCATGGAGGTCTGGTAGGCAGCCGCTCCACGTTAAATACTGGTATTCAGCTGAATCCGGTATGACTAGAAGCCGACCCCAATATAGTTGGGAAAAGGCTAGACAGCTGATGATGCTCTTTACGCTTCATTAAAAGACACAAGCCTCTTTTAAAGACCCCAACACCAAACAGTACTAAGACCTAGCCCACATTATGAAACTTTAACGTAACGTTTTAAAGTTCCATCACAAAGACTAAGGTAGTAACACTTCCTAAGTTGGGAAGATAAATTTACTTCGTTTAAAATCAAGAGCTCTCTGAGGCTAGAGTTTCCTGTGCAATGTGGCCGGGATACGTTAATATTAACTCCCATGAAACTTCCATGGGAAGCGGTGGTTTAAAAGAAATATGGCTTGAAACTACTTCTTTTTTCTTTAACTAGGAAAATGCCAGGGCGGCTTCGCGTGGGTGTAATGCTGATACTATATGTACTACAGAATGTGTTTATATAAAACGTTCACAGGTTTTTATGATAAAAAAACGTGTTTATTTACGACATCACATTAGAAACCTTTAAAATTAATTATCCGTGTTTCTCTACTATATTATGCATGTATTATACTTATAAAGCCTCCTCTTGAATCACTCTATCTATTAAAAAAAACACACCAAAATCCGATGCGTACTTTTAAAGATCTAAGCATACATAGGGACAAACAGACAGCGGGAAGCGACTTTGTTTTATACTATGTAGTGATAACGGTCTTAGAATAAAAATATTAGGTAAGAGGGTCGTATGCTTTGTAAATGACTTGAATATCAAGCCTGTTGTCTCTTGGCTAGGCAGGGCATATTACAAAAAAATAAATTAAATTTTTTAAAAACCCCCGACACAAAAACCTAAGTTCCCTTTAAAAAGTAAAAAAATATAAAAACTCAATCTTAAAGTACCTAAGTATGTATCAATAATTCTAAAAAAAATACGTCTCGTTGGGGGACCTCTCCAAACCTAACAATTTAATTACAAATAGTCTATTACCTAACTAACCCCCTAAGTCACCCAGCGCGACGTATTTAATTATAATATAATGTTTTTTATTTTATTAAATTTCTATATAATGCGTGGACTGTCTGAATTAAATAAATTATTATTATTATAACACCCCTCTTTTCCCGTGGGGGGTTAAAATGTGGGTATTTACAACAATTTAATAATAATATATATATATATATATATATATATATATATATATATATATATATATATATATATATATATATATATATATATATATATATATTAATAATAATAATAATATTCTTATGCTATCAGTGCCAGCATATGCCAGGAGCGTGCCCTCCACCTTTTTGGGCATATTATGCGTTCATCCAAGTATAATCTGAAAAGGCTCATGATATTGAGCCGGGTCGAAAGAAAGCGCGCTCAAGATAGACCGCCGGCAAGATGGTCCGATGCCATAAAGAGGGCAGTTGGTGGCAGCATGTACAGAGCGGTCCGCGCTGCAGAAGACCGCCTGGTTTGGAAACGCGTCGTATGTGGTCGCGATCCTCAGCAGGGAGGGAGCGACGAAGAAGAAGAATCTGCCAGATATTTTGAATACAAAATTGACCTGAACTGAGTTCCTTTTTTCTTTGGCTCAATATTGGTCTAAAAAGTAGTGGCCACTACTTTTTTATTAACCAACTTCTAAAAAAGGAGGAGGTTCTCAATTCGGATGTTTGTATGTTTTTTTTTTTTTTAATGTTTGTTCGCTCATAACTCCGTCGCTTGTGAACCGATTTGAAAAATTCTTTTTTTGTTGGAAAGGGTATACTTTCCAAATGGTCCCATGAAAATTTTATCGAAATCGACCAAACGGTTTTCGAAAAATCTAAAAAATATATCTACATTATCTACATTGATGACCTCTTAGTTTACTCTGCAAAGAAGCAGTAATTTTTTTTACCCCAATGTGACTGGTTCGTTTAGGTGGGGGGAGGGGAGGGGATGTAGGTACCACTAAAAAGTGAAAAATAAAAAACTTTTTAACTTTTACACAAAAAATCAAAGAAGTGCAAAATAACTTTAATTTCGGAAGTCGGTGTTCAAAACACGAAAAAGCAACCACAAACACCGAGTTCCGAAATTAAAGTTATTTTGCACTTTTTGATTTTTTGTGTAAAAGTCGGTTGTATTTTTTTGTAAAAAGTTTTTTTTTGTGTAGTCAGAATATATAACTGGGAACCCAGTACTGCTGTAGTCAATTATTACTGGGTACCCAGTTATGTATTCTGGCTTACAGTTGGCTCCTAAGCTTAAAGTAGCGGAAACTGAGTCTGTATTCTTTAGTTTTGCGCAAGAAACTGTATAAACAGATAATTATAGCGTTCAAAAAGACTTAAGAATCTACTTTCAGCGTAGAGCGCGGAATTATTTCGTTTTGTTATAAAATCTAAGAACTTTTGCTTCTTTATTCAACTATATTTTTTGCAATTATAATGAATATGTTTTTCTCTTTTCTACAGCTAAAAAATGATAATTATCATGGTTTAGAATGAAAGTATTTATAAATGTTTGAATCGGTAAGAATCGGTAAAGGAAATATCGCATTTATATCGAAAATAAAAAGTACATTATTTTGTAAGACCTGTTTATTATAATTATCAATAATTCAATAAATAACTTTAAAGACAACAAAGTAAAAATCAAGCTAAGGTTAATAATATGGGTTGGTTAAAAATTTGTCCACATTGCTGTTTGTGAGAAAAGTGCCCAGAAACACTGGCTTGGCCAAAGGACTGACCATTTCCTCGGCGAAATGCTGATTGTGTGGCTAATGGCAAGGTCAGCCGTTTGGTCATGTAAAGAGTTAACTGTTTCTGGTGTCAATGGAGAAGTCATGGCGGCCTGGGCGGTTAAATCAGGACCCCCGACCTCATCAAATTGTCAGAGACATGGCCTAACAGTCTTTAGGTGGCCACGAGATTAACGGTGGCAGCAGGGGGGTATATACCTCCAACTACCTGCCCGGCGGCAGGGTTAGTGTACACCGAGCCTGCTCCCGCTCTGCCACAGTTCCTCTTTGCTTCTCAGAGGGACACACGTTGGAGCGTCCCTCCTATCTTTTTTCCTTCTCTTTTCTACCTCCCATGGCCACCTCTGGACCCGACAGAATATTACAGCACAAGAACCCGTAAGAATGACGTCCCTAATGGGTAGACGTTGCCAGTACCCCAGGGTGCACCGGTGCCTGCAAACTGGCCTTCCGTCCGGACGTATCCATAAGGGAACTCCCGTCTACAGGCACAATGGCAGGTTTTCTGTCCAAGCACCCCATTTTGAGAGCAGCGGTGGCCGAGTGGTAACGGCCCCGACTTACAAATTGTAGGTCGGTTCAAACCCAGCCAGGCGCGTTACTTTGTGTAATTAATTTCATAGCCACTGCTCTCAAAATGGTGAAGGAAAACATCGTGAGGAAACCGGCATGTCGTAGAACCAAAATTCGAAGACATGTGACATTCACCAACCGGCTTGGGCCCGCGTGTTGGATTACGGCCCATTCCCTGTTCTAGAGAGGAGGTCTGTGTCCCAGCAGTGGGAATGTTAATGCATATGCTAATGCACCCCATCTATACTTATACCATGTCCAACCATGTGTAAAACCGATCACGTTGCCATTTACGTGTTGATACTTATTTTATGAGCAAAGTATATGCGCCAAGCCGAACAAACGTACGACAGTTCCAATATCATAGACAAGCGACCGGCTCCGGCTTTTCATTTTTGAGTTGTATTTCTATCGTGAAACTGCTGCCCTGACATAGGCAGCCCTAATAGTTTGTAATATTTAATGTCATATGCGTCTAAAATAGGGGAATAAACCATTTTTCTTTCTTTCTTTCTTTTCTACGACCGTATTTTTTATAAAAGGTTTTAAAGTTTTAAATAATAAACTTTACAATTATGATTACAAATTAATTAAATTCTTTCTACTTTAAAAATAATGTGTAGGTCTGTTTCTTACTAAGTACTAAGCGTGAGGACGTTCGCTCACACTGCATTTTTCTTTTCTTTAGCATTTTTATACCAGTCATAACTTTTAATTTCAGGTCCGATTTGAGTTATTTAAACAGGAATTCACATGTACATAATCAACTTTGATTATTTAATTATTTAGATAGATAAGGATTACAATCATGATACGAATGTCATCATCTTTAGATTCTAAGTTTTGATTGACAAATTTGAACAAAAAGCGGTTATTATGACTTAATTATTATATTTAGATATACAGCCTAGCAGAGTTTTCTGTGGGTATTCATAAGTTCTATAAAAATGTAGTACATTATTAATTTATATCATCAACATTTTTCGCCATGCAAGCTAAAGACTGACTTTTATAGACAAATGTTTGATTCCTTGATTAACAATCAGCGTCATATTTCAGTTAATCTATACAAAACTTCAACTAATTATACACTTAAACTTTCCTTATGAATAACTTCATGTACTGGTCAAAACTGCAACAAAATCTGTTCAGTAGTTTATGAGTTTACCGCAAACAGACAGACATGCTGAGAAATTTTGCTTTATAATATGTAGTTATGTACCGATATTTAAAATACACATACTATGTAAAAGTACCCAGGTATCTGCTACAATTCCACAAACTACTTCACGTACTTCGGTTCGTAGTAATTCTCAAGGGTGCTACAAGAAAATTGTAACACAATATATATGACATTACTAAGAATCTTTAAAGAACATTTAATAGGATCTAGAGACATTTTCTGGGAAATGTTTACATGAACATAGTAAAATATTTAAGATGATTGTGTTCTGGTTTTATAAAACGAGTTCTTTTTTCAATAAAAATAATGTTTACATACAAGAAACATTAATTTATTTACAATGTAATTGATTGTTTTTCAAGAATTCAGTTACAGTTAGCTTCATATTTTTAATATGTGTCTTCATTCCATGACATTTCCCGCTCAATGGAAAATTACGCGGGTCATTCCTGTACCCAAAGGTAAGGCGGGATCGGATATAACTGGCTATAGACCGGTGGCCGTGCTAGCAACACCGGCCAAGGTTTTCGAGTCTGCTATCCAGCGCTGCATGCAGCAGCAGGTACAAGCACAGCTGGCTGATGCGCAGCACGGGTTCCGGCCGGCGCGCAGCACTGCCACCAATCTAATGAACTTCATGGCACAAGTGGTGCCGGCGGTAGATGCTGGTGTGCAGGTTGATGCTGCTTATTTTGATTTTCGGAAAGCTTTTGACACTGTCGACAATGACATCTTACTAATGAAGCTCGCAGAAGTTGGCTGCACACCACATCTATTACACTTCTTTGCCAGTTATATGCAGAATAGACAACAGTACGTTGATTTTAATGGGTGTGAATCCGACCCATATTACACCTGGTCTGGCGTGAGCCAAGGCAGCAATTTGGGGCCTCTCGAATTCATCATAATGATAAACGATTTGCCGGAAGTCGTTAAACATGGCTCTTGTTTATTATTTGCGGATGACCTTAAGTTGCTGCTCGAGGTTAAGAGTGAATCCGATTGCGAACGATTGCAGGAGGATATAGATAGGGTAGTGGAATGGAGTCGGGACAACAAGCTTTCCTTCAACGTTTCGAAGTGCTCGGTAATGAGTTTCACGCGCGCGCGTGCTCCTCTAGTACATGAATACTTGTTGGGCGCAGAGCCTATGCAACGTGTCACAGAGGTGCGGGATCTGGGGGTTGCTGTCACTCCTGAACTTTCGTTTCGCGAGCATATTACGAAGATCTGCAGGAGGGCGTTTAGAAACTTGGGGTTTGTTCTAAGACAGACAACGCATTTCACTAACATCACAACAGTCAGGATCCTGTATGACGCACTAGTCAGGAGTCATCTTGAACATAGTGCAGTCATATGGGCTCCGCATGAGACCAAGTATTCGGTAATGCTAGAACGCGTCCAGAACAAGTTCACGCGCCACTTGTACAGGAAACTTTATGGGGTGTATCCGTTTTACCCGTTGATGTACCCCACTCTGTTTGTGCTAGGTATGGTCGGGTACAACCAATTGAGAGTACGACGGGACGTCACGATTGTTTCTTATCTGGTTAGGTTACTTCGTGGCATTGAGCATAACCCAGGGGTGCTGCAGCGTCTGAGTTTATGTGTACCAGACAGATACGTGTGGAGGCGGCGCCGCCCGCCGTTGTTGGCCGTGCCGGTTGCTAGGACCAACCTGCTCGCCAAAACACCTTTGACCCGCGCAATCCAGCTTATTAACGATCTTCACATCAAGGTCGATGTATTTACATGCCCTTTGAGTGAATTCGTAAAAATTCTGCTATTTATTTTATGTTATTGTGTAGATTAGAGTAGGCTATAAATGTTTTTGTATTTTACTATTTTTTAGGTTAATTGCTTTATTATAAATAAGTTGATTTTAAGACCGCGCTATCGCATTAGGTATACACCTGTAATGATAGTTGAAAGGGAGATAATAAATAAATAAATAAATAAATAAATAAATAAATAAATAAATAAATAAATGATAAAGGAAAAAAAACCTAGAGTGCGCAACGTTTAAAAATATAAAATATAGCTTATGTTACTTGCTGATAATGTAACTTTCTATTGGTGAAAATATAATTAATATCGATCCAGTAGTTTCGGAGCTTAGTCGGTAAACAAACTAACAAAAAAATCTTTCCTCTATATAATATTTATTAATAGCAGCGCCCCGCGGTGTCACCCGCATAACAAACATGCATCCATACTTACAAACTTTCGCGTTTATAATATTAGTAGGATTTCAGATAAAAGCTTTACATGCGGGTGTCCTCTAGTCTACATCTTGTCCACACCATATTCATCAATTTGCGTAGTACGTTTTAGTTCAAAAATATATTTTGATAAAGCAAGCGGTTCGGCATGAATATACATTTTAGGCTCTTTTAGCGTACGATCTTTCTTATTATCGCTAAACCATCCCAGAAGACGTTTGAATATGTATGGAAATAATAGACGTTTACAAGCGTCCTCAGGGGCATGCATGTGTACCAGCTATGTACATACATATATGCAAATATACATCACATGGTCATGTTGTCCGTTTGTTTAGTGACACGTGCTGCGACTAAGGGCTAAAATAGGACGGTCGTGTGGGGATTACCGGGACAGCTGTAAATATTCAGCATCAAGATAGATGCAGTATTGAAGATCGGATGGGATGTCAATTATCACCTTGGCTTGGCTGTTCTTTGTTTTTTGACCTGTGGTAGACATATCAGCAGTAACATGAGTTTAAAAATTGGCAGTCACTCTCATGGGCTTATAGTGATTTAAGTCACTGATCTACATAATATTACTAGCACTTTGCCAGCGACTTCGTTTGCGCAGATTTAGTACAAATAATTTCCACCTCCGTTTTACCCTCTTAGGGGTAGAGTTTCGTAAAATCCGTTCTGAGCGGATGTCTATGATACATTTTAGGTTTGTAGGTGTTATGGTTTGTGAGATTTCATGATTAATCAGTGAGTCATATTTCGCTTTTATGTACAGAGGAAATATCTTTATGTTTGTACCAAATAAGCTCCGAAACTACTGGACTGATTTTAACCATATTTTCAGCACTGGAAAGCTACACTATCAGCGAGTATTATGATACTCGCTAATAATGTAGCTTTTCATTTTATCTTTTTAGTAAACGGGAACGGGAACTACGTCGTTCCCGTGGGAATTCTGATGGAATCGCGGGGCGTTGCTAGTTTTTTTATTGTGTCATACAATAAGAACATTTAACAGCCAAGCCATATCTTATACCGAGATGGATTTGTCTTCTAGGTCATCTGTTATCGCTAATAGATTATCACTTTGACTAAGCCCTCCTTTTCTATTGGTCAACAATATCGTATAGCTTACAAATTCATATTTGTGCAGTCAAAAATTACATTTTGTTTTACACAACTCTTTAGCAAAGCTTACCTATTTTGTTCCCTCGTCTTAAACCATCCCGGTTCATAAAATTTGAATGAAAATACTAACGTGTGTACGGAGCGTCGCCGGGGGATTGTGCATGTTCAGAACTATCCACAACATGCTGGGGATACACTGGGGGATGGCTGAGTCGTACGAGATGGATAAACGTTACTGGGTATGGTTAGGAGTGGTGTATAAGGTGGGTTTTCGGGGAATTATAGGGGGATTTTAATATGAGATACGTAGTGGAGGAAGAGCTGAATTATAGCTAGTAGTTATTAAGAAGGTGTATTACACAAGGAAACTTTATTTCACGAGAGTATTACTGATAAAAAACTGCTGTTTGACGGGAAATTTGACTATAAGATTTCTATTTTGAACGACTTCTAAAAACTTTTTTTTCAACGAAACACAATCAAGTTCTTCTATTTGTTGTTATATATTTTTTTTTGTAACAAAAAGTTTTTTAATTATACTTTTTAATAGTGGATACCACACCACACCACAGCGTGTTTTAAACGTAAACGTGGCGTAAACTGTAAACAGACATAAGATTTCAGCAATCCCAGAAGATTTGCTATCATTTATTGAAGAGTTCCGGGTTTACAATAACCAAGTGAATAGAAATGAAGAACATATAAGAATGTTTGTATTAGTTGTTCCCTGGCGTGTCGTTAACTAAGTATTATTCTACCTGTACGTAGTTAGACGATGCACTGCCTGTATATATACATACGTAAGGTAAACAAGTGTGTACATATGTATGTTTGTACGTGAACGTGGGGATTGCAGTTTGCACGCTCCAACACCAGCGTGAAATCGCGAGCTGTTAGGTTAAGGACACACCGACTGGGGTTGTGGAATTTGTTCGAAAGAGTCACCGCGGCCCTGGAACGCAAAGGGCATTAGATGGAACACGGATGGGTTTTAGTCAGTAAGAGTCTGACACTCCTTTCCGGAACGGAAGAAGTCATTTGAAGATTTCCCTTCCATACAAAACAGTTAAGGACACACCGAGGGTTAAAATAGGGATAATTTTGTTGTTCGGCTGTCATGAAAGTATCAGTATTATTTATTGTATTTTACAGTTTTAGGAAAACTTACAGCTAATCATTTCTTACGCTTTTTTGAAGTGAAAGCGCTGAAAATTCATCATATTGAATAGTCAGTTTTTAGATTTGCATATGTTATGTTTTTGCAAGTTGTTTACCTCTAAAGTTCACCATAATTCTAAAATTTGATTTTAGCATGTTTTGTGAGCAACTCGTTGGAGAACCAAAACCAGCTCACACTTGCAGTCATGACTACAATCATCTTACTCGTTTAGTACTCTATACAAAATCTTCATGCCAAACAAGACAATTTTAAATCCAAGACACTTTAAAATTAAATCCAAGACACTTTAAAATTAATTAAACCCCAATCATATTTGTCACAATTCATATTATTACGAGTATAATTATAATGGAATATTCATCTATACAGCTATGTATAATAATATAAAGCTGAAGAGTTTGTTTATTTGTACAATAAAAATAATTTCAACGAGAACAATGTTTCTACAACTTTGTAAAAAGTTATTGATTTAAACGAGTGTCTGCGGAGTTTCTTGCACGTAGATCTACGCTTTAGAACGTGCAGATACATATCTACACATGACCGACCTTGACATTTCAAAAGTTTCTGTAAATGGTTTAATTGGAATAAATGCTTTGAGTTTGGAACTACTGGTTCAGATTGAAAGACATTTTTTTTTAAAACGTTACGCCCCACACTAGGATTTACTCCTGTATCGTGGGTGCATTCACAAACATGAAAACTCACATACACAAGACACCCAGACCCGGAACAATTATCTGTAGGTCATACAAACATTTGTTCCGTGCGGGGATCGAACCCGCGACATGTTGCACAGCAGCCGAACGCTCAACCACTGCGCCAACCGTGTCGTCAATGGTGCTGGATAGCCCATTTATCAAGGAATGTGATATAGCATCACGCTTCGACCAATACGAGCGGAGCAATAATGAAAAATGATGAGTTATTTTCTCTCTCTCTCTTTTGTGACACTGACGAAGTTGCGCAGGTGAGCTAGAACTAGAATAAAAAAAAACAATAAAGTATTTTTTTTATCTATACTATACAGGGTGTTAAAATAGCCGGCGTTATTGCTAAGAGCAATCTATCAAATAAGATCTTTGGACGGATTTCAAAGAAAGAAGGAAATACAGAACTGCATCTTTTTTCAGGAATGAAATAAATCTTTTTACTATTTTACCTGAAATCTTGTAATATAGGGAAAGGTAGAAAAGTTATCAGGAAAATTATTTTCATTTTAATAACCATTGTTCTCGGGAAGTCATCGTTTGTAGTTGATACGTTTATTATGAAAAGCGCCGTTACTCAGGAATGCACTGTTAACATTTAATGCATTATTTTTTGAGATTATGTCAGTACCCGCTTGACTGATACTAAAGGCGAACAATAAAAAACATATAAAATTAAAAATTAAAAACAGTTACAAAACATTTTACTAAGAAGATGCGTCTGTGTTTCCGAACGCATTCAACCCTAATCTCTTTAAAGTTAGAGTGAACAGGTTTCTTCTGGGTAAGCTCATTCCATCGTCGACTTTGTCTCTGTCACCTGTGACCTAGACTAGAGTCAAAAGCAAATCCATTTCAAAGTAAAAAAAAAAGTGTTGTGTGTGGCATTTTACACGAAATGTTCTAGTTAAACTAGAGGTTATCTTTTATCTTTATGTAAACAATAACATACAAAAATTATCTTTCTTTCAAAACTTTACGGCATCATGTAAGAACAGTTATGGGACATCATCCAAAGAGGAACCCTTTAAACAAATTCCCATAAGAAGCAAGCGAGAGTATGTCATAGAGGCGTGTTGCCTGTCGTTTCAGTATTCAAATACACCTACTCATAAATTTTGTGGGCTATAACATTATACCCACGTGCTTACTTAAAGAGGAAACAAGTTTATGTTTTGTTTTTTTTTTTGGGAAATCTTGTTTATCAAACTAGCGACCCGTCCCGGCCAGCTCCACGTGTATGTTTAAATATAGAATATGTTACTCAGGGATAATGTAGCATTCTAATTGGTAAAAGATTATTTGAAATTGGTTCAGTACTTTTCGAGTTTATTTGTGACGAACATACAAATGTTTCCTCTTTATAATGTTAGAGTAGATGATGATGATGAGTAGATGGCGCCATGTTACCGCCTCAAATTAGCACAGAGCAAAAGTTCCACTGTTGGGCAAAGACTTTTTTTAAACAGAGTAAGAACGAGTTTAATAAATCTAAAATTATAATTTCAGCTTATATCTCTTAATACTTAATATTCAAAGTCAAAACCAATCAAACCAGTCACAATCAGACAGAGAAAGAGAGAGAGTCAGTCAGTCGCAATTACATCATCATCATCAAAACAGTTTGAAAATAAAATATTATAGTGAATCTAGTTGTCCATTTGCAAAAAGTAGATTCTTATGGAGAAAAACAGACAAGAAACTCCTTAGTTACTTTTTTCACATTGTCATAAAGATTCCGTTGTAAGAGAGAAACGGAGCTATACAGGACGGATAGAAGTTGGTATCCCTTTTTGCCTGGTTTCCTTACGGATTTTCTTAAACCGATGACTGTTTTACAAACCAAACTATCATTCGCTTGTCCAAACCATAATAGTAACTGAAGGTATACCGGTTCACAATTCAAAAATTCAAAATTCGAACAACCAAACGTGACGTAAATTTGGCAAACTGACACAACATAAATAAATAAAAGCATTCACATCCCAGTGTGCCCCCGCCCTAACATCGGACGACTGGTCTATCGGTCGTGCGGAAATTGCTGGGTCTTAAATTATACACACGTACTACGTATACGGTTCACTCAAATATAACACCTCCCACAATGTTCTTACTTCAGAATATTCCGTAAAAATTTCGAGAATGGGAAGCATTTTGAAAAATTCCGAGTTCACACCGAACATTTTGGGTTTAATTTTGGATGTTTAATGCAGTTTGAGACGGCTTACGTGGGTTAAATATGGTTTTATTTTGTCGTGTGAAAGTAAAAGGGAATAATGGAAATGAGAATTATGATGCGGGATATGTTTTTGTGAATATTTAATTACTAAGAGTGGCGTTGGATGATTTCTGCGTAATCTTGACGTAGAAGCTACTCTCAGGCTCCTAGAATTTGTTGCGGAATTTGTTCGAAAGAGTCACCGCGGCCCTGGAACGCAAAGGGCACCAGAAGGAACACGGGTGGGTTTTTATCAGTAAGAGTGTGACACTCTCTTCCGCTCCGCCCAGAGCGGGAGAAGTCATTTCATGATTTCCCATCCAAAAAAAAGAGGCTCTTAGAATTTAAAGTTAATTTTATTTAATGACACTGAAGAAGATTACTTGATATGAGGAAGTCATTTGTCAATTTTTTCTGATGGTACAGTCGTATCTCAATCCAGAGTAAAAACATACCAGATAGGAAAGCCAATTAACAAGAAAACAAAATCTTCGCCTCTGACATTTTGTTCCCTAATTCAAACCTACCTTCTTTTCCAATTCCCAAATCACTAACCACGCAACTAATTACATTTAAGGCCAGTTACACACTGTCAGAAAAAAAGCTAACCATCTAAAGCTACACTGTTGGACAAAAGATATCTACAGCTATGTACACTGTCGGACAAAAGATATCGCCTCGGAGCAACGACCGGCGAAAGGTAAACAGGCAATAAAAAAGAAACGATTATCCGAACTTAACGATCGGTTAGCGTGCGTTTAAGTTACAGGATTAAACGACGGTTAGAGATATGTGAGTGTTTTAGTTAATGTGCATGTAATTATCTGCCGTGTGGATTAAGTGGGGATACCTTTTTGTTCGGTTGTTTCATCAGTACGGAGCTACTAAAGGTACGTATCCTCCATAATAGCATTGTACCCACACAGTTAAGCTTGAGTTGATTAGTTGTGATATTTGGTGTAAAATAAAGTATATTGTAGATAATCACTAATCTAGGCAATCGGTAAAAATGGACTGATCGAGAGGAATGTAATATTTAAAATACTAAAGTAAAACAAGTAACCCAACGTAGCGCTCGTTGAGCTAGCTTGCTTATCTTACCAAAGATAAGAACTGAGTTCGGCAAGAAAAATTTAACATTTCAAGGAGCACAGTTGTATAACAAAATACCGTCATGCATAAAAAATGTACACTGCTTCAATGCATTTAAGAAGCAATTAGCGCAATATCGTCGCTGCGCTTGCCATAATCGCTATGTGTTTTAGTACACTTATATTTTAGCTATGTGAATTATTATAACACTTAGCGTGTTTATATGGATCTTTCGATGTATGAACGTCACATAACTACATTCCTAACTCTTTAAATATTGTATTTATCATATAACTATATCATAAAGTATATGTGCGTATTGGATTAACGACTAAAATTGCATAAAAAGCCGAAAATAACTAAATAAGACATATCGACTTTTGCATGCGAAACGACGATATGTAATAAATAAAAAATAACGAAACACCTTCAACTAGAAATTATTTCAAGTAAGATAATGCATTGGATGAGTGAAACACCCAATATTTGTTATTGACGAACTCGATGTAATATATTTAGCATAACGTAAACATTGTTCTCATGAAAGTAAGTGACTTTGTGTCTTTTTGAGAATAAATATCTTTAAACCTTAAATATATTTATCTGCCACACATGGGTAAAGTGTTGGACGTTGGTGGTGTTATGTAGTGTTTCAGTGGTCCCGTTTACATTTGAGATCTGGCGCAAATACTAGTCAGTATTTGAGTTATCCCTAATAATGCGTAGCATTCAATTACATTGATGATTTGTTCTCATTTTCACTTGTTGATGTAAAATGAAAAAAAAAATAGAAAACTGTACACGGTGATTTGGACGAGCACCTTAGTATTTCGAGGTGGTCCTTTTCTAGTTTTGGTGAAGATCTTGATGAAGAACGGAGATACGAAACGGAATTCTTCAATAAATGAGAGCAAATCTTCCGCGATTACTGAAATTGCATGTCTGTTTATTGTTTACACCAGTTTATAATACGCTGTGGTGGAGTATCATCACTAAAAAGTGCAAATTAAAAACTGTTTTACAAAAAATAAAATCTAACCAATAGAAGTGGGTTGTATTTTGTTGTAAAAAAGTTTTTTTGGAGTCGTTTACAATAGGAATCTAATAATCAAATCGCATGTCAAACAGCAGATTTTTTGTCAGTAATACTCTCGTGAATAAAATAAAGTTTCCTTGTGTAATACACCTTTCTAATACATAACTAGGTGATAGGTACGTTTAGCTGTGGGGTATCACCACTAAAAAGTGAAAAATAAAAAAGTTTTTACAAAAACGATGAAACAATAAAAAACACCGACTTATGAAATGAAAGTTACTTTATACTTTTTGTGTGTTTTTATTTAGATAGAAGTTGGTTGTATTTTTTATAATAATACTGCAAATGAAGGGGAGTATCCCCTCAGAATAAAACCTTCTTACTAAGAAATTACACGTTCAAAAATAACCCAGGATGTCTGCTAAGAGATAATAAAAGTAATTAATACGGGAACTCATAATGATTTCCTATAAGCTACACGTGTGAACTACAGGATGTTGTTACAGGATATTGTTCTTCATTAATAGAACAAACACCATGTATATGTAAGGTAAACACATATCGCTGCGTGTAATTAGTTTGGTGTAGTTCGGTATTTAGAATGTTGTCAGCTTAGAAGTTAATTTTGATGAACGATTTAATTAATATTCAATCATACAACTGGCTTGTACTACGGAATTCACCCGTGTGAAAGTCGGAAAATATCTCAAAGTAATACTTCAAGCATAAAAGGTCTCATATGTTCTAATCCAGGGCATCAAGTAAAATGTAAAACATCCAAAAAATAACACTGCTGAATTTGTCATGTTTTCTATACTATCTATCTATACCAATATTATAAAGAGGAAAGATTTGTATTTTTGTATGTAACGAATAAACTCAAAAACTACTGGACCGATTTCAAAAATTCTTCCACCATTAGAAAGCTATATTCACCCTAAATAACATAAACTATTTTTTATCCCCATATTCCCACGGGAACGGGAACTACGAGGGTAAAACCGCGGGGCGCTGCTAGTAGGTATTAAAAGTAGAGTGGAGCTTGATTCAAGAGCGTTGATTATGTTAGCCGTTACCAAAACCAAACGGAATCAATCCAAATTGTTACTCGAAAATGTAAATCTATTTAAATCATTACAGCACAGCATTAGTACCTACTTACCTGAATTCCGTGAACATCATACATCGGTTGTTTATCATTTCTATGCCATTTTATTCCATTTCAATTATAATATCTGGCTTATTTGGTGAAGGATTTCTTTAAGTATGTTGAAAAAAAAAAACTTTCTACAAAAAATAAAACCGACTTCTAAACAAAACACCAAAAAGTACAAAATAACTTTAATTTCGGAAGTCGGTGTTCAAAAAATGAAAAAGGAACCACAAACACTGAGTTCCGAAATTAAAGTTATTTTGTACTTTTTTGATTTTTTATTTATTTTTTAGATGGAAAATCATCAAATGACTTCTCCCGCTCTGGACGGAACGGAAGGGAGTGTCAGACTCGTACTGACTAAAACCCACCCGTGATCCTTCTTGTGCCCTTTGCGTTCCAGGACCGCGGTGACTCTTTCGAACAAATCCCGCATCATCATATGAGTACCTAGGTCGTTACTAACCGATGTTTGACCTTTACTATCTGACAAAAGGTCCCGCCCTCTGATGCCTATAGTTTCACAGTTTATGTACATAATACATATTCCTGAAACTATTACAATTTAAAGGAGCTTTACAAGGCTAACAGTTAATGTAAGTTAAAATGGTTTTTGTTTATTTTTGCTAAATACCTTTGTGTTTTAAGGTTGTCTAATGCATGGGTTAATTAGATTCTCTCAATTATTTTTAGCTTATAACTTTTTTTTAAGTCTGCAAAATTATCAAATGACTTCTCCCGCTCTGGGCGGAGCGGATGGGAGTGTCAGACTCTTACTGACTAAAACCCAGCCGTGATCCTTCTAGTGCCCTTTACGTTCCAGGGCCGCTGTGACTGTGTGGACTTCAGATCAGGATAAAAAGTGTATATTGTGTACGTTTAACTTAACTTGTGTGGATAGTTATTTCTCTGGGATGGGGTTCCTTGCTGATGGTAAAGGGTTTCTCCATCTTCTTCAATAATGCTCGTCGTATATTTATTTATAAAAGGTAGTGATTAAGATTACTTTTACAAGATATAAGAAATTATAATAAATCTGTAGAGAGGTCAATTCTGTACAAGGAATATATTTTCAAAATAACTATCAGGGGGTGATTAATGATCGATACTGGTGCCAAAAATGCAATCAGTAAAATTTTTGTCTGTCTGTCTGTCTGTCTGTCTGTCTGTATGTTCTTTATAGAAACAAAAACTACTCGACCGATTTTAACGAAACTTGGTGCAATTATTCTTCATACTCCTGGGCAGGTTATAGTATACTTTTCATCACGCTACAATCAATAGGAGCAGAGCAGTGAAGGAAAATGGGAGAAGTTACTCCATTTTTTAAGCTTCCGTCGCGTGTGTAGCCTTAATGGTTAAAGTTACATAGAAATCATGTATTACGGAAATATTCTACATAAAATTATCTAAAAAATATCCCGAAATAGCATATGTCTATCTTTTGTCAATTTTAAACCGATCGGGCTGAGAGTTTCAAAATCGGGGGTAAAGTAACTATTCCACGCGGACGAAGTCGCTGGCAGAAGCTAGTAAGAAATAAACTTTAAGTCTAACAATATACACTAAAATAAACTAAAATCGTCCTAACTAGAATATGGCATCAAAATATTCGTCTGCATCGCTATCGACTGGAAGTGAGCCCAAAAGACAATGCTTATCGTCTGTCCGAAGTTTAGTAGTAGTAAATTAACTTAACTTTTTAAAATCTGCACTCTAATTACTACTGTACTAATGGTTATTTCTTGACCCAAAAATTGGAATTTAAATTTTATTTATTTGTTGTACATCTACTACAGTGTTGTCTTTGTAACCCAAAGGTTGACTGGTAGAGAATGCCTTGTTGCATTAAGTCCACCAATGTACCACTATTGTACACGCAAAAATAAATATAATACACGTACGAATACTATGGCTTTACGCAAAAATGGTCCTTAAAATACCAATTTTTACTTGTAATCGCTCCCAATTTCCCGTTTATGAATGTTCAGTGAAGCTTCGGGTAGTTGGATGTTACACCAGATGCCATCGCAGGCACAATGGGGCGGGGGCAGTCGCCGGACGGCACACGGCTGATTTGACAGCAAGTCACCTGGAAATCATGGAGCTACTGTCAGGGGCACAGAGTATGAAAAAACCAAGCTATGAAAGTTGAAAGTAGAAATAATATGTTTCGTAGTTCTTTTCTATACTTCTCTGATTACTTTGAGGGTTCCAAGACAATTCAATCGTTCGTTTCGTGGTCACTGTGTTGATTCTGGCTTTCAGGAGTCATACTGTTTGGGGGTAGCGTGGTGAGCTTGTCTAGACGAGTAATATTCTCTGTCTCTTCCTTACCCTCTTGTCTCTTAAATAAAACGTTGCCCCATACTAGGAATTCGTCCTGTATCGGGAGCGCGTTTACAAACAATCTCACATACACACACGGATATTCATTAGGTTATCCTGTAGAGCAGTGGTGGCCGAGTGGTAAGGGCTCCGAATTACGAATTGTAGGTCGCGGGTTAAAACCCAGCCTGGAGAATTACTTTGTATATTTCTTTCATCACCACTCCTCTCAAAAAGGAAAACATCGTGAGGAAACCGGCATGTTCTAGAACCAAAAATTCGAAGACATGTGACATTCACCAATCCGCACTGGGCCCGCGTGGTGGATTACGGCCCATTCCCTCTCCTAGAGAGGAGGCCTGTGTCCCAGCAGTGGGAACATTAAAAGGCTGATTATGCCATGCTATGCTATATGCAACAATACCGCGTTGCAGGTACAGCGAGGGCCTCATGGGGCCAGTCACCGTGCGATACACGGTTGATTTGAGAGCAAGTCAGTTGGAAATTAAGTATGGCACCATCGGAGGGATAATTGTTAGGGGTGGGTTTTTGAAGTAGTTTCTTTTTAAAACGCAGTAAGGACTGTTTGTAGGAGCATTATAATTGCCGCATGGTTTGATCTTGTTGCGGAATATGTTTGAAACAGTCACTGAAGCGCTGGGGAACGCAAAGGGTATATAGGAGAAACACGGATTGGTTTTAGTTAGTAAGAGTCTGAAACTTCGTCCTGATCCAATCAGGGTGGAAGAAGGCAAATAAAAAAAACTGTTCCCATATAGCATGATAATGAAGCTTTCCAGTATTGAAATTTGGTTAAAATCGGTCTAGTAGTTTCGGAGCTTAATCGGTACAAACAAAAAAATAAACAAAATAAATCATTCTTCTACATTTGTAACTAGCAGCGCCCCGCCGTTTCACCCGCGTAGTTCTCGTTATCGTGGGAATATGGGAATGAAATATAGTCTATGTCACTCTAGGATAGTGTAGCTTCCCAACAGTGAAAGAATTTTTAAAATCGGTTCAGTAGTTTCGGAGCCTATTCTATGCAAACTAACAATCAAATCTCTATCCTCTTTGTAATAGTGTAGAAAACCATTGTTATGATAGTCGACCTGTCATCGCCAGCTACAAATTATTACATAAAAGAAATAAAATCTACCTTTAAGTTCACAATATTCCTTTCAAAATCTTACCCAGTCATTGTCACAAACCAACACATAACTTTCAATCACAACACAAAATACACACATACACACATCCATAGGTACGCTGGTCACTGCTTATTGGTGGAACGAGAATTTGCGTCTCGCGCAGGTGTCCATCGGGTAGCGGATTCGATTTCCGTTTGTGCCAATGCCCTCCGGTCGTGTCGGGGCACAATCAATTTGTGCCTCTGCTCGCAAAATATTGCTTCGGTACCTTTTGGTGAGTTGAGATTGGAAGTAAATGTGTCTGGCTATGAATTAGTGACGGATTCCTGTTTTGACTTTGTACAGAAAGTTTATTACACAATCAATGAATTTTTAAATGACAAATGTTTTGACTAATATTTATTTATATTATTACAATAAGAATGCTTAATTCATGACAAACAACAATATTGCTATGTATAATTCAATTCCTAGTGATTTAATGTAATGTTGCCTCTGTTATTTTGTGTAGGTACTATGGCCAATTTTCTTTTTAAAAACTTTTATTTAACTTGTAAGGTATTGGACATTTAAATTATTAAATTAAATATTGTACACCCTAAGGGTATGTTACAGCGACACTTATTACAATTATAATTATAAGAACTGAAATTCTACCTTTGACAAGCAATAAATTAATCTGAATCTGAATCTGAATCTGACTTGCGGGCGGGACTGTAGGCAGAGACTGTGTGGGGTAGGTAGTTAGGACGATAGAATTAAATAGAATCACTGATTGACTTAAAAAGACTTATTTAAAAAAAACTGATTTTGATGATTTTCGTTTCTATTTTTCTTGAGTGCGTGTATAAGGCCTATCTACAATAGCTTTTCGTGGAAATTCAAAACCAGTTCTACGCATAGTGGAGTTCGTCTAATATCAAACCAGCACACAGCTTGCTCGCTAAGCTATTGTAGAACTGTCAGGGTTGAGGGATATAGATAAAAAAACACATTTTTTGCGATTACAAACTTATATTTCCGGTTGAAGAATTGACCGTGAAGTACATTCATGTATGGAAGAATTTTTTTTTTTCAACAAAAATATTAAGTTTGTCCCTAAAGTTACGTATTATATTTTGCTTTTATAGTTATAACTTCCGTAGGTAATGTAAAAAATTCAAGGCTCGATCGGAAGCTTCGGTGTGGCTCGCACTTGACCGGTTTCTATGATTCATTATTCTCAAGAATAGAACTTAAAAATGTTTCTTTAAAACTTGTGATTTATTCCCTTATTATTTTGTTTTATTCTCCCAAGCGGGAAAAAAACTTTGTGCAAACCCCAGCTTTTAGACATAAAAACAGATTTATTAGGTGGAACTTTTAAATGGGTAAGCTGCACCATAATTCCGGCTTGACCTAAGTGTACCGTAGGGCATACTAATTGTACCGTAGGGCATACGTCAAAATATCACACAAACGGTGGTTGCTGAAAATCAGCGCCGTTGATTTTTGGTCTTATCCAGAATCGCGGCATATGCTGAGCAACGACCGATTCCTGCTAGGATCATCATCATCATCAACAGCCTGTTGTAGTCCACTGTTGGACATAGACCTCTCCAATTGCACGCCACTTAGATCTATTTTCGGCTTCTCGTATCCAGTTTCTGCCAGCTGTCCTGCGCAAATCGTCACTCCTGCTAGGATGCGACGGCCAAACTAGATTAACACATGTTTTCAAGTAGACAGTAAGTTAACAGTCTGCTCTTAATTGCATTATTTATGTTTATGCAATTTATTTTGTTATGTTATTATGTTGTCACTGTCTGAAAATGAAAATAATATATCTAGTTTCAATTTCCGCGAATATTAGTGGGTTGCAGGTATACACCTCCCTCCCGCCCGCTATATTATGCGCATGCAAGATTACAAGGCAAATGCAAGGATTTTATGCACATGCAGGAAGGCAAAGCAAAACCCAACACCATTACCGACATGTGTTTCGCCTCTCCACGAGGCATCCTCAGGGGACGTGTTGACTCGCTGACCGTTGAGTTGCGTAACTCAACGGTCAGCGAGTCAACACGTCCCCTGTATATTATCCCCCCCTCCCCTAATAGATATATTATTTTCATTTTCAAATTTAAAATGGATTTCCGCAAAGTAACGCCTGACTCAATCAATTTTTTTTTGTCACTGTCTGTCGGTTCCGGATATCACGCCATAGACTAAAAATTGACTGTGTTTTTTTGTCTGTGTTTCATTTTCTGTTATAACAGAAAATGTAACTTATAAAATATAAATTACAATCGCAACGCCATCCCTTCTTAATTCCCACAGCTCCAACCTTTCCTTGTTCCAAGAATCGTTCAGAACAATCCCGAACGTGTTCAAAATTGTTCGCATCGCACGTTTTTTGTGCCACAATCAAAGCGCCATCATTAAAACATTTGGCGTTAGATATTCGCATCGCGTATGTATCCCCCCCCCCTCTCCTCGTCCTCGGAGGGGAGCGGCGGGAATTCCGTGTTACACACAATTTTAAGAACATTTTTCTATGTACTTCGTGGTGCGATTGCTTCGAGTATTTTGTTGTGGTATCTAAGATTAACTGTTTCTTCGTCTCCTTGTTTGCTTGTGAGCTATGTAAATGTTTTCTTCTTCAATGATACTCTGCGAGCAATAGCTCCCTTAGATATTTTTTTTTTGGGTTTTTGGGTAGCAAAGGAATGTATGACAAATAATATGGACGTGTAAAAAGTTACTTGTACATATTTGAAAAAACAAGACAAGCTACTTATACGTACATGATTTACGTAGCGGTCTCTGCCGCCTGAGATTTTCGGCTATAGGTACCAGAGGCATGTCACAAATAATTAAACTGAAATTGAGTCACACAATATTGTTACAATTTAAAATTTATCCTCTAGTGGTTTGGTGGTGAAAAAGAAATTACACAACAACTGTGGTAAACAATGTATATTGATAATCTTTTAGAAACTTAATTTTATTCAAATACACTCAAACCTACTATTGCCAGCCAGCTAAAACTTCAGTAGGAGGAGCTATGGTCGTGGGGAGCTAGAGATAAGCACAGGTACTGTTCCGTTTGAGGGTGATAATTAAATTCTACAAGTTCAGTATTAAGTTAGAATAAGAACCTTCCTTCCAGTTATTGTACTAGATACTAAGTAAAGATAAATGGGCGCCAGGGACTTGAAGAGTCCCAGATCCCGGAGCCGACGGAGGTGTCCAATATACTTCCAGATGAATGTGGAATGTCGAATCCAAGATCCTCAATTTAAATAGGATAAGGGCCGGTTTCCACTGTTGAAAACCGGACTAAGGTAACCAATTGGTTCTTACAGGAACCGTATGAAAATAAATATCAAAAGTAGAAGTAGGAATAAAAGAAAATAAAAATAAAAAAAAACCGTCCCGCCTGCGCTATCGCTTGACGGGTCCGCCAGCCGCACAGTCGTCTCCGTGAGAGGCTTCAAGTGGACTCGAGGAACGGGTCTCGCGTTCAGGCCCCAGATGCTCCTCTAGATTCTGGCAGCGAGACGAATCTCCCGAGGTGCCTCTCCTGGAATCGACAATACGGAGGCCTAATAATATAAAAGGGAAAACTAATTTATCACCATGAGGTGATGGAGCTGGGACAACTAGAAGGCCAAACATTGGCCTGAGTGGTGAGAATAGGAATATGGATTATCCACGTGGCATCCATAAACTCCACAACAGGTGTTCTTAGCGTTCCCTAAGCTATAGTCTAATACTGTGAATAACACGGTGAATTTCCTATGGCACATCTCTGATTAATAGTCAGCGGGGAAATACTCACGGTTGGCTTGGGAAGAGAGCACTTGACTGCGAGATCCTCGGCTGGCTGGAAAGCTGTCTGTGCTTGCGCAACTAGGAATCCTGTAATAAATATCCAGGGATCACGACAATATCCTTATAACAACCAGGGGAGGGCCTACAGACCACTTCCACGCACTATTACGAACAAATCCTTACCTTTTTAAAACATGGGATGAGATTTGTAGTTTCTCTTAAGCGGGTTCAAGGGTAAATGGACGCCAATTAACACCAACGCCCTTCTATAACAAGGCAGTCCAAGGCCAACCGGAACTAGACGGAGCATTTCTAAAATCTCCCCTCTTCTCGGGTAAAATGACTAGAATATCAATATTACACTAAGACACTTAACTTTTGAAAATCACTAACAGCTGTTCAGAGTGACGTTAAACGCTGAAACAATAAGAATCTTCATGATCCAGACCGAAAAACAAATTCTTTGTAATTTCAAATACCAAAACTTATCTTGATTGGGGTAATTAACTCAGAATATTAAATGGGGAAATTAAGAATCTACGACCTTGCTACATTATGCTAAAGACAATTCACAGACTAAAAATAGATTTATTTGACAGCGAACATTCCAGATAGAAGTCTATACTAAAAAAATGGATATGACTTCCGCTTACGGTTATTTAGTTTATTATGATTTTTATTGCCGAAAGCTGAAAATTATTAAGGATTGTTCCGTACAATATTATTTCGAGAATTAGCAATATCATGTTAAAATATCGATTAAAACTACAACTGTGAATCGGCAACCACCAGATGTCGCCTCTAACTGACAGACAGTGACGTTCGACGGAATGACATTTGGAATGTAAACAATCCTAACTTGATTACAATATTATTTATCTAATTTATTATGCAAACCTGTTTAATTGGATTTATTGTAAGAAAGTGTTAACCGAAGAGTCTAGTGACAAAATACAGTTGAAGGAACGAGTCCTCCTATCAAGTGCAGGCCAAAGTCAATTGTACAAACTACAATGAAATAAATTACTTGGGAACCTCATTATGTACGACTAATGTTTTCAGGTAAATGCTACTTTACTTTCAAGAAACGAAGCTGTTTTATACCAACCTGTGGTAGGTACAAAAAATACAACGTAACAGTACCTCCCCAACCACCAGAGATTTGACCAGCTAGGGCAAATCTCGACGCTGGCCCTCCAGCGTCAAAGTCTCCAAAGTACCAACCACACTTACAAACATCTACAACGTTCAAGCCTGAAAACATGAACAGAGAAAGAAAAAGAAAGAATTATATGTGGAAGCCGGTCGAGCACCGGTTAATACACAACAACCTCCAAGCTGATATAAACTGGATACTTAGGTAGTTATGGTAGGTAAATACACAAACCACACAGAATTTTGTCACACTTCAAATATAGAGTAACAAACCGCTCTATTAGGAGACATTGTAGTAGGCTTTGGTTGTCGGGTCTACAATTCCGCCCGTGTTTTATGGCTTATTTTTAATTATCCATGAGACCTGTGTAATATAATATTTCCCCTGGAGCAAGTCTAATATATTTACAAACATATAAAAGACGAGCTTCAAAGAGAGTATAAATGTGTAACTAACTCCCAAAGTACCAGTTACCTAGTCTGACCTACTATATTTATATAGGAAAGACCACCCTACACCATCGTATACCACCTTTCACATTCTAACTAAGAATACCGATACCTAAGCTGAGCTGGTACCCAAATAATAGACATAAAAAAAAATGTTACAAAGTAATGAAAATTGGCTAACCGTCTTCCTTAAAAGGAAATTGACGGTTATTCCGCCCCTGAAAAAAAATACCAACTTAAACGTTTTCCATCAATGCAGCCTACACGCCCGCCATTACGGCCTCCTATCTCAGGACTATCATTATGCTGCCTTACCAGCAATCCGGAGATTAATATCCCCAACACAGATGTCAATCCTGCCACAACCACAGACTAACAACAACTTTTAAATAAACGCCTTCCCTACTCCTAAATACAGTTTACAAATGTGAACACAGTAGGAACCTGTGTACCACTACAAACCGTAAAGACAGTGAAAAATATAGTAATTTTCCTGTATTCTAGCACCGTGCACATACAGTCACCAATGCTAAAAATAAAAACCAGCAACCTCAAGGCATATACAGCCCTCAATGGTTACTTAACCAACTAATTCTAACTAATTTATATGTTAGTTTAAATTCTAATAAAATAAAATAAATTATTCCTGGCCACATGGTGATTTCAAATCCTTGATATGCCATGTGCCAAGGTTTTTACCGGAACTACAGCCTTCCAATTCATACACTAAGGGTGAAAGTTTTTTCCTAATTATACATCTCTCATATTTAGGAGCTAATTTTGCCATGAAGAACTTGGAGGCGTCACTCTGGGGATATGTTTTTTTCCACACAGTGTCGCCTACCTCAAACTCCGCGTGCCTCCTACTACTGTTATAATAACGAGCACTACGTTTATGTGATTTTATGAGCGCGTCCTTTTTAATACTGAACTTGTAGAATTTAATTATCACCCTCAAACGGAACAGTACCTGTGCTTATCTCTAGCTCCCCACGACCATAGCTCCTCCTACTGAAGTTTTAGCCCGGCTAGCTCAGTCGGTAGAGCATGAGACTCTTAATCTCAGGGTCGTGGGTTCGGGCCCCACGTTGGGCGCCACTGTTACAATTTAAAATTTATCCTCTAGTGGTTTGGTGGTGAAAAAGAAATTACACAACAACTGTGGTAAACAATGTATATTGATAATCTTTTAGAAACTTAATTTTATTCAAATACACTCAAACCTACTATTGCCAGCCAGCTAAAACTTCAGTAGGAGGAGCTATGGTCGTGGGGAGCTAGAGATAAGCACAGGTACTGTTCCGTTTGAGGGTGATAATTAAATTCTACAAGTTCAGTATTAAGTTAGAATAAGAACCTTCCTTCCAGTTATTGTACTAGATACTAAGTAAAGATAAATGGGCGCCAGGGACTTGAAGAGTCCCAGATCCCGGAGCCGACGGAGGTGTCCAATATACTTCCAGATGAATGTGGAATGTCGAATCCAAGATCCTCAATTTAAATAGGATAAGGGCCGGTTTCCACTGTTGAAAACCGGACTAAGGTAACCAATTGGTTCTTACAGGAACCGTATGAAAATAAATATCAAAAGTAGAAGTAGGAATAAAAGAAAATAAAAATAAAAAAAAACCGTCCCGCCTGCGCTATCGCTTGACGGGTCCGCCAGCCGCACAGTCGTCTCCGTGAGAGGCTTCAAGTGGACTCGAGGAACGGGTCTCGCGTTCAGGCCCCAGATGCTCCTCTAGATTCTGGCAGCGAGACGAATCTCCCGAGGTGCCTCTCCTGGAATCGACAATACGGAGGCCTAATAATATAAAAGGGAAAACTAATTTATCACCATGAGGTGATGGAGCTGGGACAACTAGAAGGCCAAACATTGGCCTGAGTGGTGAGAATAGGAATATGGATTATCCACGTGGCATCCATAAACTCCACAACAGGTGTTCTTAGCGTTCCCTAAGCTATAGTCTAATACTGTGAATAACACGGTGAATTTCCTATGGCACATCTCTGATTAATAGTCAGCGGGGAAATACTCACGGTTGGCTTGGGAAGAGAGCACTTGACTGCGAGATCCTCGGCTGGCTGGAAAGCTGTCTGTGCTTGCGCAACTAGGAATCCTGTAATAAATATCCAGGGATCACGACAATATCCTTATAACAACCAGGGGAGGGCCTACAGACCACTTCCACGCACTATTACGAACAAATCCTTACCTTTTTAAAACATGGGATGAGATTTGTAGTTTCTCTTAAGCGGGTTCAAGGGTAAATGGACGCCAATTAACACCAACGCCCTTCTATAACAAGGCAGTCCAAGGCCAACCGGAACTAGACGGAGCATTTCTAAAATCTCCCCTCTTCTCGGGTAAAATGACTAGAATATCAATATTACACTAAGACACTTAACTTTTGAAAATCACTAACAGCTGTTCAGAGTGACGTTAAACGCTGAAACAATAAGAATCTTCATGATCCAGACCGAAAAACAAATTCTTTGTAATTTCAAATACCAAAACTTATCTTGATTGGGGTAATTAACTCAGAATATTAAATGGGGAAATTAAGAATCTACGACCTTGCTACATTATGCTAAAGACAATTCACAGACTAAAAATAGATTTATTTGACAGCGAACATTCCAGATAGAAGTCTATACTAAAAAAATGGATATGACTTCCGCTTACGGTTATTTAGTTTATTATGATTTTTATTGCCGAAAGCTGAAAATTATTAAGGATTGTTCCGTACAATATTATTTCGAGAATTAGCAATATCATGTTAAAATATCGATTAAAACTACAACTGTGAATCGGCAACCACCAGATGTCGCCTCTAACTGACAGACAGTGACGTTCGACGGAATGACATTTGGAATGTAAACAATCCTAACTTGATTACAATATTATTTATCTAATTTATTATGCAAACCTGTTTAATTGGATTTATTGTAAGAAAGTGTTAACCGAAGAGTCTAGTGACAAAATACAGTTGAAGGAACGAGTCCTCCTATCAAGTGCAGGCCAAAGTCAATTGTACAAACTACAATGAAATAAATTACTTGGGAACCTCATTATGTACGACTAATGTTTTCAGGTAAATGCTACTTTACTTTCAAGAAACGAAGCTGTTTTATACCAACCTGTGGTAGGTACAAAAAATACAACGTAACAATATTATTGGGTGAATTTCAACAAGTGATTTTTATATGTCATTTCGGTGGGATTTTTTAATTTCAATGCTATCTACATATTTTTAGTGACAAATAAAACTTTAGCCTATTTTATAACATTGTGCGTGAGTGGACATCAAATTTCATCAAAACTTACATAAATATTTAAGGATGAATTTTTAAGAGTCCACTGAAATGAAAAGTGTCTACCGAAATGATAAAAATGACCACCGAAATGATAAACTGTGCACCGGAATGAAATAAATCCACCGATATGATACAGCTAAGAACAACCGTGCCGGGCAGCCAGGGTTCCGTACTTTGTTAGGTTTGATTTCCACAAGTTTTAGATAAACACTGAGACAGGACAGTAGACAGTTATTTTAATATCATCATTAATATATAGATATTACAATTACTATTACATATATCATTCTTTGAGGTTACAATAACCTCAAAGAATGATATTATTGTAATATTTATTATGATATGAATGAATTGTTTCTTCACTTAAATAACCTTTGGTAATTTTTCTGGTTGTTGTTGTGTGAAAATGTTGGAAAACTTTATCGTAAATGCTGGTAACCATAAATAAATATTTTTGTTTGTTTATGAACTAATACTAATTTACTTGATATATTTTCAAAAGAGTGAACGAAGCGCGATAAGAAAGCTTAAAGTTTCTGATTAATATGATGGCTGCATTTGTAAGTTATGCCATTAATAGTAATACATAATGTGTACCCGTTGCACTAAGAGAAAAATGCTAGGTATAATTTAGTTAAATTGGTAACGAAACGAGAATAGTGTTTCTACAGGTATATAAGTAAAACTTCTAAAATTAAATCAACTCTTATATTTTATACTGGGAGCTACTACCCGATAATATCACCGTGGACTCGACAATATACTGTCATCAGCTTGACCGACTCCGTACAGAAATCAACAAAAAGCGCCGTGAACAAACAAAGATATACCTACTTCCTTCACGACAACGCTCGGCCGCACATAGCCAAAGTCGTTCGTCAGAGCTATTGGATTTTGAATGGGAGCTACTGCCACATCCACCTTACTCTCCCGATCTAGCGCCAACGGATTTTCATTTGTTACGCTCTCTCAGTAATCATATACAGGACAAAAAATTTGATGATAGAGCACAGTTAACAGATTTCCTCGAAAGCTTTTTTGCCTCACGGCTCCCAAGTTTTTACGCTGAGGGTATCCATGCTTTACCTAATCGCTGGAAATGGGTTGTAGATAACAACGGTGCCTACTATAAAGACAAGTAATTATAAATTAAAAATATAATTTAAAATTGTTTTGTTTATTTGCAACGCTCATTACTTTCCTACCAACCCAATATATACATGTAGGTACTAGCTACATAGAAATATGTGTATATTATATATCTTTAATCTTAAACACAAATATTACACAACAAATACACCCGAATAATCTAATATACACTTACTTACATTACAAAACTATGACTTTATATTTGATAAAGGATCTCTAAGACTTTATGGTTTTATCATTTCGGAGATACATTTCATTCCGGTGGACTGTGACACCGAAATGAAACTATTTTTGTCCCCATGTTACTGAAATGATAAACTTACTTTTTTGGCGGAAAAACCGCAAGCTTTGGGACCGCTGCGTTCGCGCCGAGAGCTTGAGCCGGACTGATCCGAAGTGAGGAAAGGTGAGAGGGGCGTAACAACGCAATGTTGACATGGATAATCTACTAAAACTTACTGTCCTCTGAAATGATAACTTTTTTCCAGACAAAAGTTGACTGCCTGTCAAATCCATGAGAAAGAAGATAAACAAACAAAAATAGTTTTATTTGATCGAATATATTATAATTTAATGATAAGAGAATTGATTTAAATCCATATTATGAATCTATTGGCAGGGGAAGGTATTTTATGAGCGGAATTGGGTTCAGGACAGGCCACCGTGATGATAAAATAACACTTTGTAATTTTTTTTTTTGGTATATTAGAGGGTAGAAATCAATGATTTTTTTTGCCAAGGTAGAGAAGTACTTACGTTGTTGAGAAAAAATATATAAAATAAAAAACCAGCACATTGCAATACCGTTCTCAGGTTTGCCGTGTATTTTTTTTGCTTGCGCAATTCACCCTATTCTTTCACTTTCACTTCCAATTTTAGTCTATTAAACCTACTTACTACTCGTATATTTCTTTGATGAGATGATATGTTTTTTTCGAGTAGCTCATGGCTAAATTAGTTATAATTTAGCCATGAGCTGATTCACCCATCCACAGACCAACGTCGACAAGCGTTGTTTAACCTCGAATCGACCCGTGTGACTGCCCATCCACAGACCAACGTCGACAAGCGTTGTTTAACCTCGAATCGACCCGTGTGACTGTTAAGTCACACGGGTCGATTCGAGGTTAAGCAACGCTTGTCGACGTTGGTCTGTGGATGGGTGACCATCTTAACATAACGAGACTTCTCCGTGCCTCGGAAAGCACGTTAAGCCTTTGGTCCCGGCTGTCATTTGGAGATCTTTGGCAGTCGTTACGGATTGTCAGAAGCCAGAAAATCTGACACCAGTCTTGCCAAGAAGTACCGTGTTCCCTAGTTAATGGTTTGTTTCTTCAATTTCTGGTAGGCAGCCGCTCCACGTAAAATACTGGTATTCAGCTGAATCCGGCTTGACTGGGAGCCGACTCCAATATAGTTGGGAAAAGGCTATGCAGATGATGATGCTATGTTCTTGAACTGTATCTCCGCATACTTTTCAAGCATTTGCTTGAAAACGACCACCACGTCAAAGCTCGCGCATTTAATGTAGTATATAACAGCTTAAAATACTGATTTCTTATCCAGAAACTTATAAGTTTTATTAAGATAAAACGTATTCAACTTGGGTGAAATATTAATATTATTCCTCCTAACTCCAGTTGAGCTTAATTTGCTTATGATAGGAGTAAGTAAACGTCATTTGCAACCGTATTTCGGGGAAACTGCAGTATAATGGTCACTCTGCTGAAATAACAGGACCATGACGCTGTTTCAAGTTTGTCTTCGCCGTAATGCATTCACAAATACGATGTAGGTTAATACAATCTAAACACACGTGTGCTGTGGTGGCCGAGTGGTAACGGCCCCGACTTACGAATTGTAGATCGCGGGTTCAAACCCAGCGAGGCGCATTTACTTTGTGTAATAATTAATTTAATCACCACTGCTCTCAAAACGGTGAAGGAAAACATCGTGAGGAAACCGACATGTCATAGAAACAAAAAAAAAAAAAACAAACCCAAACAAAAATTCGAAGACATGTGACATTCACCAACACGCACTGGGCCCACGTGGTGGATTACGGCCCATTCCCTCTCCTAGAGAGGAGACTTGTGTCCCAGCAGTGGGAACGTTAAAAGGCTGATTACGAAACACACATGTCAGGAACACCTAGGGGACTAGGTTGGCACCGCTGATATACTTCATAATTCTTCTTCTTCGTTCTCTCACTGCTGAGGATCGCGACCACATACGACGCGTTTCCTAGCCATGTGATCTTCTGAAGCGTGGACCGCTCTTTGCATGCTGCCACCAACTGCCCTCTTTATGACATCAGACCATCTTCATAATAAACTAGCAGAGCCCCGCGGTTTTATTCGCATAGTTCCCGTTCCCGTGGGAATATTGGGATAAAATATAGCCTATATTACTCAGGGTGAATGTAGCTTTCTATTGGTGAGAGAATTTTTGAAATCGGTCCAGTAGTTTTTGAGTTTATTCGTTACATATAAAATACAAATCTTTCCTCTTTATAAAATTAATATAGAAGTATAGATGTACACTAATATTATAAATTGGAAAGATTTGTATTTGTGTGTGTGTGTGTATGTTTGTGCGTAATGAATAAACTCAAAAAATACTGTGCCGATTTCAAAAATACCTACTACATTCATCCCGAGTAACATAGGCTATATTTTATCCCCATATTGAAACAGGAACGGGAACAACGTGGGTGAGTTATTTATATAAACTAATAAAACTAATAAACTAATAACTCCACTCACCGTCGACATACATTTGGATTAATAATATAATAAGCTGACCGAGTGGATAGGTCACATATTTACCAAAAAAAACCTCTAGGCAAAAATAATTCAGCCACCCAAAGACATTTGTAACAAAAGAAATTAATCGAGTACACATTTATGTAGATAACTATAAAGCATGTAGAAAACTATAAAGCTAACAGACTTTTATTATTCATGATTTAGCAGAATCAAGTGAAATAAGCGTAATTGACAATATTTGAAGACGTTGCTAACAATATTATTTATATCGGGCAAACTAATGGTATTCTAATTTACTTAAACAAATATTTGATGGAAACCGATTGAGTTTTCAACAAGATACACTTCGTATACTTACTATAAATTGACATTTATTTTGTATTTGAATGGTAAAGGATGGATTATTTGAACTGGTTATTTTTTGGTTTTTTTGTACATCTACGAAGTAAGTAATGTAGATTTAAACGACACCACTCTATAATACAGTTACAAAAAGAACTAAAAAAATAAAAACAAGATACATAATAATGTTTTCATTGCACGATTAGACATTGGGCGGTTCCTTTGAATAATTCTTTACTCTCCCGAAGTGCAATGAAAAGATAATCATCTATGTTGTTTTTAATTATTTTTGCTCTTTTTTTGTCATGCCAGCAATACCCCCGACTGCAATGAAAAGATTATTATTTATCTTGTTTTTAATTTTTTAGTTCTTGTTTTTTGCCATTGAAGGCGTGTTTTTTAATTATTTGTTTTTTATTTCATACCTTTTTTACTATGTATTAAGCAAGCTTGAGACGATGGTAGTATAAGTACTTATTGTTAGTCTTATTTTTCATGAAAACAAAATTGTAAACGGGATTAAAATATAATCCCCGATTTGCCATGGGAACGGGTATTGCTTGTGTATTACAAATAAAAGTAATGAAAAGATAAATGTTCGTAACGAATAAACTCAAAAACTACTGGAGCGATTTCAATAATCCTTTCACCTATACAATAACAATAGACGTTTATTTTCACCACAAAATTTAACAGAAACATATACATATTTAATTGCCAAGTAGTACAACACTGAAAATATTGTGGCAACTGGTGCACCAGCTAGGCCAGTGGCCTGTATTTCAGGTCTCCTTAAGGCTAAATTGTCCCTGTCTATATCCCATAGGCTATAAATAAATATCCACCAATGCGAAGCCGGGACGGGCCGCTTTCTAAAATAAAGGATCTATAGAAACCTTAGCTCGGAATCTCAAAATTAAAAATAAATCCCCATCAAAATCCTGCGCCAATAGGTATATTTTTATTTGAGACATGGTCGGTGGTCCCCACTATTTTCCAAACCCCTACAACTCCTTTAATCCAAAATCAAGCAGGCCATCGGCTCATCCAGTCCCAGAGTAAAGCTTCAAATGTCTTAGACCACACCGAAATTAATCGGAAAAAATCCTAATTACCACTTCCCTCCTTCCTCCATATCAAGCAGAGGACAGAACAAAACTTGTAGTTAGGAGTAAAAATCTTAAAAAAGATTTTACAGCAATGGATATTATGTTTATGAAACTCAATAAAGTTTTTCAAAAGTGTAGTTTTAGTGTTTGCACTAAGCCTAAAGCTTAAAGTTTCAGTACATAATACCCTACCTAAAGTTTGGTGTACATTATACAGTTTGTATGACGTCACGTCACGCGAACAGTGGTAGCCGAGTGGTAACGGCCCGAATTACGAATTGTAGGTCGCGGGTTCAAACCCAGCCAGGCGCATTACTTTTTGTAATTAATGACATCATCACTGCTCTCAAAACGGTGAAGAAAAACATCGTGAGGAAACCGACATGTCCTAAAACCAAAAATTCGAAGACA
Organism: Hecatera dysodea; assembly: GCA_905332915.2. Lineage (NCBI taxonomy): Eukaryota > Metazoa > Arthropoda > Insecta > Lepidoptera > Noctuidae > Hecatera > Hecatera dysodea. Next base: position 20,907,295 of record HG995296.1, on the reverse strand, counting down.
TGTGACATTCATCTAGCCGCACTGGGCCCGCGTGGTGGATTACGGTCCATTCCCTCTCCTAGAGAGGAGGCCTGTGTCCCAGCAGTGGGAACGTTAAAAGGCTGATTATGCTATGACGTCACACACATTGTAAGGTGCACGTATTTTGCTGTACTTCAGGAGGGCAAGATTATATATGTATGTACTGTATTATTTGTGTGCTGCAAGATTTTCTTGAGAAGATTTTTATTTATTTGACAACAACTGAAAAAGAAAATAATTTACTCATAATGAAACCATTTATAGTGATAGACTATTGTCTCGTCGGATGATTAGCGATAATAAGGCTGAAATCTTCAGAACCATCTTATTGTAAAGATAACAAATAGTAAAATTCTTTTTCGTTTAAATACTTCTAAAATTACAATAAAAACCAAAGTCGTAAGATCTAAAAGATTCTTAACAACAAATTATGAAACTTCGGTAGAAATCAATATACATACTTTCCAATCAAATCTTCATTTAAATGTTATTTAGACTGCACTTTAACTTTTAAATCCAATCCCCGTTAAAGGTCGTAACCATTCAGAAAACGTCACCCATCAAAAATCCGCAAGTACTTGAAACAAACAGCATCATAAAGTTCCGTCACCGTGACGTCACACGACTGCTTAACCGGGTAACCGAACCGGCGACCGACTCGTCGCGGCGAAAGTTGCCGGTGTAAGCCCGGGCAGGGCGGGGCTCCCTCACGCATGCGCACCACGCGCCATGTATTCCCCACTGAAATACGATTTCCCCATAATTCCGGGAACAATTACTTGTTGAGAATTTAATTTTAAAGTACTTGGCAAATGTATTTTGACGTGGAGCACCTTTGAGGATGGAGTAATGATATGATTTGGATTTTTTTTTTAGATTTTTTATGAGATTTGGTGTCGTGTTTTGATGTGTTTGGGTACATACCGTATGTGGGAGTTGTGTAGATTTATTGTACCTAAGTTCTCTTTTTTACTTGTTCTTTTACTAGCCATTACGACGGTTTGTTTTACGCACTTATCATTTTTGTACACAACTAGAACTATTTTTTTTTTTAGAAAAAAAAACTATAAATGTAATTTAAAAATCTACAGATTTTTGAGACAAACTTAGAATCATAAAAACTGAATTTGTGGAGAGTATCAAATATCCCATTCCGACTTAAAAATCTGTTGCTCCAAAACCGAAAGTAAATTCTACCAAAAAGAAAATGTGGTAGAAATTTCCCAGTAGCATTTGACGCACCGAGCGTGGCAACCCAGCCAGTCCGCGGCAGTCGGCGGCCGACTACGGCGCGAGACGGACGCGTCATGCGCGCCCGATTATGACGGTACTCTCGGACTCTCGCGCGAAATGACTGTGCCCACAAGTACGTGATGTTTGGTTGAACGAAATACAGTGGAAGTGTGTGTCGCCTTCACAATATTAATTGTTTGAAAATTTTCAAAGTAGTTTTGTGAACGGAATAATGTATTATCATGACGGCTCTGTGGTTTTATAGTGATCATCGGTGAGTAATTAATTTTATAGGGCTTTTTTGTAGTTGGTTATTTTTATAGGAGTTACTTATTAAGTTTAGCTGTTTGACTAATTTATATTAAATTGAGAAATTAATGTAAGAGGACCATTTATAATAATAATTATAAACTTTTATGAAATAAATTGGGATTTTAGATTTTATACGACTGATTTGGATGAGAATGATAGTTTAAAGTTTAAAATGAAATTTTTTAGTTTAAATTGACTATGTACGTATAGCTAGGTTTCTATCTCGTTTTCTGACAAAAAGGAAAATTATAAAATGAAGTTCAAATTGCTCAACAATTTAACTCACAAGAATTTAAGCTTGAATTTTTATTTTAAACATACCACATTTAAAAAACAGAAAATTCCTGAAATTCTCTCAGTAATTTTTCCTAGTTTCAAGCCTTATACTGAATATTATCGCCCACCGCACGGCGTTGAGCAGAAAAACGGCGTAGCAATTAACCTACGCTCTTTACCGTAGCGGTCTATGAGTTGCGTAGCAATTAGTGCTACGCCGTAGCAACATAGACGCTACGTTACGTAATTATGGGCGTTTAGAACGATGGTTGGATGATGAGCGAAAATTGTTTAAATATTTTTGAAAATTTTAGTTTTTGTAGAAATATTTTTTTTTTACAAATTTAAAGCGTGCGTCGCTGGCACGGTGGCGAAGGCTGATGAACAATCAAATTATGTTATTTTCATTTTTTAACGTAAATAAAGAGTTTTATAAGATTTAAAATCTATGAAGTTCTATGTCAATACGAAAAATGGCAAACATCGAAATTCCTAAGAAACGCATCATCCGCACGTGTCTAACAAACCCATCATACAAATCTGACTCAAATCGACTCTAAAAGGGTAATTAACTTATTACAATTAAGACCGAAAGTGAAAATTCAGCTGAAAATCTTTGCCACAAAATACATACGGACAAAACAATCCGTGCCTCCCCAGGAACTAATCTCCGTAGCGATTAGTGCTACGGTGCTACGCGGCTACGGAGCTACGGTGCTACGCCGTAGCGCGCTACGTTAATCGCATACTGTGTAATTGCGCTAGATTTCTCGTGTTAGTGAAATTGTTACATGCCGTTTAGTTATTTTGTTCTTGAGGCTTTGTTTGACTTTTGTAGTGAGAATTCGATGTAATTTTGTGGAGAATTCTTGCTTTTGCGATACTAATGAGTTTCAATGTTGTATCCATTTTGGTGTTACCCACTTGGTCCGTTTTGGCTTACAAAAAAATAGTTAATTCAATGAATAGTTGATTGATTTTTGTAACTCTGCATGGATATCACAAAAATTAATTAAATATTTTTTTGTGAAACTCACCCACCGATTAAAAAAAAACGCAAGTTCTACTTTTTTAATCATTTTTCAATTGATCAGAGTAATTTTATCAATTTCATAAAATCCAAGTCCTTATGGTTATTGGCACAAATAAAACCAATGGTCTGTCTACTGCTAAAATATACGCATTCAACCCTGATCTCTTCAAAGTTAGAGTGAACAGGCTTCTTCTGGGTAAGCTCATTCCATCGTCAACTTTGTTTCTGTCACCTGCGACCTAGACTAGAGTCAAGAGCATATCCATCTGACAATAAAAAAACATTGTAAAGCTCATCCATAAAACATTTAACACCCAGTTTAATCGTCATGTAATTACCAGAATGTTTGTTCTCCAACTTATGGGCAGGTCCTAACTTAACGACAGCATTACCGACGTCCTGCCGCAGTTAGGTTCTACATTAGGCACTGCCTAACTAGGTACTTAGGTGCAGAGGCACTTAACTCGCGATTGACGATAGAAGAATCGTATGAGGCAGGCTTTATGTGTGTCAGTTGGTTTTATTTTAGAAAACAGCTTATCTCGAGTTGTTCGTACAAAATGTTCGGACTGATTTCATCATCATCTGCCTAGCCTTTTCCCAACTATATTGGGGTCGGCTCCCAGACAAGCCGGATTCAGCTGAATACCTGTATTTTACGTGGAGCGGCTGCCTACCAGACCTCCCCAACCCATTAACTGGGTAACACGGTCCTTGTTGGCAAGACTGGTGTCAGATTTTGTGGCTTCTGACAATCCGTTACGACTGCCAAAGACTTACAATGTTCGGACTGATTTAGTTTGCAATATTTTATGTGGATTTTTTTTTATGGACAAGCGTGTTTGATTTAAAATTAGGCAATGCCTAACCAGGTACTTAGGTGTAGGGGCACTTAACTCGCGATTGACGATAGAAGAATCGTATGAGGCTGGCTTTATGTGTGTCAGTTGATTTTATTTAAAAAAACCGCTTATCTCGAGTTGTTTGCACAAAATATTCGGGCTGATTAATTTTACAATAGTGCATGTGGTTTTTTTTATGGACAAGCGTGTTTGAATTAAAAAAAGGCTTTGCCTAGCCAGGTTTTAGGTGCAGAACACTTAACTCGCGGTTGACGATAGAAAAATTGTATGATGCAGGCTTTATGTCTGTCAGCTGGTTTTATTTTAGAAAACCGTATATCTCGAGTTGTTTGTACAAAATGTTCGGGCTGATTTAGTTAACAATGTTTTACGTGGAGTTTTTTTTTATGGAAAAGCGTGATTGAATTAAAGTAGTCACTGCCTAGCCAGGGACGATAGAACGAGAGTTTTTTTTTAGGACTGCCTGCCACCATTAAGTTAAAAAAAATCCTTCTAATATTATAAACGCAAAAGTTTGTAGGTATGGATGGATGTTTGTTACTCTTTCACGCGAAGACTACTGAATGGGTTTGGATGAAATTTAGCACACAGATAGTTTATAACCAGCATTAACATATAAGATAATTTTTACCCCGCTATTACCTACCTTATATACCCACGGGATCGAAACTTATGTGGGTGAAACCGCGGGGCGCTGCTAGTATTTGATATAGATAAACAGACTTAGTATTGTATCTAGCATGTAGTTCTCAATCATTGTTAATTCATTTCACTATGTATTCTGTGGATAATGGTGTGTTACTCTTATGTCATTCTTATATAAGACAGTGTGTGTAACTGTTTGTTTATCCCAAATAAATAAAATTAAATCTTATGTTGTTCGTGCAAATTTGGGCTGATTTAGTTTACAGTGGTTGATGTGAAGTGTTTTTTAAGGAAAGAATTAAAAAAAGGCACTACCAAAGCCAGCTACTTAAGTGTAGATGCCCTTAACTCACGATTGACGATATAAGAATCGTAACAGGCAGGTTTTATATGTGTTAGCTGGTATCATATTTTTTTTTATTTATAGTTTTTATTGGTATGGGAAATTTACTTTATGATGGTGTACCGTAAAGAGTTATTGAGAAAATAAGCTGTCGTATTTTAAAAAAATCAGTCAAGTGAAAATTTTAAGATACCGCAAACACAAAAACGCAAAAATTTTCATAAACGCGAAACTCCACACCATCCTTCATTCCCTCATGTTCATTACACAAAAATTCCATACTTCCCATACAAGCACGCCTTGAAAATCTTGTTTAATACGAGCACAAGCAAAATTGACGCGAAAAATTCCTGCTCCCATCTCTGACAGTTAAAGTCTTCACAGAATCTTGGTGGCAAGGGAATCTGCCGTATTTTCATAACAGCATTACGTTGGTAATAAAATTTTGAGGCTTGCCAATATCAGGGGCACATAAATTGTCATTCGATAGCACTGAAACTCACCACCTTGATGTTATAAAAAATAAATAAGTGAGTTTGTTCGGTTATGCCCTTTTTGGGGTTTTGCGTGTAGGAGTTTTTTTATAGTTCAATTGGATTGATGTTTAGATTATTATTGGCAGTAGATAATCTCTCTTTGTAATTAGTTTTTTGAACTCTTTCTTTCTCATAATGTTGTCTCTTTCTTATCTTCGAGATTGTTTGCTTTAAGTGTATTTAATCGGTTTCTTGTTACGTCTGGAGAATTGACTGGCATACCAGTAAGAAAAAGCAGCCCTAAAAACCGACCAAGCACGAGTCGAATCTCTGTCTACCATAAACCGAAAAACAACACGTTTCTTGTGTAGGAAGCCCCTCATTTTATTTTCTTTTAATTTCATTTTTATTATTTACTAGCTGCTGCCCGCGGCTTCGTCCGCGTGAATATCGGAAATTATCCCAAGGGAACATAATCCCTAGATAAACCGTACCCTATGTGTCATTTCAGACTATGATCTATATCTGTGCCAAATTTTATCAAGATCCATTCAGTAGTTTTTTCGTGAAAGAGTAGCTACAAACATCCATACTTACAAAATTACGCGTTTATAATATTAGTAAGATTTACGAACTATAGAACGAAGACTTATATCGACAGATGTTATACTTGAACTGGATTATTTTGTAGTTATAATAGCAATAGAAATATCCACTATGAAAATCTTGAGATACAGACCACTGACAGACAGACGGACAAATAACCGGCAGTGGCTTAGTAATAGGGTTCCGCAGGCGCGTGCAGTGGTTCACGTTAGGGTAGGCCAGAGAAAATGTCCAAATAATTTTTAAAAAATAACCACATTATTCAGGGTTGATTTTTAATGAAATGAGTTTTTTTTAAATAGCTTATTTAAAAAAAACACCACATTTCAACCCTGAATAATGTGGTTATTTTTAAAAATTATTTGGACATTTTCTCTGGCCTACCCTAACTTGAACCACTGGAGTTCCGTTGGTAAGCTTTCGGACACAAACCTAAAAATAACATTAAAATACTATCATATATGAAGCTAAAGAATTCGGTCCAGTGCCAAGTATTGACTGGTAAGATCTGATCAAACTGTTGTGACACACATCCGTAGATCGCCAACAGATGAGTATTGAAAGATTAGTTTTCTAAGGCAAGCAACTTCTTACTTGTGTTGAAGTAATAAAATTAAAATAATGCGCCTTAATCAACCTTGCCAACAATTTTCTACTTTTGCATGCCGTAAGGTAGAGTGTGTTGGAACTGCTTTTACAATCTTTACATCTTATTTTGTACCCATATTCTTTGCAAATAAATGATTTCTTTCTTTCTTTCTTAGTTTTGCGTTATAATACATCAACTAGATTATTCGTAGTAAAAGAGAAAGTTTCGCTGAATAAAATCCCTATGTAATTCGATAAGCCTAGATTTATTTTCTGCTTAAATAGGCCCATTATTTTTTACGGTAACAATCTAGCAAACGTCTGTACTACATAAATCATAAAAACCCCGAGATATTAAGAACACATAAAGGCTTTAAATCTAATCTTCAAGAAACATGAATAAATAACCCACGTATCTTACCTGAGCCATAAATATGATTCATAATTTAAATAACATAGATGTTACAGGTAGGGTTCGCAAAAACATCGAGACGTGTGGGCTCGTCAACTTGGAATTTACGACGTGATTCTACTGCGCAGCGTACGTAGGCTTGCAGATCTGTAGCAGCCTGATTACTTTTGTGTCTGATTTTCTGACTTTGACATAATAGGTGACATGACATGACATGGTAGGGATAGCAAAAATATGATTCTATTTAATCTCGGTCTCAATTGCTTTATTAAGAGCAAACGTTCCAGACTGCCCGGTTGAATTCCAATTCAAACATATCAACCCTATGACAGTCATAAAAGCCAAATTGACCGAAGACCTATGGGGTATGTCCGTCAAAGTGTGCACATCCATAATTGAGACCACAGCACCATACTTGGCTTTAATATTTAATTTATGTGTGGACCAAGGTGTCTTTCCGGATATAATGAAATACAGTAAGGTTATACCACTTTTTAAGTCCGGCGATAGTAAAGACACCAATAACTATAGACCTGTATCCGTGTTGCCGGTTTTCAGCAAGGTCTTCGAAAAGGTGATGCTCAATCAGATGCTCAATCATTTCAACACCAACAAAATCTTACACGATCAACAGTATGGTTTCACCAGAGGACGTTGTACGACTGACGCTGGTGTCACCTTACTAAAACATATATTTGCAGCGTGGGAAGAGGCCCAAGATGCCATAGGAATATTTTGTGACCTCTCCAAGGCATTTGATTGTGTTCATCACGAAACCTTGCTTTTAAAACTAGAACATTACGGACTTAGTAAACTAGCACTTAGTTTAATACAGTCTTATTTAAATGACAGACAGCAGCAAGTTCAAATAAACGGTGTAAATTCATGTGGTTTAGGAGTCAAAATGGGGGTACCACAAGGCTCAATACTGGGTCCTTTCCTCTTTTTAGTGTACATAAATGATCTACCCTATCTTTTGAAAAAACAATCACAAATGGTGTTATTTGCTGACGATACGTCCTTAATTTTTAAGATAAATAGACGTTCTGCAAATCTTGACGAAGTAAATGACTCCCTACAGCAGGTCCAAAATTGGTTTACTGCTAATAATTTAGTATTAAATGAGAAAAAAACCAAATGTATTAGATTTGTTTTACCGAATGTTAAAAGTAGTATTGAGGAAATAGTATTGAATAAAGAGAAACTAGAATTCGTCGAAAGCACAGTTTTCCTGGGGATAACGCTCGACTCAAGGCTACAATGGGGACCTCATTTAGCATCACTTGCAGGACGGCTAAGTTCAGCAGCATATGCTGTCAGAAAAATCCGTCAACTTACTAATGTAGATACCGCGAGACTGGTCTATTTTAGTTACTTTCATAGTGTCATGTCTTACGGTATTTTGCTATGGGGACGGGCTGCAGACATAGAGTCTATTTTTATTCTGCAGAAAAGAGCAGTTAGAGCCGTTTACAATCTCCGCTGGCGCGATTCTCTAAGGGAACTGTTTAAGGAAATTAACATCATGACGGTACCTTGTCAATACATATATGAAAACATTATGTATGTTCGGAAAAATCTTCATATTTTTAATAAGATCAGCGACAGGCATAATGTTAATACTAGAAATAGAAACAAATTAGATCAACCTAGGTTTAGATTGGCTAAAGTACACACTTCTTTTATGGGGTATTGCGTAAAATTTTATAACAAAATACCAGTCGATATCCTTCAATTAAATGAGAGAAAATTTAAAACATGCATAAAACGCACACTATGTAGGCAGGCATATTATAAACTGGAAGATTATATCCTTGATAAAAATGCTTGGCTAAATGCCGGTCCTGCTCCACAGCCTCAACCACTTGGGTAAACAAGTTAGGATTTTTTATTTGGAAGAGATGCTCGCCCTTTTTTTTGTCTCATTTATTTATTCTTTTTTTTTATATAATTTTATTTTATTTTGAGAAAAATAATTTCTCTTTTTTACTTGTATTTGCTTGGTCATTGTGAACCATAGTTTTGTATAATGTAGAAGCAGTTTATTTTCAAATATTGTAAATGTGAGTACCATGGAGCCATTTACAGGTTATAGTTTACTTTGTGACTTGAACTAAAATGGCAGTTGAGAGTATGTCATGCTCGCTCAAATGTCTCGCTGATGGTGGCGCGTGTGTCGGATCATTCGGTTCCCTTCAAAATGGTTGAGCTAAATGGTGCCGATACACGCGTCATGTTCGTGAACGGGCGCCGTCGGTTGAGACTGGTCACCTCTTAACTGCCACTGACTTGTTTTAATCTTTATACTTTGAATTGTTTTATAGCTTCCTTTTTTTTTCTCTGCATTGTCCTCACACATAGAAGCACCAAGGATGTAACCAAAGTTATGTAATACAGAACATGATTTAAAAGAGTGTCCGTGGAGTTTCTTGCACGTTCTTCTCCATAGAGATCTACGCTTTGGAACGTGCAGATAGCTTCACCTCTTCCGACTTGACAATTCAAAAGTGCCTGTAAAGGGTTTATTTGAAATAAATGCTTTGAATCTTGAATCTTGAATCTTGAATCTTGAATCTTGAATGAATCCGTCGGTTAAATTATTGAAAAATATTGGACAATTATTTTTTGATTTTTGAAATCTATAAAAGTTGACGACGATTTGAAAGATCAGGAGTGGGGACTTGGGACGTCACGCCGTAGCAATTAATGACGTCACACGAGTTTTCAACCCACCGTATCATCTTCGTTTTTTGTTTATGTAAAAAAAGAAAAAATACGTGTCCAGTATTTTTTGCAAATCTATCTGACGGACCAAATAGTTGTTTTTATTCAACTACCCTATTTTTTATGTCTTATTTGTTAAGACAAATAGACGATACTCATATTTCAAGAGTAAAGTGCTTCTAAATTATTATTTTTTTCAGAGTGATTTATATTTATGCGATATTTTATCTTTTGGCGACTCATTCAACTTATGTACGTGGATAATTTAAGAACTATTGTGCTGGTAGTGTTATTTTTTGCTTAAAGATAAAATGTTTTGGAATGGTGCCCGTAAATGGGTATGAGTTTGCCCACATGGGAATTGTTACACTTATTTGTAAATTGCTGTTGTTAAACCGTTTATCTCGAACAATCACTTTGTGTACGACTTTAATACTTATGCTTGAATCATAGAGTTGTTTATTGAATGACACAGGTGAGTAGGACGCTAGCTTAATGCCCTACGACGTGTTAATGTAACCACAATTCTGATTGTAGAAAGGGATCATGCTTTGCGTTTTGACTGGCTCTATCTTTCTCGTACGCTGGAATCTTGAATTAATGGAAGACCTTAGGTAGGATATAAAGAATCACTCCGAATACTGCATGTGTTTCAAAGACCACCTATTGTTTTTCTTTTTGTTAAATACTTTATGATAAACTTTGCCCCGCCTTTTCGTGGGTGCGTGAGAATATCCTAGTGTGGGACAAAGTTCTTTAAATTGGAAAACTTTTCTTATTTTCACTTACAATTAAAATGAATCGAATCCTCAAAGACAGAGATCTGGTTATTAAACTCTCGATTCTACCAATAATCTTTACTTTTAAGCTAAAAGGCGCGATGATACAACGAACTGAACTATACTAACACACATGGGAACAAGAGTGTACCACACTGAAAACCTCATCTCACATTTTTATTAAACAATTAATCGCTTACGTTAGTTTTAATTGTCATTCCACATGATAAGGACTTCCATTAACTTCAATAGAATGTTATTTGTGTTACAAAAGCAATGCAGACAAATTTCGTTTTAATAGTTTTCTTTTAATTCAGAACATATAATCAATTAAAATATTTGAAAATAGATACAATAATGATTAATCATAATTATTTATTTATTTGCTTAGACAACAGTGATCCACATGCTAGTTACAAAAACTAAAAAAACAACTAAGTGTTAATATAACATCAAAAACATTACAAAATCATCGATGATTCATCATTCCTGCCTCACCAACATCTGCATGAAGTGGTTCATCATCGGTGAATCAAAGTCCATTAACATCTTCAGAATGCCATTCGGACTTGACCGCGCTCTTTCTAATAGTGACGCTGTTTTCTTCCTCACCATTGCATGGACGTCGCAAACACGCGCCTGAGCGAACATGTCAGAGGCACTACAGATATGTCCGATATATACACAACTAGGTTCTGCCCGCGACTTCGTACGCTTGGAATAGTTACTAATCTCCTAATTTTCAAACACTCTTCATTGGTGGTCCGCTCCTATTGGTCTTAGCGTTATGATATACAATCTATAGCCTACCTCGATAAATGGGGTATCTAACTCTGAGATAATTTTTCAAATCGGACCTACTGGTCCGATTTGAAAAATTATCGGTTCCTGCGATTAGCGCGTTCAAGCAAACAAACAAACTCTTCAGCTTTATAAGTTTGGAACCACAACTCAGGACCCCAAGATACAGGTTTATCTAGTTTGGGGCCTAACGTCCACAAGATACTAGTATTATAGTTACTGAAATATAATTATGTTTTTTTTTGTATATATCAGTATAGATAAGGGCAGATGTGCTATATCATCATCTGCCTAGCCTTTTCCAGCTAAATTGAGGTCAGCTCCCAGTTAAACCAAATTGAGCTGAATACCAGTGGTGTGGACTGACTCTTAAAGAGTTGATCTCTTATCTCGTATTTGAACTCTCGGCTAAAAAGCCAACGTATGACCTAATGAGAACACGGCTCCTCTACTGTAGAGGCCACACAGACACACATTGTCAAACAGCACCTTACACCCAATAAAATATTTTTACAAGTCTTGCCCAATCGTGTGGGAAGGCTGGGTAATAAAAGGGAGGGCGAGGGTAATGCCTTTGGCCTCTGAGGGCCGTAAATTACCTCCGAACATGGCTCTCTGTCATGATTGTCTTACACTACAGAATATTGGTTACTATTTCTTTGTACTTCGTTAGCCGTTGTGGTTTTGATAATAAATTGAGTTGGGAGTTGGGGGGATGAGGAAAATATGGATGTATTTTTGTTTTTGTTGTTCGAGTATTTTTGTCGAATTGGGATTAGGTTTTTTGAGAGTTTGAGGGTAAATACTCGTGACACCTAGTTAGAACTGACCAAAAAAGTTATTTAAAAATTCAATAATTAAAATGTTATCATTTGGTAACTTAATGTGTTAGCATGTTACGCGGAATAAATCTGTGAAGATTATAATAATGTAGACGACGTGACTGAATTTAAGTTTTTTTTTTGTATGCATGTCAGTTCTGTGGCAATACTTCTTCTTTCTTTCTTTGGAGGTGAGCGATAATGGTCTATCAAAAGAACAAAATATGACTGACTATGTGTGATTTCAATATCCCTAGTCAAAGTCATACATTTTAACAATCTTTGTCATCATCATCTGCCTAACCTTTTCCCAACTGCATTGGGGTCAGCTTCCAGTCAAACCGGATTCAGCTGAATACCAGTATTTAACGTGGTGTGGCTGCTTAGCAGACCTCCACAACCCATTAACTGGGTACCACGGTACTTCTTGGCAAGACTGGAGTCAGATTTACTGGCTCCTGACAGTCCGTAACGACTGTCAAAGATCTACAAATGACAGCTGGGACCAACGGCTTAGCGTGTTTTCCGAGGCATGGAGGAAACTCGGTATGTTAAGATGGGCACCCATCCACAGGCCAACCTTGGCAAGCGTTGCTTAACTTTGAAAATCGAACCGTGCGGCTGTTATTCTTTAGTCACGAGCAATAACAATCTTTGTCATTTTGTGTAAAATCATTGAAATGAAGAAAAAGCAGGATTGTAACAATGTTTCTGAAACTATATTTTGATTACGCAATAAATCTCGGCAACAGAACTAAAGTGGAGCCACTTACGAGGCACTATTTGATATCTTCTATTTGTCTCAAGTAATAAGATGTAAAATGCCTTTGTCGCAATGTCAGACGTAAAAGTCGTAACAAGGTTATATAACAAACTAGTTTTGCCCCGCGGCTTTGGTCCCGTGGCCAATTCAACCAGAGTCGCATTTTGGTCCAGTCCATTTTCTGGAGTAAATGGACCCGCCTGGACACTCAATGATGGTGTAGTTTTTAATCAGTAAACAAGTTTTCGTAATAGAATTAGTATGTACTAGCAGTACCCCTCAGAAAAAAACCCTCGGTTTTTATATAGAAAAGAAAGAAAGAAAGAAAAGAAAGAAAATACATTTAAAAAAATAAAAACACATACACAACTAATACAGATAAGACACACACACATACACAAATAATAAGTCGCATAAAAAACATGATTCGTGGTTGACTTTATTTCAGATTAATATCTTGATCAAATGGCATACACAACCAAGCCGGATAAAACCAAAGATGTGAATGAAATTATTGCTTCTAAACAATACGTCAATGCAAACAATGTTTTACAATGCGCCTAACACGACAATCGACAAACTCAAACTCATTTATTTCAACTAAACCATTTACAGGCACTACTGAATTGTCCTGGTCGGTCAGTCAAAGCTATTTGCACGTTCCATAGCGTACATAGATCTCTATGGAGAAGAACGTGCAAGAAACTCCACGGACACTCTTTTAATAATAATAAATAGTTAAAAAGTTATGGTTAATGTATGTGAGAACGATGTTAAAAGACGTGCACAGTAAATATTATGACGTATGACGTATAATATCATTAATGTATGCATGATGTTTGAGTTGATAGCTACTTTGACGACTGTCGTGTCGCACGCTAAGCTGTGACCTTCGTGAAATAGAATGCATTCACATACCTGAACTATTTTTGGGGCGAATATATAATATAGGGAAGACTTCTTTTTCATTTGATTGGTGGAATGGTTGATGACTATTTCAGTTAATGATGAATCAGGTTTTAAAGTTTTAGGGCGAGTGCCTGCTAGGGTTTTTGTATTCATTTAATATAAATTGCGTTTCTATTTTTTTTTTCATATTGCACCTACCACTATTATTCTCTGCATCACCCAAATGTTGACTGGTAGAAAATGTCTAACGCATTCAGTCCGCCTCTCTACATCTGCGTGCGTAAAGTATTAAATAAATCTGTTCGATAAGTGACCGCGGTCCTGGAATGGACAGGGCATTAGGAGGAACACTGATTATCTGTTCTGTGGTTTTAGTCATAAGAATCTGACACTCTCTTCTGCTTCGCCCAGAGCGGGAGAAGTCGTTTGATAATTTACCATGTATAAAAAAGGGTTTTAAGTCTGCTACGTCACTCTTCATTCAAGGTCCATTGTAAGATCAGCGTCAGACAGCATCAATTTGGCCAAATTGCAAAAAATAACCTTTTTTAACCGACTTAAAAAAGGAGGAGGTTCCCAATTCGACTGTTTTTTTTTTCTTATTACTTTTTACTGGGTGTTTATTTTCTAGAAACTAAGTTCAAAAATACGAAGAAACAACCAAAAACTTTTTTTTTTGTTTAGAAGTCGGTTGTTTTAGTTTTAGAAAGTTTTTTCTTCTATACATACATAATTATGTAGGTACATAATGAGCAGTTATCAAATAAAAGCTTCCTCTTTCTTCGCTATGTGGTTAGGAAAAAAGCCTTAACCATGTCAACATTATTTAGTACATAATTTGAAAAAAAAAAAAACGTTTCCCCACACTAGGAATTTCTCCTGTATCGTGACTGCGTTTACAAACATACAAACTCACATACACAAACAGCCAGACCCGGAACAACTATCTCTAGGCCATAAAAATATTTGGTCCGTGCGGTAATTGAACCTACGACACGCATCGTAGCAGCCAAAAGCTCAACCACTGCGCCGAACGTGTCGTTGTAAAATGTAAATATCTTGCAGCCAGTAATTTGAAGGATACACTATTGATCACTGCGCTTGTTCTATGCCTGTTGGCGATTTCATGTTTTCCGGCAGTTGTTTCCACGATGTACGCTTTGATAAAATTGGTTTGGACATCGATAGTATGATATGTAAGTTTTGTTTTGATTTATTTAATTTCAATTCGCACTTACAGTAAGTACTCGTACCAACACGTACATACGTTGTGAAAACAATCTTAGTAGGTTAAATTTACTGTAATCCGAATTGACATTTAATGTCAATTCGGATCAACTATTGAATTACAGCAATATTATATGCATGACCTAAATCGGTTGGAGGCCAATTACTTAAAAAAACTGAAAACGAAAACATGATCTTTCAAATCATTCTTCTTTCTGACAAAATTATAATACATACTTTTACGTTTATAACATTAGTGTGGATAATCCACGTTATCAGCCTGTGTTCCCTAAAGGGAAGCAAAAGTGAACCTAACACACACTAACACACACACACACAGTACACACACACACACGCACGCACACATAGTACACGCGCGTACATACACACAGTGTATCAGTTACGCTAAAATCCCATGGAAGAGCAGGCATGCCTTTTACCATCAACAGGGCACTAACCCAGATTTCTAGCTATTACTGAAAAATTCTAACCCCATAAAAGTCCATTCATTTAATTGGAAATCCGGGATATTAGAAAATGGGTCATTTAGTCAATTTCGTCGTGCTCTTTGTTTCGATTTCGATTTGTTCACTGGCTACTGTTTTCTTATCTCAACACACAAGCTATCCAGCCAATTCAAACACATACGCTAAAAGTATACAAAAAAATACGTCTCATAATGTTCTTCCACAAACTTATTACCGTCCAATCACGGCGCAGCTCATATTTTACATTACAAGCCGACAGCGCGGCACGTAGGACCTACCTACATATAACAAAATCATCTAGAAACTTCCATAATAAAAACGGGTCTTGTAGCAGCGTATGGAATTAAATTACTGTCACAACTCCTTCTACCTGAGAGTATATATTATTAAATTAAATTGGCATATAAAGGGCATTGTAAGAGTAATGTATGGAGTTGATGTTACTCATGGAATTGATGAACAACTATTGAAGCTGTGTCATAGTGTTTTGGTTACTTTTCAGAAGAAATATTTTGAGTAGATTGATCTACGAGATTTTGCCTGTGGCTTTGTGTGCGTTCATATAGAGTTAGGCGAAAAAATTATGGTCAATAGGCAGGCAGAATTTGTTCGAAAGAGTCACCGCGGCCCTGGAACTCAAAGGGCATTAGGAGGAACACCGGTGGGTTTTAGCCAGTAAGAGTCTGACACTCCCTTCCGCTCCACCCAGAGTGGAAAACCCATCCAGAAAAAAAAAATATATAAATCTCTGGACCAAAATGAATCAAAGTCGACTCATTTTCACATTTACATATATTATTAATAATAAGGAAAGTAAGTTTATTTTAATGTGGGCGTACTATGGTAAGGCGTCTGCCTAACTTTCAGGGAATGTAGTCGTGATGTTATTCCAAGTGTGAGAGAAATATGCAGTATTATATTATATTTGTACGAGTATTTGTGTTATTTTACATTGAAATAATAATGTTAAAGCGTTGAGTTTTAAGATAATTAAAATGGCTACCAACTTATTGATACGCGTGGTTGTAACTGGTACGTCTGAAAAACAATTTCCTGTTACAAGTATTTTTAAACTTGAAGATGAAGATATTACTCATTTCTTAATTTTCAAGTTTAAAAATACTTGTCATTTAGAATGGTTATCAGTGGCAGTCTGTGGCAGTCCTCCCGCGCTATCAGGGAATTTTCACCGGTAAATAGAGCGCATATAAGCTTTATGAAGTGGATTTTTTTTTCTATATTTGTCTTTCCAAGACGGAACGTTTCAATAGCGAGTCCGCATTGGCACTTCCCCTACAGTTTTATACTAACAAATGGCCAAGTATTTAAAAGAACGCATTATTTGCGTAAATACGCCTTCTATTTATTTGTCTTTTTCCCAACAGAGACCGTTATGTCACCGTGACTAGCACCGTTTGATACACTTTGGATACTTTCCAAATGTTGCCACCATCCATTTTATATTGAACCCACCGATCGTGTTGATTATCGAGATCTTGGAACAATTTGTACTGATTAAGATATGGGCAGGGTTCAGGGTATGTTGGTTGGCATTTAGATGCGTAAGGTGTGACGCATTGCCGGTTTCCTTTTTCGTAAATAAGGGTTGCACGGAGTTAAAAGGTTTCGTTCGTTAGTATCGAATTATACTTTTCTTTTGCTGTGATTTAGAGTAAAAATAACAGTAAATTAGGTATTTCCTTTGAGAGTAAAAATAACAGTGATTTAGGTATTTACTTTGTTAGTAAAAATATTGTGTGGCTCGTGTCTAGCAATATGCCTTCCGGAAAAAGCTGTGTTTATAAAGCAGTTGATTTAAAAATAAATACACTTTAGCTCTTAATTGATTGCGATTAATTTCAAATTGTGGGGTTTTGCTACCACGCTCTTGGCGGGTAGGTGGGTTGGCAAACGCAGTGTTAATGGTAAAACACGGACACGAGAATGCTGATGGCTCTAGTGAGTCTTCTATGACACCATCAGTAGCCGTATTACGAAGTGCCAATGCCATCATGATTCGTGTGAGGGAAAGAGATAGTGCTATTCGTCTTGTGTAACTCCGTCTCTCTCTGATACAGAAATCATGATGGATTTAAGACGTCATAATAGGGCTGCAGGAAGTTATTATACGAAGAGTAAGTACAAACTAACCAATTTAAAATTGCACGCTCGTGCTCTTCTGTTACAAACACTTTCTTACTTAAAATAAGTATGGAGTCGTGTGCAATTTTAAATGGGACGGTCCATATTTAGTTCAAGAATATTTTTTCAGGTTTTTGCCTTCAACTTAAAGCAAGCTTTTTCTGCAAAATGTTTTCATATACATTCCACGAATACAAACACTAGAACCCCTTGACATCTTCAAACACAGAATCCTCAAACAACTCACACAGAATAGAACACAATCCTGGTGGATTGTGTTCTATTCTGTGTGAGTTTGACATTTGACACAGTTAGCTCAAAGAGACAACAATACAAAGAAGAATGATTAAATAAAACTACCACAAAAGACTTTATATTGAGAAAGTTCTAGCGTTTAAATATACAAAAAAAAAACGAATAATATTTGTCTATGCGTCTCAATACGATACAAAGCGAAGGAGTGGGAGAATTAAGTCTATTATTTGTGACACAAAGGCGACCTCTTAGGTATAATGGAGAGAAACTTGTTTATATTATGTATTGCATCTGATGGCCGACGGACGGACGCTGGTGGTTATGAGAGAGTTGTAAGTAATTAGCGGTGGCGGGAGCGGTGGTGGCTGAGTGGTAACGGCCCCGACTTACGAATTGTAGGTCGCGGATTCAAACTCAGCCAAGTCCATTACTTTATGTAATTAATTTAATCACCATTGCTCTCAAAACGGTGAAGGAAAACATTGTGAGGAAACCGGAATATCCTAGAACCAAAAATTCGAAGACATGTGACATCCACCAACCCGCACTGAGCCCGCGAGGTGGATACACAGGCCTCCTCTCTAGGAGAGGAAATGGGCCGTACCATTTCCTCTCCTAGAGAGGAGGCCTGTCTACAACAGCATCATAGGTGACTAGTGTTTTCGCTTATTGAGTACAAGTTAGCGAGTATTTCTTTCAAAATACAAGATGCTCGCTAAAGCTTACTACTTGTACGTTGTGGTAAAGCAAGTCTGCAGTTGATTGCATTTGTTGTACAATTTTAAGACGAACACGCCGACGTCGTGTCGTTGATAGATGCATTTGCATCCCACTGCCTTGATTAATTGTTCTGGGCACAATCTGATTTGAATAATAAAATACACGGAGTGGAGTGCTCACGAGATTACATTAAGTAATTATGAGGAACATTTCATGTACTCGCTTAAGTGTGATTATTGTGTTTGATAAGTACGAGATGGATTTAGAGTTATGGGGAAGATATATGCTTTAACTTGCGCTCGTTAAGTATTGAATAATTGCTTGGAGTAGCTTCTGGAAAATTACATGCGTAGGCATATCGCAGAATTGGCCATTTCTATGTGTGTTTTATTTATTACAAGAGAAGCTCGTGCCTAGATAATAACAGCCACACGGATCGATATACAAGGTTAAGCAACGCTTGCCTAGGTCGGCCTATGGATGGGTGACTATCTTAACATATCGAGATTCCTCCGTGTCTCGGAAAACACGTTAAGTCGTTGGTTCTGGCTGTTATTTGTTGATCTTTGGCAGTCGTTATGGATTGTCAGAAGCCAGAGAATCTGTGACACCAGTTTTGCCAAGAAGTAGAAGTACCCAGTTAATGGGTTGTAGAGGTCTGGTAGGCAGAATCTCCGCGTAAAATACTGGTATTCAGCTGAATCCGGTTTGACAGCGAGCTGACCCCAATATAGTTGGGAAAAGGCTAGGCAGATGATGGTGTGTGTTATACGATTCTTTGAGTTTCTTGGACTTGATTTTCAGGGGCTATAAAGTGACGTCTTATCGGATAGTAGAAATGTTAAAATATTTTGGATGCGCCACGCGACCTTTCGGAACATTTATAATATTTCAACAATGTGTTCTGTTGTTGCTGATAGAATGTCACTTCGTCTAAAGGCTTAGGGTTGGTTACATAATTATAGCAGCGCCTCCGGTTTCACGCGCGTATTTTTCGTTTCTGTGGGAATACGGGAATAAAATATAGCCTATGTTACTGGCTGATAATATACATAGCTTTCCATACGAAAACCAATTTTACAAATCGGTCAAATCTTTCCTCTTTATAATATTATAGTATAGATTCATGTTAAACTATAATTATAATAATAATTATACACATTTATAAAGAGTAAAAATTAAATTTAAAAGCAAAAAAAAAAAACAGCTAAGAACTACATAATAATGTTCCAGATAAATTGAGAATACGGGAATAATACATAGTCTATGTTACTTTCCATACGAGAAAGAATTTTCCAAATCGGTCAAATATTTCCTCTTTATAATATTATAGTATAGATTCATGTTAAACTATGACTATAATAATAATTATACACATTTATTAAGAGTAAAAATTAAATTAAAAAGCAAAAAACTAAAAAATTATGTTCCAGATAAATTCGACAAAAATTGAGTTGCTAATTTTGTAGTGTTCTTAACTCAGTAAGCACGAAAATTGCAACATCATTGGAACTTATAATAGTGTGCCAACGATATGTGTCATCAATCGCCAGGATATCCACCCCCACACCACACAACCAAACACATTCGACGTTCCCGAATGTTTATTACTCATTCACCGGCGAGATAATATAATCAAAGGAGTCAATCAGCGGTACGTAACAGTCAGTGGAGCATGCCCGCGGGGAAACAAACGAATTGATTAATCGCTCAGGGTCAGCCACGTAATCAGAGCGTATTTGTGCCTCTGCACCAATGGCGCGGCAGTGGCGTGGGACTGATTGAAACTTGAGGAGCTTCTTGGTATATAAGATTTTTAGGGAAGGTTCATATCTGACGGAACATGCGTCGCGTATTATCGGTCGCGTAACGCCGGAACAGACAAATGTATAGAAAAACACTTGACCGTTCACACTCAACCGATGATACGTTAGTGCGTCGATGTGAACGGTCAAGTGTTTTTCTATATAAGATATGAACTTTCCCTTACAGATACGTTTAGTTATTAATTAATTTCATCACCACTGCTTTCAAAACGGTGAAGGAAAACATTATGAGGAAACCGGCATGTCCTAGAACCAAAAATTCGAAGACATGTGACATTCACCAACCCGCACTGGGCGCGGTGGATTACGGCCCATTCCCTCTCTAGAGAGGACGCTTGTGTCCCAGCGCGTGCAGCGGTGGGAACGTTAAAAGGCTATAAATAATATTTTTTTGCAAGTAAGTTGTTAATAACAAACGTCCATATTTCTTTATCGTTTTAAACTAAATGAGGCCATATCTACCGAACTACTTCTTTCTATCTATTGTAAAGAATCAAAACTACATTCTACTTTATAACATAAAGATTAAGGAACCTAATTTTGAATAAGACCTCCTCAAGTACTACCTATAAACTTAACTTCGTTAGATCAGAACTGTTTGATCAAACCTTTTGTTCAATAAAGGCTGGCAAAGTTAACCTAGACGATGTTCTAGATCCTTTTAAATTGCCTCGAGGGGTTTTAGTGAAATCTTTGAGCGGGGGTCGAAATCTATTTTTTTTTACCTGTCTCTAGGCTATCGTTGGTCTGGCAACCCTGATTTGAGATTTAACGAGAAGGTAATCATTCTCGAGCTCGTGGCTAAATTATAACAGCCGCACGGGTCGATCTTCGAGGTTAAGCAACGCTTACCGAGGTTGTTCTGTGGATGGGTGACAATCTTAACATAACGAAATTTCTCCGTGCCTCGGAAAGCACGTTAAGCCGTTGGTCCCGGCTGTCATTTGGCAGTCGTTACGGATTATCAGAAGCCAGAAAATCTGACACCAGTCTTGCCAAGAAGTACCATGTTCCCCAGTTAATAGGTTGTGGAGGTCTGGTAGGCAACCGCTCCACGTAAAATACTGGTATTCAGCTGTATCCGGCTTGTCTGGGAGCCGACCCCAATATATTTGAGAAAAGGCTAGGCAGATGATGAGAGGGTGGGTAATCATTCGAGGGTAAAGGTTAATATTCAGATGGTTTATAAAATATATATAAATATCCGAACGGAGTAGAAATCAATCAATTACTGTTTGCGTGGTTGTCATAATGTGTTTGTATGTCTAAATTAAAATAGGTCGTGATATGATGGAGCGGTACTTTGACGAGCTAAAACTGTTCTAGATATTGTTCGAACATTTTTATTCGTGACCTTTTCCGTGCTAACGATTTAGGTAACTTCGGTAGTGCAGTAGATTTTTTTTTTATAGCAAGCCTTGTATAGCCAGCCTGTTTAATGATATATTTTACATACAAACTTATTAGATAGTTTACACAAGCAAATGTAGAAGAGTAGTAATAAGGGGGGAAGAACTCATAAGGCATCGAACATTTCGTCCACGTCGCTGTCAACGGGAAAAGCGCCCAAAACACTGGCCGCATTGCCACGTTGAATGACAACGAATCAGCGTTATATTTTTTCCTACTCCTTCTCCATTTTTGTCTGATTAATTTCGTTGCGGGATACAAGACAGTTGAATTTTATCTCTGGGAGTCATTGAGCTTCATTGACTTGGCGTTTTTCTGGTGGTCACCACTGTTGATTCTGGCTTTCAAGAGTTGCAGTGGTTGGGAAGTTTAGGAGGCTTAACAAAAAAAAAAAAAAAACTACCTAGCCTTTCCCCAACTATGTTGGGTTTGGCTTCCAGGGAAATCAGATCCAGCTGAGCACCAGTATTTCAGATGGAGTGAATCTTCGACTCTCTTGGTGGTAGATTGTGCTTCTAGATGACCGCTTAGACGGACCCGTTTTCTGCTGCAACTAATAAGGCAGAACCTCCTCCTCAATTCAGTTGATCACCAGCAAAATTACCGGGTATTTTAATTACACCGTGCAGCGTTACTTACTTGAATTTAAAATGATGTGGTTTTGTAATATAATGTTGGTGCCATATCGGTCATTGATACCGGTCGTTGTGTTGGCAATGCTGGGAACCACAGACCACGGTGATCATTGTGGTGACCACGT
This sequence comes from Hecatera dysodea, assembly GCA_905332915.2. Classification (NCBI taxonomy): domain Eukaryota; kingdom Metazoa; phylum Arthropoda; class Insecta; order Lepidoptera; family Noctuidae; genus Hecatera; species Hecatera dysodea. The sequence continues at coordinate 20,884,862 of HG995296.1, read as the reverse complement.
TATCACTGGACAACGAGGCCACCACACAATAACGTACGCACCTAACAGGTGGGTACCCAAGATATCACTACATAGTATAAAACAAAGTCACTTTATCTGTCCCTATATCCCTATGTATGCTTAAATCTTTAAAACTACGCAATCTGATGCGGGTTTTTTAATAGATAGAGTGATTGAAGAGGAAGTAGAATACATGCATATTATAGTAGAGGAAACATTAGTATCTACATTGCAACCCGGTGGGGTGAATGATAAAAACTATGTTAGAAATTCACTCAAGTGATATAATTCGCATGAACTCATTCATTTTCTATTTTTATTCTTTCGACTGCTTCCGTTCCGCTTCAAAAGATTCAAAGATAAATACGATTTCCAAGATGGCGTGTTGACATTTTCTGCAGTTTTATTTATTAAAAACAGCACCCCACAGTTCCCATGGGAATACAGGGATATAATATAGCCAAAAGCAAAAACGAAAAAATGGTTAAGTCCGTCCAGTAGTTTCAGAGCTTATTCGGTACAAACAAACAATAAAATCTTTCCCCTTTCATTAAATATTAAGTATAGATTCAGCACTAATATTGATCCAATACAATTATAATACAATTCGAATACGTTCAAAAAAATATTGGCTAAAGAAGAGAACTATTGAGTGCACATAAAGAGCAAACTGAAATATATAGAATATTTTAATAATACTCTGCATCAGTCCTTGCTTTACATGGGTACAAAATCAGGGTTGTAAAAGCTAGCTTATCAACCTATTTAACACGAATGTACTTACAGTGGAGGATTTATTGCCAATAGCATTCTCTGTCAACCTTATGTTGATGCAGCGTGCTAAGTTAATTTAATTACTTTTATCTATACTAACATTATAAAGAGGAAAGATATTTTGTTTTTGTATTTTTGTATGTAACGAATAAACTCAAAAACTACTCGACCGATTTCAAAAATTCTTTCACCATTAGAAAGCTACATTCACCCTGAGCAACATAGGCTATATTCCATCCGCATATTCCCACGGGAACGGGAACTACGCGTGTAAAACCGCGGGGCGCTGCTAGTGTTACATAAAAATATCTTTTACAACCAACTTAAAAGGAAAGATACGAAGAGTAAAATAAAACCGAACTGAAAAGAAACCCTATATTTTCTATTCAGTCCAAGTCTCAGATAGACTCAATCGCACAAATGTCAGGGCAATGCTACTGATAATCTAGACCTAGACGATTCTATAGACCGTCTACTACTGATTACTGAGTGAATCGGTCGCGGGGTCTAGGGGGTCGTGGCGCGGCGGGGGGCGGGGGTCGTCCTACAAACACGGATTGAGATGACTGGGCCTGACGCCTGAGGCACGGACGTGTGGTCTAAGATACGAGTGACGAGCGGGTGATGGGATGATATAGGTTGTTGAGGAATTGGTCGTTTGTTTGTTCTTACGGAGGCGAATTGCTTCTATGAAAGTATAGTCAGTTAGAAAGGCTTGAATGATATAGGTTTAAATTTAAAAATAAGAAGAAAAGTGTTGAAGTGGTAGGTAGTACTTCAATAAATCTCTAAGTATGTACATAAAATTAGTTTTGAGAAGGAATGTATTAAGGCTCACCAGACCCCACAGTCAAACCAGTACTACAGTTTTGTGGGGCTTAGTTTATAAGTGGTATATCAAAATGTAAACTTTACAAACTCAAAAAAAAAGTGTTATTTCTTGACTTAAATCTTTCCCCACCTTACTTTCTTATCTTAAAGCAATTTCAAACCTCTGAATTATATTTTTATTTGACAGAAAAAAAAAAACGCAAATATTTATAGAATAATTTTACTACCTTTTAAAAAATACAGAGCAATCAATCACTAACACAACTAGACTCGTTAATCCGATATCGATTAAAGCCTCCTTATCATATAACAATATTAACTTACAGATCGGTTTGTTTTCACTTGCCCGAAGTTCTAAACTCCGATCGTTCGTCCCACGTGATCGTAACACGTGCCGTTTTTGTAGACACAATAATATTTACGTACCAGAAGTGCCTGAAGAATAGGGATGTTTCCTGAGGAATAACAATATGATTCTATCTAGTCCGTCAGTTACATTATTGAAAAATATTGGACACATAGCTATTTTTGCTTTATCAAATCTACAAAAATTGACGAAAAGTTTCAAAGATCATGAGTTGTGCAAGATCTTGAGTTTGCTTGTGACGTCACGGCGTAAAAATCGTAGCACGTAGTGAATATTTTTTGAAAATCTATCTGATGGACTAATTAGATTTTATTAGTCAACTACCCTATTACCCTGCATGTATTTAAAATGTTTTAATTCGTATTCATTTTCTATGCAGAAAAACCGAACAGATTTTTTAAAGACTTTTTGGCAAGTGTTCATCAATACTTCAATATTACCATCTTCCCTTATCACATGATACCTGGTAAAAAAAATCTTCTTCGTTCTTAAATGTCATTAGTAAATTATAGTTATTTGTTTTAATAGTCAATATGAGGACTGTTGTGTGACTGTCTCGTATCTTTTCAACAATGACGTCGTCTATCCATAAAATATTTGCCACTTTGTCCAGAACCAAAGGTATTTTAGAAGAAGATCTTTTATCTTTGTCGCTTACCGCTCATTACTTGCACCACTTAGCGGAGCGGTCCGCTCCCACTTGAGACGGCTTGATTATGTGGGGTCACGTGCGCCCGGATCACTGTGTGCGCTGATTATTATTACTATTTTTATATACACACTGTTTTATGTACTCGCAACATGTTTTAGAAGAGAATGCTTTTTTTTAGTAAAACAGTATTTGAAAAACTGATTCTGGGCAGTAACACATAATACAGGTGCTTCTGACGCGTCTGTGCGCTCCCAAAGTTACGGTTATTTTTGTGATGATTCGTTCATTAGTAATTGGTAAAAAAATGATGTACATATACAAGTATCCAGAGCGATGGAGATGTGCAAAATCAAAACTATCCGATATTGAAGTTATTCTTCCCAGTGTATTCAATGTCCGGCAAAATATGTCTTATTGATAATAACCGAGGGTCTTTCCCGTCATAGTGGTGACAGAGACTGAGCTGATTGCAGTGGAGTAAGTGTCCTTCAAAAGCATTTGAGATAAACTCAAGTTTTGATGTCAGTAAAAAACTGCGGCTCCTTTTTTTCTGATGGGAACTCATCAAATGATTTCTCGCGCTCTGGGTAGAGAGGATGGGAGTGTCAGACTCTTACTGACTAAAATCCACCCGTGTTCCTCTTAGTGTCATTTGCGTTCCAGGGCCGCGGTGACTCTTCCGAACAAATTCCGCAACCTTAGCAGGCACTGACTCTATGGGGCCCCGTCTTCTTAGCTGACAAACAATACCTCCTTCACGAACCTGTTTCTGTTTTGATTAAAATCTCAACGCCATCCAAATACAGCTCCTCCTTTATAGCTCCGCGTCGCATTATCTTCGTTTTACAGAAGCCAGAATTGCGAGAAATTCAGTCTAAGATATTTATCCTGAATCTAGATGTTTTCAAGATTTGAATTACGCCATTGTGAATTTTCTCTCCTCTGTTTATAGAATTTAATCCTCGCGTCAAGATTTATTTGTTAGTTGAGTCTTTCGTTTAACGTCTTCGTATTTTCTAATAAATATAGTTATTTAATAAAGGTAAAGTGTTATTTATTGCCTTATTTGTTTTCACATATTAATTATTGTAGTGATAAATTTATGAGAGTGAGCATTTTCTATATCTTTCTCTGATACGTGATCCTTTTTTTTTCGATAGGAAATCATCAAATGACTTCTTCCGCTCTGGTCGGAATGGATGGGAGTGTCAGACTCTTACTAACTAAAATCCACCCGTGTTCCTCTGAATTTTCTTTACGCTCCAGGGCCGCGGTGACTCTTTTGAACCAATTTCGCCCTCTATATCTGTACTAATATTATAAAGAGGAAAGATTTATGATATAAATCGGCTGTCGCTGAAAATCAGCGCTTAGACTCAGTCTCGTACAAGAGTCCGAGCATTATGCTGAGCGACAGCCATTTTGCGCAAATGTGACGCATACCTTCCGAACTTTTAACTACGTATTATTTTTGTTTTAGTTTTAAGCTGTATTTTAAATTCTTTGGTGTGCGTCATGCTTGGCGCAAATAAACAGTTTTTCTTTCTTTCTTCTTTCTATATATGTATTTTTGTATGTAACGAATAAACTCAAAAACCACTTGGAAATCGGTATTTCAAAAATTCTTTCACCATTAGAAAGCTTAATTCACCCTGAGTAACATAGGCTATATGTTATCCTCATTATTCCCACGGGAACGGAAACTACGCGGGTAAAACCGTGGGACGCTGCTAGTTATTTATATACACGTTTTACTTCGTTTCCTACGTTGCTTTCTATTTACGACTGTACCTTTAGTCCGCTTCAACGGCCCCCTCGAGAAATTATGAGGTCTTCTAGTAAGCACACGCAGGTTTTGTAAATAGCAGTAAAACTATTATTGGTTTTTGACATCTAGGTCGGAAAAACAATAAAATGCTGTCTTTTGGCCGCAATCCGGACTCCTGGGCTCGATTCGATAGTGCTAAAGTGTTTTTCTATTATGAAATTCTCTGACCGGCGAATGGTTATTGTGTTTGAGCTTTGATATTTGGATTAAACAGTAACTGTTTGCAATTTAACTATTTTTTTTTCTTGATGGGAAATTATCAAATGACTTCTCTGCGGAAGGGAGTGTCAGACTCTTGCTGACTAAAACCCATCCGTGTTTCTCCTAGTGCCCTTTGCGTTCCAGGGCCGCGTTGACTCTTCTGAAGAAAATCTACAAATTGAACTCCTGCGTATTCGTTTTTACTATAATAAAGGTCTTACTAGAAGGTACAATATAGGTCATATGTATTCTAAATTGAAAGGTTTCGAAATTCGAGCAAGCTATTTTTTTTTTTTAAAGGAGCAACATACCGTCGCTTTATTTTTCTGTTGCTCGTTGATACAGTAATAATAATTGAAAGCTTGTTTGCAAAAACAACGAAAACCATTTCTGACAAAAAAAAAAATACCAATTTCAAGGGTGGTACCTAAGGTACCACCCTTGTCAACGGTTAGACGGGTCAGGTACCAATATCGGGTTGATTTTGGTACTTCTCCGGTATTGATTCAATTGTGTGGAACGACTTGATTGATTATATTATTAATCTAATTGGGTTCCAATTCAATGGATTCGTGTGGGAAGCATTTGTTTTGTTAAATCTATGACGTCAGACGGTTTTATTAGGGATAATGAGTGTTCAGAATTTCGACTAGTTTTGCGGTTCTGTAGCCTCTTTTGTGGCGAAAGATAAATACTATCGTATGTTTTAGGCACAGTATTAAGGACCAAATTACAAGTCCAGCTTAAGCATGAAAAAGTCAATGAAAGCTTTTGTAATGGACGTTATAAATTGAAGTTTCGTACTGTAGTGATGTGGTTTAGCTGAGTAAGCGTGTTAAGGCATTTGCTTGCTCATCTCTCGAGCACGACGACATCAATTTATGACAAGTTTTATTGACAGTTTGATGCTCAGATGGAGTTGGAATTTGTATTGTGTTGGATTTACGTTTTGGAATATGTGCCTGTTTTTTTTTTCTCTAGATGGGAAATCATCATATGACTTCTCCCGCTCTGGGCGGACATCTCTTTGAGGTGCACGTAGAACACGACGTACCGTCGACCCGGGCCTGGTTGCTATCGGACGGCGAGCCACCCATAGCTCGCCATCCTACGCAAGCCCGCGCCTACGGTGGCCGGAAATCGCCCTGCGTTTCTCGACACCCGGGGCGTTTTCTTCAATTTGGAATATGTGCCTAAGAGTATTTGTAAACGTGACCATGGGCAAATCAAATTAACTGTGTTAAATGTCGTGTTGAGTGTTCCCTCTAAAGTTTATAGTCCTTCGAATAGAACGTGAACATCTTTTGGTTTCATTCATTCGTTCATTGAAGACCTCATCCGTTGCCTCATCAAGTTTCCACCAACTGCATACAATGAATATACCACATCTCGTATTATATGCTTTCTTCTAGTTCTTATTTTTCTCGTTCCTTGAGCAGTTGACATCATCTATATATTTAGACCACTTGCATCGCCAGCTACCAAGCTGGTGATGCAAGTGGTCTTATGGTGGTTTAGTTCTTGTTTTAGGCACTCATAAACTACCAAGTTTATGAGTACCTAAAACAAGAACTAACCACGGCAAAAAATGCTAACTTTGAAGGAGCACAACTTTGTTATAAACTAGCTCAGCCGCGCAACTTCGTCTGCGTTATGTAAGAAGGAAAAAACAACCCAGTTTTTGCCACATTTTTCATTGATACCCCGCTCCTGTTGCTCGTAGCGAGATGTTATGTAGCCTATTAGCCTTCCTCGGCTATCTAACACTAAAATCATATTTTTTCAATTCGAACAAGTAGTTCCTGAGATTAACGCGTTCAACTAAAGAAACAAACTCTTCAGCATTATAATATTAGTACAGATTACCGCCCTGTTTAAGAAATCTATACTTTAAGAATGCATTTTTTATACAAAACTCAAATTAGCCAACATATAATTGCGTATCGACCACTTCTAGAGAAATTAATGCATTGGTTGGACCTTGTAATACTGATGACGATCTTTTTGTAATCTATATAATATATGTGTGTATGTATTTTAGTTTTGTTCTCAAGTAAGTAACATAAATGTCTTTATTTAAGTTTATTTAAACCGAATCCGAAATTATCGTTTGAAAGTCACTGAAATAGTTGCGATTAACTACATAGTTTCAATAACAATAAACAAGACATTTTTTCTAAAAGCTATGTATATCATTTATCGTGTTAACCCACCATCCATCACACCACGGTTACATTCGCCTCTGATTTGGAGTTCCACGCTACCTTGTGACCGCGGTACAAATATTCACCTGGCATTTCGCTGGGGCTTTGTAACGCCAAATAGTTGGGTCCGACGCACGTATTAATCCGCCGGATAAACCGATGGAATTCCACCTACCGCTTACCGGCCATCGATCGCATTTGAGGGTTGAAAATATAACTTTTTGGGCTCAACTGTTTTGGTTCAAGTCGGTCAAAGGGATGTGTGAATTATTGGTTGCGTTATTTTGAGTATTGTTTTGTTTTGGAATTTAAGTCGTACATCTTCGTAAGCCTTTTTAGGATTCGGTACCTCAAAAGGGAAAAACGGAACCTGTAAAGGATCACTTTGTTGACCATCCATCCGTTTGTCTGTCTTTCAAGACCCTTTATTGAAATTAAAACTATATAGGTCTACAGTTCCTTGAAGTTGTGAAAAAATCTATCAACTAATTGTACGTAAAAAAGTGGCCGTTTATGCCACAAAAATAAATGGACAATTTATATTATCAGATGAGCATCTTTTTTATTTTTATAACAGTCTTACCAAGAAGTACCGTGTTACCCAGTTAATAGAGGTTGGGTAAAGAGTTGTGGTAGGCAGCCGCTCCACGTAAAATACTGGTATTCAGCTGTAACCGGGTTCACTGGGAGCCGACCTCAATATAGTTGGGAAAGGCTAGGCAGATGACATCTTTGGACTGACCAACCTTGACCGTTAAAATTGCCTGTAATTGGTTTAAATGTAATCAATGCTGTGAGTGTGATATGAGCTTTTTATTTTTTGCCACCAATTTCATCGCATAGACCATGAGCTTTTGAGCCATTTAACTTAACACTTAACATTTTGGCCCATTAAATTTTAATTATGACCTAGAAATCTGTAGTTAACAAAAAAACCTACAGGACAAGTCAGGACAGGAATAAACAAGTTAATAAAAATTAAAATGTTAACAAGCCTGACTCGACGTGTTCCAAAGCAAATAAAACTTTAAGGGAGACGGAAAATAAATTACGTGAAGGATTATAACCCCATTGCTCAAATGAAGCGGTAATCCCATTGTTGTCCCGGGTTTTTATTTTATTTTTTATAATTCATTTTGTTTTTTGACGTTTTCATTTTGTTGAAAATTTTATGTTGGCAGCTGAAAACGTATTTAAATACCTTGGTTTTTTATGGTTAGTTAAATGATAATGTAAAGCACAATGTATAAAATTCTTCTGTGACTGAGTTAGTGACTGACAGACAACGCATAGCCAAAACTACTGATAGTAGAAAGCTTAAATTTGGCATGTAGGTGCGCCTTGGAGAGTGTAGAGTAGCATTAAGAGATTGTTTCCCGAAATTCTTACGGGAACGTCAAAAACGGGCTATGCGCGTACGAAGTCGCGGGTAAAAACTAGTCCATTACACAACGGTGAGGGTGGGTGTGCCCAGCATACAAAGCTTCGGGAAACGAAACCAAAAACTATTAAAAGTCAAATTAATAAAAAAAAATCTGTATCAAACTTTCAATGACTTACTTGAATTTATGTCCCACAAGCAGAGGGCACACTTTTATTTTATTTTTCTTGAAGTGAAATCATCAAATGACTTTTCCGCTCAGGGTGGAGCGGACGGAAGGGAGCGTTAGACCCATAGATATAATAAACAAGGAGATATGCCCTGTAGCCGAAAATGTATCGGAACCTGTGTCTCCTGTTTTGCCCTACCACCCGGCAACTACTACGCATGCAGTTCAGTAAAAGCAATAGATACGCAGTCGCGCACACACCCGCATTTCTAAAATCGGACTGTACTACACAATCAATTATAAACCTTATCCTAATAAACACAGCGTATATTTACAGTACACCGTGCAACTTACTCACACAAAAACAACGGTGGGTATCGTTGTGCTGTGCAAAAGCAATTTATTTTACATATACGCTAGTGATTGACTAATCGGAAAGTTATCGATTCTGGCATTTATTACACACACTATGCTGCCCATGTATAACAAATAATTTTAAGCAAAGGTCACTAATATATTATCTTAAACATGCCGATTACTATAATGCATTCGAAACTTTATCGAAAGTAAAATACAATTACCATAAAAAGTAAGGAAGTAGCACGAGGATAAGGCATAAATACGATAATTCAAAGCCAAAAACACTTGAACGATTATTTACCAAAAATTTAATGAAATCTAAGAAAGTTTGGTACACTTTTGTAATATTTCATTCAACAATCGACATTGTTGTCGACAGTGTATCTGCACAATTACATCACTAACTCGCGGCAAGAAGCAGCGGCCGTACTATGCGATACATCGGCTTGCTAAAGTATCGTTTTGTGATTTTTACATTGCTCATCCAGTCACTTAGCGACAAACTTAGGTAGTGGTTAAGGAGCAGTGTATTCATAGTAATATGTTATTGTCGCTTTGACATTTAAAAACAAAAATAACATAGTATAAGCAAGAAATATTTTAAGATTTGTTGTTTTTCATGATTTTAAAGACAAATATAGTAAAATACTTGTATTTTGATATGGTAAGTGATTCCATAATTAACAAAGTTTTGGTTTAGGCTTCGGTTTTTACAAGAAAACACTGAATAACACGGAATTCTTATATCTTATCACGCTCACGGTCGGAAGCGCACTAGTTCGCGGATTCGACCATTGCGTAAGACATGCTCGCCCAGACCATGTCGCGTGGACACCGACACGCCCCCTTGCCACTTCTCCTGTATTTTATATTTCTATGGTTAGACCCTTATTGATTAAAACCCCATCAGGGCCGCGGTGACTTTTTCGAACAAATTCCGCAAGCAAGGATCACCCATGGTATGCCTCCATAGCAAACGGGCACCTCGCTCCACTCTCAATACTTGTCGCTTCCGCACTGATAAACATACACTTGAGTAAAACTTATGCCACACATGCAGAACACTTTTAAGGAGGCTTATTGGGCTTCATGTGACGAGGTGACGTAATCATTTTATTTTTACTTTGTTTATTTTTTATGTGAATTTATTCGAGAATGTTACAATACTGTCATAGTTTTAAGACCTTTGCTACTCAAATTGCATGGACCAATGAAGTCTCAAAAAAGTGTATTTTTGGAAAAATCTGAGTACGTATCACTTCAAAATAATGATAAGTTCGATTAGTTTACATTGTAATATGTTCTTAATAACGTTAAACCATTATTACAATGTTAATATAACAGATTTATGATGAGTTATCGACTCAATAGCCTTAATTACAAGCATGCCGATCTTAACGAGGACACAAAGGCTAAAGTGGAAATTCCTAATCCAATATACGGAATTCAATACAAGAAATTCCTCTAGGGTAACAAGATGAAGGGGTTAATTTTAGACGGTTCATTACGAGTTTGGCAATGCCGCGAATTTTGTATATACGCCGTGCGGTGACACTTCATTGTTTGGAGTAAGGACGCGTTTCAAAGAAACCGTTAAAATACTAAGTTTTTAACTGGTATTTTACTGAGTTTTTTTACAGCATATTATTTAATGCTATATATATAGGAGCTCGTGGCTAAAATATAACAGCCGCACGGGTCGATTGTCTAGGTTAAGCAACGCTTGCCGAGGTTGCTCTGTGGATGGGTGACCATCTTAACATAACGAGACTTCTCCGTGCCTCGGAAAGCACGTTAAGCCGTTGGTCTGTCATTTGGAGATCTTTGGCAGTCGTTACGGATTGTCAGAAGCCAGAAAATCTGACACCAGTCTTGCCAAGAAGTACCGTGTTCCCCAGTTAATGGGTTGTGGAGGTCTGGTAGGCAGCCGCTTCACGTAAAATATTGGTATTCAGCTGAATCCGGCATGACTGGGAGCCGACCCCAATATAGTTGGGAAAAGGCTAGGAAAATGATGATTATTTAATGCTATATCTACTTACGATTTGTACATTTTTTGAGTTGCTCATAGAAATTGAAGGGGTAGTTGATTTCCTTTCGCTATTTCAGTATTTTTCATATAATAAAAGTTATTTATAATGATGAGTACAATGACCCTTTTTTTTGGATTGGAAATCATCAAATGACTTCTCCTGCTCTGGGCGGAGCGGAAGGGAGTGTCAGACTCTTACTGACTAAAACCCACACGTGTTCCTGCTTGTGCCCTTTGCGTTCCAGGGCCGCGGTGACCCTTTCGAACAAATTCCGCAACAGTACAATGACCCTTTAACAGGTATTGCGTTTATTCCGTTACACATTGTATACCAGTGATCTAAATAACAGTCATACCAGTAACAGTTCCATTCCCTTTACAGCTTTAAGGATGTAACCAAATATATTTGACGATATACATTACGCGTTTGACTGCTTCTAATCTATGGCATGATCATTCGTTGCGGCTTCAGGCATATGAGTTTTAATTAAACCGACGTTTGTGTATTGAGGCTTTGTTCTCGTTGTTGTTAATGATACTAGGAGTACATGCTGATTTTGGAATTCGCGCATAGGGATGAGGTGATATTGGTGATATTCAGTTTTGCATTTTGTGGGTGTACATGGTAACTAAAATTGCAATAGATTTCTAAAATCTTATCTGTCTCCACCATAAGCAGCAATATTTAGAAAATATGAATATAGTTGGTAATACCAAATTTAATAACCAATTAGAGTAGCTTTAGAATTGGTCATGTGTCTATCATGTGGAGTAGTTGTTAGATCCAAATCTTCAATGCACCGCGATTCTCAACCACTGTCATCTATCCATTCACATTACCAAACTTCTTAGTTATATTTATTTTGCATATTATTATCAGCAATCCACTAAAATCTATAAAAAACACCATAAAAAATACTTACTAACAAATATTCTTAAATATATCCATAATAGTATTATTAGTAACAAGTATATCATAATAAATACCATTAAATAATCCACATAAATACCCATACTTGTACCTATAAGTATGGGTATTTTTGTACGTTACGTACATATGTCACGGGTAATCGTAATAAATACTTACCTACAAATATTCCACAAAAATACTCATACTTATTCGTAAAGTTGTGAGTAAATGATTGCTAGCAACTTAATTGTATAATTACGGACATCAAATAATTTCGGATCAAAGACTGTGTGTTATGGTAGAGAGTAATTTGGGACGCCTTAATTTGACTTCAGGGACCAAATTATGTGCCGATAGTAATAAGAAATGCGAGCGTTTGAAATGGGCAATTTAATTTCGTCGAGTGTTTTCTGTATTTTAATAAATAAATCGTCTTTTGGACTTTTCTCTGTTGATGTTTGTGTTTTTAAAGAAAATTGTTTGTTGGAGGTAAGGATTATATACAATTAGTTTCAATTGAATAATAGTAATAAAACCTAATTGCTGAGGGTGGGTTGGCAATATATAATTTTGACTAATTTAATATTTTCAAGACGTTGACAAGATGATGATGGCATGCTTTGACGAAAAAAAGAAACTCCTCACGATATTTCCTTTGCCCATGTGAAATTCAGTGTTTCAGTAAAATTGGAGCTTATAAGAATGCTCCATCAAAAACTTCCCAAAGACATTGCAACAACACAAGAAGCACTTATAAAAATTCGACACATCCCGTTCCCACACATTAACTTAAGAATCGATCAGAATATAAAATCAAAACTCATAGAAAGCCAAGTAACTACGAACAAGCAAGACAAAATAACAAAACTTCGCAAGAAAAATATGACTTCTTCGAATAAAACCGACTCGTTATTATCTTTGCAGAGGAACGTTACACACGTGCGAATAATTAGTAAAAAATACAAGAAAATGTCGACGAGTGGAAGGTGTTCCTTGCACGGGAATGGAAGATGAGATAATTATGTTTTTGGGGAAGTTTGTGCTGTGGCGTTGAACGCTTTTGCACGTTTAAATGTGCGCGGTTATTTTTAGAATGGGATGTGCTTTGACTCTATAGATATATTTATCTTCAGTCCCGTAGCCTTCTAAAACTTTTTTTTTCGGAAAAAGTAGCATATAGCTCAAGGTTAGTGTGGCTATTTTTGAAAATTTTCCCAAATGAAATACATCCAGATGTTGCCTTCTAGATAACAAAAAAAAAAACTAGGTCTACCTTTAACAATATAGGGTTTAAATACGACTCATGTTTTTAATGTTCCGGTAATTGTAAATTATGAAAATAAACAAAAAGAAAATGTATAGACGTCATCATTTTGGTGACATTATGTATCATCGTCGCGCCAATTATTGCTGCGTCCTAACAAAATATCTACATATACTAATATATAAAACTGGAAGTTTGTTTGCTTGAACGCGCTAATCTTTTGAAAAAGTATTTCAGTGTCAGGTAGCCCATTTATCGAGGAAGGCTATAGGCTACATCTATATATCATCACGCTAAGACCAATAGGAGCGGAGCGTAAGCAATACGTTTTAAAATCGGGGGGTAAGTAACTATTCCACGCGGATGAAGTCGCGGGCAGAAGGCTAGTTATTTTATAAATTCAATGCAAAAAATGTATGACGCTATTATTGCACATGTACAAAATGGGTGCGTCGTTGAAAACATCAGGTTTTGAAATAACGCAGTGAAGTTCTACTATTAGAAAATGTCGTTTCATGAATTTGACATGTAAAATATTTAAATTAAATGTGTGAGCGTGCGAGCTTAGAGGTGAGCGGAGCGGTTTTGATATCCCAGATCCATAAAGTACGTAGATTTTTATATTATGCTCAAGTTTTCTCGTAAGTCTTCAACTGCGCGTTGATTTTTAAGTGGTATTTAGGACTGGTTTTATTAAGTAAAACCAGTCCAACAAACAGTCAGTTAAACTGTTAGTATAGTAAGCAATTGATAAAAATAAATAAATAAATAAATAAGTAACTAGCAGCGCCCCACTTAGTTTCCTATCCGTGGGAATACGGGGATAAAATATAGCCTATGTTACTCAGGGTGAATGTAGCTTTCCAATGAAAAGAAAAAAAAATTGAAATCGGTCCATTAGTTTTTGAGTTTATTCGTTACATACAAAAATACAAATATGTCCTCTTTATAATATTAGTATAGATTTCTTTGTTGACCTTTGTCGTAGTTGAAAAAATATTTAATTCTTAAGTCAAATTAAATCCACGTATTGGGCATTAGCTCATCAATCAATGTTTACAAAATTCATCCGGTACTGAGTCTGACTCCACCGATAACATCAACTTGAAAACCCACATCCGCTCCTCCTCCCACACAACTTCGACCCGTAATCACACACCAGTAAATCAACACAGCACCTAGGACACGTGAGATGCGAGAAATTCGAGCCTTACTTAATTCGAATGCAGTTCGCTATTTTAACTCCATACACTTGGAATGAAACAAGTTTGTTTTACTTACACATCTACCCAAGGAGGTGGAAGTGTTTTATCACTATACATAGTGTAAAATAAAGTCGCTTCCCACTGTCTGTTTGTCTCTATGTATGCTTAGATCTTTAAAACTACGCAACGGATTTTGATACGTTTTTTTAATAGATAGAATAATTCAAGAGTGTGGTTTATATGTATAATACATTTTATGATATAGTAGAGAAACACTGATAATAATTATAGAGGTAGAAACTTCTATGATGTCTTAAATAAACACATATTTTTACGCTTACATTGCAAACGCTGGCTGATCCCTACGAGATAGATCAAAATAATGTACTACAGTATTGTACACCTTTAAAAGGTCCAGGTACCAAAAAGTCTGCGATGGTATATGTATTTGTATATCTCTTAGAGATAACCCACAAAAAAAAATGTTATCGATTTTTAAGCAATACTGCATTCAATATTATTCAATTAAGTTACCTTAAACACACCCGTGCAAAGGCGGGGCGGGTCACTTGTCTATACTAATATTATAAAGAGGTAACGTTTGTGAGTTTGTGACGTTGTAAAGGGTAATATCTGGATCTACTGAACCGATTTTCAAAATTATATTTTATCCCCGTATTGCCACGAGAACGGGAACAACGCGGGTGAAACCTCGGGGCGCTGCTAGTTCACTATAAAACTAAAAACATTCTTCAAGCGGTTTATTTCAACTAGGTTCCGTTTCGTGTTTATTTTTTGTACCAGGTGTTGCGTTTTTGTGATAACCAGTTTCGTTTAGTCTGTGACTCTCTTTGGTCTTTGTACTTGAGTTATACGCTTTTGTACTGCAATTTGTTTTCAGCTATACAGCTTTTTGTTTTAACAGCGTCGAGAACGCGTTCAGTTCTGTTAGAATTTTCACTACAAAACTTTTGCTCTTGCTGTGTTAGAAATGGGCTCTTATCAATTTGTCGTTCTGTTATAGGTTTGCCTTTGACGGTTTGTTTGTGAAGATAGTTACCTCATAAATTTTTTTTTCAAATCACACGCAGCACTGGCAAAGCCGATTTTTACTGAAAAAATCTATCCTAACAGATTGATACATAACTGTATTTATTTAGAAATTCTATTGTGCTCTTTCCTACCACCTGAGCTCAGTAATTAATGCGCCCTCCGACATTTATTGATGGCGGGTGGAAAGTTACCCCCTGGCTTGAGCTATGAGTTATCAAATAGGGGTAAATAAGGGTACGAATGGGTATAAATGATAATGGCGCGGTTTGGCGCTGAGGGATGTTTAAAGGGTATCTTGTAAACTATGCAGCGATCGGTTAATAAGTCGTTATAGGTTTATTGAAACAGCTTTTTCGTGAATTTTGATGGTGCTATGTTATTTGAGAGCATTCCCCTTGCGAATGAAAGTCGTTTGGCGAATAACAGTACTTAAATTATGCAAAGACCGTTGATTTCTTCTTGTAGCTTTTCTATTGCTGCTTAAGAAAGTATGTATATTAATAAGACAAATTATTGCTGCATTGATGATGTTTAAAAATGTAAATTTGGGCTGTTAGGGCCAGCTTTGTTTGAAGACGGGGCCCCATAGAGTCAGTGCCTACTAGGGTTGTGGGATTTGTTCGAAACATTTATCGCGGTCCTGGAACGCAAAGGGCATTAGAAGGACCACGGGTGGGTTTTACTCAGAAAGAGTCTGACTTTCCTTTCCGCGGGAGAAGGCATTTGATGATATTCCGCCCAGAAAAAAAGGACTAACTTTGTTAACTCGTACTGTTCGTTAAAGATACCACTTTATATATATGTTTATATATAAAAGTAGTATCTTTACCTCTGCTGGGTCCTATCCTTCTGCTGGGCAAATGCTTCCCCGAAGTCAGTGTCAATTTAAAGTTAATTGACACGGTTGGCGCATTGGTTAAGCGTTCGGCTGCTGTGCTACGGGACTATTTTTCTTTCTTCCTCTCTACAATGATGCCAATTTTAGTTTAAAATATTATCCTTTATAACCTGTAGAAAAATAACCAGGGCATTTAAAACTTAACGATGTTTTAAGTACAAAAGAATAATGGTCTTATTATCATTTTATAATATAATGCTTCAGTCTCTGAACTCAAACGAATTTGATGTTCCTTGAAATCTGGAGCGTGATTATAAGCCATGTCGATATTAAAGTTATTGGGTACTTTAAAGTCTCGGGCCCATTGTTTTTAAACGAGATAGTCTGTTGAATACTGTTGTTATGATTATTTTATATTGCTCGCAATTCGTTGATTATTCATTCTATATCTATAATATAATAAGTGTGTATCTATAACGTGAGTTTGTTACGCTTTCACTCTAAAACGGCTGAGCGGATTTGGATGAAATTTAGCACATAGGTAAACCGTTCAACCTGGAGTAGAACGTAAGAGTAGGATACATTTTAGTTCTGTGGAATAACTTCCAACCTTCACATGGGCGAAGCCGCAGGTAAAAGCTAATAATATTATAAATTTGAAGAGTTTGTTTGTTTGGTTTAACGCGCTAATCTCAGGAACTTTGATGGTTTGAGTTCAAAAAATATTTAATTATTAGATAGACCATTCATCGAGGAACATTTTGCATTGATGTTCCGCTCCTGATGATCGTAGCGTGATGTTATATAGCCTATAGCCTTCCTCGATAAATGGGCTATACACCACTAAAATAATTTTGTAATTTGAATTTTTCATAGTTCCTGAGATCACTATCAACCAAACAAACAAACTCTCCAGCTTTATAATAATATACTAGCAGCGCCCCGCGTTGTTCCCGTTCCCGTGGCAATACGGGGATAAAATATAGCCTTTGACACTCCACAATAACGTAGCTTTCTATTGGTGAAATAATTTTGAAAATCGGTTTAGTAGATCCAGAGATTCTCACAAACTTACAACCACACAAACTCAAAAACGTTACCTCTTTATAATATTAGTATAGATTAGTAGAGAAGAGATAATTATATTGAACTCTCGCGTGGCAAACTTTTAAATCCAGATCCTCCTCTATTCACTGGCGGCCATCTTGAATCTTCACAGAATTGACACTTAAATTCTAATCTCCTGCATCGTTTAACTCACCAAACAACACAGAGGAATAATATAGGTGCTCGTTTGTTGAATTAATACAGTCTTTTGCGGAGACATCTTTAATAAGCTTACGGCTCCCGAGAGATGTGAAGCTCTGAAATTAGCGTATTTGGTAGTTATTTTTGTTCTATTTATATCCTTGGTGAAGTAGGTGTGTGTAAATTGTTGATAATTTAAAAAAGAGGGAATAGAATAGAATTCTGTTTATTATGTACACTATATAAGTTACAGAAAATATAGATGAAGAAAAGATTAGAAGATTACATAGGGTGACACAATGGGCGGCACTATCGTTTGTCCTTTTTTCACACGAGTAGCTAAATGGTGTTGTGTTTTTGGGGTCCATTTATATATACTAGCAGCGCCCCGCAGTTTCACTCGAATAAGTTTCGACCCCGTGGAAATATCGTGGTAAAAATTATCTTATATGTTAATCCTGGTTATAAGCCATCCGTTTGACAAATTTCATCCAAGTCCGTTCAGTATTTTTAGCGTGAAAGAGTAACAAACATCCATCCATCCATCGATACTTACAAACTTTCGCATTTATAATATAAGTAGGATGTGTGTGTTTGATGTGACCTTTTCGCTACCCGTTCATGATGAAACTTTTATGATTTCTATTTACTCTTCAGGGGCCGTATTATGACATCTTAAAACCATCATGTTATCGGTGTGAAAAAGAGACTGACCTATACAGGACGAATAGCACTATCCTTTTCTCACACAGAAAACATGATGGTTTTAAGAGGTCATAATACGGCCCCAGATTTAGCTTGCTTCCTACCAGGTTTGATAACTCACCAAAAGCCTTATGGAAGCTGTGTTTGTAGGTCGACGTGTCTGGATCCGCTGTGTTCTTGGCCACATAGTAATTATGCAATCAAAAGGAGTATTTAAATCCCATTATGAAGACAAATACGCGTTAAGTGGATCGGAATTGAACATTATAGCCTGTACCATTTAATAGACGCTGCTTTAAAACGATAGTCATTATTTTAATTTAAAATTAATATTTTTTGTACCTATATTTTTATAGGAAAAAAAAAAACAGATTATGTAAACATTTTTTAATTGGTTACGTTATTACATTTAAATTTGGTAGAAGACTGACAGTGCCGCAGAGGCTGGTTGAGAAAGAGGTGGCAAGACCACCTGGACGCGTACTATGAAGGCTGGTACGAGGGGGTGCGGTAAAAGAATTCTTGAAAGGACTTGGCGAAGGCCTTTGTCCAGCAGTCGGACACTACTAAAAAACTTCCTAAATAAATGCTAGTAGAACATAAGCCATCAAGCAAGAGTAAGCTTAGTGATATAGCCTATCTTATGTAACGTTTCAAGTGCCACATAACGCACATTCTAAGCATCGGAAAACTGAAGGCCAGAGTTATAGGAGACATTTCACCATAAACTATATAATAGATAAGTCTAAGTATGTATTTATAATAGACTAGCAGCGCCCCACGGTTTCACCCGCGTAGTTCCCGTTCCCGTGGGAGTACGGGGATAAAACATAGCTTATGTTACCCGGGGATAGTGTAGCTTAGAATTTTTGATATCGGTTTAGTAGTTTCGGAGCCTATTCAATACCAACAAACAATCAAGTATTTCCTCTTTATAATATTAGTATAGAAATAAGTCGTTTTCACAACTCTCTACAATCAAATACTTCTGAAACAGATCAACATCACTTACTATCTAACCAAATTGATTTTCCGATAAATACACAATCATGTTGAGGAATTTGTTCAAAAGAATTACCGCGGCCCTGGAAAGCAAAGGATCACGGGAGGGTTTTAGTCAGTAAGAGTCTGACACTCCCTTCCGCTCCGCCCAGAGCGGGAGAAGTCATTTGATGATTTCGCATCCAAAAAAAAGGAACACCGATGGCTTCTAGTCAGTATGAGTCAAACAAACACTTCCTCTGCGTTCAGTGTGGAAGTAGTCATTTGATGATTTACCTTCATTGAAAAAATAAAATAATTATACACGTATCAAAACTTAGACGTTCAAAATAAAATCTCAATCCAACAACATGAACTCCAGACAAGTATTCCAGCCAAAAACTTGAACTAACACGAAACAAAAGTTCCCAAGCCACATTTCTTCCACAACAGTTGTTTCATACTCAAGGAATTTGCGTAATTCTTCGTTCAGACTCCGAAGGTTACAACGGACGTGTTACAGCCAAACTGTAACTAGGTTACAGTGTTACATCGCTTGCTAGGTTACAAATAAGATTTGTACTTGTTACAACAAGTTTTCTAAGTCATTATAATGTTTTATTTATATATTCTTGTTGCTTTGACAAGTTGTCTGGAGTTAGGAGTTGGTCGTGTTTTAGATGTTTTGTAGCTGGCAGAATTTTTGGGTAGTATGGAACTAAAATAAGTGTGTGTGTAAGTGAATGATAGAATTATATTGATATTCTTCTTGAATTTGAAAATGAAAATAATATATCTAGTTATAGAAACTAGATATATTATTTTCATTTTCAAATTTAAAATTGATTTCCGCAAAGTAACGCCTGACTCAATCAATATTCTTCTTGAATTAATGAATGACCTTTATATTTGCTGGAATATAATGTAGTTTCTATTCTTTTGTTCGGCACGTGTTTGACCACTGTCCTGATGGTAAGCGATGATGTGGTCGAAGATGAAGCACGCTTGTCTAGAAGTAACCTATTCAATCTTGACTTAAAGACTCCCAGGTTGTAGTTATCAAGAAACACAGACTCTGGTAGGGAGTTCCACTCCTTAGCTGTACGTATGTACAATGAATGTATTCCCAAAACGTTTTGTGCGTGTGGGTAGGATGTACAATTGTACATCATGTAATGGTGGCGCATTGCCGTATGTTTTCTGGTCCGATGTTTCTTCAACAAAAGGAAAAAGGTGGAGGTCCTAAACGCTGTCAAGAAGCAAAAACTTGAATACGAGTATCTTGGTCACATTATGCGCAGCTCGAAATATGACCTGTTGCAGCTTATAATTTAGAGGAAGAAACAGAGGAAAAGAAGTCCAGGAAGGATAAGAACATCTTGGCTTAAAAATCTGCGCCAATGGTACAACAAAAGCACACGTTCCCTATTCAGAGCTGCTGTGTCGAGGGTCCAAATTGCCATGATGGTCGTCAACCTTCGATAGAAGATGGCACTCAAAGAAGAAGAAAGAAGTTTCTTCAACGTCACACTGTATTGGTCTTTTCAGTCGTACAAATATTTAAAATCCCGATACAGTAATTGCAAATTAATTTCCCGTTCACTGGTTTTTATTTTAACCATTTATCTGAACGCTGAATCTAATTTCACATGTCAAATATTTGTGACTAACAGGCCCGCGGAACTTCATCTGCGTCACAGTTTTCATTAATGCTCTGCTCCTACTAGTGTTAGTGTGACTATATATAGCATTTATCATAACAGCTTTCGCAATAAATGGACTAACACTGAAAAAAAAAAATAGACCTTAGAGTAGTTCCTAAAATTAACATGTTCAATCAAACAAACTCTCCAGTATTATGTATTAGAGAGATGGAGGAACAAAATAGTTTTACTTCATCCAATTTTAATCAACCTGCGATAAAAAAAAACATTTGTTTACGCATAAACAAAATTAGGCCACAGTCTAATCAATTTATCAGTAATAGCATCATTATATCTGTTAATAACAGTTATCATCTTTTGCTCCACAATCCTCTGTAGGAGCAAGTAGTGGGTACGGCGCTGCGGTACCGCTCCCAATCCGCTAATGGTCGTCTGTCTGTCGGCTTCTGAATAATGCCCCCTTTG
Source organism: Hecatera dysodea (assembly GCA_905332915.2). Taxonomy (NCBI): domain Eukaryota; kingdom Metazoa; phylum Arthropoda; class Insecta; order Lepidoptera; family Noctuidae; genus Hecatera; species Hecatera dysodea. Next base: position 20,863,730 of record HG995296.1, on the reverse strand, counting down.
TGAAGCGCTACGGACTTCTAATTCGCATTGTATATTTGTAGACATGTCATTTGAATACAGGAATAATCATGTTTTGTTTGAAATATGCTATATACTTGCACCGACTGTAATTAAATATAGTCGGTCTTAGGAAAACTAGTAGGTACTTTTGAAGCCAAAAGAAGGATGCCCAGATATGGCCCACCTCAGACACGTTTAGAAAGATAACACAAAAATATTTTAAATAGGAATTATCCATCAAAGCTTTATCTCAAACTAAGACGCCGTGATCATAACATATAAATAAGTCATTTTCCTTATTATTACGCAACTTTTATTTTCACGTGAAGTTTGGGGTTGCCATTTTATGGTCAATTTAATTTAAATTCATATATTATTTAATAAATCTAATCGATTACGAAAAACTACACGTTAGTCAGGTTTCAGTTTTTTAATCTGAGAAAACTGGCAACCATTTTAGTTTTTTTTAATGAAACCCACTCGACTTTTAGACCAATTATGTTCATAAATACCTCAGACCAGAGATACTATACTTTATAATGATAAAATCACTGTTTGGCTTTGCCGTAGTTAGATATAAATCAAATTGATAAAGACCAAAATCCGATGCAACTAACCGATATTTCTTTTTAAATATGGCCATATTAGCCTTTGACAAATGATAGATTTGACATTAAACTACCTACTCAAGCTTGCTCCCAGCCTGTCAAAGTGTCAAACAAGTATAAAAGGAGCTATAGCATTTTACACTTAAAGAAGATTCCTATTATTCATAAGGTTAAAATGAGTTAATATCGTTGAAATCAATAATTATTGTGTTCAAATGATATACTTTCCATTCGAAAGTGGTTGAAAGTATGTAGGATGAGTTTGTGACTGTGAAAAAATGAATGTTTTGAAAAAATTAAAACTGTTTTATTTCCAAATGGCGACTTATTTTCTTAACTGGTATGTACTAGAAGGTGTTCATAATAACTTAAACTATAATTCCATAAACTATTTATCAGTGTTCACTGTAGGCCAAGGTTGTTCTAATATGTGGGCATTGTTCTTTATAACGATAAATGATAAATGATATTTATTTTGTAAGTAGGTTAAACATAATACTTTTACACGTCAAATATTTCTGGTTATTTTAAGCTCGATAAACCTTCATTTCGACTCACTGCCCAAGTCTGGGTGTTTTTATAGCTAAAACCGGGGAGTTTGTAGGTCAAGAGTGAATAGATTATTTTCGTTGCGTTCCATCAGGTGAGATTGTGCTAAAACATGTGTAAAAATAACTTTATTATGGCATACCTTCCTAGTTTATCAAATATATTTTTCTAAGATATAAAAGAATGATACCCACCGAGGATAAGTTACACGTGAAACAAGAACACACGTCTTTGAAAACTCTCAGGTAGACGCGTACCGAAGGACCATAAAAGTTGAAACGCGATTTATTTAAAATATCAGGTACATTTCCGAACGACAAAAATGTAGCGAGGCCCACTTTTTGTTACAAAAAACGAACCTAAATGTTATTGAGATGTCCGCCGCCGCAAGTTTCTTTGTTGGCAGAATTATGAAAGAAATCTTTTATTTTCACTAAAATAATGAAAAATTTCTTTCAGAGAACGGCAGCAGATGCTTTTCGTGTGATTTCGACTGTAAATTTTAAAGCATTTTTAATAACAATAAGTATTATTTTAGTACTTGACTGGCTCGTGTAGGTAGATCTTTGTTTCATTCATGTGGGCGTACTGAATGATAAATTACATTGGTTTATTTTAAGTTATTTGTTGAATGATGTTCTTTTGTTTTTGAAAGAAAGTGTCAACACCAAACAGCTCTTTTAGTCACCAAGATACATTACTCTATTTTTATTCTGATAGTGTTGAATTTTCTCTGTTGTTTTTTCCATGATGTTTGAGTAGATGAAAGTTATATATACCGTCCTTGATTAGAATTTTGAGATGAGATTTGCCGTGTGACCATCTCAACGTACCGAGATTCGTCCGTGTCTCGAAAGCATTTGTCCAGGACCCCAAGTCTGCTATTTTTCAAGTCCTTTAGATCTATGTTTAGGAACAAATTTTATGAAAAAATATTTGTTTAGGTCAGAAATTTATGTATAACTTCCCACATATTAATTTTTATAAAAATGTATATAGCCTATTCAAAGGCCTATGTTACCCGGAACGTTAAAACGAATCTATTGATACCTCATTCATAAAAATTTGTTCAGTAAATTAGGTGCTAGAGTGGAACAAAATCATTACCCTTCCTTTTGGCTTTGCCGTAGTCGAGTAAAAAGGACAGGTTTTAAATTTATCAAACACACAAAATCATCCATAATTTTCAAGTTAATAATCTCCAAAACCAAGTATAGCACAGAACGTGTGAATGAACACTTTAGACTAGTTCAAGAGTTCCGTTTCGCCACACCAGCATTACCATAAGCACACTTCGAACAATTTCAATTAAACCAAGTTGGGAGCATCACTGTAATGTATTTGCGATTACATTAGACTTTGGGTCCAAAACCAACAAGGGTTGCTACTCGCACCTGACTTGTGTTTGAGTTGCAAAGCGGATGCGGATGAGATGTGGATGTGAGCTCTCTGTTAATTGAGATTTTATTTCTGTTTTATTATTATTTACTAGCTGCGACTTCGTCCCCGTGGAATCCCCGATTTTAAAACATTCTTTATCGCTGCTCCGCTCCTATTGGCTTAAGCGTGATGATATATAGCCTAAAGCCTTCCTCGATAAATGGTCTACTCAACCCAAAAAGAATTTTTCAATTCGAACCAGTAGTTCCTTAGATTAGCGCGTTCAAACAAACAAACAAACAAACTTTTCAGCTTTATAATATTAGTATAGATTTGTAATTTTAACATTATTATTTACATTTACCCACAAAACCGTTGAACTGGTTTGACTGTGGGGTCTGGTGAGTCTTCATAAATTCCTTCTTAATACTAATATTTAATATTTAGAAATGTGTTGAAGTACTTCCAACACATTTCCAAATAATATCATTTTTTTTTTTTTTTACTAGTTTTATTAGTTTCACTCCTTATGTTTCCCGCAGACTGATCAATAGGTATGGTGAATACCATACCTATAAAACCATCATTATCAAATTCACCAATTACTTTGGTGACAGAATGCTAAAAAATAAGTCGTCTGTTAGGTGAAGATTATAATTGTTAATGTCGTTGTAATAGCAAGCGTATTTACTTTCTATATTCTGAAGTCTGTTATAGTAGTTTTGTCAGAATTGAACTTGTATAATTATATATTACTCGGCCCCATAAATCTAAGATAATGTATGCATCGTCACGCGCCTCCGTTCATGAGATAAATAAAACACTATTATTATAAGAAGATGGAGTGCCTTGATGTTGTTCAACCTCATTTATCATTTACAGAAAGAATTCAATGTTTCTGTGCTTGATATTGATAGTAGCTGAATATTCATATTGATTCAACACAATCATTATTTGTTTAATTAATGATCGTTAAATGAACTCGAAAATACAAATTGTGGGACTTTTAGGTTAAGATTAATAGAGAAGATTATTTCTGGTCGGGATTGTCAATCTCTTTTTCTACCATACCCATTCCCGTCTCTCATCCAGGTGTTCCGTGTTACTCATACATCCAAAGCGCTTTAAAAACTACGAACTTATCTTAAGTGTTTTATAAAACTGTCCATATCCAATAATTTTGCGCTACTCATCAGCAACCCCATCTCATGCTGTCTAAAAAATCAGCATTAATTAGTAAATCCTTTATAAACTTTCAAGTTATTTAAGACTAAAGTAGCTTCCTTGTAGATAAAACAGTTCCCTCGTAGATAAAACAGTTTCCTCGTAGATAAAACAGTTTCCTCATAGATTAACTTCATCATAAATTACTTGATAGCTGGCAATAACTTTTAAAACGAGTAGGAGTACGGCGACATGTTTCTGGCAGTTCTCAACTTAGCAGGTCCTGCACACATTCCTGACTTCAAGTCGTAATAAGTCCGAACTTGGCGCCTTGCCATGTGAAAGTTAAAAAGATGACCGGTGTTCCGGAAAAGTGTTTAGGAAAAAAAGACACAAACTATGTAGTATGGCTTGAATATAAGGTCCAGATTATGAAAGCAAGTTAATATCGTTATTATGTTGTAATATGATTATCGTTACACGGACTAAAAAATACATACAATACGACTACGTATTGTATGTATTTTTAATTAACTGTTTTATGTGTACCAGCTCCCTGCATATAAACAAACTAGCAGCGCCCCGCGGTTTCACCCGCATTGATCCCATTCCTGTGGTAATATGGGGATAAAATATAGCCTATGAAACTCCACAATAACGTAGCTTTCTATTAGTGAAATAATTTTGAAAGTCGGTTCAGTAGATCTAGAGATTAGCCCTTACAACATCACAAACTCACAAACGTTACCTCTTTTTAATATTAGTATAGACAAAGGGGTACTTTTAGGCAAGCGGGCTGTATCATCGACCACAACATTGCTTATCATCAAGTGACATACTGGCCAAAGGCAACCCTAAAGTAATATGATTTAGTGAGTCGATTCTGTTCGATTTTAAGAATGAAATATGTAAGGTTTAATTTTCTGCGAAACAATTTTAAAAAGGAATCCTTTTTGGATTTATTGTCCAAAAAAAAAAACAAGTATTCAAGCAGTTCGACATGTCAAACGCCACTTCAACACTTCAAAATAAAAAGGGACGAAAAACACGAAAAATATCGTGTCAGACACAAGATCACCGAAAAATCTAAGTATTTGCTCCTCACCTCGAAACTGGTCTTGGAAAAACTAAAGTGCCAGACAATTTGGCGAGCCGATCCTAGCAAAAAGTTCTAGACAAGTACTCAGGATCAAACGATAAAACGGCTCGACTGAAACTAGATCGGTGGGAAAGCCTAACTTTTCAACTGATAGGTAATCTTGTTATACAAAATTGATTTCTTGTCTTTCTATGTTTTGAGGGAAAGTTTTTGTAAATTGTGTTACCTATGTTGCGTCTGGAGGCATATTTATGGCTATAAAAACTGTGTATTTTCTTCCGATGGCAATTATTCTACTAGTATTGATTACCTACCTATCATAAATTTGTAAGTACATATGTTACTTGCTGATGAGAAATGAACTTAACCTGAAAACTTTTTTAACTAATCCCTATTGAGTAACACAGTTGTCTTAAGAATGAGGTTAGGTTAAGGTTTTTGTACTTATCCCTTTTTTTTGTTTTCGAAATCATACCTATCAAATGATTGCTCCCGCTCTGGGTGGAGCAGAAGGGAGTGTCAGACTTCAATTGACTTCATACAAATTTCGCAACCATAGCAGGCACTGCCTGACCCGCTGTATGGCACCCCGACTTCTTTGCTGACATCTCTTTGAGGCGGCGAGATCTATCTAGGCTATCGGATGGCGAGTCAACCATAGCTCGCCATCTGCAGACCCGTTAATGCGTATCGCTAAAATCCAAATTCGTAAGCTTATTATTTATGTTAAATTATACTCTGCACTAACAGTAAGTACCAATACGTGCAGAAAGTCAACAAAAGTAATATTAATAAAATTATCATACTGCGTACACAGAATATCATTAAATATCAATTTGGATCAAACAGTAAAACTATAGCAATCTTAACTTATTATCCGAATTTATTCACAAACAAACAATAATCATAAGTATTAGTCTTCTACTACTAAAAGTCAAAGCACATTATAAACTCAGTACGCGTTATAATCCAACTTGTGTCCTTTGTTTTAATGTTATGGCAATAATATCTCTTGTCTACACAAAATGACTTCATTGTTCAAATTTTTATTACCGTTTTATTGTTGTATAGTTCAACTGATGACCCGTCGATAGCGTCTATAATATTACGCTATTATGGGGTTTCGTTTGGGTTGAGATGGGAAATTGAGTATCTTATAAAACTGTTACGAATTCTGTAACTGTTAGGTAAATGGTTGTGGATACTTACACAATTTCATAGAGAACAGTCAAGTAAAAGACTCATTGTGGACAATTTCAGAAGACAGCACCACAACTGCGTCACTCATAGAATCGAATCACAATCAAATCTTTCACAATTTATAGTAAATCCGGATCGATTGCTTCATATGTTTAAAAAATCGTTTGTTCGACAACGTAGAACACGCAATGAATACTGTTGAAATGACAAAATTAAAGAATGTACAATTAATCGCATTTATTTGTGTACGCAATCAGGCTGCAGATTTTTTTTTTATAAATTTTACCGTCCGACACAAACTTCAACTACAAGAAGTAGTAACTAGTCAATGCTGATTGAAAACAAATGCCATTTATTTAATTAATTTCAAATAATTGAATCACGACCTTACTTTAATTAAAACCCTCCAAATATAAATCAATTCCTCTGACAGATTCATCAAAATTCTCCAATCAAACAAAAGAAATATCGAATGATTGTACCGAAAATCGTTGGTCCTTCGATACGTCGAATTTTGGTCCTTCAAGAATTCTTCCTTCATTTCCACATAGATGGGGACTGTGCCCGAATATGATTAATTCATCAGCCATACATCAGGTCTGGAGTCGAGTCAGCTTCGAGTAAGAGGCGATTTGCCTAATAACATGTGGAGCTCAAGTCTTTTCGTTTTTATATGAAAGAATTCGAGCGTTTGTATGCAGTTTGGGTTTAAGATGGATTTTCGTTTATGAGCCTGTTTCTTTTTCGTGAATTTTTATTTTTAGTTTTGGCTTTTGAGATTTAATTCTTACAGAATACACGAGCAAATTAAAAAAAAAAAACGAATTGTAATTAAAACAGGGAATTTTGAATTAAAACGTGTGCTGCCGATTTAAGTGCACTGCGTTTAAATGTTACTGTTATAATTTAATATGTACATGTACATTTTATAGTACAATACTAATCTAACTATATACACTCAAACTAAATCAAAATGGTCCTAACTAGAATATATGACATCAAAAAATACGTCCGCATCGACTTAAACTGAGCCCAAAAGACTGGCGGAATTGCCACGTTATATGGCAGTGCTTATCCTCTGCCTGAACTAGAACTACAAAACGGCCTAGCCAGTCAGATACAAAGTTGTAACATGTTTTGCGAGAAACCTAGATCATGCATTTTGTACGTTTGTAGAAATCTATACTTATACATAAAGCTGAAGAATTTGTTTTTGCTTGAAAGCGCTAATCTCAGGCACTGCTGGTCCGATTCGAAAATTTATTTCAGTGTTAGATAGCCCATTTATCGAGGAACGCTATAAACTATATAATTATCATCCGCTAAGACTGGAGCAGTCATGAAAAATGTGACACAAACGAAGTCGCGCGGATCAGCTAGTAATTAATATTTGTTATCTTTTTCGTATATTTTGGTAACATGCCTTGTGAAACCTTAATACTGACGTAGGTGTGTTTGGGTATTCTTCTAAATATATATAACTCAAAAGTGACTGACTGACTGTCTGACATAGTGATCTATCAACTTACAGCCCAAACCACTGAACGGATCGGGCTAAAATTTGGCATGCAGGTAGATGTTATGACGTAGGCATCCGATAAGAAAGGATTTTGATTAATTCTACCCCCAAGGGGATAAAATAGGGGATAAAATTTTGTATGAGACTTTGTCAATTTTAAACCGATCGGGCTGAGAGTTTCAAAATTGGGGTAAAGTAACTATTCCACGCGGACGAAGTCGCGGGCAGAAGCTAGTATTTTATAATTATGTTTAAGTTCGCAGTACCTACCAACCTTTCTAAAATATAGCGTTTACCGGAAACCAACATTTCTGTGTTTTTATTCAATTTCCTTGTCAGATAGAAACTATGACTCCAACATAATATTATCCTTTCATTATTTGATAAAACAATTTCATAGACAAAAATTTTCTTCTTCAGAATAAATTGTCTTAAAACAATTTCTTTTTATATCCGTTTATTTGGCCGTAAGACATTTTGTGTCATTATTCATATTAGTCATAAATGTCAGATGTAATAATGATTGATGGCGTTTTTCATAACTTTTTATAGTTCTGTTTTACGAGTTATTTTCTCAACTTATGTAATTAGATGAAAGTTTTGAAAAAGATTCAATGTCGACGCTGTCATTTATTTTCTCTGATTAAGTCATAGGACGTTCGGTGGCCAATCATCAATTTATCAGGGATCCACATTTATTGATTTCTACCTGTACTCTATTTATCTGTATTAGACAGTTAAAAAGGCTCTTTTAGGGGAACCCTTTGTAACAAAAGTACAACAAGATTATTACAGTCAAAATTAATGTGGAGTTAAATATAATCAATTTAACAGCTGTCACATCTTATTGTACTTATTTAACCAAAATTACAAGGCTTCGATTTAATATTATTTAGTTTTTACATAAAATATTGTCGTGTCAGTGTTTAAAATCGAAAAGAAGCAAAGAAGAACACCCTTCGTGAGTTGTGGCTGCACGTGTTTTTTTTAATTTTGTTAGGTGTTAAAAAAGTAGTTTTTAATAAACTGATTGTTACATTTTATGTACCTATCCAAGCATCGTGATGAGTAGGTACATAGATAGAATATTACGCTTTATTGTATACCATACATTATTTATTAAAATTGTTTGAACTTGAAAAAAAAAAAGGTTTCGTACTCCTGCTTCTGTTAAACAGTATTCATTCAATCTGATTTGCCTTTTCCCAATTATATTGGTGTGAATTCAACCAAATGCAGCTAAATATCAGCATTTTAACTCCAAAACCCAGTAATTCGGTACCACGATACCTCTTGATAAGACCGATGTTGGATTTTACCGACCTTTAAATATCAAAGATCTAGTAATGACAGTCGAAACCAATAGCTTGCTTTTAAGAGTTGTGGCATGTAAAGGAATGGTCGGCCAGCGAAGAAGTGATCTCGGCATCCACTGCTTTATGTCTTAGATCGAGCTCCACCTATTTTGGTGGAGTTCATGTTTTAACAAAAACAATTCGGTTTATTATTAATTAAAATTCAAATTCGGCTTTAGCGACGTTCACTGTACTATCTAAACATTTACAAGCGTTTCGTTCTCGACCTATTACATCCTACCAGGGCCCCAAGTCTGCTATTTTTATAAATTTGTCATTCCATCACGATCCCATTGTCATTTTGCTAAAAGTTCGTATTCTGCTCAATTCATAATGGTCGATCATTGGCCGGTCAATGGTCTAGTAGTAATTTTTGATAACCGAGCTATTAAAAGAAATGACTGCACAATGACATTCTAATGATAGGTCACTGATCAAAGGAACTGTCAAAATTTTGGCAGAATACCGCATACGCCTGTCATTAATTTGTTATTATGTACGAAATTACCATTCTATGCCATTTCTTTCAATGGAGTGTCAGTGATGATCATTGGAAAGTCATAATGACGCTTTTATATTAGTAGATTACCAAACTTGTCAAAATCGACCATTCTGACACTATTGTAATAGCAGACTTGGGACCCTGTATTTATTCAGTACATCTTGTCCCATCTTCAAGTAAAGAAAAGCACACAATCCGAAGATTTTATCAAAACAATTTTACCGTTTTCACTCAACAAATCTGTAGCCCTTGATTCGCTGTTCTACAAAATATTATGGAAATATTTTAGGTAAAGGTCGCTCGGAAAGTGTGTTAAACAGTTATACAACAATATCTTAGAGACTCTAGGAGCGAGACCTTTTTACAGAATCTCTTTTTTTATCTGTAGGTGATTTTCACCAAGGGGTCGCGTGTCGGGGTAAGTTTGGAGAGGGTGCGACTTCGATTTGAAATGGAAGACCGGATTTTTGATATTGATTTCGTGTATGACGACTTTATTTGATACCTTGTCTACAAATACATATATCAAATAGCGGATGTCATGTCACAAATTGACGTTTAGCCTCTTTTGTGCCACTACTGAGCAGAAAGTATCCCAGCAGTGGGAACATTAAAAGGCTGATTTTGATTATGAATTATAGATCCTGTCGGGCACAGCACGTAGCAAAAGTAAATAAATATATAATACTGGTTTAATAGCAATTGTTATTGTTGTTGTGCACAAATTAATTCATACATTTTAATTATTGTTAATTAGTATCCTTCAAGGATCACGGTTCGTAAGCAAGCCTGTATAGACAAGTCATAGGTTTATTAGTAGGAACAACAACAAGACTAAGTGCCTACCTATATCTTTCAATACCAAAGTCCATAGAACATTAAACGAGATGATATAAAAAAGTTTCACAGAACTACTTGCTGCCGCCCTTCGCTCAACTCTAGCGTAGGATCTCCGCCCAGGGGCCAATAAACTGACAATTCAATTACAAACAACTGGCTGTACTCGACTGTCCGATATTGAGCCCAGCCGATTGATACAGACAATTTAGCACTTCTGTACCGAGCTTTTTTAGGGTTCTACAGTCAAATGGAAATTTTGGACCTTTGTTTTGTACCGTCTGTCTGGGGCCTCAGTCTGCTATTTTTACAAATTTGTCATTCCAACACGATCCCATTGTCGTTTTGCTAAAAGTTCGTAATCTGCTAAATTCATAATGGTCGATCATTGGTCGGCCAATGGTCATGTAATACTTTTTGATAACCGAGCTATTAAAAGCAATGACTGCACAATGACGTTCTAATGGTAGGTCTAAGTCAAAGTCAAAGTCAATTCATTTATTTCAACTAGACCATTAACGGCACTTTTGTTTCTTTTTTATGAAATTCGAAAGGATATTCTGTACTGCTGTACTTGTGTTCTAATGAAATTGGATAAAAGCTTACCGGGTACATGGAACTCATAGATGAAACAATATAATTAATTGGACGGAAGCACTGAACCAATATTTTTTTGTATTCAAAAATTCCCTACATATTTTTATTTTTAAAACCCATAATTCCAAAGCGTTTACGTATTATTATTTTAAAATTAAAACTACAAAAATGAACTTGAAAAAAATCAATTGCACATGCGTCACACGTGCGTACCTTTTATTTGTATTTATTTTGTGTGTATCTGGTGCCAAATAAATTTATTTTCCTTCTTTCTTTTATACCCACTACGGAACCTTTCACCGATTAGAGGCCGACTCGCACTTGGTCGTTTATTCTCTCTATCCGCTACAAACTCGATTTGACGTTCTATATGGCATTTGATTTGGACAAACATGTTTGGGTTTATCTTGATAAAAAGAAAATATGGGGTGTGTGAGTTACGGAGGGGGGCCTATCTTTGTTGTTGCAAACAGTCGGACTGATTTGTTTTTGAATTCGTTCTGAAAGGAGATTTTTTGCTAAATGGACCACGTTTTTTGTGTGTGATGTCGACCAGTTGATGCCAATCAGGAACTATGAATTTTGAAGGTTTTGATTAAGAGAATGTACTTTTATCTTGGACAGACTAGAGTATAAGCATTGCCAATTTACATTCTTATTTCAGTTTGTCTGGCAGTTTGAGTAATTCTTGCGGCCTACCCAAATGTCCTTACTTTGGTATTGTTCGTCAAATCGTTAAGCTCTTCAAAGTTCTAAGTTTGAGCTACACGGTATGTGACAAATGCTTGCACTGTCTGGAGAGGTTCACTCAAATCTGTGTGGCACTTTCCTCAAAAGGCTACCTCAGACGTTAACCTACATGGTTCTCATATGATTTGACCAGTATGGATTGAAGGGACTTCAAAAGAGACTGACCTCTGAGTTTGTTTCGGTGTTTCTTCTCAGGGTAGTCGGCTAGGAAACACCGGCTTCATCTAGCTTAAAATGACAAGAAATATTGGACGTGTAAAAGTGGTCAACCTACTTACAAAATAAATATCATTTACAACGTGGCAATGTCGCCAGTCTTTAGGAAACACTTTCAGTTGACAGCGATACCACCATATTTTACGGTTTACTAAGTTTTATTTTAAGTGGTTGAGTATAGTTATTTTAATATTAATTAAAAAAGAAATCATACTTCTTTGATTTACACCAAAATAGAGATGGATATTTTCAATACGCATAATCGCTGAAAAGCGAAAATATAGCAAGATTTACTGCCGCAAAATGAACAATTCCTGAATAAAAGGGAGGCTTCGATGTTGGGATCAAAGGATCAGTATGATTTATTAATAATGATAGACATCCACGTGTATCTCGAACACGTGGAATTTTATAAAATACTAGCAGCGCCCCGCGGTTCTACCCGCGTAGTTCCCGTTCCTGTGGAAATATGACGATAAAATATAGCCTATGTTACTTAGGGTGAATGTAGCTTTCTAACGGTGAAAGAATTTTTGAAATCGGTTCAGTCGTTTTTGAGTTTATTTGTTACATACAAAAATACAAATTTTTCCTCTTTGTAATATTTTGTTATTACAATGAATTAAAGAATTTTCTGGATACATGACGCTCAGGATGGTCGATGTGGTGTCACTTGGAAGAGATCTAGGTCCAGCTTTGGACGTGTTTTAGTGTAAATGATGATGATCAGATCGATGATGAACCTAGAAAGTAGACATGTGCAAAACAGTGCACCACGAAGTGATGTTATGTGTCATTACATTTCGTCCCGAGTAATATTACATTACACCATCACTTCAAACATCACGCGTGATGTTATGATGTAGCGCCATTCGATAGCACACCGTCGCGCGATCTAGTGTAATGCAATGTTCTGCAATGCAATGTGTAATAGGACATGTTATTGAAATAGTATAGTAACCTAGCATTGTAACAGTGTGATTTACTCACTGTGATTTAAATACACAAATCATAAAAAGTTGATTTTCCTTCATGCTTATACCCTAAATCAAGCACGTGTGACGCATGTACAATTGATTTTTTTCAAGTGCATTTTTTAGTTTTAATTTTAAAATAATAATACGTAAACGCTTTGGAATTATGGGTTCTAAAAATAAAAATATGTAGGGAATTTTTGGATACAAAAAAATATTGGTTCAGTGCTTCCGTCCAATTAATTATATTGTTTCATCTATGAGTTCCATGTTCCCGGTAAGCTTCTATCCAATTTCATTAGAACACAAGTACAGCAGTACAGAATATCCTTTCGAATTTCATAAAAAAAAAAACAAAATTCCCCGAAAAAACTGCCTACGAAACATTGAAACAGACAGACGGTACAAAACAAAGGACCATTTCCATTTGACTGTAGGACCCTAAAAGAGCTCGGTACAGAAGTGCTACATTGTCTAGTAACCTAGCATTGTAACAGTGTGATTTACTCACTGTGATTTAAATACACAAATCATAAAAAGTTGATTTTCCTTCATGCTTATACCCTAAATCAACAAGTTAGGTATCATGAGTCCTAAGCTTAGACTCCGGTCCAGGCTTAGGACTGATGATGATTCAAAGTGTAATGATAGGAGTCAAGGGCTCGGTTCCAGCGAGTCTGCAAGTCATAATGTCGCGAGCTACTGCGCTGCTACCGCTCGTGACAGAATGGCAGAAATACAGGACCAGTTGTTCTGGCAACAAATAGAGGAGGCCTATCCCCAGTTTTTAGCTGATATAATGACGTGTGTGGTCAAGAGAATATTTGTAATGATCATCACTATCAACAAATAAATTCTTCTCTGCCTATACCCTAAACAGAACATACCACGTGATGTACAAACGTGATGTACAAAGACGCACACAGCTTATGTATCGTGACTCTTAAGAGTCCTTTCTTCCTTGCGAGTCGATAGTTGATTCCTTAGATTTTTTCAGCCTAGTAGGTAGCTACGTTAATTGCAGCGTCCGTGGCATTATTTAGATCTCCCAAAGTAGAGAAGTTTTTCTTAAACCAGAGTCTGGCACCATAGTTTTGTCCGACATATCCAGCACGTTTTTTGACTGAAATAATTTTGACGAAGGAAAACTAATGTTTTAGCCTTCATTAATTCAATTTAGTTAATGTTCTGTCCATGAAACCTAGTAATTTATTTTGTCATTGCTTTGACCATTACTCTCGCCAGCAAAATATATTTATTCTTACTAAGTCCAATAAAAATAGTACAAAGGAGAATTCTTAGAATCTTATTACGTGAAAATATCTCGGTATAAAAATAGATCACCATCAAAAAAAAAAAAAAAAAAAAAAAAAAAAAAAAAAAAAAAAAAAAAAAAAAAGGAAAGAAATCTTGCATGTGCATAATATAGCGGGCGGGAGGGAGGTGCATACCTGCAACCCACTAATATTCGCGGAAATTAAAACTAGATATTTTGTTTTCATTTTCAAAGTTAGATCACCATCTTTATAACGGAAATACATATTAGTATATAATATTATTATTGGACTGCTATATGTTATCATCAGGGATCTTCGATTCATTTATTATATTAAATACCGAAATAGATCTTATTATTATCTAAAGGATAGGATATTAATAGCCGCTGTAGTGAAAAAAGGCAATTAGACCTAATTCACTCTCTGGAAATAACAATGTTGCTCCTATTTAAGAGAGGTTTTATATTTATGGTTATATACGGTACCTAGTAGTATATAAGCGGATTTAATGGAACAAGGCGTACTTTATCAACATTTGGGTTAAAATGAATTTCTAACAGCTTTTTACGGCAATGGAATCATCACCTGCCTAGCCTTCACTTAAAATCATCACCTTCTCCCAACTATATTGGGGTCGGCTTCCAGTCAAACCGGATTCAGTTGAATACCAGTATTTTATGTGGAGCGGATGTCTACTAGAAATCCACAACCCATTAATGGGAACACGTAATAAGTACATATAAATATATTAATACTTCTTGGCTAGACTGGAGTCAGATTTTCTGGCTTCTGACAATTTGTAACAACTAGTAAAGATTTTCAAATGACGACTGGGACTAACTGCTTAATATGGTCACTCATCCATAGACCGATCTCAGCAAGTGTTGCTTAATCTTGAAAATTAGAGGAATAATTTAACTATTGAACATGTTAGGTTACAAAGTTTTGTGCCACCACCTTTTTCCTTTCCCATAGTATATATCTTTGAAATTTTCAAATAAGTAAAAATTAAAATTGATTGAGTCAGGCGTTACTTTGCGGAAATCCATTTTAAAACCATCCATCCATCCATTTTAATCCATTTTTTTTTTCTTTGTGGGGTGCATACCTGCAACCCACTAATATTCGCGGAAATTAAAACTAGATATATTATTTTCATTTTCATAAGTAAAAATTATCAAATCGCTCTCGCCTGCGTCTATCCTTAAACCACACCGTAACTGTTCTGTTGAGACCGAACAGGATATTTCAGAAATTCTTTTCCCGGAACCCTTGGCAAAAATATTTAATGGAATTTCATCGAATTTCCAATCTAAAGTAATAAATACCTACGTTGAAAGAATGAACAGATTTTTCCATACGAACAGTACTGAACAATGATATTGTAATGTTTTTTTATAAGGCCTCCTTTTGTCGGTCTCAAGCTTATTTGTAGAAATGTATTGAAGTGTGAATAATGGAATCATTCGTAAAATAACAACGCCACGTGTATTTTACGAAGTCGTCATCTGTGGCTCGGTCTATTTCAGCTTATTTCAATTTCAGACATTATTAGACTGATAATTATAACCTATTAATTAGAAATTAATTCGAAGACATGTGACATTCACCAACCCGCACTGGGCCCGCGTGGTGGATTACGGCTCATTCCTTCTCCTAGAGAGGAGGCCTGTGTCCCAGCAGTGGGAACGATAAAAAGCTGCTTATGCTTATGCTTAATCAGAACACACTAGTTTATTTATTTTTTTTAATTTCGGTGTTCCTGATTCTCGAGGTGTAACTACAGCTTTACCTCGAGAAATGGCGTGATGGTACGCTTAGAACATTGGTTTTTTTTTTAACTTGAAACGATTGTGTGTAGCATAATATATGTATGTATGTATGTGTTCTTCCCCAAAAAATTGTATTTTAAATTTTATTTAATTGTCGCACACCTTCCAACTGGTAGAGAGTGCCTTGTGGCATTAAGTCCGCCCATGTACTACTATTGTACATAAAGTATCAATAATAATTTATAAATAAATAACTGTGTTGTATCAATTTTCACCCTTAAATATATTAGGAGTACGTTACTAACTTTCCTTTTTTGTCTTTCCCAGGTGAGGGCGACCGCGGGGGCGAGCGGCGACGGTGCGCGGGGGCAGCGGTGACGCGCGGCATGCGGCGCCGCCCGCTGCTGCCGCTGCTGCTGCTGGCGCTACTGCGCGCGCACGGCCTGCTCGCCGCGTCCGGAGGTAGGTGCTGCGTCCTCGTCTAGGCCTCACCACGTGACGGCTCCTGAACTTATCGCATACTACAGAACCCGTGGACCTTCATCAGGACATCGGACCTTGTGGGAATCCTGCTAAACCTGCATGATTGCCCTTCCAGAGAGGATATTCCAGTATTTTTAGAGGAACATTCGCATTTCACATGGTCATATGTGCTGCGAACAATATGCGGCTTTGCCATGTACTTTGGCCATTTCTTTGGACTATTTGTGTACGTTGATGGTCCTGCGGATCTCTTCATTTCTATTCGATCTCATCATAAGAAAGCTCTAACGACAGCCATTCCATTGCTTTTTGGGCAACTAAAATCACTTAGAATAGGGTAGTTGACTAAAAAAATCTGATTAGTCCGTCAGATAGATTTCCAAAAAATATTGGAGACGTATTTTTTCTTTTTTCACATAAACCAAAAATGAAGACGATACAGTGCGTTTAAAACTCGTGTGACGTCACTACTCGCTACAATTTTTACCGGGCCGTGACGTCACACGCTCCCACTCCTGATCTTTGATGCTTTTTATCTTCGTCAGTTTTTATAGATTTGTTATAGGAAAAAATACGTGTCCAATATTTTTCTATAATCTAGCTGACGGAATAAACATAATCATATATTTTTTACTCAAGCAACATCCCTATTATGTAGCAGTGTACCTAGCTACACTATATTTAACAGTAATACAGCAGTACTTCATAACCTACGACATCTAGCAAGTCTTCTACTACTAGTTCACAGATCCTCCATCCCTTTCCCACCAACGGTACTCGCCGATAGTTAGACAGTGATAGATGGTAGAACACCAGCACAGCACGATGACTGGCATCTTCTGTTGCATTAACGTAATACTCTGCATGACACAGCTACAGATTGAAGATAAAATAATATTATTAGTCTGAGAGCTATTGCTGTTATTGTGTTATATTGGGAACATTTGGTAGGGAGGAAATATTTATTTATTTGTAACTAGCAGCGCCCCGCGGTTTCATCCGCGTAGTTCCCGTTCCCGTGGGATAAAATATAGCCTATGTTACTTAAGGTGAATGTAGCTTTCTAATGGTGAAAGAATTTTTGAAATCGGTCTAGTAGTTTTTGAGTTTATTCGTTACATACAAAAATACAAATCTTTCCTCTTTATAATATTAGTATTAGTAACATTAACGTTGACTCTTGTAAACACATTGCTGAACGAAATTAACTTGAAGAAGACATAGAGCAGAAGTAAATACCATTTTTTTCTCTTAAGGAAATCATCAAATGACTTCTTCAGCTCTGGCTGGAGCGGAAGGAAGTGTCAGGCTCTTACTGACTAAAACCCATCTCTGTTCCACCTAATGCCCTTCGCGTTCCAGGCCCGCGGTCACTCTTTCGAACAGATTTCGCACCTTTAGCAGGCACTGACCCTATGGGGTCCTTCGACCCCAATTGCCCAGGGGCGTCTTCTTCTGTTGCGGTGGCAGGGGCGTGAGGATTCCAGCTCCCGCGCGTGGTTTGCCCCCTCCTTCGCTAGATGTGAGTGTCATTGGCCATATTTTATCCCCGTATTCCCAAGGGAACGGGAACTACGCTGGTGAAACGGCGGGGCGCTGCTAGTTTAAAATTGTTCGTTTTCATTGGCTGTAATTTATATTCTGTTGATATTTTATATCAATCGGTGGAGACAAAAACTGTCAAACTAGTTTACATGTTTAGCCGAGATGATCACGTCTAGATTTCAAAGCTTTCGTTCTGGCTATGATTTTCTACTAAATCTTGAAAACTTTACAAAGTAATAAATTATTTCGATAGATAAAATTGATTATCGAAATCAATCATACCTACTTGACATAAATGTGCTTGTAGCAATTATTGATGATTAAGTACAGCAGTTTGTCCTTGATATAAATTAGTGGATTTAGGTACGTAGAATTAGGGTTAATTATGTCCAAATTAACATGACTTTATTACGTTAAGTGTGTGTGTGAAAAGAGCCAATTACGACGGGCTATGTTAACAGGAAATTTTGCTCTGAAGTACGAGTAAGTCCTCCACTATCACCATAAAAAACCGTCCCTAAAACACCACCCAACTATTAAACTAATCGTTCTACCCAAATAAAAAATTCACCGAATTTGTTTAACACAAACACCGGTGTCCCAATCAAACAGATGGCCGGTGTCAGTGCAGCGCTCAGCGAAACTGCAGCGCTTCACCGCGTGCGCTGTAACTGCTTTGCGGTACAACTCGGTGACAAATTGAGTGCACGACTAAGCTTCGGTCTTGGTGAAATGGTTGTTGAATACAGCATTTTAGGGTTCCGGTCGGTTGAAAGATGGAGGACGGTATGAGAATTGAATATTCCTGTGCGACGTACGTTGCCTTTGGGTGTAGACCGTGTCCCCTAAAATACAGGAATCTGAATTTATATCCTACTAGCTGCCGCCCGCGGCTTCGTCCGTGTGAATTTTGAAAATTATCCCAAGGGAACATAATCCCGGGATAAAAAGTCTCCTGTGTTATTCAAGACTATAAATGTACCTCTGTGTCAAATTTCATTACAATCTGTTTAGTAGTTTTTTCGTGAAAGAGTAATAAACATCCATCTTTCCATTCATACTTACAAAATTTCGCAAAAATAATATTAGTAGGATAGGATTTGTGGTTCAAAATTGAGCTTTGGTCAGTTGGTAACAGGACAAAGGTAGGTTTTCGCAATGTTTACTAAACCAGATTTACTATGGCTACGCCTTAGAGCCTGCAGTTTCACCCAACCCCTTTTCAATACTGCCTTTGATAATAGGTTCTAGAGTCTATGGCCATTCGATAATGGATGACAATATTTCCAAATATTTGGAGATAACATACATAGAAGGTAAGGGCCATAAAGGTTTCAAAAGTATTTTTTCATAATTAGTAAATATTCCGTTCCATACTTATTATAGAACTAGCAGCGCCCCGCTTAGTTCCCGTTCTCGTGAGAATATGGGGATAAAAAAATATAGCCTATATTACTCAGGGTAAATGTAGCTTTCTAATGTTGAAAGAATTTTTGAAATCGGTCCAGTCGTTTTTGAGTTTATTCGTTAAATACATCTTTCCTCTTTATAATATTAGTATAGATATTTAAAAAAATACCACTACACCTGATTATCTCCGAAACTACAGAGCAAAAAAAATATCTCAGTTTCCCTGCAATTTATATTTATAGATTTATCTTTACTTATAAATTGCAGTGAAACCTATCAGTGATCTATGATATGATATCAAAGTAAGATATTAAAAATATATTATTCGTTCGGAACTGGACGCGAGTCTGACTTACGCCAGTTTTTTAGGTAACGTTTTCATTCACACCAAAGTAGCGTACAATCTCTTTTTAAATTTAGAAAAAATAGTTTTTGACTGATAGAGGTTGAGCTGCCCATGTAAACGTTCCATGATAGTACTGCTAATATTTGCCTATGCCCGGGATCTGACCTCAAATTCCGAACATATGTATGTGTGAACATTTCTATCCCAAACACCCACAAAGGACATAACAACGCTTTCAACCAATCAATAAAGCCACCATCGCTTTTGCAGAAACTGCCGACAGCAGGGTTGTCTCCTGAGTAAAAAAAAAGATTCTATTTGGTCCGTCAGTTAGATTAGGTATCGAAAATATTGGACACTTATTTTTTGTTTTATCAAATCTATACAGAATTACGAAGATAAAATGCATCAAAGATCAGGAGTGGGGGCTTGTGACGTCACGTCGTGGTAAAAATTGTACCGAGTAGTGACGTCACATCAGTATGCAACGCAATGTATCATTTTCGTTTTTTATTTACATGAAAAAGAAAAAAAAACGTCCAATATTTTTTACGCGACTGCCCAAAAAAAGAAGTGTTATGTTTTCATGGTTCCTAAATAAAAACGGAAATATTTTGTTTTCATGATAATTAGACTACGTATACTGTTATGGTCTAAAGCTTGATTAGTACATAGGCGGTTCCTTTGAAAACATTGTTATCTAACTTGTTTTTAATTAATTTTCTAGTTCAATTATTGACATAGCAGGCGTATTTTGAATATAGATATTTTTTTTTTTAATTTGAAAATTTATCTGAAGGACTAATTATATTTTCTTAGTCAACGGCCGAATTCTTCCTTTACTTGCCAAAGCCCTAACATCAGGACTCGGCTGCAAAGTCACGCCGGTTGACGCTGACAAATGGAACGATGGTTTGCGCGTCTCGGCACTGGTCAGAAACAAAACAAAAGAGGTTACGTATCGATTCAAACATGGAAGGTGCTTTACTTTATTTTGCTGTTGCTCTGGTATAGCAAGAATAATAGTTATAAGGCGTAGCAAAAAAAAAACAATATTTCTTTGTATTTTTCTACTAATCAATAAAATCGTTCTCTGTAAACAAAAAAAAAATCACGGGAAATCCAAATTCAACGTACCTAAATATTGCAAAAATTCTACATTCTTAAAACGCGCATATCATAGATATAATGAAAATTAGTTAACTATGCAGGAGATACATTGCTATTTTTGCCTCTTTACTATCATAAAACTCACAAATAAAAATTCAATGCAAATAATGTGTCAATGCCATTTTAACTTCAACAGATTAATGTTCTTCCGAACAAGTTTAAAACACCCCACCTGAGTCGAATTTTAAGCCCCGCAGGTGGTTTGCGAGCCCAATTTTTCAGGCAATACACGACGAACCGAATCATTAATATCAAGTGTTCCGTACGTGTAAATTGTGGTGGTTCGACGTTCACGCTGTATAAACGTGGCGAGTGACAAATGGAGTGTCACGCTGTGCAGAGTCTTAGCGTATTGGATGTGGAGAATTGTGTGTGAGCTGAGTGAGCTCCATTGTTTTTGTGGAGCTGGCAGGAGAGTAGGTGCTGGAATTTAATGAGTAGCAAGAGGGATTAATGGCTGATTGTTTTTCTGATAAGTTTAAAGTAATCTTATCTCTTTTTCTTGGTGGGAAATTACATAGATTTAACTTTAGAAATTCCACTTATGGCGCAAGTATGTTTTGGTTGCTATTATAAACTACATTTTACAATCATTCTCGAAAGCTGGTTTGATAGTCAAATTTTTCGGTATTGTTAAAATAACTGAAATATTAGAAAATGTACCTTTCTCTTGATCTAAGAGGTTGTTAAAGCTTTTTTTCCTAAGTTTAGAGACAGATACACCTAACCCCTTTTTTTTAATTGGAAGTCTCACTCTGGGCAGAGAGGAAGCTGACTAAAACCCATCCGTGTTCCTCCTAGTGCCCTTTGCGTTCCAAGGCCACGGTGACTCTTTCGAACAAATTCCGCAACCCTAGCAGATACACCATACCTCTAATCTTAGTCGCTTGAATCATATAACTTCTAAAACCTCGCCCATTTCTACTGGTTTGTCAGTGACCAAGCCACCACAGCCGCCGAAGGTTATTTCCATCAAGCCAACACCCCACACGAGGTTATTAAGCGTTAGAGCGTGCAGAGTATAAATCTCAGTGGAGGCTGCACTGATAAATGGGGTGCAGGAGCTAAACTTAAGTAGTTGATAACGAGAGCTCCCGGTCTTGGAACATTGACACACTATCAATTATATAGAAGTGGATTTGTAGTGAGTTAACTAAGTCAGGGCAAAAAGAATGGAATGAAGAACGGGTTTTCTTAGTATTTTTTTTTAAATTTGCTATCGCTGTGCTGGTTGAGGATTTGTGAAAAATAGAATGAAGAACGGGTTTCTTGGTACTTTTTAAAAGTCACTATCGCTGTGTTGGTTGAGGATTTGTGAAAAATAGAATGAAGAAAGGGTTTTCTTGGTATTTTTTAAAAGTTGCTATCGCTAAGCCGGTCGAGGATTTGTCAAAATGTGTTAGAGTGGATTGTATTAGTTTGGAATAATAAAATTATTAAACACTAGAGTTAGCACTTAGTTTCGCTCCAGTGGCCTATGTAATTTTCCCGGGATAAAAAGTTTTATGTATCTGACATTCAGGAATACAGTAGTTTGTAACAGTGAATACATTTTTAAATTGATTAAATTAGCTAGCAACAACAGAAATATATATTACATCATCTGTAAAAAAATTAACTATCTATCATTGTTCATGAGACATGGTGACAGACGGATAGACAAACGGACGGACGGACAGCGGAGTCATAGCAATAGGGCCGCTTGGTACGGAACCGTAAAAAACTATTTCAACTATTTAAGCAAAGTTTAAGCTGACTTGCCGTTATCCAGTCCGATCACCATGTTTGGCAAGCCGATCCCTTGGGTGAAGCAAGCCAAATACTTAGGTGTAATCCTTGACCGAAAGCTTACTTTCGGTGAGCACATAAAGACGGTGCGTAATCGCGCCGCTTTCGCTCTCGGTAGGCTCCACCCCATGCTGAATGCACGCAGCAAGCTTTCCCTTAAATGCAAGTTGCGCATTTATATAACGTGCATACGCCCGATTATGACCTATGCGTGTGCTACCTTTGCGCACACTAAGTCGTACCGGATCCATAGGTTGCAAGTAATCCAAAACCGATTTCTGCGGAAGGCCACGGGTGCCCCGTGGTTCGTTAGAAACGATCGACTCCATGTCGACCTCCGCATTCCAACTATTAAACAATTCATGAAGCGCCTTAACAAGCGTTTCATTGAGTCCGCCGATTCGCATCAGAACCCTCTCATTGTATCGGCCGCCCGGTACACTCCCTCCAAGATTAGTAGGATTCGCCGTCCACGGCACTCCCTAGTCGAACCCGACGACCCCATCACCTTACTTCAAGAGAGTAATAGGGAAACCAGTACGATTAGAAAAAACAAAAACAGACCGCGTTCCGTATTCCGGCCTCGCCGACGAGGCCCATCGCGACGCCCCAGTAACATCCCTCCCCGACTTTTGCCTAACGAGCCAGCCCGCGCCGCTGAGCCATTAGCGTTAAATCCCCTAAATAATAATAATTGACCCAGCCTGTCCCTTGCTGCCCCTCTCAATGACCCCGTTAAGCCGAGGCCCGTATCCCACAGGGGATGCCCTTAGCGAAGCGGTCATTTAGCTTTTTAGTAGTTTTTAGCCCTGGCTGGGGGCCTTAAATTCATTTGAGGCCACCACAGGATTGTCCGGTTGAGCAGTAACCAGCCTTAGTGTGCTGAACTGCGAGTGGTCCATTCCAAAAAAAAAAAAAAAAAAGACTTGCCGTTATGTTCTGCATCTGGCATCAAAACTGCTTCAAAAGTGACGCTAGCAAAAGCTTCCGCACTACAAACATATGTCCTTATTGAAAACAAACAATAGAACATAATTAGAATCGATCGAACTAACTCCGATCGTTCTCGTTTAATTAATACGCAACGGCACGCAATATGTTAGGGGACGTTTACACGGGCAACTAAAATTGCTCAGCTGTCGATATTGGTTAACTTTAGAAGAGGAGTAGAATATGTAAGGATTAAAAAAGATGGCGACTCTTTCTGAGTGTTGCCAGAATCTACTGAATAGACTTTACCACCCAAACCAAAGAGAGACTAAATAAGATAATAGGAAATATATTCATTGTTTTAACTTTTTAGTCATTCAGAATATTGCCTACGCATTTAAAAGGATAAAATCATGGATAGGCTCTCGACAATGTTATATATTCAGCGAAAAGAATTTTCAAAAAATTCTAAATGAAAAGTAGTGGCTATAAAATGTCATGTGGTCTTATACTTACATTTTGATTATCCTACAATCCCACAGCTGGGAAAAGACCTCTCTTCACTCCTTCCATTGTTCCCGATTTTATGCTGCGTCCTGCCAATTCCTAAGGAAGACATCCAAGTATCCTGCCATCTCTTTCGTGGTCTGCCACGGCTTCATGTCGCGATTTCAGAGCACAATAGAATAATATTGCCAAAACAAAGCTATTTTCGGGAATCAAATAAGATTGCTCCACGTTCTCCGTCAACAGTTGCCGGGAAATAGTTGCCCGTATGAACAGCTTCAGTGAACACAATACGTCTGAAGCCGCGTTTGTTAATACTCTCACAAATGTTCTATTAGACGAGTGATTGGAATTAATTTACGTAAATCGCGCGTAAGCTGATGTTATTAAGTAAAATTACCTCGATTTGGTGTTATGACATCTGCCAAGTTGACATATGGTTGAGGAAGTCTGGTTGATCCTTAGATGGAGTATTGCTATACTTAAGTTATTAAGGTGATATTTGCCGGTTGATATATTTGTAAGCGTGATGTGATTGTGTTCCAATTTAATTGAGCCGTAGTTAGGACTGTCAAACAGCTGCAATAATAAGAATGAATATAATTGTACGTTGTTTATTAAGTTTACTAATAGAATAGAAACCGCAAAAGGAAAGGCTGGGCATAGATTCGGTCACGGAGACTTGAATTTAAAAACTACCTCAAATTCATAGCTATATTGCGGTCTTACTCAAGACATAGCATAATCAGCCTTTAAATGTTCCCACTGCTGGGACACAGGCCTCCTCTCTAGGAGAGGGAATGGGCCATAATCCATCACGCGGGCCCATTGCGGGTTGGTGAATGTCACATGTCAAGTCAAGACATAAGCCTAATAAAACAATCTAATTGACTACCACCAGTGACTCAAATAAATTCAGTACTTGCCTAAAACAGATTTTTCAGCTACAATGCTTGCTCTCCAAATAACTCACGAGTCTGCTCACCATACACAAAAGACACGACCTTCGTAAAGATTTAATAAAGAACCATTCTTACAAAAGAGCTCATTCAATCTCTAAATCTTAGTCATCGAAACTTTTACTGCTACAGATGAAAAAAAATACGATCCAAGATTATTTCCAGAGTAAGGGGTTATAAAAAAACGGCAAAACATGAGCTGTACTAAATCACCAAAGGGTCCGTGCTTTGTATTTTTTTTTCTTTTTTTATTCAGAGGAGTTCGTGGCTTAATTAGGCATAATCAGCCTTTTAATGTTCCCACTGCTGGGAACACAGGCCTCCTCTCTAGGAGAGGGAATGGGCCGTAATCCACCAAGTGGGCCCAGTAAAAGTGGCTAAATTATGGTCGGGGCTAAATTATAACAGCCGCACGAGCCAATCTTCATGGTTAAGCAGCGCTTGCCGAAGTTAGTCTGTGGATGTGTGGCCACTATAATATACTGAGACTTCTAAGTGTCTTGAAAACCACGCTAAGCCGTTGATCTTGGCTGTCATTTGGAGACATTTGGCAGACGTTACAGATTTCAGAAGCGAGAAAATCTGACACCAGTCTTGCCAAGAAGTATTGTGTTACCCAGTTGTCGTTGTGGAAGTCTGCTCCACGTAAAATACTGGTATTTAGCTGGATCTGGTTTGATTGGAAGCCGATTCCAATATATGTTATTGGGAAAAGTTTAGGCAGATTATGGCTATTGTTAGCTGAACGGCAAAAAAATAAATAAAATGGTCAGCGATATCGAATGATTTTCGTGAATATTACATTAACTAACTAGATTTCAATTTTTCTGAATTGTAATTTTCAAAGCCCCTGATTTTAAATTCAAGAACTCCCAATATTATATATTTATGTACCTATATGTATTTCTCATTATAATTCAAAAACTAACTATCTATGCTGTCTTTCTTTTTAAAATCAACTGCTGTGTCAAGCGTACTGGCAGACAGATGAAGTCGAACCGCGAGGTTTTCTTTGTACCACTTAAGAACGGAACCCTAAAAACAAAAAGGCATGATTTAATGTTATTCTCTGATATTCGTTATTACTCAGGTTTGAACAAAAGATTTTACGGATTTATACCATGTCATTATATTATACGAGTACGGGTTATTTTTGCATGCCAATGTGTAACGGAAAGCATAGATTTGCTGGCTCAGGGATTTACGAGTTGCTCGGCTTTTGGATGGAAATATCTATTGAACGTGGACATTTTTCTCTTGAGTTATAAAAGATTGTAGATGGATACTCTTGCTATGATCACGTTTCAAATGTAGGTATTGGTCGCCATCCGATAAAAACCAGGCCCGGGTCGAAGGCGCGTCAAGACGGAGCCCTATAGAGTCAGTGCCTGCTAGGGTTGCCGAATCTATTGAAAGATTCACTGCGGCCCTGGGACGCAAAGGGTAAAGGAGGAACACGGATGGGTTTTAGTCAGCAAGAGTCTGACACCCCCATCCGCTCCGTCCAGAGCGGAAGGTCTTGGATACTCCTTAGTATCTTATTGCTCACGTGTTATGTTTAGTTATGAAGAGTTTATAATAGGCCATCTGTCGAAGCTGGTATTGCGCAGTTGAATAAAGGGCCTGATACAGAAGGCCGTACTCCTTGATACGGTTCGAATTGTGAGGAGTTTCCTATCCCAGGAGCTCTAACCGCTGGCAGCTTGGCCCCTGCTCCCGACACCGGTGACTACTTTTTAATTGTTTTGGTGTATGTGTGTGTTTTTTAAGACATTTATCCAGCAAAAGAGAAGAATGTTATTATATAAGAACGATACAGTAAATGTCTATGAAACAGTAAGAAAACCTATTAAAAAGAAACTTAAACACCTACTTTTATTTTTGTATCATTACACTCCACAAAACACACTACATAGTTAAAACCTTTATTAATCCTTCAACAAGCAAATTATCAGTCTCTGCCCAACCATGTATGTTTCAACTATTTCACAATAAACCTTTCGTCGAAAAGTCCACATTATAAGTACGAAACAAGTCTATTACAAAACTATAATTAAATTCCATCGAACCCGCTATTATATTGGATCGGCCATTTTAACGGGTATCCTTTGTCCGCGCATAGTCCACATGAGCGGAATTTGAACGGACAACTAGTGATGTGCGTGCAATTTGAACGGACAACTAGTGATGTGCGTGCAATTTGTCGACAACGACGGGTCGACAATTATGATGAACGGATGGGTGATTGTTGTGGGAAATATGCATTGTTTTATGTCTGTTTTATGTTGGCGGTTTGATTTACGATGCATCAAAAGAGCGAATGATGAATTGTTTCTATAGCTGAATGAAGCTAAATCTGCTTAAATTATAACAGACTTCAAAAAAGGAGGAGGTTCTCAATTCGGTTGTATTTTTTTTTTTTTTTGGTTACATAACTCCGTCATTTAAGAACCGATTTGAAAGATTATTTTTTTATGTGAAAGGCTATACATTCCAATTGGTCAAAATTAAACCAATGAACTTATGTTGATGAAATCAAGATCGGTTCAGAAATCACTACATAGTATAAAACAAAGTCGCTATCCGCCGTCTGTCCCTATGTATGCTTAGATCTTTAAAACTACGCAACGGATTTTGAAGCAGTTTTTTTAATATATAGACTGATTCTTAAGGAAGGTTTATATGTATAATACATGCATATTATAGTAGAGGAAACATTAGTATCTACATTGCACCCATGCGAAGCCGGGGCGGGTCGCTAGTTAATTATATAAGTAAAGCTATTCTGATAAACGTACTCCGTGAGAACTTAAACATACTTGGATCAAGTTTTTACTGAAAGTAGAAGCGGTCACCTGACTTCTGGGGCAAATGACTTGCTTAACTATAAACCAGCTACGTCATAAATGAAGATAAGAATAAGAAAGTTCGACTTTTCGTTGTCATAACACCAGTGACGTCACTAGACGCTGATTGTTTAGGTTCCATTTCACGTTATATTAATTCGTAATCTATACTAATATTATAAAGCTGAAGAGTTTGTTTGTTTGTTTGTTTGAACGCGCTAATCTCAGGAACTACTGGTTCGAATTGAAATTATTTTTTTTTAAATTGAAGAATTCTTTTTGGGTTGAATAGACCATTTATCGAGAAAGGCTATATATTATCACGCTTAAGTCAATAGGAGCGGAGCAGCGATAAATAATGTTTTAAAATCGGGGATTCCACGGGGACGAAGTCGCAGGCAGCAGCTAGTAGTTGTTAAAAGTCAATATTAACTATAATAAAAACATTGCAGTGGCCTTTCTTTTATGCTATAAGAAGTCTTGCTACTTAATGAGGTTCGAGGACCTAGTAATATTAAGTTCGACAAACGAGGTGGAAAGTTTGGAATGAGGAACCGTATCAAGGAGTTCCGAGTTTACAGCTGTTTAGAAGTCGTTCCCGGTACTTTAGTATAGAATTATTTTTTTATATAGGGATAAGTATTGCGTACGCTTCACATAAATGTAATGCCAATGTGCCTGCAGATCTTGACTCGAATAGTATAGAAAATCTTGGAAAATGTAGGTTATGGTGTTCGTTGTTTAGCGCATGATCTGATGACAACTGAGCTGATTCGGGAGCAGTGGTGGCCGAGTGGTAACGGCCCCAACTTCGAATTGTAGGTCGCGGGTTCAAACCCAGCCAGGCGCATTACTTCGTGTAATTAACTTCATCACTACTGCTCACAAAACGGTAAAGGAAAACATCGTGAGGAAACCGGCATGTCCGAGAACCAAAAATTCGAAGACATGTGACATTCAGCAACCCGCACTGGGCCCGCGTGGTGGATTACGGCCCATTCCCTCTCCTAGAGAGGAGGCCTGTGTCCCAAAGGCTGATTATGTATAAAAACCTTAGGAAAAGATATACAAAAAAATAATAATATAAAAGCGCTGTATCCAATCTTTTAGAGGAAAAACAAATCCAATGAGTTCGCTGGTAACCAATAAATATCCTTTATTTTGTCAGAGGTTAATCTTAATTGCATCGTATCACAATCAATCTTCTAAACGATGACCACACTAAACACCTTTTCTAAAAACACATTACACTGAAAACCCGAAACCTCACGCCCCATATATCCAGCTTAACAAAAAAGAACATAAACACCTGACGCCACGTTTCCCTCTAAATCCGTACAGAAATTAATCACAACATACAAACACTATAAATTATATAAGAAACAGTGTATAACACAACATATACACAACAGCTGATTTATACATCCCAACGGTGGGTTACCGAATCGTCCCTGTTGCCTTCGCGTACCCCATAAATCCCTCTCCACATATTTTATATTGCCCTGGTACCGTAAACGTGCTAAATTGATATTTACACGCAAACGTGTATCAATAAATATAATTTAATGCAGAAATTGATAATAGGGGGTTGAAAAAGGTAACAGTTTTGGGATGTAGGTACGTATTTCTGGATTTGCGATTTTGGGCCACAATTTCTCTGGTCTAGTTTGAAACTGCAGATAAACTAGTCTTTGGGTAGACTATTCAGTGTCTATGAAATAATATTTTTTTTCTTAAGGTTCTAGTAAATTGGCTGCAATGGAATTTGAGCTTTGTGTTCTAAGACATAGAATTGTTTTTTCTACAATTTGAAAATGATCTCAAATTCTGAATTCATAAAAATGAAAATTATTTTTCAAGGCATCAAGATTATTTATCCAGTGTTAGGTATAAGTACTTCGCCCTCCGCGGTTTCACCCGTGTAGTTCCCGTTCCCATGGGAATACGCAAAAAAAAAAAAATAGTCTATATTGTTTGCTGATAATGTGGCTTTCAATAAGTGAAAAAATGGTTAACAATCGACTCGGTGGATTAGTTACAAATAAGCAAACAGAAACATCTTTCCTCTTTATTACGCAGATAGTACAGATTAATATCTATTTTTTTTCGACAATGTTTAAAGTTACCACCGCTGTTAGTTTTGAAAGACAGACTGACAGACAGATATCTACTGCAAAAAGGCCCCTTCGCATTTTGAAATAAGAATCCAGAAAAAAAAAATGGCCCAGCTAATGAAGCGTCATGGCCATCTTTTGTTTCCCATTTTACTTCTAAACTCAACCTTAAGATGTCTGAGCAACTAATTAAAAGGTGTAGAAAAATATAAAGTATGTAAATTTCTTGTGGAATGCTCGAGGCCTTAGTAAGTTATTTTCGGAAGCTTGGTTACTTCATTTGGATCATTGAGTGCTTTTTATTTTGTTCTTTAAAATCGGTTAGGGGAGTGTCGAAAAGTTTGTTCAAAATGTTTATTAATTTAAACTTTATGCTCCAAGATATAAAGGCCTAAGGCATGTTTTACAAGTCAATTTAGGGTGGTGAAGAGGTTATATAGCAGGTGCGTTGTGTTAAGCAGAAACCACATAATCACTACATAGTATAAAACAAAGTCGCTTCCCGCTGGAATTTTAATTTAAACCAGCATATTTCCAAGTATTCTTATTTTGAATATAATATCATCTAGTTCGTAATAATTATGCTTGTTTACAAAGTGTGCTTTTAACATTATCGCCTACACATAACTATAATACAGATGGAAAAAGATAATATATTTGTTTCAGAGAGTATGTGCAAATTAACGGCATGTTTTGTTGGGACCACCAACCTCTATGTATGCAAATGAGAACATGATTTGTCAATTAGCTGAATGAGTTTTTAGAACATTAATCTCGGTTATATTGCTTACTTTGATTGGTATTTTAAAAAGGTTTTATTTGAATGAATTATGTAGAATTTAAGTAATTAGATATTATGATGTAAGTTTGAAGGTGGATAAATGATGCGATATGATCAAAATTTGGAACGAAACATACAGAATAAGTGCTTGGTTTGGTTAATACTCATAGTTTTTTTTAATGGGATATTTTTTAATGATTTCTTCCGCGCTGGGAGCGGAAAGGTGTGTCTGACGTTTACTGACTAAATCCCAAAACTATATTTATTTTGGCATTGTTCGTCGGGTCGTTGAGCTCCTTATTGTTTGTAAGTTGAGCTACTCGACTACTGAAAAAGGCTTGCACTAAATGGACAGGTATGGACTTTAAATGAGACTTTGACCTCTGAATTTGTTTCGGTGTTTCTTCTCAGGATATTTGGCTAGAAAACACCGGCTTCATCTAGCTTAAAATTACCAGAAATATATGACGTGTAAAAGTGTTATGTTTAACCTACTTACAAATTAAATATCATTTATCAATCGCGTTCCTCTAAATTCCCTGAGACGCCCGGGCGTCCGTAGGCGCGGACCTGCGGATGGCGAGCATTGGGTGGCTCACCGTCCGATAACAACCAGGTCTGGGTCGACGGAGCGTTACGTACCACGCGCGCCTCAAAGAAATGTCAGCAAAGAAGACGGGGCCTATGGTTGCAGAATTTTATTCGAAAGAGTCATCGCGGCCCTGGAACGCAAAGGACACTAGGAGGAACATGGATGTGTTTTAGTCAGAAAGAGTTTGACACTCCCTTCCACTCCGCCAAGAGTGGAAGAAGTCATTTGATGATTTCTTCTCAATAAATAAAAAACAAAGTTTTTTATTTAAGTTTTTTATTTTTCACTTTTTAGTGGTACCTACACCCCCTCCCCTCCCCCCACCTAAACGAACCAATCACATTGGTGTAAAAAAAACGTACTGCTCCTTTGCAGAGTAAACAAAGAGGTCATCAACGTAGACAATGTAGATATTTTTTTTTGATTTTTGTTGATTTTTCGAAAACCGCTTGGTCGATTTCGATAAAATTTTCATGGAACCATTTGGGAAGTATACCCTTTCCAACAAAAAATAATTTTTCAAATCAGTTGACCAGCGACGGAGTTATGCGCGAAAAAACATTAAAAAAAATACAAACATCCGAATTGAGAACCTCCTCCTTTTTTAGAAGTCGGTTAAAAATGCCTCACGTCATTTCGCTACCGAACGAAGATTTTAACAATAAATTGATCGTGTCCCTTTTCCTAGAGACATCTCACTCTTTCGCGGCCATTTGTAAAAGATACAAAATGTTCCGTTGCTCACACAAGTTTCTATAATATATCACATCCTTAGCCATTTCGCAGGCAGTACCTTTTGTAACAATGTAACACATTCGAGCGTACTTTACCGCCCGTTTACCGAAAATCAGGATGATTTACGTTATATTATAAGAATGGGTGAATAATTTGAGTGCGACCGTCCGTCTGTCCGGATGCGACGAGTTCTGCTAAGTGTGGCTTAAGTTATGAGATAGTAGCAACTATCTAAATATATATAACTCAAAAGTGACTGACTGACATAGTGATATATCAACGCACAGCCCAAACCACTGGACGGATCGGGCTGAAATTTGGCATGCAGGTAGATGTTATGACGTAGGCATCCGCTAAGAAAGGATTTTGATTAATTCTACCCCCAAGGGGATAAAATAGGGGATGAAAGTTTGTATGAAACTTTGTCGATTTTAAACCGATCGGGCTGAGAGTTTCAAAATCGGGGGTAAAGTAACTATTACACGCGGACGAAGTCGCGGGCAGAAGCTAGTGGATTATATAAGTATTAACAAAGTTACACGTTTTTATGTTTACTGTCTCACTGCTGGACAGAGATCTCTCTCACAGTCTTCTTATCTTCTCAGTGTGTTGTTTTTTGTACTTGACAAAGAATACGGGTGGTCTTCTGGTTCCCACTGGTCAGGACACAGGTCATTTGTAATTATGCATTCAACATAAAAACCGAAACTTTGAGCATTGTTATAAACAATATTACTAGGTCTATAAACTTCACAGTGAAAGCCTAGATGCTAGGACCTTAGTGGAAATAAGAGTTCTAACTTGAACTTTAAAATTACTGAGAAAAGGCCTTATTGTTCGGGTTATTATTTTGTAACTAGCTTCTGTCCGCGACTTCGTCCCCGTGGAATCCCCGATTTTAAAACATTCTTTATCGCTGCTCCGCTCCTATTGGCTTAAGCGTGATGATATATAGCCTAAAGCCTTCCTCGATAAATGGTCTATTCAACCCAAAAAGAATTTTTCAATTCGAACCAGTAGTTCCTGAGACTAGCGCGTTCAAACAAACAAACAAACTCTTCAGCTTTATAATATTAGTATAGATAAGCACTGACTTTTTTCTATTTGCTGTTGTCTTTTTGTTATCAGGTGTCAATAGATCCTTCAAAGATCATTCAGAAGCAGACATGAAGCATTGATTAAAATGCAATCTGAAACTGCTATCATAATAAAACGTATTAAAAATGTCTTGAAAATTTAGTTAACTAACGGACCGTCCCGGCTTCGTACACGTGGACATTTATTTATTTTAATATAGCCTTTCTTACTCAGGGACAATGTAGCTAAGAGTGATTTTTTTTTAATTAGCCCACAAATTTTTGAGTTTATTCGTTACAAACATACAAATCATTCCGCTTTATAATCTTATACATAAAATTCTCGTGTTACAATGTTAGTTACCATACTCATCCGAAACGGCTTGACTGATTTCTATAAAATTTTATAGGCATATTCAGTAGATCTGAAAATCAGCCAACATCTATTTTTCATACCCCTAAATGATAAGGGTGGTCCACCCCTAAATTTATTTTATTTTATGTGGCAAAACGCTGTTTGCCGGGTCAGCTAGTATTATTATAGATATAGGTCACAAACACCAGTCTTGCCTATACCTTAGAGATTAAAACAAACTTAATATTCCATTCAGTGAAACGCTACGCTCACACCTTGCGGCATACGAGAATACCTCGAAGACGTGGCTGGAGCGTTGCCAACCAGAGAGTGCGAGCTTGCATGCCAAAATGGAATCCCAGGCATGTTTGCCATGATAACAGAAAAAAAAAAACGTTCGATGCGAAACTTTTTAAAAAGAACGTTACTTTTATTTAAATTTATGATTTTCGCACCTCTTTTTTGGGTTATGAATTCGTTTGGTGGATATTGTTTTTTTTTTGAAGCTGGATTTATAAGCTTTTGCATTTTTCAGCCAGTTTTACTTGTGTCGTGGCGCCTTCTAACACATTGTTTGGCTACAAAACACGAATTTACTTGTGTTGTGATATGACGTTGATGTATCCTGCGTCACTACATACCCCCACACAGTAATGTGAAGCTAGCTTGTCACATATCCTTACTAATATTATAAATGTGAAAGCGTGGATGTTTGTTACGCTTTCACGCAAAAACTACTTGACGAATCATCATGAAACTTTGTACACATATTCATTATACACATAGGATACTTTTTATCCCGGGATTATGTTCCCTTGGGATAATTTCCGACATTCACGCAGGCGAAGCTGCGGGCAGCAGCTAGTATATAATAATTGAGAGCTTTACCTGAGTGCCAACGTCACACTTATGTGACAAACAATACGGCTTGGCGTGGGGGGTACCACCGATGCGTTTATGCTCTGGCGTCAAAAAGGTTAAGCTCTAAGGCTCTTCGGGTTTGGTAATTTTTTATGATTTTTCGATAGATCGATGTGATTTTTTTTTGTTTTTTAGTTGTGCAACTATTCAGCTGAATCCGGTATGACTGGAAGCCGACCCCAATATAGTTGGGAAAAGGCTAGGCAGATAGATATAGTTGTGCAACTATTTAGTTGATAATATGCAGATCTATGTATATTGCTCTCCATAAACTTTAGACACACAACTAAATAGTTGTTTGATACAAATTTGTATTAATGGTTTGGCTTTTAGCCTATCGTTTTCTGTACATTTATGTATTTTTGTGTATCTTTAGACGGCTAAGCTATGCAGATTAAAATGGAAAAATACAAGTTACTGGCCCATTGTTAGAATCTGATGAATGATATTTATTTTGCAAGTAGGTTAAACATAACACTTTTACACGACATTTTTGGTAATTTTAAGCTAGGCCGGTGTTTCCTATACCCTGAGAAGTAAAACCGAAACAAACTCAGAGGTCAAAGTTTCTTTTAAAGTCCATACAATTGTACTGATCAAATCATATGAGAACCATGTAGGTTAATGTCTGAGGTGGCCTTTTAAGGAAAATGCCACACAGAATGAGAATGAATGTAAGTGCTTATTGGGGCCCAGGTTCCCAAACTGTGCATTTCAGTGCTTTCCCAGAGGTTTCGCAAATCATTGAAGAAATGAAACGCACATGCTGCAACTGGGAAAGAAAATGGGAGCGTCCTGTTTTGAAAGTCTTTAATATATCTGATTGGAGGCAAGTTTGCAATTAATTTATTATCTACACTAATATTATAAAGAGGAAAACTTAGTTTGTTTGTTTTTTTGGTTGTAATGAATAGGCTCAAAAACTACTAGACCGATTTTAAAAATTCTTTCACCATTCGAAAGCTACATTATCCACGAGTAACATAGGCTATATTTTATTCCTGTATTCCCACGGAAACGGAAACTACAGGGTGAAACTGTAATATATAATTAGAATATGAGATTGATGTCAAAATCTAGGCTATTATTGAACTTAATAAATGAAAATTAATTCCCTATATACACTGAAATATACTCGTAGATCCATTTGGCGTCAATATATCAGATCATATCTAAATACGACCTTACTGATGACAGAGACCTCAGCGTGTCGACAGTGAGAAAAAATATGAGCTCCTTACTCGTACTATTAATGAAGTTCGCACCAGCTCTGAAGATTTATATCTTAGGGAGTTCGGACTGGAGAATAATGTGCTGGGCCAGGGAATGTTAATAGGCTGAGGGAGGACCGTATTATCTACGACTAGCTTCTGTCCGCGACTTCGTCCCCGTGGAATCCCCGATTTTAAAACATTCTTTATCGCTGCTCCGCTCCTATTAGCTTACGCGTGATGATATATAGCCTAAAGCCTTCCTCGATAAATGGTCTATTCAACTCAAAAAGAATTTTTCAATTCGAACCAGTAGTTCCTGAGGTTAGCGCGTTCAAACAAACAAACAAACAAACTCTTCAGCTTTATAATATTAGTATAGATGAAGTTCCTGGAAGGTCACAGTTGGTGGAGGTAGAAAAACAGGGATTCTAGGCATTTGGATTACCAATAGTCAGTGGCGTGCAGTGGTTCGAGTTAGGGTAGGCCAGAGAAAATGTCCAAATATTTTTTTAAAAAATAACCACATTATTCAGGGTTGATTTTTAATGAAATGAGTTTTTTTTTATTTTATTTTTTATATAGACTATCAAAAAAAACACATTTCAACCCTGAATAATGTGGTGTATTTTTTTTTGGATATTTTCTCTGGCCTACCCTAACTCGAACCATTGCACGCCACTGCCAATAGTAGATATACTATGAAGTATTGATAAAATAGATTGTACATTATAATAAAATCTAGGCGTAAAACAACAGGGTAGTTCAAGATCGTATAAAGTCACCGCCACTAACTCAACTATCGACTTTAACATGCTGTATTCTAAATTCATTTTTGATTGAGCAATTGTAATAGAAAGGTACTAGATATATTGGTTGCAATGAACTTTGAACTTTGTGTTCTAAAACATAGATTTGGTTGTTATACAGGATGACTTTGAATAGATGCGACAAAATGAAATGGGAGCTTCAGTTACAGTAACATAGTAATTATAAACTGTTTTTTCTACAATCTAAATCGTTAAAAAAAGTTACGTGGTTGGCGTTTTAAAATGATCCATCAATGTTAATATCTTTATTTAAGTACGAATTATCGGTATTCCAGAAAAATAATTAATATGCAAAATAAATAAGAAAAATTAAAGTATCAAAAAATCTCGTCCAACTAATCGCAGTGCTCAATGATCGTTGTGGAGTACTCGCGTTATTAAACGTTGCCATTCATAGCGGTGATAAAAGTTCATTAATTTTACATTTGGTATGTTCTAAATTTTCTTGACAACACGTATTATTGTATATTTAAATATGTCGCATCTATTCAATTTCACCCTGTATAATTCGAAAATAATCTTCAATTCTGAATTCAAAATAATAGGTATTATTTAAGTGTTTTTGAATATTAAAAGTCTCCAATAAGGTCTAAGTATGATGCTATCCACTTAAAAAAATGGAAAGTGGTTATATTTCAACACATTAAGTCTCTATTCTCCAGGTATAGATTAACTAACCCGCGAAGTTTCCGTTCCCGTGGGGATAAGGGGATAAAATATAGCCTATGTTACTCGCTGATAATGTAGCTTTTTATTGCTGAAAAAAAGCTTAAAATCAGTGCGGTAGTTTCGGAGCTTATTCGATACAAACAAAAAATAAAAACTTTAAAAAAAAAGCTTAAAATCAGTGCGGTAGTATCGGAGCTTATTCGGTACAAACAAAAAATAAAAACTTAAAAAAAAAGCTTAAAATCAGTGCGGTAGTTTCGGAGCTTATTCGGTACAAACAAAAAATAAAAACTTGAAAAAAAGCTTAAAATCAGTGCGGTAGTTTCGGAGCTTATTCGGTACAAACAAAAAATAAAAACTTGAAAAAAAGCTTAAAATCAGTGCGGTAGTTTCGGAGCTTATTCGGTACAAACAAAAAATAAAAACTTGAAAAAAAGCTTAAAATCAGTGCGGTAGTTTCGGAGCTTATTCGGTACAAACAAAAAATAAAAACTTTCCTCTTTGTAGGTACTATTAGTTTAGATACGTACACGAAGATTTCAACAATTATGTGAAAGAACCATCTAATGGGGTGCGAGTTTCATTGAAAAACTGGTACTGAAAAATATAAACCTGATAAAAATCTTTCTATTTCTTCTTTTATATTAAATGAATGGCTTCATCAACTTTAGTATTATTCGATACTAATGTGAACAAACACCGAATAACATTAATGATAGTCTAATATTTATTTTTCCTTGTAACACTACTGGAGCGTTTTGTATAAGTACACCAAAGAAAGAAAAAAACCTACATTAACTTCACTAACAAAGTCTAAAAAAAAGAAAAACTAGATTAAAGAAAATGTAGATGACTCAGCAAGTTCACTGCTGAGTTCACCCTACCCATATATCAGCTTCAACCGAGCCAATCTCGAATTATCGTATCGACCGACGGCCCCGCTGCGATCCATTAATCAGGAGATGGGTTGTAGCGCGCAATGTAAAGCGCCCATTACGTTATTGTCTGCCAGGTGCACCGCGCTTCAACCTACACATTTATCAAAGTTTTAAGATAAGTAATGATATCGAGAACTGATATCGTCATCTATTATGATAATAGTTTTGAATTTAGATTTCTGTGTTGGGAAGGCGGGATTTAAATGTCATCGGTTTTCTATGTGAAATAGTAGATTTATTTTCAAAGCTTGCTTCTCGTGCTTTTTAATGGATCTTTGTGCTTTGATTTTTCTATATAACATAATTTTTATAATGTTACTAGCTTTTACCCGCGACATCGTACGCGCGTTTCCCGTCTTTTCTGTTCTCTTTCATAGCGTCATGAATGTGGCTATGAAAAAGTCAATGCTATACAAAAAGAATTTTCCAAATCCGACTGGTAGTTCCAGAGCTTACCGCGTTCAAACTAACAAACTCTTCAGCTTTATTATATGAGCAAGTATAGAGAGTAGTGGAGGACTTTAAGTCAAGAGTGAATAGGTTACTTCTAGACAAGCGTGCTTCATCTTCGACCACATCATCGCTTACCATCAGTTCAAGCGCATGCCTATCAATAGTTAAAAAAAAAGTAAACAAAATATTTTCTTGTCAACAAAGTCGGAAGCGGGGTAGAATATTCAGGGTTGAAGTACCTTAAAATAATTTGATTACACACAGTTGTACTATTTGTCCCTTTAATCTTAGCCCGAAGGAAGGAAGGGCACGTACACGTGCGTTCAGAGGCATTAGACTGTATACTACTAACTTTAAAATTCCAGTCCGAGAAAGTTCTAATGGAAGAACAGGATAAAACTTTTTACCCAACATTTTTATTTCATTTTTAATCATGAAATGACTTCTGCCGCTCTGGGTGGAGCAGAAGGAAGTGTAACTTGACTAAAACCCACCCGTGTTTCTCCTAATGCCCTTTCGAACAAATTCCACATCCTGGCAGGCACTGGGCCTAGCGGGTCCCGTCTTCTATGCTAACATCTCTTTGAGGCGCGCGTGGAACAATACGGCCCAACGTTCGCCGTCCGCAGACCCGCGCCTTCGGTGGTCGGGAATCACCCTGCTTTCCAACTCCCGACGCCCAGGGTGTCTTCTCCTGTTGCGGCGGCTGGTGCGTGAGGTTTTCCTCTCCCACACGCATACCGCCTCCTCCTTCGATAGCATAGCTGCTTCGCAGAAGGTGACTGCCTCCCATGCCCGTCGCTCCTGATATGTAGACGCACTTGAGACCTCGAATAAACGGGGCAGCTAAGCAACGGTAACCGGTTTTATATGTGGGTTTTAGGATTGGCTTTCAGTAAAACTTATTCTATTTGGCGTGACTGCCTTCATACCCCAGTTACTGGATACCTACTAGGCATAGGGTGAGATACCTACTTAACCCCGGGCGTCGGGAAACGCATCCCGGTCACCGTAGGCGCAGGCCTAGAATGGCGAGCTATGGGTGGCTCGCCGTCCGATAGCAACCAGGCCCGGGTTGATGGCGCATCGTGTTCCACGTGCGCCTCACAGAGCTGTCAGCAAAGAAGACGGGGCCCCATAGGGTCAGCGCCTGCTAGGGTTGCGGAATTTGTTTGAAAGAGTCACCGCGGCCCTGGAACACAAAGGGCATGGAAGGAAGGATCACGGTTTAGTCAGTAAGAGTCTGACACTCCCTTCCGCTCCGCCCAGAGCGGAAGAAGTAATTTGATTATTTCCCATCCAGAAAAAAAAGGTACCTACTTAAATATTATTTATGTTTTGACAATGGGAAATTGATGTGTATGTGCTTGCTACTCACACATAGGTAGCACCTTATTGTGAATGTGTGAGTGCCCTCTGTCAAACATTCAGTATTAAACTAACGATCATTTGTGACACCCGTGTTCTTATTTACGTACCTTCCAGTTGAAAAAATATCATTGGCGATGAGGACGATCTTACCCTCAACCAAAAATAAATAAAATGGCGAAGTCGTTTTTAGGGAATTTAACTACATTAATTTGATTATAAATCATGCGAGTGGTTAATTTATAAAGGTCGGTTGACCCAATTTTTGAAAGTCAACGATGTGAAGGAGGAAAATAAAAGTGCAATTTTAATAACACATCTATCTGATGACTCATATCGGTTGGTGCGTCATCTAGCATACCCAGTCGATTTGGAGGCGCTAGATTATAAGAAACTGGTGGGATTGCTTGATACTCATTTCAAACAGAAGCAATGCTCATTCTCGGACAAGGCCAAATTTTACGGGGCGAAGAGGAACCCAGGCGAGTCGTTAGGCGATTGGGCTGCACGGCTGCGAGGATTGGCGAGCTACTGTGACTTTGGAGCAGCTTTAGACACGAACCTGACTGACCGTTTCGTTTTGGGTTTGGGTGCGGGACCCGAGCGTGACAAGCTATTTGAGCAGAATGCTTCTACCTTGGGGCTCTCGAAAGCTCTAGAGATAGCAGAGCGGGCAGAATGCGCTAGAGAAGCCAGGAACACGATGTTACTAATATAAAAGAAGAAGCAGTGAACAAAATATGCAAAGGTGAATGCTGGCGGTCGAGCGAGGGTAGCGGTAAACGCGGTGGTGGCGGTGGCGCCGGCAGCGGGCGTACGGCCTCGCGAGATGGGCGCTCATCAACATCGAAATATGGTCGTGACCAGTGTTCCGAAGACTTCCGTTGTTCGATTTGCGGTTTAAAAAATCATAATTCGGAAAAGTGTCGTTACAAAAATTATAAGTGCCAGAAATGTGGAAAAGTGGGTCATTTAAAAAAAGTGTGTGAGAATAAAAAATACCAAACCGGTCGTGTTCGAGTTAATAATATCGGGAACGATAATAGTGGATCAGAAACCGACACGGATGGCAGCAGCTGTAACGAATGTCATAACTTTAACATAAGGTACGTTACCGATAAACCGTTGAATATAAAGATAAGGGTTGGTGATAAAACCGTGACGATGGAGTTGGATTCCGGGTCGGGCGTTTCGGTTATGTCAAAGAGAATGTACTCAGAACTGTTCGCAAATTATAACTTAATTAATTGCAAAATCAAAATGTGTTTATATAATGGACATAAAATTTCACCGTTGGGGTATTTTCAGGCTACGGTCGAATATGAAGCTCAAAAGAAAGAAATAAAATTGTTTGTTGTAGATTCCAATGGTCCACCCTTGCTCGGTCGTGATTTTATGTCCGCCTTTGGGTTAATTTTAACAAATGTTTACAAAATAAGCCAGGATGATGATGTTAATACATTATTGGAACAGTATCCGAATTTATGGAAAGACGAACTTGGTAATTTTAATAAGTTTAAAGTTCATCTGCAATTAAAGGAAAACTCGGTTCCAAAATTCTTTAAGGCTCGCCCAATACCTTTCGCATTAAGGGACAAGGTCGATTCAGAATTAAATAGGTTAGTCAGTCTGGGAATACTAGTTCCAGTAAGTAATTCCCGTTATGCAACCCCTATAGTACCAGTCCTCAAAGACAATAACACGGTTAAGATAGCAGGTGATTTTTCCGTCACACTGAATAAGGACCTTATTATAGATAAATATCCATTGCCTAGAATAGAAGAAGTATTCGCAAAACTTGCCGGAGGAGAACATTATTGAAAACTTGATTTAAAAAACGCGTATAATCAATTTTCTCTAACTGCAGATTCCCAGGAGTTGACTACCATTAACACACCAAAAGGACTATTTAAATATACGCGCCTGGTTTATGGTCTTGCGAATGCTCCAGCTCTGTTTCAAAAAGCAATGGAAACACTATTGTGTGGTATCGAAGGAGTCAGTATATGGTTAGACGATATTTGTTTGACTGCGCCAACGAAAACACTTCATATGACGAGATTAGCTCAAGTTTTAAGCAGGTTAAATGAGGCAGGGTTGCGCCTTCAAAAGGACAAATGTGAATTCTTTAAGGAGAACGTAACATATTTGGGTTATGTTATTGACAAGAACGGATTATGGACTAACCGCGAGAAAGTGAAAGCTATATTAAACGCTCCAGAACCGACAAATGTAACAGAACTTAAGAGGTTCTTAGGAGTAGTCAACTACTACAGGAACTTTATTCCTAACGCGTCAAGCATTATGAGCCCACTCCACGAGTTGCTGCGCGGCGGCGCACGGTGGGAGTGGGGGCCGCGACAGCGTAGCGCGGTGCGCCGCGTGCGCGCTGAACTTGCCTCCGAGCGCGTGCTGGCACACTTTGACCCGAGTGCACTGCTAGTGCTGACGGTAGACGCGGGCCCGAATGGTCTCGGAGCAGTCTTGTCTCAACGTGATGACAATGGCTGCGAACGACCAGTAGCATATGCCTCACGGTCGCTCTCGGCGAGTGAACGCAATTATAGTCAAATCCAAAAGGAAGCGACGGCGATAATTTTTGGCGTCAAACATTTCCACCAATACCTATATGGTAGAAGTGAACCTTTTGTTCTCAGGACTGATCACCGTCCGTTAGTGTCAATATTTAATAATAAAACGGGTATATCGATAACCACAGCATTACGTTTACAAAGATACGCTATTATTCTATCTGCATACAATTATATAGTTCAATATATATCAAGTGAGAACAACTTAGTCGCCGATTATTTTTCCCGTGCACCTGTACCGGATAGCGTGTGCAAGGGAGACAGCGAATATGACGCGTATTGCTCACTTAATTTTTTAGATGCGAACGACCCAGCTGTTTTGTTATTAGATGTAAAGAAGGCTACTTGTAACGATAAGACTATACAAACTGTCGTTAAGTATACAAATGTCGGCTGGCCCCGCAAAGTTGTTTGCGGGTCTATTCGTCCTTTTTTTTTATGTCGCGCGGATTTACAATATGAAAATGGTGTTTTAATGCGGGGTCATAAAGTGGTAATTCCTTTGATATTACGAGAAAGAATGCTGCGCGAACTGCATAGCACGCATTTAGGCATCGTCAAAACGAAATGCAATGCGCGTGGTAGGATGTGGTGGCCCGGTATAGATGAGGATATTGAGAAGTGGATCGGTTCTTGCGATGTATGCGCAAGCGGGAGGCCTGCGCCGCCACGAGCCGTGCCTTCGCCGTGGCCGAGTCCAGCGGCGCCGTGGGAACGAATCCACATCGACTATTTGTCTATTCGTCAACAGACGTACTTAGTAGTGATTGATGCGTACTCTAAATGGTTAGAGTGTATTCATATGC
This sequence comes from Hecatera dysodea, assembly GCA_905332915.2. NCBI lineage: Eukaryota > Metazoa > Arthropoda > Insecta > Lepidoptera > Noctuidae > Hecatera > Hecatera dysodea. The sequence goes on along the minus strand of HG995296.1, from coordinate 20,820,507 downwards.
GGAATGATGTAACTACCCAATCTTTAATAACAAAGTTAAAACAACTTTTTTCGATATTTGGTTTACCATGTACTTTAGTCTCGGATAACGACGTTAAGATAAATTCAAAAGAATTTAATATGTTCTGTTCCAATAATGGTATTAAGTACATGACATCTCCAATTTACCACCCATGTAGCAACGGACAAGCTGAGAATTCAGTAAGGACGTGTAAAAAGATGTTAAAAAGTATAATTAACGAAAGTACAGCACCAAATATTATACAGGACAAATTACTAGAATATTTATTTGAATATAGGAACACAGAGCACTGTACTACTGGACATACGCCCGCAAAATTAATGTTTGGCAGAGATTTAAGATCTCGCCTTGACTTAATACTACCTAAAGATAATAAATTGCACACAACATCGTCGGAAGAGAAAGAATGTCGCACCAGAGCTTTCGAAATAGGCGATAGGGTATGGGTCCGCTGGTACAGTGGTAGAAAAGAGACTTGGAAGTTAGGAGTAATAAATAAAGTGATAGGAAAAAGAATGTATAAAGTGCTGGTTGAAGACCATGGTTTGTTTTGTATGAGACATCTTGATCAACTGTTAAATTGTAAAAGTAAACGTGGAATTAATATTGCAAGGTCAATTGATTGTGTTGACTCAATGCTTTCGGATAAACCGCTTGTTCCTAGTCCATCAACTTCACCAGTCCCATTAAGATCACCAATAATGCCCGGAACAATAAATGAATCAAACTCAATTAGCACCCCAGAAACCGCTGTCTCTCAGGAATCGGTGGAAGTGGAAAAGGATACAGCGCGGGATGCTGCAGCTGCAACTAGCGTTGAAGCTGGCAGCAATCAAACGAGAGTAGCTGATACTGAGAGCCGAGAAAATGCACAGCAGTCTTTTAGTGAAGATGCCCAGGCTCCTCAAGCCGCGGCCGTCGCGCAGGATTCAGCAGCCATACCAGACTCACGTGCACGTTCTCAGCGCACCAGGAAAAAAGTCGATTATTCGTTATATTATAAATAGATTAAAATAGGTTATAAGTCATTTACTAAGTTTATATAAGCATATTATTCTTGTCAACAGGTTTCAAAATTAGTCTGGAGGAGTGATGTGTATGTGCTTGCTACTCACACATAGGTAGCACCTTATTGTGAATGTGTGAGTGCCCTCTGTCAAACATTCAGTATTAAACTAACGATCATTTGTGACACCCGTGTTCTTATTTACGTACCTTCCAGTTGAAAACATATCAGAAATAAACGCGTAATGCCGTCATTGACAAACATATATCCTTGACACTGACAGTTGACCTTTCTCGGATCCCTCATCATGTCAGATTATGTTTGGAACAGACTGGTTTTCAAGACTCTAAATATATTCTTCATAAATATGTAATTATTTTATGGTTGGCTTTTTTCTGGGAGATGTTCTGTATTGAAACCTTTTTGAAATATCTTCCAACAAAAAAAAGTATCGTGCAAATATTTTTGTTTTCGATGAAGTCAGACTAGAGATGTTGATACATTCCACCAGCTTTTATGTCAAATTTTTCACGGTTCAAGCGGTGCGGTTATGGAAAGCCTTGCCTGTGACGATCAAACATGCTCAATCTTTGTTCATTTATAAAATAATTAAAAAAAATTACTACCTCTCGTTAATCGTTTTTACTTGGGTTCTATGCTTTTTGTTTCATAATTATTATTGTATATAATTATCTATTATAAATTTATGTATAATTAGTACACCTAAGACACCCTACCTAAAGCACTGTATTTCTTTATATCTTTAAAATCCATGCAAAGGCTGTCTTGAAAAGATCGCTTTTAGCCATAAGGCCGCTCATTGTGCCCTATGTAATGTTTTCTTCATCAATATTTTCTATAACTTTTGTGGTGTAGGTACATAATATACATGTATACTAATATTATAAGGAGGAAAGATTTGTATTTTTATATTTTTGTATGTAACGGATAAACTCAAAAACTACTGGACGGAATTCAAAAATTCTTTCACCATTAGAAAGTTACATTCACCCTGAGTAACATAGGCTATATTTTACCTCCGTATTCCCACGGGAACGAGAGCTACGTGGGTGAAACCGCAGCGCGCTGCTAGTACATAAAAATAAGGCCCACTGCCATGAATTGGTGACGTACACACAACCCTCACTTTCTTACTAATATTATAAATGTGAAAGTGAATGAGAGTGAGTGAGAGTTTGTTGCGTACTGAAGCGATTTTGATGATTTTTGTACAAACATAGATAGGATCCGGTTATAAACTTCTTTTGTTTTGCGAAAATGAAACGTGAATGCGAGCGAAACCGCGGGCAAAACTTAGTACTAATTAAAGCCTGCTTCCGAAAATCACCATAGCCATCCAAAAACTTCAGCTCATCAGAACCAGGCACCATATCCTGGTCCGTCCGCCTCTGGTATTTCAGCTAATATCTTTTTAACCGATTTCTGGAGATTCTCAATCAGACTGAATGTGAAAAACATTAACATGTGTTCCCTCTACAAAAAGCTGAAAAACCATGTCGAAGTTTTCACCTCAAGCTAGGTACATAAAATGTCGTTGCTAACCAGATATTTTATTTTAACACGTAAACGCCGCCTGTGTGTGACGTCAAACAACTCAATATGGCGACGAAACGAACCCTGAAGTCTTTGTCAAAAGGTGGGAAATTTAATTTAGTATTAATTAATTTTCCAAGAGAATGATGATTTAGGTACTTTTCGCTTTTAATGTTTTTACTTATTTAGGGAGCCAGTTTTTTGGTGTCTCTGGTTTGTATCATTAACCTTCTCGCATTTCCCAACTAGATTGGGGTCGGTTTCCAGTTCAAACAAATGCAGCTGCATACTGGTACTCAGCTGAGTACCAGTATTTTACTTGGAGCTACTACCCGTCTCATCTCCATCGCCGGTAACTGCATAGCACTGTTACTCTTGGCACGACTGGTGTCAGACTATCTGACTCTTGAATACCCGTAATGGTTACCAAAGATGTACGCCAAAATAGGGTATTTTACTGAAAACATCTAATTCGTCCATCAGATAGATTTCCAAAAAATTATGGACATGTATTTTTCCTTTCTCACGTAAACAAAAAATGAAAACGATACAGTGCGTTAAAAACTCGCGTGACGTCACTACGTGTTATAAGTTTTGCTAGCGACGTGACGACATCAGCCCCCACTCTAGAAGTTTGATGCGCTTTATCTATATTATACTTATTTCTTCTACGATATGAAATGACAAAAAAATACGTGTCCAATATTTGTCCAACATACGGACTAAAGAGAATTATGATTTTTATATCTAGTAAAATCCCAATAAGTATTTTTCAAAATACACTTTTAGAATAGAATAGAATCTTAATAATTCTTATTCTAATATTATAAACGCGAAAGTTTGTAAGTATGGATGGATGTTTGTTACCCTTTCACGCAAAAACTTCTGAATGGGTCTTGATGAAATTTGGCACAGATATAGATCATAGTCTGGAATAATACATAGGATACTTTTTATCCCGGGATTATGTTCCCTTGGGATAATTTCCGACATTCACGCGGGCAAAGCCGCGGACAGCAGCTAGTATTCATATATTTAATTTATTTGGAAAAAAAGAAATTAAAAAAGGTTACAAATGTCACTTACAATTCAAAATTTTACAAGTGCATTCGGTATATTTCATTTGGCGCAGTTTGTCCAGGAGGGGATCTTTAGCAACCTTATGTGTAACTACCATCGCCCCACGGTTTCACCAGCGTAGTTCCCGTTCCCGTGGGAATATGGGGATATAATATAGCCTATGTTCACCGGAGATAGTGTAGCTTCTCAACAGTGAAAAATTTTTCAAATCGGCCAAGTAGTTTCGGAGCCTATTTAATGCAAACAAAAAAACAATCAAATATTTCCTCTTTATAATATTAGTGTAGATTCACACACGTTTGTATTATATGTGTAATTCACACGCGTTTGAATTATATAGGTATAGCAAATGTGCAAAGTTTTGTATTTAAGATCCCATCAGATCCTAGACCTGAAGTTACTTATAAACTGGGAGCCTATGCTGACGAGGGCGGGCCGTTTTGTAGTGGAGCGGTTTGCCTCTCTCGGATTTATTTAATTAAAAAAATGTCGCCTATTCTATTTGAGAAAAGTAAAGGGTTGAATAACTAACCCTAACTTCCTCATATTCCAGTTAGTAGTACATACATATTCCATTAAGTCCGCCTTTGTACAGCGTTTTATATTAGTGCATAAAGTTTTTTATAAATAAATCCTTAATTCTTTATTATACACTGTAACTACTTACATTATTTACAGTGAAGACTTTTGACCTTTGATTAAAATAAATTATTAAATTATTACTTAGTAATTAAATTTTCAAAACCATCACATGGCTTAACTTGCAGTTACTTCAGAAATCTCCTAGTTAGAATTCACCAGTGTTCTTGCTCCATAAATCAACAGTAATGCCTTCAAAATTGTACAGATACAAAATAATCTGTAATTACGTTATCTAAGCACACGATGTCTCATTAAACTGCCTAACAGCGCGCACCCTAGCGATAGGGGTGGCACTTGTTACTAATCTATACTAATATTATAAAGCTGAAGAGTTTGTTTGTTTGTTTGTTTGAACGCGCTAATCTCAGGAACTACTGGTTCGAATTGAAAAATTCTTTTTGGGTTGAATAGACCATTTATCGAGGAAGGCTTTAGGCTATATATCATCACGCTTAAGCCAATAGGAGCGGAGCAGCGATAAATAATGTTTTAAAATCGGGTATTCCACGGGGACGAAGTCGCGGGCAGCAGCTAGTTATACATAAGTAACATTAGAATTGCTCGTTTTAATTTGTAATTAAATTGTTCAGTTACAATATTATGGAGTATTGGATGATCGAGACTCATTTCGAATTAATTGATCGTGTGTAATTGAATTAATTCAACAACTAAGTGGTTGTATATTTTGTTGTTCTTCTATTTAAAAAGCGTTCAAATTCAAGTCATCTTTGCGGTTACAGTCAATGTTGAAATTTGATGTAATTTAGGGTTTTTTTTATGTTTTTGACGGTTTACGAATGCTAAATGAATAAGAACGCTACTTTACTCAGGACAACAGTAATGTCTCATTTTAATTTGTTTATATCATATACGTACCTACTATATTATAAAGGGCCATTTCGCGTTGGTTTCATTTAAATATCTGCCATAGTTTCTGAGAAAAAAAAAATAAAACCGTTAGGGGCTGTTACCCTCATATCTCCCTTATGAATGAAAGTAGAAACCTAAAATCACAAGTACAAGTACTTTGGGTGAAGAAATAATATTTAAAAGGATAAACTATGTCCAAAGACCTCAGTGCAATTTCCTTATAGTAAGTCTCCTAGACCCTTTCCAGTTATCTTTTTTTAAATAAGACATTTCGAAAATGCTTTTAATTAACTTTTTAGACCTACATATTATGTATCCTGATTATATGCGTGAAGTTTCATTAACATCGTTTCTGTCATTTCACAAAATGAGGACTTGAAAATTTGTATCAAATGCCATACGGTGTACACTGTACATGCTCTTAACCGCCATCCAAAAAAGAGGAGGTTCTCAATTTGACTGTATTTTTTTATATCTACGAGTATGTGCTAAATAAATATTATTCTTTTTTTCTTTATTACATAGTCACAATCCGACCTATTGTTACCAGATTTTTCAGATGTTTTCAAACCTAGATAAATCTTTACACACTCAGTTACAACACCCAAGGGAAATTGGGCAAATCCGGGGTATTTTGTATTCCCCGCCGCATGGGTTCCGCAACAAATTGGTATTAATACTCTTTTGTTAAGAAACACGCGTTCCTTTGAATTAAACATTTTTTTTCTATCAATACATTGGCGACTTGTTGAGCAGTTCATGGCTAAATAATAACAGCCGCACGGGTCGATCTCCAAGGTTAAGCAACACTTGCTAAGGTCGGTCTGTGGATGGGTTACCATCTTAACAGACCGAGACTCCTCCGTGTCTCGGTCGTTGCGTTGCCGTTGGTCGGCTGTCATTTGTAGATCGTTGGCAGTCGTTGCGGATTGTCAGAAGCCAGAAAATCTGACACTAGTCTTTCAAAGAAGTACCGTGTTACCCAGTTAATGGTTTGTGGAGGTCTGGTAGGTATCCGCCCACATTAGGATTTTCGTTTTTTTTGTTGCATGTTTGTTCAGCGATATTTTCGCTAATTGTCAATCGATTTGGATCTTTTTTTTTTTGTTAGAAGAGTATTTTTTCGGATTGTGTTCTATTTCAATTAGGTGAAGATCTGATAAAGAACTTCGGAGATAGACAAAGGAAATTAGTACCTGGTGCAACCACACAAAAAACCTCATTACAATATTAGCTTAGATTTAGATTAGGCTACATTTCTGGATTACTAATATGTATACTTTACTACTCCAATTTAATATGTTTTTAACACAAACATGGGGAATGTCAAAACTTATTTCAATTACTTTAAAAAAATAAATAAAGCGGTCTTCTTACACCGATCTTAGAGCTCCTTATAAACAGTCAGATGACACTTAAAAAAATATCCTTATAAACTCTGCAAACACCTTAACAAGACCATTCCAATAATGTTCAATTAATAACAAGCGCCCCATTTTCTAAAACACATTTTCTACCTTAACGTTAGCACAGTAAAGTTAAATCTTCCCAAACAGCTTTGTTAAAACAGAAATTGAAAATTAATTGGTATTTGCCTTGTAATCTCTCCAATGTCCTGTTAAGACACAATCTTTAAAATATTAATTGAATCTGTTAATTAATGTAAATATTTACTTTGGTCATTTGGCGGAAAGAGAATGGACTCGTGTTAAGGGAATTGGCGGGGGGGGGGGGGGGTCTCAGTTGATTCATGGAGTTTTGGCAACCTCCTTTGGCACAACCATCTATATACTTACTAATATATAAATGTGAATGTAAGTTTGTTTGTTACGCTTTCACGCGAAAACTACTTCACGAATCATCATGAAACTTTGTACACATATTCTGGGAGGTACTAGAAGTAACATAGGATACTTTTTATCCCGGTATTATGTTCCCTTGGGATAATTTCCGACATTCTCGCGGGCGAAGCTGCGGGCAGCAGCTAGTACTTAATATATGTATAAATGTGAATGTAAGTTTGTTTGTTACGCTTTCACGCGAAAACTACTCAACCGATAATCATGAAACTTTGTACACATATTCTGGGAGGTACTAGAAGTAACATAGGATACTTTTTATCCCGGTATTATGTTCCCTTTGGATAATTTCCGACATTCACGCGGGTGAAGCTGCGGGCAGCAGCTAGTTATGTAATATGACGGTCATCATCTGTCTAGCCTTTTCCCAACTATATTGGGGTCGGCTCCCAGTCAAGCCGGATTCAGCTGAATACCAGTAGTAGTTTTACGTGGAGCGGCTGCCTACCAGACCTCCACAACCCATTAACTGGGGAACACGGTACTTTTTTGGCAGGACTGGTGTCAGATTTTCTGGCTTCTGACATTCCGTAACGACTGCCAAAGATCTCCAAATGACAGCTGGGACCAACGGCTTAACGTGCTTTCCGAGGCACGGAGGAGTCTCGTTATGTTAAGATGGTCACCCATCCACAGACCAACCTCGGTAAGCGTTGCTTAACCTAGAAGATCGACCCGTGCGGCTGTTATACTTTAGCTACGAGCTCCTCCTATGAAATAAGACGGTATTCACAAATTTATATTCTATAGTTTTTCTTTTATTTTTCATTCAATACATCATTGGCAAAATGTTTGGAATCTACAAGCTTTGACGGATTGTTATGTTGTTGTTGTCATAATATTATCGAATTTTTTTATCTATACTAATATTATAAAGAGAAAAGATTTTATTTTTTATTTGTTTGCATTGAACAGGCTCCGAAACTACGAAACCGATTTGAAAAATTCTTTCACTGTTGGGAAGCTACACTATGCCCAGGTGACATAGGCTATATTTTATCCCCGTGTTCCCACGGGAACGGAAACTACGCGGGTGAAACCGCGGGATGCTGCTAGTTTATTATACACTTTATATTGAACACAAGACAAAAATTGATAAAAATAATGTTTATTGGACGGTCATATCTACGGTTGCTAACTTTTTTTGGAAGAAATAACGTATTTGGACAGGAAAAAAATAAAATATTAGGAAGAAAAAAAAGTATTTGTCAACATATTTTTAGTACAGCACATTTCTTTTTTTTTCATACCTTTTCTTGGAAAAAGGCTTTGATCGCAAAGCGTTTATGCTAGCCTATTTGTTTATTGTTCTTTGTAGGTAGATGATCCGATAAATCAGATTAGTACTTCCAGGGATTACCGCCTACAAACATCTTAATATATTAAAAATATTTAAAGCCATAATTGTACAAGACTGACTTCTGTAAGTACCGTTTCAAAATTTATAAATTCGACTCAATTTTCAAAGATATATTAGGAAGTTCATTTTGTTCAGTACCTACCTTGTTAATTGATAAATCAATAATCATTTTCTCGTATTTACGTTCAGTTACCTTAAAGGTTTTGATAAATAGTTCATCATTATCCATATGCCTGTTTCGTTTTACGCATCACAGTACAGTTTAGAAATAAAGTATTTTCCTATACTTTATTTTTATGCAAAAGTATAAATTATATTTATCCAAAATAAAGTAGGATACGTTTTTATAAAGTATGGTTGGCAACCCTAGTCATATCGCACAGGCAATCCCAACACAACATCGACGCAGTATTTTTCCCAACTACAAACATAATTTTGTATGTATGTGTGCGTCAACATCAATTCAAAGCGGATGCAACTGATCACCAAAATGTAACAAGGAACAACTCGCAATTGTTAAATTGGTATCACTTTGTCTGGTGACATTGACTTTGTTAATTGTTTCTTCAAAAACAAAAAACAAAAAGGCTGTGTATGATTCTTGTCGGCATTCTGGGTGGGATATCATCAAATGACTTCTCCCGTTCTGGGTTGTGAGGAAGGGAGTGCCAGACTCTTACTGACTAAAACCCACCCGTGTTCCTCCTAATGCCCTTAGCGTTCCAGCGCTGCGGTGACTCTTTCGAACAAATTCCGCAACGTCTCGGCATTCCTGCGTGTCTTTCAAGTGTATTGACTACCCAAGCTATTAATTTAAGACAACTTTCTACAATTTATACAGTTTAGGAATATTATCTACTGAATTTCAAGTTACCTAACCCTTTTTTAAAATAACTTCTCCTGATCTGGCTGGAGCAGAAGGCAGTGTTAGACTCTTACTGACTAAAACCCATCCGTGTTCCTTTCTGTTCCAGGGCGCGGTGATTCTTTGGAACAAATTCCGCAACCCTAGCAAGGAATATTATCTACCTACTAAATTTCAACTTACTGGCTTTCAAAACCAGTAAGTTGAAATTTCAAGGATCAATCCTTGACTTCAAAGCCACATTACGTGAAATGAATTCATGATCTCAGACGAAACTTCCCAGAACAGAATTCTACATTGTCCAACCGTTACTCAGTTTGAAACTTACAGTACCTCAGTATCACTTTGAAAGTAACACCTCAACCCGTCCTGCAGCACAGTTTCGCTATCTAACAATCAAACTTGTACCGCAGATCAAATGGACCCCGATTGTTAAGGCAGCGGGTGAGGGTTATCTGTAGGTAACGTTTAGAGATACCTAGATGACAGACTATTGTTAACTGTATCGATAGGAGTCAGAGGGTTGTCTATAACTGTAATAATTCTAGATATTACAATTAAAGCTAGTCTTACTTCATAAGAAATAGTTTGAGCTACAGTTTGTAAACCTCTTTGTAAAGCAGAATTAGAATTAGAAGATCAACTAGCGAAGATAACTGTATTAACTCTTAATCTAGTACAATATTAAATAATGAAATACCTAAATTAAAATAATAAGGAATTGATAGTCAAAATTATTATCACACTGATTATTCTATAATTTCGGCTATAGAATAAACCTATGGAAAAAATTGAGAAAAGGAGAAAATATGAAAAATATTTTATTCCTCCTAAACACACGCTCATGGCATTATTATAACGTACATAATTATACAAAAAAAAAAACTAAGATGTGGAAAAAAAATATAAAATTTGTGGATGTACAATGTTGTATTTACGAGTATGTATGAAACGTAGAGTTTGAGTGGTGTGAGACTGAGATTCTTCAACTGTTTTTCATTTAATTACACATAAATATACGTAGATCAAAATCCTAATAATATTATAAACGCGAAAGTTTGTAAGTATGGATGGATGAATGTTTGTTACTCTTTCACGCAAAAACTACTTAACGGATTTAGATGAGGTACACAGATGGTTTATAACAAGGATTACCATATAGGATAACTTTTCCCCGATATTCCCACGGGATCGAAACATAGCGGGTGATACCGCGGAGTGCTGCTAGTTTAAAATATTTACACTATGGCAGAGTAAATAATGATTGATTCATCTGTCCTAGATAAAGGTTATTTAAGAAAATTATTAAAACTTACCTTTCCATAAATACTCGGATTTATTTTAACCAGAAACTATTTGATATAAAAAAAACTACAGTTCAAATAGCACACATAGAAAATCACCAAATACCTTTCGTTCTACATCTTTTCAAATGAATTTCACCATAATTAGGTCAACAAAGACGGGTCTACATTATCTATTCACAATATGCCACAATATTCACGAACCTTATTAAATTCCCAGCACGAAAATAGGATCACAAGAGAAACTAAAAGTGGCCAACACTTTACCATTAAGCGTTAAAGAGGAAAAACAAAATGTATCAGTCAAGAGGGCGAGAGAAAACAATTTTACAACATCATAAACAGTAGCTGTGCGCAAAAAGTGGACGTGAACGCTACTATGGCCAACGGTTTGGAGATTTTTGGTAGGATATTTCTTTTGTTAAATTTTTAGAATTTTCTCGTATTACTTATAAAGGAATTCTTAAACAAATACGTAAACTATTGATCGACGGGATAGGTATTTCCCATTCTCTTCGAGGCAACCTGGAATAGATAGAGTTGAATTTAATAATTTGATATAAATGATAATGATTAATTATGATATACAAAATGTTATAAAAGACTAGCTGCTGCCCGCGGCTTCGCCCGCATGAATGTCGGAAATTATCCCAACGGAACATAATCCCGGGATAAAAAGTATCCTTTGTGTTATTCCAGACTATGATCTATATCTGTGCCAAATTTCATCAAGATCCATTTATTAGTTTTTGCGTGAAAGAGTAACAAACATACATACTTACAAATTTCTCGTTTATAATATTAGTAAGAAAAAAAATATTGTTGATCTTAGAACTAAAATGAGGTTGCTACATTTATGGCAATAACCTGATTTGTATTGTGTAAGTATGTACTATACATAATGTTAATCTGGGAGTGTAAATACTACTTGTATATGTATGACTTATATATTGCGATTGGTTCTGGTTTGAGTATTTAATAAATATTTTTGTTTTCTTTTTGCATCAAGCCAAGAATATAAAATGTATTTTATAATGGTAATAAAAAAAAACTTAAAAAAAATCATGAAATATTAAATCCATGGTCACTAGCAAAACCATTAACGACTTTAATAAATATGAAGATCCAAAAGCGGATTAAAAAATAAAAAGTTACTTTGCCCAAACAAAATTATCTGACACTTATTTTAAAATTTTCTCCATAATTTTTCGTTAAAAAAAAAATTGCCGCCGGGAAACCATTTAACGTACTTGTTTGCATTTTTCTTTGATCATGGCCTGTCAAAGACAAATTACAAATTTTGACATGTTCTTTGATGTGTTTACCTGTTACATAATATTGGTCTTTATTTCGATATGAAGTGGGTAAAATTAAATTTACCGATAAAAAAATCATATGATGTAAAATAAAGGTAGATTGAAAGCTACATTTATAAAGTAACATTTGTAAAGGGGAGTGAAATGGCTTGTTTAAAAGCTTTTTTCTGTTCCGTTTTAGACGATATTGACTTAATTATCCTTTTATTTTTGTCTCAATAAAGCATTTTGGCGAATCTGACAGTATCCGTTCGTTCTAATTAAAAACGTTTCCTCTGACTTAACACGGTAAAAATAAAAGGATTTTTATAGCTCAGTTAAAGGGTCAATTGATAGTTAATGGACCTATTCACGCCTACGATATACTCATAGTGATTTCGGTAGAACTTAGTATTCTTTTTGACTTATCCTGGCTCCTGAGAAAGATTATGTCACAGACTCTTTTTGCATCAATGCTATGGTTGTCAATATTTCTGTTTAGTAGCCAATCATTATGTACAAAGTGGTACTTATATTTATGTAGTAATCGACTTAACTCAAAAAGGAGGCAGTTCTCAAGTCGACGGTATTTTTTTTTTGTGTGTGTTACCTCTTAACTGTTACTTACCGAAATGAAAGTTATTTAATACTTTTGTGTGTGTGTTTTTTTTTTGTTTAGAAGTCGGTTGTGTTTTTTATTATTAACAGTCGTTATATCAATTGCTCATGTCTATATTGACAATCGATCTATCTGTTAGAAAGTCACCTGTATGGATCCTCAGGTTTATACGACACCTAATTCCTGCCTAATGTTATTCGATATAGCCTCACCCGGACTGTCCCGACCGTAATAGTGGTCACCACGCAATAGTTCGCGCTCGTTAACACGGTATTATTACAGTCCTTTGTTTTCTACTAAGAATTGTTGTCACAGTAGTAAACACTGAATTATTCTGGAAACGGTTTTCCGGTAGCGTTTTGTTTTTGTAGGTACTTAGTATTTTTTTTTGTTGCTGTGCATTTCAGGGTCCAGCGGGCGTACCATGAGGTGTTAAAACGTGAGTCTCCCGAGCGAGAAAGAGGGATAGAGTTATACACCCTATATAGCTCCATCCCTTTTTCTCGCTCGGAAGACTCACGTTTTAAGACGTCATGGTAAGCCCGCTGTTATTATCTCGCTTATCTTTATTTTACTGTCACGATATAAGCGTTACGTAATGACGTTTTACGTTTATTTCTCTGTGTGTAAGTAAAGGCTCCTTCAGACAGGCGCGACGCGACAATAGGGCATCGAAAATGGTCTTACCAGCTTCAAAATTAAGGACATTTACTATGAAAACGCGTTGTCGCATCGATGTTGCCTTGTCACGTCACTCCAGTTTTCCCTTTAATTAAAAATAAACAAATCCCTCTTTAATGCCAGATTTTAACAGGTTTCCGGGCGAAAGTACCTACAGTTTGAAAACTACTCAAGTTCAGAAATCTAGGCTATCATATTTCTGATTCATGAAATAGCATGACCGCATGGGCAGTTATTTTCTAGACCGATTTTCCCAATTCCCAGGTCTCCAATTCGTAACTGGTTTCAGGAAACACTCGTGTATATTTCCCAATATCGAAACTCGGCTTTCATAGCCTTGCAAAAGCCTTTCATCCTTCAGGAACGTTTAAGGTTAAATTGCTTTCATGCTATTTTCAAAGGGCGAGTTAGGCGTTTACCGAATACTACGACTGATTAACAAGTGTTCCTTTTATTATCTTTTGGGTATTTCCAGGGTTCTTGTCGTAAATTATATTCACGAAGACTAGTAGATACAAAGTTTATTCAAAGACATACACATTATTACTCAATTAACAAAATACTCTTACGCCACTCAACCTCTCTGTTTGACAGCTAGCCGACGACTCTCTGCGCCAAGCCCGCGCTTTTTGAAAATAGAGCCAAAATGACAGAATGTATTAAATAACTAACAGACGGCCATTCTGCCGTGGGGATGACCCCATCCCCATCTCAACTCGGCCATTCACTATTAGGTATGACCTCATACCTTGATTTGTTTTATACAATTGAAATGTATGTTGAAGAGCACTGATTAAATTAACATTAGATCGAACAATAAATCTGATATTTAAATATGCAAATGATTTCTACATATTTTATCTTCCATTTTTAACTGTACTTATTTATCTTATTCTAGTGTAACATAAATCAATTTTTCAGAGTTCAAGAAATCAGTCAACAGTGTTATGTATATACATTTATATATCACATTTTAGCTGCACCTATTTATTTATCTTATTTTAGTGTAACACAAATCTAAGTACAAATGATTGATATTTTAAGACATCAACAGACCAGGTAGAATTAACTCCAATATCTATAAACTTAATAAAAATTATAATTATCATTCGCAGTTTTTAATTAATAAGTGTAAGTAAATTAGTCCAAACACTAGAGCCACACTAGGGGCACACAAATTATAATCTTAGTACCACACTGGAGGTAGATTTGATTTAACTGCAGCCACACCTGGGGATTCTCATTCATTTCAGTGGATAATCATCATTAGTGTTCACACTTGGGAACTTTATTAGGTACCACACTTGGGGTCCATGTTATCCGTTTATATTGGCCACACTAGGGGCTAACAGCCACACTTGGGGTCCATTGTTATTTGTCTATATTGGCCACACTAGGGGCTAACAGCCACACTTGGGGTCCATTGTTATTTGTTTATATTGGCCACACTAGGGGCTAACAGCCACACTTGGGGATTCTCATTAATCTCGGGTAATCATCATAGTGTTCACACTTGGGAAGTTTAGTACCACACTTGGGGTCGTATTTTATCATTTTCTCACTGCTATCTATGCTGTAATGGTCATAATAGGGAAAATAGTGGTAAGTGTATAAGATGTACGTCAAATAATAAAGTTATTTACTTAGTAAAGTAAAGTTAGTAAAGTAGTAGTAAAGTTAGTAAAGTAGTAGTAAAGTTAGTTAAGTAGTAGAAAAGTTAGTAAAGTAGTAGTAAAGTTATTTAGTTATAATCGTTGCATTAAATTACTCTGAAAGAGAATCGTCAGTTGTGGAGATTATTTCCTCAGTGACAGAAGGTGCCCCTATCGTTATCCACGGTTTTAAATGATCTGCCGGGAAAATGTTGCGGTATGCACGATCAGCGTGTCCGCGAATGCTAGATACTTCGTACCTGTCATTATCTAGGACGCGTGTTATCTGAAAGGGTCCCCGAAACTTTGGAACTAACTTTTTACTTTTGCCTTTTTCTATTTTATGATTGGGAATCATAACAAGGTCATCCTGCTGAAATACTTTAGTGGGCGCTTTGTTTTTGTCATAATTATTTTTCATTTTTAGTTGATTATCTTCTATATTCTCTTGAACAGTCTTTCTTAATTCTTCTCTTTCTGTACTTGTCATTTGCCCTGTATCTTCCAAAGCGCCTTTAATAATTCCTTCTGAACGGCCTATTGTTCTTTGTCCGAAAACTATCTCAGCAGGACACTTTCCTGTGCCTTTATTAACAGTATTATTTAGGCTCCATTGTAGCCTTCCTAAATTAAGGTCCCAATCCTTTTCCTCAAGACCATGATTCATTGCCGCCAGTGAATTCAAGATGGTCCTATTATACCGCTCAATCTGTCCATTAGCACGCGGTGTCGCCACTGCGTTATACACATGTTTGGTACCAATCGAGCCAGTAAAGGCCTTGAATTCACTGGAAGTGAAAGAGGAACCTTGATCAGATATGATCACTTTGGGATGACCAAATACCGAGAAGATTTCTTCTAAAACCTTAATAGTTGTTTTAGTTTTAGTATTTCGTACGCCTTTAACAAAAATAAACTTACTGAACGCATCTATAATTCCAAGAATGTAACAGTTCCCTCTTTTGCTTTTGACAAATGGGCCAAGATGGTCCATGTGAACAGTGTGGAAAATAGCGCTAATTTTTGGGATGGGATGTAATTCACCACTTTTCTTGCCCGAAATTTCCTTATTATAGGCACAATTAATGCATGCTGTCACGTATTTCTTGACGAAACGGTTCATTTTTGGGAGCCAGTAATCAGATGCGATTTTCTCAAGTGTTTTCTCAACTGAAAAGTGACCCGCTTCATCATGATTTATTTGGCATATTTTCCAACGTGCTGAATTAGGCACTACCCATCTCATTTTGTTGCCCACCTTACTGGCGTCACAGTGAACTTCTGTAACATACTCGGAATTATACAAAGCTAAAACAGGTCTCGTAACCAGTTTAGACTTAATGTTTTGAAATGCCGTTTCTTGTTCTTCGCTCCATAACCAAACAGCATCAGTTTTGGTTAGTTTCGTCAGAGGCCTGGCTATAGACGCGAAGTCGGGAACGAAACGTCTGAAGAAACTGGCTAGTCCAATGAACTGTCGAACCTGATGAACATTACTCGGGCGGGGAAATTCCGACACCGCCAGTATTTTTTTACTTCCAGGTTTAAGTCCGTCTTCAGATATTTCGAAGCCTAAATAATCAATTTTAGACTGAAAGAAGCAACATTTTTTTAAGTTTAAGGTTAGGTTTGCTTTTCGTAAGAGTTCTAAAATTGCCTCAAGTTTATCAAACATTTCTTCAGGCGTGCTGGCCGTTGCCAATAAGTCATCCAGATATGGTATAGCCAGTTCGAAGCGTTTTGCACCGAGAGCTTTGTTTATCATACTCTGGAAGACTGCGGGAGCATTTACAAGGCCAAAAGGCATGCGTGTATACTCGTAGTGGCCATCGGGGGTTACGAACCCCGTAATATGCCTTGAGTTTTGAGCCACAGGAATCTGATGATAGCCCGATGCGAGATCCAAACTCGTGAACAACGATTTGCCACTAAGCCGATCTAACTGATCGTCGATAACAGGCATTGGGTAACTATCCTTGATGGTCTTTTTATTCAATGCTCTGTAATCTACACAAAGGCGATAGTCGTTATTCTTCTTACGCACAAGAACTATTGGACTCGCATAGGGTGACTGAGATTCCTGTATAATACCATTAGCCAATAGATCTCCAATTATCTCTCTCACCTTAGCACGTTCACTGAATGGAAGCCTATACGGCTTATAGTAGACAGGAGTAGTATCATTTAATCTGATACTCATCTCAGTTACGTGAGTCACTCCCAATTCACCGGAGTCGAGAGCGAAACAATCTCTAAAATCGTTTAATAGCTGAAGTAATCTATGTTTGTCCTTTTCGGTGATAGCTGGCCCTAAATTTAACATCTCCATCGTTATTGGAGGTTTAGACTCAGTAATTGTTGGTGATTTTGTTGTCTCTCTTACACTGATATTGTTAACTTCAAGCAAGTCCGAGTTCGGTAAAAATACATCTTTCTCAGGTAATTGTACCACACGCGATATTAGCTTATTTTCCTTGAGACTGATATGTTTATCGGACATATTTATTATAAGGATTTTACCTTTGCCACCTTCGAACTGATAAACTCCTTGCAAAATTGAATATTCACTTCCAGGTCTCATACAAATATTTCCGGGTACAAAAAGTAGCCCAGTATGCTCGTTAATTGTGTGTACTTCTAAATTATTCAACCCTTCTTGTAATACTGTGTCGTGTGTGACATTTAAGTTGATCTTTTCTAGCTCGGAGTCATCGCAATATAATGTTAAATTGGAACTTGTTTTATGAACAACTACAGTAGGTAATTCAGTCAATGATTGCCCAATTAAAACATCAGTTTCTAATAAATGATCGTCCACAATATACGCTTCAATATCAGCTTCAACTGCGTCAACCACGACATTAATATTGGTTCTACCTATTGGTACTATACTTCCGAAAGCAAATCCTTTAATTATGGGAAGACCTGACTTTAATATAGTAAAATGAGCCTCATCTGCCACTATTTTGCGAATAAGGGTGCATTCACTACCAAAATCAATATATGCGGATAGTTTAACTCCATTTAAAGTAACAGATTTGAAATACTTGCCATTAGTTTGACTGTCGGATGAGATTTTTAAAACATTTTGAACTGGCTCAGTTTTAGTACTATTCATATTACTCGCTTTACTTTTACTGCCATGCTGCTCACGGAAATTTTGAATTACTTCGCATTTTTGGGGATCGTGTCCAAGACGAGAGCATTTCGTGCACCGTTTAATTGGTTTTGTACAAGTACGTGATGTATGTCCGTTTTCTAAGCAATTATAGCATTGAACATTTTTATTACGTTCTTGAAGCTTATTTATTGATTTTTGAGCGTTGGGTGTTATATCACGGTTTGTCACTACATTCTCGATTCGGTTGAATTTACGTTGGATTAGGTTGTTTTTTCTTGAAATACGGCGTAGATATCTAAGTAGCTGCGATGGCCTACTAAAACTTGAACCTTGAGCGTTTAAACGAATGTTATTGTCAAAAACCCCATTGACAATACAGTCAACCGCTTTACGCCTTCTTATACCACACATTTTTACTAATCTCACTTTATCATGGTAATAATCCTCTAGGGATTCCTCTCTTCTGCTCCTTCTGTCTAACATTTCATTTAAGCGGTCAGCATAGTTCCGGTCATCAGGGAAGGTTCTAATTATTTTCTTTTGCCATTCACGCCAGGTCAAGTTTAGCGTACTAAGACCCTGGTACCATTTCTTTGCATGACCTGCTAATTTTGGAATGGCATAGAAAGTAATCTGCTTTTCACTCCATTTATAAATTTTAGCGGTTTCATTAACCTTACGAATCCAATTTATAGCCGATTGTTCATTAGCATCTGGGTTAAATTCGGGTATCACATTTTGCGCCCCTTCAAAGTGGTGATCGGTCTTACGAAAAACACGTGATAGTTCTCTTATAACGTCGATGTCACGGCGAGGTGTTGAATATGATCTTCTCTTTCGTTTTGAGAACTTGCTTAGCCGTTGTTTTGGGCGCGATGATCTTTCGGATGCAGTCGATGAAAGTAAATTATCAGATGATGACGTGTTAGATTGCGAACGATGCCGTCGTTTCTTACTTTTTGCGTGTCGATTTTTAATATTGTATAAATCATCAGAGCTTTCAGACGAACTGGTAGCAGAGCGGCGAGGACGCTGGTAAGAGGAACGTGGTCTACGTACATGTCTGCCACTATTCGTGCTACTGGACGAGCATCGCCTTCGAGTTCTGCTACGGTCAGTTTGTCGTTTATGACGGCGGCGTTTATCACGCAAACTTGTCATGGACCGGCGTCTCCGTATGGGCTGGTCATACCGGGTTTTAGTGCGACACTCTCTAGTCCGCCCGCGATCGCGTGAGAGACTCCGGGGTGGTGGCGTATAGCCCGACGCTTCCGTGGAAGACATGTTCAAGATATAACTCAGAAATTTGTTATGGGTGGAGACTATGTATGCGTCCACAAGGTAGCAAAACAAAATAACAGGTGTAAGTACATTAAAACAAAAGTGAATGAGTGAATGTGTGTGTGTATGAAGGAAAAGGAAGGAAGTAAAAGGGGTAGGTGAAGGAGAGAGGAAGAGAAGAAAACAATAATATTTATTACTATGCAATGAATAGGCAGACACGCGTGGAACCGAACATCATCACCCTCTTTTTTTTTTTTGACGATGATTATTTTAATGGAAATTAACCAACGTTAGCTGCGGTCATACACACATGCAATAACTTATCAAATAAAGACCAAACCAGTAATATATTTAATTGCTAAAAATTGACGTACTATATGCGTAGTCTTTGTTAAGAAAAATATAGAAAGCAAAATAAACAGATACAAAAATGGTACCCTACTTCCGACGGCTGTGGGTAGCTGATACGCTTTGTGACCATAATTTAATTACTTACAACTTTTGTTCGAAGATACCTACACTCCATTTACTATAGCATATTAAAAAAAATACAAAAATCTCTTCAGGGGACATTATTAAAGTATTACAAACTTTACTACAGTTAAGATTGATGCGGGGTTAAATATAATCAACTCGTATAACAACTATCACACTAAAATGTACTTGTCATTTAATTTTATTTAGTTTTTATATAAAATACTGTCGTGTCAATGTTTAAAATCTAAAAGAAGCAGAGGCGGACAGTCCCGGAACGTTTTTCATGTCACTATAACTCTACCAAATTTAAAATGTTACCTATTCCCTTCATTGTTTGGGGCAGCACGTGTTTTTTAATTTTGTCGGTTGTTAAAACAAATTGGTTTTTTAATAAACTGATTATCACTAAAATATGTATTATTGTATGTTTATCCAAGCATCGTGACAAGTAAATCGATGGAATATGCTTTATTGCATGCCATACATTGTCACTTACAAATAAAGCACGTACAATATTTATTAAAATTGTTTGAACTTAGAACTTGAAAATAAAAGGTTTTCTGCTTCTACGAACGTCTTTTTTTTTTAATGTTGTAATAACTGGGGTATACTTACACAATATAGTTTACATGTACAGTGCATTCCCCTTCAGATGCACTGTAAAACAACATAATTACCACACCCGCCGTAACCATGTTAGTAAAATAATAAGTGGGCTAATCATTTCAGTGAGATGAAACGACCTGACACCAACTAAATCAGACACATATTTGTTTAGTTCTAGAGGTGATTACGTTTGTTTATAACAGGGCAGTTACCTCCTTGCTGTAGTGATTCACATTCTAATAAAGAGGTTACATACCAGCAGATTTTCTCCAAGGGTTATCCCACTTCTGAAATATTATCTTTTGGGTATTTCCAGGGTTCTTGTCGTAAATTATATTCACGAAGACTAGTAGATACAAAGTTTATTCAAAGACATACACATTATTACTCAATTAACAAAATACTCTTACGCCACTCAACCTCTCTGTTTGACAGCTAGCCGACGACTCTCTGCGCCAAGCCCGCGCTTTTTGAAAATAGAGCCAAAATGACAGAATGTATTAAATAACTAACACTTTGGATATAACATAAAGTTATCGATTTATTTTTCATATATTGGTCCAGGACAAGATTTTTAAGACTCGAGCGTTAGGTACTTACAAGACTTTGACAACGCCTGAATATTGAGAGATTCATTTACGAAATGCTGTGCCCACGACTTTATTCGCGTATATAGTGTTGAGATGCTAAGTTTTATCGAAAGCCGCCGCTTGGACGTGAAGAATTAACAAACAGACGAAGAGAGTTACTCATGTATAAATCTAAGCATGGAAGTATGTATAAAAACAAACCTGCTTGTCAGTATTCTACAGATTTTACATACTTCGGCGAGTGTGCCCATGAACTCCACTACCTCGTCCCACCAGCCCCCTTCTACCATAGGACATCTAGACGCACTGTAAGTTACCATCCTTACTTTGTTGCTATTCCACCAATTCGCACCTCATTCCATCGTCGACTTTGTCTCTGTCACCTGTGACCTAGACTAGAGTCAAGAGCAAATCCATCACAAAATAACAATAAAAAAGTCGTGTGTCGTGTTAGGGTCACCAATATCTTCTTAATTACTTCAATCCTCTGTCAACCAAGCCTCTACAAAGCATTACACCTCCCTTCGAAGATATTGCCATAATCACAGACCATGATGGTCCCATCGAAAGGGTCAACAGTTTACGTTCCTCATCTATATATTACTCTTTATTGCGACGTTAATGCGCAGGGTATAAGCAGTTTAGCAGGTAGTTAGTTCTCGTCGATGTTTCTTTGTTAAAAGATTAATGATGTGATAAATTCTTTAGTAGGCTGTGTGGTTAAGTGTCTTTTGTGTTTTGTTTTGGTATGGTTAGCAATGGAATGAGAGTTCAGTTTTTTTTTGTGGATATTATTTAACTCTTGCGTTTGACCCCATGTTTTATTTTAATTGTATCTTAGGTCTTTCTTTTCTATAATAATATACTATTGACTCTGTATAACAGAACGTTTCAATTCATAGAATGAAACAGTATATATAATTTCATTCAAAGTCTTTCTCCGAAAATCGTTCTGCCCTGCATTTTTCCAACTATGTATGTTAGGGTTTGCTTCTAGTCAAACCAAATGTAGTTCATCCATCAGTATTGTACATAGAAACCAAAAGGTCCACAAGTCAGTAGCGGGTTAACACGATAGACTGGTGTCAAATGGGGATGTAAGGGGCGAACTACCATCCTTCGCCCCAAGCCAACCTCACCTGCACGTGGTGCATCCTGCTGAATGACGAACGAGGCTCTGGCGACCGACCGATGGCGGTATATCCATCAAATAGGCGTAGCTAAATGTAACAGGCCGGTGATGGGCAGCAGCGTCACCGGTGCGAGAAGCTACGCCCTGCGATCGCCAACCCGCCTGCCCAGCGTGGCGATTATGGGCAACTCCTCCAAATGCAGTACAACAAAAAGCCACGGCCCCCAGTTCCCGGTGGTCCCGCTATTCCTGGTCATGGTGGCGACCATGGTAACGGCGGGGCGGGGGGTGCCAAGAATCTCCGGGCTACGGGAGGCCACCACAATAACAGATTGACCCTGGCGACGTACAACGGACGCACGCTACGGCTTGACTCGCATCTGGCGCAACTCGAGGTGGAACTTGGGAAAATTAGGTGGCACATACTAGGGTTGAGTGAAATCCGAAGAAAGGGGGAGGACACCATAACCCTGGAATCGGGTCACCTAATGTACTTCCGAGAGGGAGACCAACAATCCCAAGGCGGCGTTGGGTTTCTGGTAAACAAGTCCCTATCTGACAACGTTGTGGAAATGTCAAGTGTGTCGAACAGGGTAGCGTACCTTATTGTGAAGCTTACCGAGAGGTATAGCCTCAAGGTAGTGCAAGTGTACGCACCGACCTCGACACACTCGGACGACGAAGTGGAGGATATGTTCGATGACATATCGAAAGCCCTCCACTTCACTACAAAGACACAGTACACCGTTGTCATGGGGGACTTTAACGCCAAAGTGGGAGTACAGAATTGCTGCGAATCGGTAGTAGGACACCATGGATTTGGAAGCAGAAATCATAGGGGGCAAATGCTCGTCAACTTCCTCGAACGGGAGGGGTTGTTCTTGATGAACTCCTTCTTCAAGAAACAACCCCAAAGGAAGTGGACGTGGCAAAGCCCCGACACTATGACCAAAAATGAGATCGACTTCATCATGACGGACAAGAGGCATATATTCAGAGACGTCTCCGTGATCAACAGGTTCAATACCGGTAGCGATCACCGACTTGTCCGAGGCTCTCTGAATATTAACTTCAAGGCCGAACGTGTCCTTCTGATGAAGTCCAGACTCCGACCAACTCTGCTCCAGACCATGGCTGGATCTGAAACGTTCCAGGCAAACCTGGAAAACCGATTCGCTGCCGTGGAAACCACAACAGACGTAAACCAGAACCTCGAAAATGTGACTCGGATCCTCAGGGAAGAAGGTACAAGATTCTGTGATATGCAGCGTAAGGGCAAGAAGTCTAAGCTTTCAGAAGGGACTTTAGGGCTAATGAAGGAACGACGTGAAAATCCACCCGTCACTTCGTCGGCAAAGAGGTTTCTAAACCGAGAGATCAACAAGCACGTACGACGCGACCTCCGGCGCTTCAATGCTCTTTCGGTTGAAAGAGCAATCGAGCAGAACCGGGGGTCAAAGGTGTTCGTACAATCTCTTGGAAGAAGCCACCTGACGAAGTTGACCACAGCAAGTGGAGAAGTCGTCTCTTCGAAGCCAGCAGTTCTTTCGGAAGTGGAGGACTTCTATAGCCGGTTATACGCATCGCATGCATCTCGTCCTGATCCCGAAAATGAGGGTCCTAGAGCCACATTGACACGCCATTTCACCGAAGACCTGCCAGAAGTCAGTACTGGCGAAATCGAGATCGCTCTTGGGCAGCTTAAAAATGGAAAAGCCCCTGGAGAAGACGGCGTTACCACAGAGCTGCTGAAAGCTGGGGGTAACCCCGTACTGAGGGAGCTCCAGAAGCTGTTCAACGCTGTCCTTTTTGAAGGGAGAACTCCAGAGGCGTGGAGTAGAAGTGTGGTCGTCTTGTTCTTCAAAAAAGGAGACAAGACCCTGTTGAAGAACTATCGACCCATATCCCTTCTAAGCCACGTCTATAAGCTGTTCTCAAGAGTGATCACGAACCGTCTTGCGCGAAGACTCGACGAATTCCAACCACCGGAGCAGGCTGGATTTCGGAGCGGATACGGCACCATAGACCACATCCACACAGTGCGGCAGATTATACAGAAGACCGAAGAGTATAATCAGCCCCTGTGTCTAGCATTTGTGGACTATGAAAAGGCCTTTGACTCGGTTGAAATCTGGTCTGTTCTGGAGTCCCTGCAGCGCTGCCAAGTAGACTGGCGATACATCCAAGTGATGAGATGTCTCTACGAGGCCGCCACCATGTCCGTTCAAGTACAGAATCAGCAAACAAGTCCCATACCGTTGCATCGAGGAGTGAGACAAGGGGATGTTATTTCCCCGAAATTGTTCACTAATGCAATGGAGGATATGTTCAAGACGCTGAACTGGAAAGAACGTGGCATTAACATCAATGGCGAGTACATCTCTCACTTGCGATTTGCAGACGACATCGTCATTATGGCAGAAACGCTGCAGGACCTACAACAAATGCTGAATGACCTGGCTGACTCTTCTGTACGCATCGGCCTACGGATGAACTTGGATAAAACCAAGGTCATGTTCAACGAACATGTTCTACCGGAACCGATTGCGATTCACGGTGCCGTTCTCGAAGTTGTTCAAAAATATGTGTACCTCGGGCAGTCATTGCAGTTAGGTAGAAACAATTTTGAGGGCGAGGTGAACAGAAGAATTCAGTTGGGTTGGGCAGCATTTGGGAAGCTACGTCAAGTCTTTACATCGTCGATCCCACAGTGCCTAAAGACGAAAGTCTTCAATCAGTGCGTCCTACCCGTCATGGCATACGGAGCCGAAACGTGGACACTGACGGCTCGTATGGTCCATAAGCTCAAAGTCGCTCAGCGGGCTATGGAAAGGGCTATGCTCGGTGTGTCTCTGAGGGATCGCATCAGAAATGAGGTGATCCGTCAGAGAAGCAAGGTAATTGATATAGCCCACCGGATTAGTAAGCTGAAGTGGCAGTGGGCTGGCCATATTAGTCGTAGAACCGACAACCGTTGGGGTAAACGAGTTCTAGAGTGGAGACCGCGTCTCGGCAAACGTAGTGTAGGACGTCCTCAGGCACGGTGGAGTGACGATTTGCGCAGGACGGCTGGCAGAAACTGGATGCGAGAAGCCGAAAATAGATCTAAGTGGCGTGCAATTGGAGAGGCCTATGTCCAGCAGTGGACTGCAACAGGCTGCTGATGATGATGATGAATGTTATTTTTTTTTTGTTAAATTATAAATGATATTTATTTTGTAAGTAGGTTAAACATAACACTTTTACACGTCAAATATTTCTGGTCATTTTAAGCTAGATGAAGCCGGTGTTTCCTAGCCGACTACCCTGAGAAGAAACACCGAAATAAACTCAGAGGTCAAAGGCTCCTTTAAAGTCAAGTCATATGAGAACCATGTAGGTTAATGTCCGAGGTACCCTTTTGAGGAAAGTACCACACAGATTTGAGTGGACCTGTCCAGACAGTGCAAGCATTTGTTTTTTGTTAAATTGTCTTCTCTTGCTTTGAAAGAGATATTAATCACAATTCTTATTTAAAACACGCTTTGCACGCCATGTATGTGGCAAACATGTCTGAACCAATTTTATTATTGTACTAGCTTCTGCCAGCGACTTCGTCCGCGTGGAATAGTTACTTTCCCCGATTTTGAAACTCTGAGCCCGATCGGTTTAAAATTGACAAAAGATAGACATATACTGTTTCGGGATATTTTTTAGATAATTCTATGTAGAACATTTACGTAATACATGATTTCTATGTAACTTTAACCATTAAGGCTACACACGCGACGGAAGCTTAAAAAATGGAGTAACTTCTCCCGTTTTCCCAACATTTTCCTTCACTGCTCTGCTCCTATTGATTGTAGCGTGATGAAAAGTATACTGTAACCTGCCCAGGAGTATGAAGAATAATTGCACCAAGTTTCGTTAAAATCGGTCGAGTAGTTTTTGTTTCTATACAGAACATACAGACAGACAGACAGACAAAAAATTTACTGATTGCATTTTTGGCACCAGTATCGATCACTAATCACCCCCTGATAGTTATTTTGAAAATATATTCCTTGTACAGAATTGACCTCTCTACAGATTTATTATAAGTATAGATAGATAACACATGTTTGGGCAAGTAAATCTTATCTCATCTCATCTCATCTCAGCCGGAGACAATCGATTAACATGCATTCTGAACTACAAAGTCTTGGTGTTTAAATTATAGTCGCCCATCTACTGACTGACCTCGGATAAAGCGGCTTAACTTTGGAGATCTACTCGTGCGGCTGTTATTGTTTAAGCAATCTGCCAATTAACAGAAAATTAGACCGTCTATTTTTTTTTCTCAATTTATAATTGAATCGGAAATCACATCGCCGAAATACGAACTGCGTAATACAAATTGAAGATTTATAAAAAAGGTCAGTCAAGAAAAAGGTTTTAAGAATCTGAAGAACCTGAGAACAAAATCGCAGACAGTAGCTGATTTTTATCTGTATAGATAGAAACTAGAGTAAAACTGAAGATATCTGAAACTAAGATAAAATTCACAATGTCGACTCCAATATTATTTTATGATGATGAGAACTGAAGATAACGAATTTGACTTTATTATTATTGCAAAGAGCAAAGTTCGAATATAAAGATATTTATTAAAATCCCAATGAATATCCAGTTTATGGGGCGAATCTCCCAGTTGTCGTCCATGCGTCATCCGAAACTATTAAATCGTTAGGGCGAAAAACCTAATCTCCATCTGAGTTATTATTATTCTTGAAAACAATCTCGAGAACCATAAAACGTTCTTGATTAAAAATATTTGTCTTCCCAATCAACGTTGTAACATCATTCATTAGCCGTAGCGTCAATCAACACAATTTATAAAGACAAAACGTTGCAATTGAAACGGGCAAAATAAACTGTAAGAAGAATCTCTCACGGGACAAAAGAAACTGTTACATTCTACCCAACAAAACGGACCAGGGAGGTAGAACTGCCGTTCTTTAAGCATCTCTTATTACTTGGTTGTGGAGAACAGGTCTCCGTACAGTGGTGGCAGTCAGAAATGTAGACAATGGGTACAGACATTAATAACTTTCTTTGTTTCCGTACTCCGTCCAAGTGATGAGTGTTCAAATTAGGGTACCGAGGGGTAGGTTTTTGTTAGAAATATTTTATGTTTTTCGTCATTATTTTTTGGATATATTTCCTAGTGTTGGTATATCAGGTAATTCGAGCTTGAAGAAAAGGTGGAGTGTAGTGATTTGTCGTTTGTTTGCGCTTTTGGTCG
Source organism: Hecatera dysodea (assembly GCA_905332915.2). Classification (NCBI taxonomy): domain Eukaryota; kingdom Metazoa; phylum Arthropoda; class Insecta; order Lepidoptera; family Noctuidae; genus Hecatera; species Hecatera dysodea. The sequence goes on along the minus strand of HG995296.1, from coordinate 20,793,226 downwards.
ACTTCGAGTGGATTCTTTGTTTGTTTTTCGAGTTACCGAAATGAGAGTCGGTGCTACTTGAGCCAACATAAGAATGTTACGTGGCGTATATTTATCCTGGAGGGTTCTCTTGAGTTACAATAAATATGAGGCTCAAAGAGAAGTTTGTGTCCACATAATGTGCCTTCTAGTTTCCGACCAAACACGGTTAAATTATTATGATCTACTTGTGAATGAATTCAACAGCAAACCTTAAATACTTGAAAGTTTTTCAGGGTTGAAGGAATCTTACTTTCTATAAATATTATAAAACTAAAAGTTTGTTAGAATCAGTTTTGCACACACATAACCTTACCCTAACCCTACTTGTACTACTTATCTTACGTAAACACATAAAATCTTTTAATACCGACCTGAAGTCCACGCAGAGACAAAGGGCTAATATTGTTATCAGAACTATATACGTAGGTATTATTACGTCGGACCTGTGGATGGCGAGCTATGAGTGGCTCGCCGTCTGTTAACAACCAGGCCCGGGTCGACGGCGCGTCGTGTTCCACGTTCGCCTCAGAGAGATATCAGCATAGAAAACGGGGCCCCATAGGGTCAGTGACTGCTAGGGTTGCGAAATTTGTTCGAAAATGTCACCGCGGCTCTGGAACGCAAAGGGTATTAGGAGGAATACGTGAGGGTTTTAATCAGTAAGAGTCTGACACTTCCTTCCGCTCCACTCAAAGCGGGAGTCATTTTTGATGATTTCTCATCACTAAAAAAAGGTATTATTACGTCTTATTACTACTAGCAAAAGAGATAAATTGCTTCATAACACAATATAGACAGCAAAATGAAACATACAAGTATCATATTAACCGCCGACCGCACGGCCAGTGAACTCGAGCAAAACCCACCTCCCCATGAAAGAAAGAATGCAGCAAAAAGGATGCATGCAAACAAATAAATACGCCGTTCACTCATTCATTTTTTACCCAATGAATGAACGTATGAAGACAATGAACGAAAAAAAGAATGGTTCAGCGAACAGGAGTCACATTCAGTTACTCTCCCATAAATAAAATTAAAATTCGTTCCAGAGGGAAAATTAAATAAGCCTGTCACGAAAGTTTTTCTTTGTGAGTAGAGTTTTGGTGTAAGCAAAGGCTGTGTGCTGAAGACTGTAGCACGCGAGTGTATTCGAGCTAATGGGAGGTATTTCGTAAGTTTTTTTTTTGGGATCGTTGCAGTTTGGCAGGTTATTTGGGGTTTTACCCTATCTTTTGTAGAGAATATTTTATGAAAAATATTTTTATTTTATTTTGTGAAATTTAATTGGATATTTTGAACAGACGGTTTGGAATATTTCTAAAAACGTTGGTTGAACAATTTTATTTGCCTAATTACTCTGAGGATACATATTGTAAACTTTAATTCATCCTTATAAATTAGGAAACTCTTCATAAATACAAAATAAGAGCCCTCTATAACCACTTCAGTTTCATATAAAAGTGACAAAGAAATGCATATACCTAAAACCGAGCTACTTTATATGTTTATTTACCCCAACAATGAACCTTAGAAATTCAGTAGGAATATATGAGAAGGGGAGTTTCTTAGTACACGATTACATGAATAACTGAGCAGGTATCATTGGGTAGCACTTAGGGTAAATAAAATATTATTTTTATAGGGCAACCCCTTAACAGTGGGCTTGTTTGCTGAGGGATGGGAGAAGAGAACGTGTATAGAATTAGTTTTAAGTTGTTTTCTGTTGATGCTTAAGTATGTTTTAAAAGTTAACAAAGACAGTGAATCATATATTTGAGTTAAGAAAAATGGTGGGATAAAATTGGTTATTTCTTTTTTTAAATTCAACGTTTGTGGCATTATAAAATCGTCTATTCTTTAAAGCCACGACACATACTCGAACATAATTTTCAGAAGGTCATTTCAATAATGACCTCACCATAATAGGGATGTTGCCTGAGTAAAAAATATATGATTATGTTTAGTCCATCAGTTAGATTTCCAAAAAATATTGGAAACGTATTTTTTCCTTTATCAAATCTATGAAAACTGAACTGAACCGAAGATAAAAAGTATCAAAGATCAGGAGTGGGAGCGTGTGACGTCACTGCCCGGTAAAAATTGTAGCGAGTAGTGACGTCACACGAGTATTCAACGCACTGCCTGCCTGTCTTCATTTTTTGTTTATGTGAAAAAAGAAAAAATACGTGTCCAATATTTTTTTGGAAATCTATCTGACGGACTAATCAGATTTTTTAGTTAACTACCCACCTGTCAGTTAGAACCTAGTCCCATCTCCCCAAATATGTATAATATTCTTCTGAAATTTACGATACAACAAATACAAAATAACTACCTTCGTTTCTTTATTTAGTGGGCCACAATACGTAAAATGCGTTCAAACATGGGCGAAAAGAGAATAATGTTAGAGTTAAAATATTTTATAGCTCAGGTAGATATGTGGCCCCTTTAATAATACCCGGGAGTGCAATATGAGCATGCCTTAATGTAGCGTCTGCGATATTTACGTGATAATTTTGTGAGATGGAGAAAAAATATGACATGATGCAAAATTATATGAGGAATGGTTTGGCCTGGAGATAGGAAGGAAGGTTTTAGAAGGCTTAAGTTTAAGCTTGGAGGTCATCGTCGCAAAAAGTCAAACCTTAAATAATTCTATCACCTCTTTATCTATACTATCTATACTTTTGTATGTAATGAATAAATTCAAAAACTACTGGACCGATTTCAAAAATTCTTTCACCTTTAGAAAGCTACTTTCACTTTGAGTAACATAGGCTATATTTTATCCCTATATTCCCCCGGGAACGGGACCTAAACGGGTAAAACCGCGGGGCGATGCTAGTTTAATATAAAGAGGTGATAGAATTATTTAGTTTTTGACTTTTGACTTTATCTCTCTAAAAATTGTAGCGAATGTATTATTCTGATGTGTAAGCTATATGACTGTGAATTTACATCAAAATCCCTTCAGTAGTTTCAATAACAGCCATCTAAAAAAAAACGCATTTGTAATATCTGTATTTGAAGATTCTCACAAAGCAATTTTATTAGTTATTTCTCTGACCCCAAATTCGCTGAAGAAACCGTGGATAACCATAAAGGTAGATCTTACAAATTCAAGTCACTAACAGCGACCACATTACCTTTGGTTACCTATTTGGGGTTACCGTAATCATTCCGTTAAGTTCCGGTTCCAAATTAAGGTCACTAAGGTTTAAGTTACAAAATTAGAAGTCATTACGTAATGGGCGATGTAATTACTGCTGATAGTATGACTATTGGGCGCTGTAAATTATAATCACACTAGCTGTCCGCACAATCCGCACAATTTCGTTTGTGTCACATTTTTCATGACTGCTCCGCTCCTATTGGTCTTAGCGTGATGATATATAGCCTATAGCCTTTCTCGATAAATGGGCTATCTAACACTGAAAGATTTTTTCAAATCGGACCACTAGTTCCTGAGATTAGCGCGTGCAAACAAACAAACAAACTCTTCAGCTTTATAATATTAGTATAGATTTCCTTGTAGAAAGTCACAAAAATTATTTTTCGGTTTTGCCAAATGGAATTCGGAAGTCAGGTTAGTAGTATGGTCATGACTACGGCGAAATTTTGGTGTTCCTTGTGTGTTGTTACAATTTAAAAATTTATCCTCTAGTGGTTTGGTGGTGAAAAAGAAATTACACAACAACTGTGGTAAACAATGTATATTGATAATCTTTTAGAAACTTAATTTTATTCAAATACACTCAAACCTACTATTGCCAGCCAGCTAAAACTTCAGTAGGAGGAGCTATGGTCGTGGGGAGCTAGAGATAAGCACAGGTACTGTTCCGTTTGAGGGTGATAATTAAATTCTACAAGTTCAGTATTAAGTTAGAATAAGAACCTTCCTTCCAGTTATTGTACTAGATACTAAGTAAAGATAAATGGGCGCCAGGGACTTGAAGAGTCCCAGATCCCGGAGCCGACGGAGGTGTCCAATATACTTCCAGATGAATGTGGAATGTCGAATCCAAGATCCTCAATTTAAATAGGATAAGGGCCGGGTTCCACTGTTGAAAACCGGACTAAGGTAACCAATTGGTTCTTACAGGAACCGTATGAAAATAAATATCAAAAGTAGAAGTAGGAATAAAAGAAAATAAAAATAAAAAAAACCGTCCCGCCTGCGCTATCGCTTGACGGGTCCGCCAGCCGCACAGTCGTCTCCGTGAGAGGCTTCTAGTGGACTCGAGGAACGGGTCTCGCGTTCAGGCCCCAGATGCTCCTCTAGATTCTGGCAGCGAGACGAATCTCCCGAGGTGCCTCTCCTGGAATCGACAATACGGAGGCCTAATAATATAAAAGGGAAAACTAATTTGCCACCATGAGGTGATGGAGCTGGGACAACAAGAAGGCCAAACATTGGCCTGAGTGGTGAGAATAGGAATATGGATTACCCACGTGGCATCCATAAACTCCACAACAGGTGTTATTTGCGATCCCTAAGCAATAATTTAATACTGTGAAAAACACGGTGAATTTCCTATGGCACATCTCTGATTAATAGTCAGCGGGGAAATACTCACGGTTGGCTTGGGAAGAGAGCACTTGACTTCGAGATCCTCGGCTGGCTGGAAAGCTGTCTGTGCTTGCGCAACTAGGAATCCTTTTTAAAACATGGGATGAGATTTGTAGTTTCTCTTAAGCCGGTTCAAGGGTAAATGGACGCCAATTAACACCAACGCCCTTCTATAACAAGGCAGTCCAAGGCCAACCGGAACTAGACGGAGCATTTCTAAAATCTCCCCTCTTCTCGGGTAAAATGACTAGAAGATCAATATTACACTAAGACACTTAACTTTTGAAAATCACTAACAGCTGTTCAGAGTGACGTTAAACGCTGAAACAATAAGAATCTTCATGATCCTGACCGAAAAACAAATTCTTTGTAATTTCAAATACCAAAACTTATCTTGATTGGGGTAATTAACTCAGAATATTAAATGGGGAAATTAAGAATCTACGACCTTGCTACATTATGCTAAAGACAATTCACAGACTAAAAATAGATTTATTTGACAGCGAACATTCCAGATAGAAGTCTATACTAAAAAAATGGATATGACTTCCGCTTACGGTTATTTAGTTTATTATGATTTTTATTGCCGAAAGCTGAAAATTATTAAGGATTGTTCCGTACAATATTATTTCGAGAATTAGCAATATCATGTTAAAATATCGATTAAAACTACAACTGTGAATCGGCAACCACCAGATGTCGCCTCTAACTGACAGACAGTGACGTTCGACGGAATGACATTTGGAATGTAAACAATCCTAACTTGATTACAATATTATTTATCTAATTTATTATGCAAACCTGTTTAATTGGATTTATTGTAAGAAAGTGTTAACCGAAGAGTCTAGTGACAAAATACAGTTGAAGGAACGAGTCCTCCTATCAAGTGCAGGCCAAAGTCAATTGTACAAACTACTTGGGAACCTGATTATGTACGACTAATGTTTTCAGGTAAATGCCACTTTACTCACAAGAAACGAAGCTGTTTTATACCAACCTGTGGTAGGTACAAAAAATACAACGTAACAGTGTGAAAATGGCAAACTTCATAACATAACTTTTTTTTCTTATGTATTAAAAAAGAACTCATATCAGACTTTGTTTGTACTTACTATAAAGTAAATATTTTTGTTTTTTTTTTAATCTACTGATTATTTTTTGTTTAATTTTTAATTCTAATGCTATTCATATTATTTCACTTGATATCTTAATTCAGTTTGACTCTAATAATATTCTGGTTTTAATTTAATTATGATAATTTGTGATTGTAATTGTTGATTATCTGCACGTGTTGGTTATAACTGTTAGTGCAAAGAGTAACTGAACTTATTAAATAATAAAAAATATATATATTTAAAAAGTTCGTTATAAAAATACAATGCAATACAAATTACATTAAACTGATAAAACCGAGCAGTGAGCAGCTTAATACTGAAATTATCACAATTTTATTCGATTGTAGCCAACAGCGATGAATTTAAATAAAAATAAAAGAAATTAAAAACAACATGATTATTTTATACTCTTTACTGTACTCGAGGTTCATTTGTTCTGAGAAGCAATCAAATATTTTTCTTGGAAACATTGTCTTCACAAAATTATTGAATAAGTCGCCGTATGGGTTTCTCAGAATATTTCTGTTGGCAAAATAATGGCTATTACGTGGTTATTGTTGTCTTATGAAGTATTATATATATTGGTACTAAAGTGATTGATTGATGTTTATTTTACTGATGGGTTGAGAAGGAAAGTCGAATATTCAAAAAGCCAAATCTCGTACTTAAAAAAACGTACAAATTCAAGTCGCAACATTAGCGCAGAAGCTTGCAAAAATGTAGGGAAATTACTGGTGTACTTGATAGATACTTTATGTATCTATACTTATATTATAAAGAGGAAAGATTTGTATTTTTGTATGTAACGAATAAACTCAAAAATACTGGACCGATTTCAAAAAATCTTTCACCATTAGAAAGCTACATTCACCCTGAGTAACATAGGTTATATTTTATCCCCGTATTCCCACGGGAACGGGAACTACGCGGGTGAAACCATGGGGCACTGCTAGTACTTATATAAAAAAAAACGTAACGTAGTGTTTTGGTTATTATTTTATGACCCGAGTTTTCTGTGTCGTAAGTAGTGTGCACCCAGCTAGGCACTTGATTTTGAGAAAATGATTTCTTTTTTATTTATTTATTTTTGTGAGCACAGGGTACAGTGATGTTAGTTAAGGAATTTGTTCGAAAGAGTCACCGCGTCCCTGGAACGTAAAGGGCACTAGAAGGATCACGGGTGGGTTTTAGTCAGTAAGAGCCTGACACTCCCTTCTGCTCCGTCCAGAGCGGGAGAAGTCGTTTGATGATTTCCCACCCAAAAAAAAGAGGGTACAATGATGTTAAGTATATATTAGAAAAAAATGTTTGTTCCATCCTATGTTCCGCCGCAAGGCACACAAAATAGTGTCGCAATGTTAATACTATCAAAATTAATTATATTGAAGTACAAAATCTCATAAAATTTCAGAAGGACGTTTTAACAAAATATCCTAGAGCCAAAAATACTTTTACCAAACCGAACGGTCTGCGTGTAGCAGCAAGCCTAGTTCCTCTAATTAAAAAGAGGCCTTGTTCCCTGCAATTGGACCATCATATTCTTAAACCAAATCTAATTATTATGCTTAAACCAAATTCTTCATCTGTTTCACAAGTTGGTCCAGAATGTAAGGACACAGGTTCAAATTCCCAAAACCAACGCACATTACTAAACCATAACGGTCTCCAAATGAAAACGTCTTTCGGAAAAACAAAAGGACTTGGTGAAAAAAAAAATGCAATTTACGTTCCTAATACCACCCTCGTAAAAACATCCCCATAGGAAAGTCGTTTATGTTTTAATTAAGAGGCTCTAAGAACGGGCCTTGTTCGGATTATTAGAAAACAGTATTGCCGAGCCGTTTGGTTGGACCCTTTATTTTCTGTTTACATTTGGGAGGAAAAAAAAAGTTTTTTTTTCTTTTGGAAATTGTTTGGGTGATTTTTTTGTGGTTTTGATTTTATGGGTTATATTCTGGGGTTTTTGGTTTTAAAAGTAAAATAAAACATTTTTATTTTATGTGAATTAAAGGACGGGTTGCAACTGTACTGGGCCCCAAGTCTGCTATTTTTATAAGTTTGTCATTTCAACACGATCCCATTGTCATTTTGCTAAAAGTTCGTAATCTACTCAATCCATAATGGTTGGTCATCGGTCGATCAGTGGTCTCGTACTACTTTTTGATACCGAGCTATTAAAAGCAATGACTGCACAATCACGTTCTAATGGTAGGTCACTGATCAAAGGAACTGTCAAAATTTTAGCAGACTACAACCACCATTACTACTATTACAACGACATACCATTCTGTGCCATTTCTTTCAATGGAGAGAGAGTGGTTGACCTTTGGAAAGTCATAGTGACGCTTTTGTATTAGTAGATTACCAAACTTGTCAAAATCAATAATTATGAAATCAATGATAGACCATTCGGACACTATTGTAATAGCAGACTTGGGGCCCTGTTATAAAATACTAGGTGACCCGCGCAACTTCGTTTGTTTCACATTTTTCATGACTGTTACGCTCCTTTTGGTCTTAGCGTGATGATATATAGCCTATAGCCTTTCTCGATAAATGCTATCTAACACTGAAAGAAATTAGCGCGTTCAAGGAAACACACAAACTCTTCAGCTTTATATAGTACTATAGATTGACATATGTGGTTTTTGAACAGCTGATCTTTAGCATCATATTTTTTTACTTTTTTTTTACTTTTGGGTTTATTTTATCCTGCACTCTATCTAAAAACATAAAATACGGTTTGATAGAATTAAATAAACTAACAGGAACAGACACTTCTATGACTACAAACAAAATCCAACTAAACAAAACCAGTAAAATTTTATCGAAGTTTTAAAAAGTTTTCTTTTCACTAAACACCTGCCGTTTCAGGCTCACCATTTGAACCCATACAAAACGAAATAAAATTCCGCCTCCCATATAACGTTTAAACTCGTTTTGAAGTCCCACAAGTGCCGTGTTACGAATAAAAATTGCAAAAGCGACGCACAGCCGAGGTCTTAGTAAAATCCGGGTTTACAGTCGCGGAGTCCACCTGAAACTTTAGGCATAGCAAATGAGTTGCTGAAACGTCTTGCTGGGAGTACACGCTGATCTATGTTTCTGGCTGTTCGTTTGAGAAAGACTGAATTGGTAATTTTTGTTTGGTTAGCGTGTTTCTCTTTGGTAAAGGATACTTGTTTATGTAATGCATTATGATTTGATAAATAATCGAATTGCGTTAGAACTCATCAGTTTAACTCGAAAGAAATTAATCCAGTTTTTTTTTTTGTATTTTTATGTTATATTATGTTTTTTAGAGTTCCGTTGCCAAATGGCAAAAAACGGAACCCTTAAGGATTCGTCATATCTGTCTGTCTGTTTGTCCGTCCGTATGTCACAGTAAAATCCGGGTTTACAGTCGCGGAGCCGACCTGAAACTTTAGGCATAGCAAATGAGTTGCTGAAACGTCTTGCTGGGAGTACACGCTGATCTATGTTTCTGGCTGTTCGTTTGAGAAAGACTGAATTGGTAATTTTTGTTTGGTGAGCGTGTTTCTCTTTGGTAAAGGATACTTGTTTATGTAACGCACATTATGATTTGATAAATAATCGAATTGCGTTAGAACTCATCAGAGTAACTCGAAAGAAATTGATCCAGATTTTTTTTTTGTATTTTTTTGTATTTTTATGTTTTTTAGAGTTCCGTTGCCAAATGGCAAAAAACGGAACCCTTATGGATTCGTCATGTCTGTCTGTTTATTTTTCTGTCTGTCCGTCCGTATGTCACAGCCGTTTTAATCGGAGACTATCAAAGCTACATTAGTGAAAATTTGTAGGTAGGTGCAACCTGTTAACCGCTATTCAATAATGCTGTAATATTATATAACAAATAATAATTTTGGGGGTGGCCCTCCATACATGTAACTGAGGGATGAAAAAATAAATTCCAATAAACATAATCGTGTGGGGTATCGTTGGATAGCTCTTGCAATTGAAGTGGAGGTTTCTAAAAAAGTTTTATTTAAGGCAATAGGTTTTAAGATGTAGAAGGGCGATCCACGCAAACGAAGTCGCGAGTACAGTTAGTCTTAAATAAATTGAACACCTAAATAGTATAATAAGTTACAAAAAAAACCACCTAAAATAAAATCGAGGGTACTTTAGACCGCACGACTGAAGTAAAATTTCTTTAGCTGCGTCTATAAGTATGTATATAATTATGTTTATACATATATGTATAATATAAACATGTAAATACATGCTCACTGTTTTCACACACACACAGACAGACAGGCCTATTATCTGTATCACATTGTAGGAGCTTGCTTCTACAGTGTGATACAGATAATAGGCCTGCACTGTGTCTAAGATATACGAAACGTAACTCTCTCTTTATATGTTCACTAACTTATGTATATATATCTCCCTCACAACTTGCGTTCGCCTCGCCCGATCACACTTTTCGTAACGCTCTCGTCACGCATTCAACAAATTACTCCCCAATTCAAGCGTGCATAAAGAAGTTTTACTTAAAAAAGAAAGAAAGAATGAAATATCATGTATTTCTGTTACTATGAAACCTGTGGTTATGCTCACCATTTACCTGTGTCATTGACAGGCTCGGCCGCAAGCTCTTGCAGATAACCCCTTTATATGAAGGGTACTTGTGCAAGTGGATACTTGTGAAACTTGCAGCTTTTTATTGGCTATGAATTTTATCGGAAAACTTGTCATTTTTTGAGGGAACTTTTTTAGGGATATATTTTTATTTGGTTGCAAAACAAACTATCTGGTCTTGATTTTATATAATTTCTGCACTAATATTATAAAGAGGAAATATTTGTATTTTTGCGTGTGTGTGTGTATGTTTGTAATGAATAAAATCAAAACAATTCGCCAATTTCAAAAATTCGTTCACCATTAGAAAGCTATATTCGCTCTAAGTAACATAGGCTATATTTTATCCCTATATTGCCACGGAAACGGGGACAGTGCGATTGAAACCACGGGGCATTGCTAGTGTTTTAATAAGATCTTGTGGCTGGTAAACTTTTAGCTAGTCTTAAATGGGAGGAGGCTGTGGGGATCAGAATTTAGTTGCTTCATGAAAAAACTGGTGTTCATACGAGAGCCCACACCAACTTTCTTGAGAAAAAATTGGCTGATGATAAATAGAAAGAAGAAAGAAAGAAAGAAAATTTATTTATTTCCCACAGTTGAGGCACACAACAAAAAAGATATAAACATAATGAAAAAATAAATAAGAGGTGTGCGCCCCACGGCTGTGCCAAATAGGTCCAGTTCAGCATATATGCCAGACAACTAGTGTCTGACGCTGATTTTCAACTGGACCTGAGGATGTGACTGTGAATGGGTATTTACTCCAACTGGGCTAACAGTGTCGCCAGTTTATTTTATAATCCAAACACTTTGTTTTACCAAAACAACTAATTTGATACCAAATTATATATACATATAATCTATCTAGAATTCAAATAACTAGACAGTTAACGATTTCGTGTCATTAAAGCAATGATCGAATATTTAATGAAATCAAAATTCTTCATCAAAATAAAATTTTCAATCTTGGAACGCAGACGACAAATTAAAAAAGAAAAAAAAAAACATCTAAAAAATCGATGGATTCAATATACGCAAAATTGAAAGGGAGGAAATAAATAAATTGCCTTTCTATTATAATTAAGGAAAATGTAAAGATATTTGGACAAAAAATAAATTTATTGATAACAAACGCCGCTAACGGGATGAAAGGGGAAATAAATTGAGAATTTATGTTTTCCGTTCAATATGTATATTTTTAATACCATTAAATTAAAATAAAAAATGGGCACGTTTTATTTTGAACGATAATAAATTTAATGGTCAATAGCTTTTTCGTTACTGAGTACTGTGTCAGCCTACTGATAAAAGTGTCATCAGAATTGGGTTTTGGTGCAGTTTTATAGCCGAACTGATGAACAATGCAACAAACTATTGTAATGTTTGGCAAGCAGTTGGCTCAACATATTTATGTTTATAAAAAAACTCTTTCGTTACTGATGAGTGAGAAACTGATTGACAGACACCGCACATCGCAAACCAGTCGTAAAATAAGAAAATATTGTAATTTTTAATCTTTATTTAATTTTCCTTATTTTGTTTTTTACTTGTACTTATGTATCTAATTAATATTATAAACGCGAAAGTTTGTAAGTATGTATGTTTGTTACTCTTTCACGCAAAAACTACTGAATGGATCTTGATGAAATTTGGCACAGATATCGATCATAGTCTGGCGTAACACATAGGATACTTTCATCCCGGGATTATGTTCCCTTGGGATAATTTCCGACATCCACGCGAGCGAAGCCGCGGGCAGCAGCTAGTATGATATAATAATGTCACGTGACTCTGTTTGGGAGGAATAAACCATTATTTTTTTAAGCTGAAATTTGGCATTTTGGTTTTTTGGGGAGTGAAGGGTAACACTAAGAGAGGATTTCCCAAAATTCCTACGGGAATTGAAATTGCGCGTACGATGTCATGAGCAAAAGCTAGTGCCACATAAGTTAATATCGAATGAGTCTCAACGTTCCATTCATCCAAGCCATTTCGTATCAAGTTCTAAATGTTGAAAACTGGCCCTGTGCAATTCTGACACACACGAAGAATTCCGTACGGAAAAGAAATCAAGTTTCATGCGTAGCGCCCCCATTTCATTTTATTATCTGTGGTTCTAGCGACACCTGAAATAAACAATTAGCGAAAATTTCATCTTTCTATACAATGTGTAAAAGAATAAACGCAATACCTGAAGTGGGTCGTTGTACTTGTCATTATGAACAACTGTCACTTTGGGTCAACAAATCGCGGCAACCCGTGGTTTCACCCGCGTAGTTCCCGTTTCCGTAGGAATATCGGGATAAAATATAGCCTATGTTATTTACTGATAATGTAGCTTTTCATTGGTAAAATATTTTTTTTTAAACGGATCAGTGGTTTAAAACAAACTCACATTTGCACTTATAATATTAAAAGTTTATTTAAAATTCATTTGCGCCAGTTTTGTTTTGCTAAACAGGTAGCCAACAACTTTATCACAATAATTCGTTCATAAACCATCCGGGCTCCTAATTCCGGCCGCGGTAACAGCGCGGTACGGCGCATTACGGCGCATTACGGCGCATTACGGCGCATTACGGCGCGGTACTGCGCGGTGATTAGTGGAATCGACGATAATTTGCCGACCGGTATCAATTTACCTGTGCGAGCAATTTGTGAGTTTAAGTTTATACGTTGTAAAGCGGCTGGTTTACACTTGGGCAGGTAATTTAGTATCGGTACGGGGAACTTTGTTTTATGTGTGTTTATTAGATTTTAATTAAGTAACTTGTTAGGACCCAATGGCTTGGGACGTGACAATGGCAAAAGATCGGACGGCATGTCTTTGTTTCCATGGAAGATGGATAGGCCTTTTGTGTGGGACGCTACTTGTGTCGATACTCTTGCGCCGTCCCATCTTCCTAGCTTATTGTGTTGTGCTGTGGCTGCCGCTATGGTTACGAGAAACTTTATTGGTAACTATATTTTAGAGCCGTTTGGAGCTGACAGCCCTTGTGCTCATAACTCGAATTTGCTGGTTGGCACTTTCCGTGATCCAAGAGCTGGCTTTGACCACAGGCTAAACATTGCCATTCAACGTGGCAATGCCGCCAGTCTCTTGGGCACATTACCAGCTGACGGCGTTGGGCATAGATTGTTGATTATTGTTTTTTTTTTTCAGAATCTTTTATATTCTAGAGTCATTTTGAAGCTTGAAATACAAAGTAGAACATAACTGTAAACATATTGGGATATTTAAAATTCAAGTTCTTTTAATAATTAAATAATTAGATAAATATAACTATTGAACAATAACTTAAGACCAAAACTAGGAATATTACCGAATTTTCCTTAAAAGAAATCTAAAAAAATTCTTTTTCAAGGAAAAAAAATCAGTTCGGTAAAAATAGTGTTTATATAGATAATATAGTATATATAATTTATAATAAAATAATAAATTATATAATTTAATAGTATTTATAATTTAGCTCTAATTCTGATGTTAGACACAAATAAAAGTCTTATGACATAATGAACGATAAGTTGACGTACTGATCCTGTGATTTTCTTTAAATAATAAAACTGTCCCAAATTAATCAATGCAATGAAATAAGAGATACAAATAAATTATTTATTTCAGGAAAACAGTACTTCAAAAACATCCACATTCAAAGTAACAAAACTTCAGACTCAACTACGCTCATTTGTTTTAAAAATGATAACCGTTCATATTATTTATGTTCGCATGTTTCCTCAAAAATACAAATATTGTATTCTTAAAAGAGTAAGGCATTTGAATAGTACGTCCACTTCCAAACAGTTAAAAAAAGCATCTAAAAAAAATCTAGAGTCTCTTAAAAATCTAAATATAAAGTGTGTGCCAAAGTTGTCGACTTACCACTGTGTAAATATTAAAATCTTGCCACAAATCGTCGTTTCAAAAAATACGCAAACGTACCGACAATATATTCTTTCTAAACCAGATTTTTAACTGGTACAAGAAAGTGGTGTCGGCCACTTAATCCAAGCCGTACGATATTACTTTATCCTGCCGCTGAGACGTAGATAAAGAGGTGCGTTATACCCGAGATTCTACTTCCTTTTTTTATTGTGAGATGGATTTGCTCTTGACTCTAGTCTAGGTCGCAGGTGGCAGAGACAAAGTCGACAATGCAATGAGCTTACCCAGAAGAAGCCTGTTCACTCTAACTTTGAAGAGATTAGGGTTGAATGCGTTCGGAAACACAGACGCAGGCAGAGAGTTCCACTCCTTTGCTGTGTGCATTATAAAGGATGATTGAAAACGCTTGGTGCGAATTGGTGGAATAGCTACAATGGTAACCTACAGTGCGTCTAGACTTCATTGGTACCTTTAGTTTGTAACAACGATGTGCATGTTGTCTGATTCATGAGGCTGCAAAAGTTTTTGCGAATGTTTTCAGTCAAAATCAAGGTTTATGGATGTTAATTTAGAGACTGGAACATGAACGTAATGTGGTTTAAAACACTCAGTTGTCCCACTGCTGGGCAAGGGTCTCCCCATGGCCTTCCACTCTTTTCGGTGTGTTGTCCTCTCTGACCAATCCGTCATGAACGCCTCCAAGTCGTCACGCCACCGTTTCTTAGGCCTTCCTCGGTGAAGACCCGTCCACTGGCTCCCACTTTGTGACGACTCTGGCCCATCTACACAAACATTGACAGGACATATTCGTACTGACTAGCTAGCAACCGTGACTTCGCCCGCGTGGTATCAATGCTTCTCCCATGGTGCCGCTGCACACGCCTCAATGTTGAAAATTATCTCAAAGATTTTCCATCCTGGGAGTACGTTCCTACTGAAATTCTATGTTATGTTTTAGTCTATAGCACAGTTCTATCAGCTGGGACGGGTCATCTCTCAGCTGCCACGGTTTATTTTAATTATTTGTACTTTGGATTGTTCCTTTTACTCTGGATACCTGTATCAAACACGTCTTTCTACATCGTTCTCATATATAGGAATAAAATCAAGAATAACAATGTATCCACAACTTTGAAAAGAGTGTCCGTGGAGTTTCTTGCACGTTCTTCTCCATAGAGATCTACGCTTTGGAACGTGCAGATAGCTTCACTTCTTTCGACCTTGACAATTGACAAAAGTGCCTGTAAAGGTTTAATTTAAGTAAATGCTTTGAGTTGAGTTATATAGTATAGTATATATGTGCGTATATGTCCTATTCTAGGACATGGTCTACCGTGTGCTAAGTTCCTTCCAAATCCGTACAGCCGTTTATACATGAAGAGGAGACAAATAAATAGCTCAGTATACCTATACTAATATTATAAAGAGGAAAGATTTGATTGTTTGTTTGTATTGAATAGGCTTCAAAACTAATAAACTATTTGAAAAATTCTTTCACTGTTGAGAAGCTACACTATCCCCGGGTAACATATGTTATATTTTATCTCCATATTCTCACGGGAATGGAAACTATGCGGGTGAAACCGCAAGGCGCTGAAAATCTATAATATTAGTTAGAATTTGTCGCAAAGTATAACCTCTACAACATATTCGAAGGATTTTTTAAATGTAACAAGTTGCGTAACATATGTATGAATCGATTCAAACTTATCCATCATGCCCATATCATTAGAATGCATTCGTGTATTCAATAGAGATAAGCCTCTGTGAATGGCGCCTTCGGTACCCAGTTAGCCAATATTATGATTCAAAACGGTGAAGGAAAACATCGTGAGGAAACCGGCATGTCCTAGAACCAAAAATTCGAAGACATGTGACATTCACCAACCCGCACTGGGCCCGCGTGCTGGATTACGGCCCATTCCCTCTCCTATAGAGGAGGCCTGTGTCCCAGCAGTGGGAACATTAAATGGCTGATTATGATTATGATGATTTGATGTGGGAGAAATGGAATGTAGTGTTGATGGGTACAACGCTTCGTCAAATAGAACATAGTTATTATATTTATACAGTATATTTTTCGTTTCTTCTTTTGAGGGTCTGCTGGAATAGTTTTTTGAATTAAGCAGTTCTTTTGTACTAATATTATAATTTCATCTTTTACTTATTTCCTGCGTGTATAAACAATAAAAAAGCATAGTCCAACTCAAATACAAATATCATTTATTGCAATCCTTTTAGCATCATATCATACATTATTTTATTAATTTTGTTACAGTAAAATTAAAAAAAAAAAAAAATATCTGACCGTCTAATTAGATCTGACGTGTGGCTTGGCCGTTTTATTTCACACCCAAAGAACGAATACCTATAAAATCTTCGTGACGGGAGCAAAACGGCCAAGGCACACGTTTTGTGAAAGTAGGCCTGGTAAAGTTAGGGCCCATAGATCAAAAATCTTGGCTGATGATGAGATCTGACCACTTTTTCATATATTTTGTGTAAGGTGTAGTATAGAGCTTGTAGGTTTAGAGCGTGCAGTCTTTAGAGCTTGGCTTTATACGAGATCTGATAACTTTTTCACAGAGTAAGCTACTTGGACTCGTCTTGGCAACATTTTTATATACAAATGTTTTTGGTGGGATTTTATTATTCAACTACCCTGTTGTGAATCTTGTAGATCCAGAATACAAACAGACACTGTGATTTTTAGTAACGATAAAAACAGTAACACTTCCATAATCCACAAACCCAAAGTAACTACCCAAACTAAGTAATGCTTAGCAGTTGTGCTAGCGACAAAAAGACACGGGAACCAATAAATAAGCTACCACACAATTAATTGAACGTATCCCAGAGTCTAAGTTTTTACTACTAAAGGTAGCTTCTTTAAGTTAAAGAAGCAGTTATTTTCCCTACTTACTGAACCAAGATAAGCAACAAGCAAACATCCACATACACCTGGCTATCTCTGACTTAAACAAATGGTTCTCTTTCATGCGATTGTGCAGTTAACTTGGAATCACTGTGTTTTTTTTTTCCTAAGTTAATTAGAAATACGACTTGACATGGCTCGGTTAGCTGGTTGAGAAATGGCTGTTGAGAAATGGCTGTTGCGCTACGAGTCTCGGGTTCGATTCCCGCACGGAACAAATATTTTTATGGCGCAACATAGTTGTTCCATTTTCAAAAATGTTTCAAAATTTAATTACTCGCTGCCGCTTCCGGCTTCGCCTGTGTGATTATGGAAAGTTATCCCAAGGGAACATACTCCGAGGATAAAAAGTATTTTGTGTTGACAATCTACCTCTGTGTCAAATTTAATCATGATCCGTTCAGCAGTTCTGACGTGATTGAGTCAAAAACCATCTAAACTTTCGCATTTACAATGCAGTACACATACTCGTATGCCTATTAAAACGTTTTTAAGGCGTCATTAAAAACTGTAATTAAAAATCCATCCATAAATGATTATGTGTAGCGATGGTCTTTCTAATGTATTTTTAGTTGTATAATGTGTATGTATTTTTAAGATAAATAGTTTTGATTGATTTTAATTGATCAATTAAACATTTTACCATGAAACTTTAGTACATAAAAAAACCGTTACTGAAACTGAGTTCCAACTTAACTTCATTAATATAATGACCATTTTGGCTCTAGTAACCGATTTTTATCATACAATGATCAACAGCCCTTTATTTTTCTGGATGGGAAATCGTCAAATGACTTCTCCCGCTCTGGGTGGAGCGGAAGGGAATGTCAGACTCTTACTGACTAAAACCCACCCGTGATCCTTCTAGTAACCCTTTGCGTTCCAGGGCCGCGGTGACTCTTTCGAACAAATTCCGCAACGGAATTACGCAATTATCAACGGCCTTTAGATGAGCATATTTCCCAATAAAACTTGATATTATTTGTAAAGTTAAACAAGACAGTACCTACATTCGATTGACCTTTGATGTCTATATTAATATTTCACGGTAAACACTATAATATTACTGTAATTAACTCGGACCTAGATGATTAGTACATCCAAGAATCAATAGGTAATTACAGTTAGTATTAATGTCACTGTATACATACGACAATATGACCTATGTATATATGCCATAGAGTACGAATCGCCGTACCGGCTATCACTCTATTTGAATTCAGAAATCGAGAATATTAATAAATTTTGGAATAACAAACTTTATATCATAAAAACAAAGTTTGAATTCAATTACAATGCTTTCTTTAGAGTCTTTTAAATAAGATTTAAAAAAGATACTAGAATTGATGGCAATGAATTAAAATGATCTCGAATCTTACTAATATTATAAACGTGAAAGTTTGTAAGTTTGGATGTTTGTTACTCTTTCACCCAAAAACTACTGAATGGATCTTGATGAAATTTGGCACAGATATAGATCATACTCTGGAATAATACAATAGAATACGGTTTATCCCGGAATTATGTTCCCTTGGGATAATTTCCGACTTCACGCAGGCGAAGCTCGCGTCGCTTCGTAGACTGTGCCCTGTAGCGTTGCAAATTTGAAACTTCTATGTAAAATATACTTGACACTGACGCGCCTGTGCTGCCACCTATAGTTTCTGCACGGTCCCTACTATACTACAAATAGACTCACAAATGACACCCAGGTCTAATAGCATTTGGCTTTCATAACCAACAATCAGAATTGACATGAGCTGCCAATACCTATGATAAAACAGCGACAATAACTGACACGCTTGGTTCGTACGGACAGTTCCGACAGTGCCATATCTAGCAATGCCGCCGAAACGTTTAGTTACTCTGTGTTATTATTGTGATATCATTTGACGTTCTAGTAAGCTGGGATTAACTGATTGATGGAAAAACATTGTTTACCTGTGTATTGGTCATCAATCAATTACTGATTGCATGGATGTCATAATGTGTTTGTACGTCTAAATTAAAATAGATTGTGACATGATGGAGCGGTATTTTGACGAGCTAAAAACTGTTCTAGATATTCTTCGAACATTTTTATTCGTGAGTGTTACCGTGCTAACAATTTAGGTGACATTGTTTCGGTAGTGCAGTATTTTTTTTAAAGCAAACCTGTAACAGGTATGGTAGTAGTTATCGTGAGGAAACCGGCATGTCCAAGAACCAAAAATTTCGAAGACATGTGACATCCACCAACCCGCACTGGGCCCGCGTGGTGGATACGGCCCATTCCCTCTCCTAGAGAGGAGGACCGTGTCCCAGCAGTGGGAACATTAAAAAGGCTGATTTTGCTTATGCTTATATGCTATAATAAGTAATTTTTTAATGATATATTTTACATATATAAAAATGTATTAGATAGTATATACATGCTAATCAAAAACATTTATAAATATACAAGCGGAGTAAAAAGGAGGGAAGAGGGAAGAACTCATAGGGCATCGAAAACTTCGTCCACATCGCTGTCAACGGGAAAAGCGCCCAAAACACTGGCAGCATTGCCACTTTGAATAGCAATGCTGATTCGTTGACCAAAGAAAAGGCCAGCCTTCTGGTCACATGAAGAGTCGACTAACTGCTTGCTGATTTCACGAAAACCTGAATGAGCACTTGGACCCCATGGCCCTAGTGTTTAAAACTCAAACGGTTCAATTACATAATTCCCAATACATAATTAATAGTTTAATAAAAATCAGTATTCTTGTATAAATTGTTGAATGTCAAACAATAGCACATCGCAACAAACAAAGCTTCAAAATGTTAGCCAAAACTAAATTTATTTCAACCAAAACACAAAATAACTGGAAGCTTATACAGTATGAGCAGAAAAATGATACCTTTTGTTTCCGCCTGTAGAATAGTACTGAATATCAGGACATTTTCAAATTTCGCGTGCGTTGAAAGTCAGTGAAACAGAAAATCACATTGTCCGATCTCTATGTGGACACTGCTTTATAGAGATATGGACTAGGGTACGCTACGTTTTGTGTTATTTTAAATTGGACTGAATGGAAATATGGCTCGGATCTGGGAAAGTGTGTAAGTTGGCCAGCGGTGTGTGGCGTTTTGATTTTTGAATGTCGGTATTCGAAATTTGAATTTTTTGTTCTCAGTTTTGCCTAAAAAGCAATGCCATTTGCCTTTTTTATTTGGTATCGTTAAATTTGTGAAATCTATACTTAAATTATAAATAGGTAACGTTTGTGAGTTTGTGACGATGTAAGTGGATCTCTGGATCTACTGAACCGATTTTCAAAATTATTTCACCAATAGAAAGCTACGTTATTGTGGAGTGTCATAGGCTATTAATTTTATCCCCGTATTGCCATGGGAACGGGAACAACGTGGGTGAAACCACGGGGCGCTGCTAGTTTATAATATACTAGCTATTCTTGTACTAAAATTTCATTAAAATCGATACAGCGATTTCTATGTGAAAGCGACAAAATGCGAAAGTAGCGTACTTTCGCATTTTGTTCATTGTTATTTTCATTTGCGGAAATAAACGCTTTTTTTAATTTTCTTTCTTACTGACTACCCGCAATAAAATATAAAAACATATACATAGATCCACCGAAAAATCCACCAAACAAAAATAAAAGGAAAAACACACATAAAATAAAAAGCAAAAGGCTTTAACCATGTTCCATCAAAATAACAAAAACATACAAAATTCATTCATTGTACCGCTTGCCTGTTATATGGCTCAAGTCTCTTAAGATCCCATCAAAGTCCTTCGAACACATAGATTTGAAACGTAATGTATTAGAAATTCTCCTTTTGATCGTGTAAGACAGCTCAAATCCCTCATGTTCGCTTTCATAATACGAGTACGTCTGAGAGACCCCGCGTAGGGTCGCCATCTTGGAACGATTTTAAAAGATAGGAAGGATTAAATGTGCACTGAAATTACTTACATTCATTTTAAAATGTTATTTTTCTCTTTATTTTTTAAATTATTCGGTGGAAAGATTCCATTCTAATTCTTTTTTCAAATGTGTTTTTTTCGCAGTAGCTCTGACTACTGGTAGCTTGGACCCTATTCCCGATACCGGTGGGCTACTATTTTTTTTTATATTTTTAAATGTTTTTTTTTTAAATAAAAATATTTGAAAGTGTAATTAATATGAAAGTAAAAACAACCTTTATATCAGACCAAATTACAAGATCATTGTTAGTAAAAAGTCTTTACAAAATATAAAAACAAATTTGAAACGACTGACACCAACGTGTGCAGCCGTATCCAGTGAGTCAGCATTTAAATCTAAGCAGTATTATCCGGAATCTAATCTTCTAACAGTCACACATGTCTCAAAGAGTAAGCTTACATGAACTGCGTGCTAGTCTTGCGACAAAAAGTCACACTAGCGACAAATGGCACATCCAGCGCACTTTCAACTCGATTTACATGCAAAATGCAGGACCATACATTGTTTGTTTACCGTGTGGTTCATCTAGTGGTACCAGGCGACCAGCGATACGGGTGTGGTTTGCGGGTACGCCTGTCCACCATCTTTGTAGCTCGCAGTTGATGGCAGCTTCTGTTTGTATGATTAAGTGTTTGTGAGTGTGGATGTATTTACGTTTTTTATATATTACTGATGTGAAGATGGTTTTATTGAGGGGTATGAAAACGTTGAAAATAATACGTGTTTGAATTTTAATTTATAAAGTGTATCATATAGTTTTTCTGTTGGCTAATGGAAAACTCTGTGTTCTTTGTTTATTTAAACTTAATGTAGGTATAATTGGTGCATAAGAGGACTTAATGTAACAAGGCATTCTCCACCAGTCAACCTTTGGGTTAGAAATACTACACTGTTTATACTGGTGTACATGAAAATAAATAAAATTTAAAATATAATTTTGTTTCAGACGAAAACAAAAAAGAAATGTACAAAAATAATAATTATATAATACTAATAAAATACATAATTACAAATGCTAAAATAATAAACTAAGAAATACTTATTTAATCCTTTTGATTAAGTATTTATTTATGAAGTTTTATGATACTAGTCTATTATAAAGTAAGAAAGAAAATCGAATAACAGGAGGAGCTTATTAGAATTAAACACAATTATTCTAATTACTGTACGTTCTGCTATAAAATGCTTAAGAAATCAATTTGTTCGAAAACATGCGACGCAATTGCTCGATAAATCACAGAACTTAACGAGATATTTACGATAAAATAATATCAATAATAGCTCTGTACGAATCTGTTCCATTAAATTAATATTGAGGACGAAAAAATGGCCGCTGGATTAGTACGATGGATTTTATTTCAGTTATTAGTCGGAAAAGTGTACAATTTATAATAACTGAGTTGTTTTGTTTAGATTTGAAATACGAGTAAACTACTTAAGTATAAAAATCAAGTTGGGCGATTGACTGCTTGGTCCTTGCTTCCAAAAAGTTGGATCAATTTATTATTTTAATGATATATTTAATTAAAAATTAAACTGTATGTGTATGTAATATTTGTTTATAGAAGACATGGCCAGGGTTGTGGAATTTGTTTGAAAGAGTCACCGCGCCCCTAGAACGCAAAGGGCATTAGGAGGAACACGGATAGGTTGTAGTCAGTAAGAGTCTGACACTCCCTTCCGCTCCGCCCAGATCGGGAGCACTCATTTGGTGATTACTAACAAAAAAGAAATAATGGTGTCAACTTTATATCATTTGCAATCACGCAAAGCCGGAGCGTCGCGCTAGTATTCCTCTACAAAATCGTTGTGAAAATCATAGGTTTGTCTGTATAAATTAAACTAGCACATCACTCGCGACTTCATCTGCGCAGATTTAGTACGAACAATTTCCAACCCCGTTTTACCCTCTTAAGGAAATAAAATCCGTTCTTAGTGGATGTCTACACCCTATAAGAAACCTACCTGCCAATTTTAAGTTTGTAGGTGTTATAGTTTCTGAGATTTCGTGATTAATCAGTGAGTGGTATTTCGCTTTTATACATTATATTCCTAGCAGCGCCCCGCGGTTTTACCCACGTAGTTGCCGTTCCCGTGGGAATATGGAGATAAAATATATCCTATGTTACTCAGGGCGAATGTAGCTTTCTAACGGTGAAAGAATTTTTGATATCGGTCTAGTAGTTTTTGAGTTTATTCGTTACATACAAAAATACAAATCTTTCCTCTTTATAATATTAGTATAGATATATACATTACTGCTGGTTTTTGGAATTGCATAGGTACTATTTATTGGAACTCTTACGTAGATATCCAATAAATTGTGCAGTTTCACGAGAATTCATTTTATCTCTCTTTCAATTTGGCCCGTGTCGTTCATGATCAATTTATTTAATCTGACATTTTTGATAAAAGACGATTTAAAATATGGTTCAATACAATTTATGTTTTACACTTTTCTGTTTTATTTAAATTGGTCTGCAATTTAATTAATTATTATCTTAGGAACTATTTTTTTTTTAACCTATACTGTCATTTGTGCTAACTCATCCCTATAGTCTTTCTATTTCTGTTCGTATTGCTTCAAATCGTCAATTCTTGAAGAAAATATCTAAAGGATAGTAACTTTACTTATTTAAAGAATTATCACGACGTTTAGTTGACACTTCGCGTGACCCAAGGGCTGGTTTTTACCTTGGACAAAGGATAAGTATTTTCATATAGCGTGGCAATGCTGTCAGCCTTTTGGGTACTTTTCAACGCCATCTATTGACTATTTTTAGTTAGTGAACAGATTTTTATTTAAGTATATATGTATAGTAATAGTTCGTTATAATAAAAGTGAGCATTTAATATATATAAATATTAATATTTAATAAGGATAGTTCATACATATCAGGGCTATGTCTGGAACGTGGACGTTTCATGGTCCGTCAGAAGCTTAAAAAATATCAGTGCATACATTTTATTTGAAACGATCTTCTCGTCACACTTCCGGACTGTGACATGAGAGTGTCAGACGATATTGTGACGTACTGCGGTCAATCCCCATCTCGTGTACAGCTGTACATGCGTGGATTCGCCTCAACTCGCTTCGCCATCTTCTTGTCAGTCTGTAGCGACCCTGTCGAGCTGTATCCAGTCTACAGTTACAGAAATAAAGACGCAATTACTTAAGAATATTACCCAAATTTAGTTATATTCCCAAATTGTATCATGGTAGACGTTTTTCTTCCACGTCTATTTCATTAAGAAACACTATCCATTTCATTTGGTCAAGGAAATGGATACTTGCCACGCAACGAACTGAAAGAAACTGAGTTATTACGCCAATATTATACCATTCGGTGAGTTCGATATTCAATTAGAACTAATGACGAACTTTTTGTTTCAGGTATGTTTGATCGGAAATATCGGGAGGGTTTTCTTTCATCGGTTTCGGGGGTACAAGGTAAGTGTTTATCATCGAAACGCAGGTAACCAAACGAATCTACAAATGTATAAAGTCTTGGAATCGTTAGAGCAGAAACAAGGAGCTCATCGTTTGAGATAGGTATTTAAGTCAATCTTGTCGAAATGACAAAATGCAATTGATTGAGTCAGGCGTTACTTTGCGGAAATTCATTTTAAATTTGAAAATGAAAATAATATATCTAGTTTTAATTTCCGCGAATATTAGTGGGTTGCAGGTATGCACCTCCCTCCCGCCCGCTATATTATGCATATGCAAGATTACAATGCAAATGCAAGGATTATATGCACATGCAGGAAGGCAAAGCAAAACCCAACACCAATAACCCATTAATATTCGCGGAAATTAAAACTAGATATATTATTTTCATTTTCAAATGACAAAATGCATTTGCTATTTTGACAATATTTTTGTCGAAACTAGATAGAAAGTATAACTGAAGCGATGTCTATTTCAAATCCCATACATATGATTCATATAATGTTAACTAATATGATAAGGTTAAATGCTGATCATATTCTAATATTGGAAACTAGCTTCATTTGAGAAATCAAGAAGGATATACATGATCTTATTCTAAATACAGTTGAGATAAATAGAATGCTCGTCCTTCCAAAGCTTCCTTTCAAACAAGGCTATAAACAATCGGAGCACTTCGTGTATCGTGTATCCGAATGCATCACAAAAAGATACGGGTATACGTTTCTATTCCATTCCACTGGATGCAAGATAAATGGTGCGTCTTAGATGAAAGCACCCTATATCTACGTCTGCCAGCAGTTTGCCAATAAATTCAAAATCAATCTAAATGGCTCCCAGTCCTCAGCGTCCATGACTATTATAAATCACACAGCGAATCTCTATGTTCTTTTCTTTTTTTTTTTTTAGAACGTTTTTGAATTTGAATCTCTGTACAGCCACGATTTTGGACGCGTATCCGAATGCAATTCGATTTGATTTATTTGAATAGATTTGTGATAGGTACTTTTTCCCATCTCCATAAAATTTTTGCTTTTAAGTGATGTGAAAGTTATTTTATTAAGTACTTTTTGATTTGATTTTTTTTTCTTTTTGCCTTGCCGTTTGCTTTTCAAACAAAAATAAAATAATGATCGCGAGGTCAGACAGAGGGTGACATCAAAAAACCTTATTTTAATGTCATTAACAAGAACACTTACTGAAAATTCAATTTAAAAACAAAAAGAAGAAACATTTTTATCCAATTTGTTGAGGCTTCGTTCCAAATATTACTATGTAAAAATATACAATTAGTTTTCGAAGATATCATTGTGAGCTGCAAAAACGAAGTGAAGCAAGCGCTTTAATTGTTTTTCTTAAATTGGACCGACGCCAGACTAGAGTCGAGATCCATCGGTTCAAAGTGAAGAATTAAATTTCGTTTCTTTTTCACTTGTAAAAATAATTATTTTCAAGAAAGCTGGTATTGACAACTCAAGGTTATATCCAGAGTTCGATTTTAAATTGAGAATGGGATTGCCAGATTTGCGGTTTATTTATTTTATAATTTAAAATTTGCTGGTGCTATGCTGAAAATGTTTTTTAAAAGCAAATAAGAATTTCATAAATGGAAAAATCCGATGTTGGTATTTGAGTCCAAACATTTATGAACTAAAGCAATTGATATAATTTAAAATATAAAGAAATATTTTATACAAAAATATAAGTGCCCTACAAACTGACGCCATTTTAAGCAATGAATTTTGTGATTTGTTGAAAAGGTTTCAGCTGTAAAAATAAAGGAAATCGAGCATGTCTTGATGTTTTAGTGCTTTTTGTTAGTATACCTGAATAGTGCCTATAGTTCCTGACGCAAACAAATGGTTGACTAAAAGAATGAAAATAAAAAGTTGAAATAAATCGACTGAATAAATCCCGTAGGAAAATTTAAAGAACTATACTACTATATATTTTAACACTTGTTATACTCACACTGTTTTCAGAATACCATAGCATGGTCTATGCTATGGTTAAGTTTTCCCATAAACAAGGTTAAATATTTTCCCCCGATACTGCTCTACGAGGGTGTCATTTCTGTAGAGAGCATTTTGCATCTTACGTCTGTACATACAATAAATGCATGTATTTATTTGGTTCGCCCTGTAGACAAAAAATTTTCAAAGTAAAATGAGGTATCATTATTTTTGAAAATTTTAATACGAAGCAAGAGTAATACAGACAACTTTTATTATAATGAATTATTACTATATACACACTTAAATAATAAAAAAAAACTGTTAACAAACTAAAAATAAAAATAGATGGCGTCAAAAAATTCCTCCGCATCGCTGACAACTGGTACCTAATGTACCCAAAAGGCTGGCAGCATTGTCACGCTGTTTGGCAATTCTTATCCTTTGTCCAAGGTAAAAGCCAGCCCTTGGGTCCGCGAAGCGTCAACTGAACGTCTTGACAAATCTTTAAATAAATTATGAGCACACAGGCCGCAGAGCGACCCGAGAGTTTCAACCATAAACGGCTCGAAAATATACCACCAACAAAAAATGTGGTCATTATATTTCCGCCGCTTGAGGTTCTCCGCAGCCGCAGCGGCAGCACCAGCACAGCACGATGATCCAGGAATATGGGATGGCGCCAAAATAGCAATATAATTAGACTCCTTTTAAATTTAGAAGTGTCATAGACACTACAACATTTTTGTAGTAGTTATTATTTATTTATTTAATCTTTATATACAATAGTGGTACATGGGCGGATTTAATGCAACAAAGCATTCTCTACCAGTCAACTATTGGGTTAAAAAGACAACACTGTGGTAGGTGTACAACAATATTTATATATATTTTTTTAATATTCAAAAAGAACTTCATTATATGGCAACTCATCGCTGAAAGAGACTACCCGTCCCTAAATTGGCAGACCTTTTAAGACCCTCCTTACCTTACATTATGACTCCGGAAGCATATTTTTTTGTACATAATTTTATTTTCAACCCTTCCCTGTTCAGCTTATCAATTACGGGTAACCCTTTTCTCTCAAAACAATATAACGCACCGAGCCTTTTTTATGCCAATTGGCATAAAAAAAACTTGGCATAGAAATTATGTTATTATGCGAATTTTACACGAGTGAGCTGTTCGTGTTACAAATATTTTTCTTTTATATTTAATTTTAGGGACAGGCGGTAATTTAAATTTCCTTACTTAACTTCCGTTTTAAAATTTGCGCAACCCTAAAATTTGCTAAGCTGGTTAATTCTAAAAAATCCTTAAAAATATATTACAGTGTGGATTTTACGTTAGACATCAGAAAGTAACGCTGTTGATTATGTCTCAAAAAATCAAGCTGCTCGAGTCAATCTTTAAGGTAAAGCGACGCTTGCCGAGGTTGGTCTGTAGATGGGTGATCATCTTCATATATCGAGATCGAGAATCCTCTGTGCCTCGAATAGCACGTTAGGCTATTGCTCTCGGCTGTCATATTTTGTAGATTTTTATTTGTCATGACGTGTTGTCGGAAGTCAGAAACTCTGAGACGAATTTTCTAGTTACTGGTTTGTGTGCTGGTTTATAAGCAGACGTTCCATGTTAAATAATAGTGCTCTGGTAGAAGGCAGATTCGTGTAGCTCACAATCAGGGCATCCATGATGACCATAGGTAGTGGAACATAGCATATCTGTGCTGACATTTCTGCACCAATCTCCACGCTCCTGAGCGAGCCATTATAGACCTTTTATCACTATTCCTCAATTCGTCTACATCTACACTAATATTATAAAGAGGAAAGATTTGATTGTCTTTTGTTTGTTTGTTTGCATTGAATAGGCTCCGAAACTGCTTGACCGATTTGTAAAATTCTTTTACTGTTGGGAAGCTGCACTATCTTCGGTGAACATAGGCTATATTATATCCCCATATTCCCACGAGAACGGGAACTACGCGGGGTGATGCTAGTCACAAATAAATCAACTTCATACTGAAATCTGCAGCTACAAAATGTTGTCTTATTTAATATGTATTACATTGGGTCACTGCTCATCCCCTTAAGCCGTGGTCTCCGCGCTAAATCCAGTCCACGTCGCCGGCTGCTGTGCTATCCCCTTTATAATCCACTTCTCTAATGTTTCCTAGAAAATTCTAGCTTCACGATATAACTTGAATTACTGCTGTTACGTTTAAAGTGGTTTAAGTTTAGATTTCGAAGAAATTTTTCGTTCAAAGGGTCCATCCATCCATATTGTTCTTTATTATTATACCTAGCCTGGGATATCCCACTGCTGGGCAAAGATCTCTCTCCACTCCTTCCATTTTTACTGATTTTCTGTCACATTCTGCCAATTCCCAAGGAAGACCTCCAAATAGTCCCGCCGGATTCAGCTAATTACCAGTATTTTTACGTGGATCGACTGCCTGTATGATCTTCACGAGCAAGAAACTGGGTAACACGGTACTTCTTGGCAAGAGTGTTGACAAATTTTCTGGCTCATAATCAGCCTTTTAATGTTCCCATTGCTTGGACACAGGCCGTCTCTAGGAGAGGGAATGGGGCGTAATCCACCACGCGGGCCCAATGCGGGTTGGTGAATGTTACAGGTCTTTGAATTTTTGGTTCTAGGACATGCCGGTTTCCTCACGACGTTTTCCATCACCGTTTTGAGAGTAGTGGTGCTGAAATTAATGACACAAAGTAATGCGCCTGCCCGGCCGGGCACCACTGCTCTCCTCCAAATTTTCTGGCTTCTGACACTCAATAATGACTATCTAAGGCCCTTCACTACTTACCAAACATAAAAATATTTCTCACCACTTACCAAACATAAAAAATTGCCGGATCGATAGCACTTCCGCAAGCGAGCGAGAGAGAGATAGCATGCATCACTCAGGACACCCTTTAAACGATCTTGATGGCCCCCATTAACGGCCGAGTTATCGTAAGTGACATTTGGAACATTAACGGGGCGAAACGTCGTAAGTGACACTTGGAACAAATTGGGCCGGAGAGGATCTTGAGCAACGCACGTGTCCTGTTGGCACCATAAATTATGGGAAAGGAAAAACTCAAAACTCAAACTCAAACTCAAAACGTTTATTTCAATTAGGCCATTAACGGCACTTTTGAACGTCATCAATAAAAATTATCATAAATTAAGTGACTCTAGCGTCCATTCGCAAAGGTAGATTCTTATGGAGAAGAACGGACAAGAAACTCCATAGTTACTCTTTTCAAATCAATGTTTTACAATATTTGGTAATACAATAAATACTTCATATATGTGAGGACGATGCACCAAGTATACTAGTTATAGAACAAAGTATTACCAGCAGAGGTAAACTTCTTAATAACTCATGCCCATGGTACTCACATATTTACAAATATTGAAATAATAAAAAGAAAAAAAAACAAAAAGTACAAGACAAAAAATGTACCTATTCATAAATATAATTCACTCATAAATCAACCAGTTTGATTTTGTCTACACCCTTGATTGCCCTATGGAGCAAGACCAGCATGTTTCCAAGCATTCTTATCCTGAATGTAATCTTCTAATTTGTAATATGCTTGTTTACAAAGGGTGGTTTTAATAAAAGTTTTAAATTTTCTTTCATTTAATTCTAATATGTCACAAGGTATTTTGTTGTAACATTTAACACAGTACCCCATAAAAGATGTATGTACTTTAGCTAATCTATAAAATGGTTGGTCTAATTTGTCTTTATTTCTAGTATTAAAATTGTGTCTATCACTAATTTTACTAAAAAGATGTCGATTTTTCCTTACATACATAATATTTTCATAAATGAATTGGCAAGGGACTGTCATAATATTGATCTTTTTAAAAATTTCTCTA
The DNA here is from genome assembly GCA_905332915.2 of Hecatera dysodea. Taxonomy (NCBI): domain Eukaryota; kingdom Metazoa; phylum Arthropoda; class Insecta; order Lepidoptera; family Noctuidae; genus Hecatera; species Hecatera dysodea. The sequence continues at coordinate 20,762,826 of HG995296.1, read as the reverse complement.
AGAGAATCGCGGGGACGCAAATTATAAAGGGCCCTGACAGCTCTCTTTTGTAAAATAAATATGGATTCAATGTCAGCAGCCCGACCCCACAACAAAATACCGTATGACATAATGCTGTGAAAGTAACTAAAGTAGACCAAACGTGCGGTTTCTACGTCTGTTAACTGTCTTATCTTTCTAACAGCATAAGCGGCTGAGCTTAGACGACCAGCAAGAGATTTTATATGAGGTCCCCATTGTAATTTTTCATCTAAAGTAATTCCCAGGAAAACCGTCTCATTAATGATCTCCAGTTTTTCTCCATTCAATATAATGTCGCATTTTTTACTTTTAACATTTGGTAAAGTGAATTTAATGCATTTGGTTTTCTTTTCATTTAGTACTAAGTTATTTGCCGTAAACCAGTTTTGGACCTGACTAACTGCGCTATTGACTTCGTCAAAATTTTGTGACCGTCGGTCTATTTTAAAAATTAATGAAGTGTCATCCGCAAATAATACCATGTTTGGCTGGTTTGGAATTAAATGGGGCAAATCATTAATATAAACTAAAAAAAGGAATGGACCCAATATTGAGCCTTGCGGAACGCCCATCGTCACTTTCGACCCTTGTGAGTTTACACCGTTTACCTGAACTTTAACCTGTCTGTCCGCCAAGTATGAACTAAGTAAATCAAGGGCTCTATTCCTAATCCCATAGTGCTCAAGTTTCAATAAAAGTGTCTCATGGTTAACGCAGTCGAACGCTTTCGAGAGGTCGCAGAATATTCCAATGGCGTCTTGCGACTCTTCCCAGGCGTTAAAGATGTTCTTTATTAGTGTGACACCGGCGTCTGTTGTACAACGCCCTTTGGTGAAACCATACTGTTGTTCATGAAAGATGGAATTTTCTTTAAAGTGACGTAACATCTGACTAAGCATTAGCTTTTCAAACACCTTACTGAGAACTGGCAGAATTGACACAGGCCTATAATTGTTAGGTTCTTGACAATCACCCGATTTGAACAACGGGACAACTTTACTGTGTTTCATGAGATCCGGAAATACTCCTTGGTCTACACTAGTATTAAATGTGACAGCTAAGTAGGGGGCAATGGTTTCAATGACAGACCTACAAACTTTTACAGATATACCCCAAAGATCTTCTGTTGGTTTAATTTTAAGATCTTTAAAAGCTTTTATAATGGCCTGGGGGTTTGTGTGTTGAAAGTTAAACTCCGATTGACATACCTTTACATTCTTTCGAAGTAAGGAAGCAGAGAGCGCGGGTGACGAGTTGAGAACTTCTGTTGTTTTAAGAGGTATATTAGCAAAGAAGTTTTCAAATTCTTGTGCTACCTCTTCATCCGAGTTTACTGGGCCATGTACAGTATTTAAATTAAATTTAGTTTCCCGCTGTTTTTTTCTACCTGTTTCATTATTTATTATTTTCCAAGTAGTTTTTATTTTGTCGTCTGCTGATTTTATTTTATTGCTAATATGTAGCGCTTTTGCAATTTTGCATACGCTTTTATATGTTTTTGAATATTTCGCAACATACTTATGAAAACTTGTATTATTCATATGTTGCTTTAGGCCATACAGTTCATATAGCTTTTCCCTGCTTATCCGAATGCCTGGAGTTGCCCAATCGCTAAATAAGAACTTAGTGTAAATACTTTTGGACTTCATAGGAAAAGTGTCATTAAATTGCATGTTTAATATTGAAAAAAACTCGGCATAGAACTCATTGGGGTCGTCCATGTTATTAAAGTTATGAGCACCTAGTTTACTAGCCAAAGTAATATTAAGTTTCTCCAAATTTTTATCTGTTATTGGTCTAAATTTTATTTCAATTTTTTGTAAAGGTATGTAGGTGCAAAACGTTATTGTTTGTCCGCTGTGATCAGATGGCAACTTATTTATAGTTTCTTTATGTAGGTAATCACAATTACAAAATATATTGTCAATACAGGTTGCAGTCGAAGCTGTCACACGGGATGCTTCATTAAAAACATTAGATAGATTAAATGATTTAAAAAGACCTAATAACCTGATACTGTTTGTATTTGTTTCCAATAAATTAATATTAAAGTCGCCACATATAATTATTGATTTACTGCTAGTACTAACTTTCTTTAACACTTCTTCCATTACAGAATCAAACGCAGATAGATTCTGGTTACTTGGAGGTCTGTAGACGCATACCACAACATGCTTATCAAGCTCAACACAGGACAATTCAATGGTGTGTTCAACCGACAGTTTAACAATATCCTTTCTTTCTTTATATTTAATTGAAGTTTTAATTAAAATTAATGACCCACCATGTATCATGCGTTGTCGGCTGAAATAGCTACCTATCAAATAATTTTCATAATTAATGGAACTTACTTGGTGGTCTTTTAACCAATGTTCTGTTAAGCAAACTACATCAAACCTGGTATTTTCTAAAAACATTTCTATTTCTAGTAATTTGGAGGAGCAACCTTGAATGTTCTGATTAAATAATTTTAATGTGTATTGCCCTCCCTTAGGTTTTTTACAATGAACTAATTTGCCAGAAGATACCTTGTTATTATTTACTAATAATAACAGTTCGTTAATTGAAGGGGTAACCTCTGTTGTCTTGCAGTCTAGTTTAAATTAACAATATTATCCAGAGTGACCTCCTCAGCTACAATTGTGGAGTCTAAAATGCCTGAATGTGTTCTATCAGAAGGAGAATACTCTATCTGACTGGTAGTGGCCTCCACTAATGCTGACATTATAGATGGGTCCTCCTTCGTACAACAAAAAGAATCACAATAATTAGTCACTATGTTGTTAGTGCAACTAGACAACACAGGCTTGTCACTTAACCTAATATTTGTTATATTAGCTATAACCTCGTTAATATTATATGCTATCAACATAGCAATCATATGCCTATATTTACCAGACAGGGATATAGTTCCCTGAGTTAATTTAAAACCACTAATAAACTTATTAGTATCAAAATACAATAATTTGTCACTATGACAACATGTCAACAAGTGAATAGTATTATTCAACTTTAAAATGTTATTATTTTGTTCGTCAGAAAAAGTATCCGAGTAAGGAAAAGCACACAACATTAGCTTTCCCAAATTTAACTTTAATAAGGATTCGACACCATCCATTATGTCCTTTTTGGTAATACCAGTACTATTTCCTAGCAGCAGAACCATTGAATAATAATTATCTAGATTTGAATGTATAATTCTATTAATCATTTGTTTAAAACTAATGTTATGATAAGTATTATTGGTAAAACTGTGGCTTAGGTAGTTGTGTAGTATTTTTCCAAAGCCAGAACCTAATTCATCACAAAAAAAAATGGTTTTATTTTCCTGAATATTGACATCTGTTTCTTCTGGAAGAGCTAAGACCGGTGCAGACATGTCAAGTTGGGGTTGGGGAGGCAGCGGATGGTTGACACAGCTGCATGAGTAGTTATTAGTCATAGACTCATATCTTTCAGCATTGTGCTTCACCAAGTCCAGTAGCTCCCCTGCCTCAAACAAGCGCTCACTTAGTTGTGTTTGTGATGTCTCATATTTTTCATATATGTTCTTGAGTAAATACTCCTTGTACAATAAATCATTTTGGAGACATTCAATTTCTATATTATAATTTTCCCTACATCTATCCAGTTCTTCAGTACAAGTATTTAATGAATTTGAGAGGCTGACTCGGTCTTTTCGCAATGAAATATTTAATTTGAGGAGATTCTGTTTTTTTATTGCTCTCCGAGACCGTTTGACTATTTTCTTAATTTTAATATATTTCTTTAATTTATTATGACTCATAACTAAGGGACACAATGGTATGGTATCATCACCTGTCAAATCTATAGTAATGGCTGGCTCACACACTGATTTTGACTGAAAACCTACCAACTCATCAAATAAAGTATTAGTGTTAACAAACTGTTCACTGACTTTGTTGGCTTCCACATTAGACAGTGCCTTATGGGCATTATATAATTCATTTTCCAGTTCAGAAACACGGTTTAAAGTGAGTTCAAATGTGTCACTGCACTTTTGAAAACTTGATACTTGCTGTTGGAGTTGAGTGTGTTGGTCGGCCAAGTCCATGTGCTGAATGTGTAACTCAGCCAGCTCATTCTTGAGGCATGTGTTTTTTTTAACCACATTTTGAATTTCCACCTCACCTTCTGTAATTTCCTGGAGCAACTTTTGGTTTAGCGCTTTAGCATCTTTCAGTTCCTTCAAAGAAGCTCTTAGTTTTGCTTCCAGCTCCTTGATTGTGGCGCTGCGGGTCATCATATTGTTTGGTCAACTGGAATGTGTACAGTTATTCAGTTAAATAACAGTGGATGAAAAGTTTTAGTATTAAAATAGGGAGGAGGTAGTAGGGGAAAAATAATCAAAGTAATTTCTTTAAAGGATAGCTTTAAAGTTAGATGAAGTCATTAGAACTACATGGAAAGAATTAAATGGGACAGTTAGATAAGAAAATATTACTATTAATAAACACTGCTTTTGTTATTTTTAGTTATAATTTACACTGAGACTTATGTACTTTAGGTAGATATACAAAGAATTTAAAACACATTACAGTTTAAATTAACAGTACCTAACATAGACCTAGTTTAGTGTATTTGTGCAGTAAAAATATGTAGTGTTCGTTGTCTGGGCGAATGTTTTCGTCGTCGATTTTGCTTCCACCAGTTGTCAAGCAAAAGGAGACATAAACCGTGCCAGTGCGTGAGGGACGTCGCTCAGAGGTCTGAGCAGTATTTCGTGATGTTTTGTAGTATGTAAATATTATCTACATTAACATAATTAAGACAAAATACTCCCCGGGTTCGTTGCTCTTTTTAAATCCGTCACCGTTGTTGCGTTGGTTTGACAGCTGGTCTCAGTTAACTTGTTTTATGAAGTAATCGGGACAAAAACACTGCACATTTACTTGCAATGTAATATCAATACGTCGTTTTTACTATTATACACTAATTTAACTTAATTTAACACTTTTTACGAATTTTTAACATATTTAATTTTAGGAACCGTTTTTTTGACGACCGGCCACCAGTGTTGCCCGTCCAAAAAAAAAAAGGTATTCATGAAATTATTTCTAGGTTTTTTTTTCTTCTTATGGTGAATTTTGTTCGACACTGTACTGAGTGTCATAGTACATCTTTGGTAAGAGAAGATTTTTGATTTATAAGATTAATCTCAGTCACCTTTGAATTCCCTAAAACAGTAATTCAAAACTGTAATTCAAAAGTCATTCACTTCTACTTTTAGTTTGATTGGTGACCATTGAAAGAACAATCATTTTAGCAGACTTGAATTTGAGCGTCTAAAAATGACTTATATACCTACGACGGAAGTTCCATTATTTTTCTATATTTTTTCAAAGTATCACATTTACTAGATCAGGCCGGAGAAAAAAGATATTTTAAATGAAAAGTTATTTGACTTTTAGATTACAGTGTAGTGTTGCCATTTTATACATATTTATCCTGCCAAGTGACAGTAGGTACAGCATTATTGAATTGTAATTAGTTTTATTTTTCTATTACGGAGTAAGTGAATAATTAAACGGAGTAACAATATAGTTTATTTCTAAGTGTAAGTGTTCCTTGCAGTGAGGTCCAAACACTGTGATGAAAAAATAAATAAATAGCTTTTAATGACTGGCAAAAAGACAAGTATCCCGAATCTAAAAAAAATAGTTTGATTACTGACGATTGTTGTTGGTTGATACCATATTCAATCACTGCTCTCTATTGTTTTTTCCCGTATTTTTTTAATTTTCATTTGTATGGACTGCTTATTATGGACTGTGATATGCCCCTGTGTGACCCTGTGCGTGTTTAAGTACTCGCGAGACTTTCCCTGTGACATTGAGCTTTTTCTATACTGGACGCCGATCTTGCCTAATTGTTTTGGATTATTTATCAGTGAACTAGTTGTTTGCTAGATACCGCCAGATGGACGGTCGTAGAGCAAACCGACACGAAACCTGTGTATCAACTGAATGATATTCCTGGCCGGAGAGGAATCAGTAAATATTGCTGTAATTGTTTAGTTCGTCGTCGCACAGTAGGATGTTACGCTCATGTAATGACGCTAGTCTGGTATTTAGGATGGGCCTGACATCGGCAAAATATTACCACATCCACAGAATTTCTGGATGAAATAATTGTAAGAAGATGAAGAAGAATAAGTATAGATTTAAAAATAAAACTTGTTTTATTGGTTCTTATCAACTCGATATTTCTACACACATTCTAGGATTTTATAAATACTTGCGAAACTCAGTAAGTAATTATTAAATCCCAGAATGTTAGATAAATCTTATTGCTTCAATACCTAAAACAATGCTCTCGGCGACTGGCTGCCTCAAATCAGTTTTACTATATATTATTTTTTAGATACCTATTGAATATAACGTGAAACGACGACTTGTCAAGTGCATTTGATCGTCTCGGGGGGCCTTTACCTACCAAGTTACAATAGACATAACTTACAAAAGTTCATGACTGAATATCTATTTTTCTCGGCCTTCTTGAACCAAAATTCTTGCACATACTAATCCAGAAGGTGACGCTGAGTTAAACAAGATATTTTTCATTTAAAGACGTAAAAATTTAACCTCAGCTAAAACAATGTATGGGCGGCTGCCATTGTCCTTTCGGCATACACGGTTATTTTCAATCAAAGACCCGAGTAATGTAGAACAACACTGTAAAAAAAACTTTATATAGAGAACAGCTGTTTTTCTTTTTTGGGTTCCGTGTCCGAAGTTAAGCCTCCGCCGTTCGTCCATCCTGTCTGTCTGTCAGCGAGCTTTATTACTAGTTATCTAACTAGTACTGTTGAAATTTTCACAGTATAATTATGTATTTCTTTTGCCACTATAACAACAAATAATAAATTTTAACGGGGGCTTCCATACCACAAACGTGCTGTTTTTTTTTGGTTTTTGGCGCGGAACCCTTCACGAAGGAGACTGACCCGCACTTAGCCGGTTTCTGGTATTATATTAGTCGAATTAACTTGTCTCCTTCTTATTAAATATGTGCTGGCTGGTCGAGCGAAGACCAGCTCGACCTGAAGGGTAGAGAAGTTGGAGCGGCGCCATAACACGAATTTCAAGTCGTTCGTGGTGCTAGTTCCAACTCATCATGTTGAGACCTTCCTCAAGGAAGAGTTTTGGCCAAAGGGTGTCGGGTATCGGCGATTCCGCGGAAGGTTACGTGGCAACACGACGCTGACACTTTGTGTACAATAGTCTATTTTTGTTGTTTATACATATAAATTTGTATGATAGTCTGTAAGGTATATATGTTATGGGTCTTTGTTACCCGAAATAAATGATATATAATTATATAAACTACTACCTAGGTAAACTCAAATTATATGTACATACTTGTCATTTACATTAAGTGCCTTTGACAATAGATTATGTTAATATTATGATAACAGCTAATATGTGGTTTCTGTGGTAGTAACACAACATTGAGATGCTTGATAGGAATATAATTATATAGGAGGTATTAATTTAGGCTATACTTAGTAAATCGATATATGTAAAGTTTTGCTATTAACCATGAGCTTATTTAGAAGCTTACCCCTGCTGGTAATACTTTGTTCTATAACTAGTATACTTGGTGCATGGTCCTCACATATTTGAAGTATTTTTTGTGTACCAAATATTGTAAAACATTTATGTGAAAAGAGTAACTATGCAGTTTCTTGTCCGTTCTTCTCCATAAGAATCTACCTTTGCGAATGGACGCTAGAGTCACTTAATTATTGTAAATTTTATTGATGACGTTCAAAAGTGCCGTTTAATGGCTTAATTGAAATAAACGTTTTGACTTTGACTTTAACAAGGCTTTGATAATGTGTAATATTCTTACTCTTTGTTCATCTGCCTTTTCACAACTATATAAGGGTCGGCTCCCAGTCAAACTGGATTCAGCTGAATACCAGTATTTATGTAGAGCTGCTGCCTTTTAGATCTCCACAACACATTATTTGACAAAACTGGTGTCAGATTTTCTGACTTCTGACAATCCGTCGCGACTGCTTGATCTAATGATAGCTGGGAACAATAGTTTAACGCTGTGCAATGCTTTCAGAGGTTCGGAGGAGTTTCGGTAGGTTAAGATGGTCACCCATCCACAGATTAACCTCGGCAATGGTTGCTTAACCTTGAAAATCAACCCGAGCGGCTGTTTGTAATTTAGCCCCGAGCTCCATTGTAAGCTGAGTTAAAAAAATTGCTTAATTACACCTTAAGGTTTAATGTAACTTGCATGTCAGTAAATTCTAGCTCTTTTTTCTATGAGCAGGATTCCGAATTGAGAATTTGCAGTCAAGAACATGTACATCCTTCTCAAATACCAATTTCTTACTGGTTTCTTTACCGTTTGACAAATACTCAAGTTCAAATCCTCAATACAGACAGGGCATACCCGAATTCATTTATTTTTGTTGCAGTTCGATAGTTTATCCTTATTGCAATTTTATATTAATGGGATTTAGTGTCAATGTGGTACAACTAATTCTGGCTTCACTTTTACTTGAACCATATTATATAAAAGGTTTTAGTATGTACATATATGTGAGGGTGACGTCACGGATGTCAATCAGTAAAAAGCTCTCTGTGTACTTCATTGTAATCAATAAAAATATAGTTGTTTGTTTTACGTACATTTAATAGAAACAATCGTTAAATAGTGCAACTTGCAAGTGACATTGTTATCCAGTGATTGTGTGCTGTGTAAATGATTAGAAACTCCAAAAACAATAAATCGTTTTCACAAAGTTCTTTAAGTCTACCCGAAACGCAAAGGAAAACAAACAATCAGTTTAAGTAAAAGGAATGAAACAGTGACCAAGTTTCAGTGTGTGCGCACCTTTACACCGCTACTTTTTTTTTTGCAACCCATGGTGTTTATATCATACCATACACACCGTGTTACTGTCATAAACGACTTTTTAAATAGCGCCATCTGTTGCCTAATCCGTGTACTATTTTAACAGAATCGATTACACCAAAACGTGAACAAGTCAGTTCTATTTATAATGGCTAAGTGCGGTGCTTGCGGTAAATTTCTCTCGTCGACAGAGGCCGCTAGTTGCAGCAAGTGTAGATGTTGGTACCATCGAGAGTGTTTGGGGATGCCAAAGACCGGCAATATACCGGCTTCCTGGAACTGCCCGGAATGCAAAAAAAACGTAGTGAGGGATAACCGGGCAGACACACCGGTGCGGGGGAGTGCACCATCAACACGCGAGGACAGCCCCGTTACCGTGATGGACACCAGCCCTATAAACAGCACAGCCCTCGACGCCACCCAGGAGCTCAACCTGAACATCCTCCGGGCTGAACTAAAAACTTTTAAAGAGGACTTTCTGAAGTTAGTGCGGAACGAATTTCAGCTGTTACGGACTGACCTATCCGATCTGAGATCCTCGCTCAATGCCACGAATGACAGGATGAGTAACTTGGAGGAAAGAGTGGCTGTAATGGAGGCTAAACTGGCTCAGCCCCAAGTTACAGGATCATCGGAGGTGGACCAGCTGATAAAACAACTAAGAAGCGACATAAATGACCGTGACCAGGAGTTGCTCTCTAACGATCTCCAGATCTCGAACATACCCGAGACCAGCGGTGAGAACCCCACCCATACAGCCTTGTTGATCGCTACTAAGATTGGAGTCAACCTTGATACACGCGATATAGTCAGCGCCGAGCGAGTGGGAGGCAGGCGCATCAACGCGACGCAGGCGACGGGGCCGGTGGAGACCCGCCCACGCTTTCTCGTCGTGCGCTTGGCGCGCCGCGATCTACGGGACGAGCTACTGGAGGCCGCACGACTGCGACGCGGCATGACTACTGCCGACCTCGGTTTGCCTGGCCCAGCAGCGCGCTTTTATGTGAACGAGCGCCTTACGAAGGTAAACCGGGAGTTATTTCGGAGTGCTCGTGAGGCTGGCAGTCGCCTCGGCTGGCAATTTGTGTGGTCAAAGCGCGGCCGGATTCTCGCCCGGTACAAACCTGGAGATGCCACTTGCTATATTCGCAGTGAGTCTGACTTGCAGCGCACTTTCGGTCCGGCACCGGGCAAAGTACTTTAGACCTATAACTTCTTTGTGCCTGTTAGTTCATATGTTTTTATTAAAAGTTGTAATGGTAATCCAGTTTATTTTGGCAGTCATAATATTTTCAAACACGGTCATGCACATTTTTGAAATATTTTGTGATGTAAAATGTCAGTCTCCAACTTTGTTTTGTAACAAGACCGCAAATGTGTTATTTTGGTCTGTTTGTTACTTTTTGTTTTTTATTTTATCTACAGATGTGCGTCTTGCGGCGCACCTCATTAAACTACGTCTACACGTAAACCAGTTTTATCACAATTCACATATTATTTATATATACTTACCTATTACCAAACTACTATTGTATTTCATAATGTATTATTCACAAATCTATTATTTACATTATTTACAAACCGAAGTTTTAAATCTTTGATTAATATTATACATAACACCAAATACATATTTACAATTGGACTCAGACTACTGTTATTACTATGTTACAATATTATTATACAGCTAAATAACGGAATAACTTTCTTAAACTATTATAATGATGACTAGGGGAGACAAGTTTCTCAAGGTAGGGTTTCTGAACGCTGGGTCATTGGGGACAGGTCATGATGACCTGATTGGCGCTCTTGATAGACATCGCTTTGACATTATGGCCATTAACGAAACTTGGCTTCGACCGGGAGAGGAAGGGCGCGCGCCCATAGTGAAGGGATATAGTCTGCGTCACACGCCGCGGCCGGCGAGCGTGCGCTCGGGCCGTGGTGGGGGCGTCGGCTTTTACCTGCGGCGGGGGCTTAGCGTGCGTACTTGCGTTGGCGCGGTCGATCCCAGGTTCGAATCGGTCGAGCAAATGTGGCTAATGGTCTCTTTGAACGGAAAAAAAATTGCCATAGGTACAGCCTACCGACCACCATGGCTTGACCTTGTCCTGTTCCTCGATGCCATAACGGACTCAATCAGCTCACTCGGAACTTGTGATCACTACATTCTACTTGGCGATTTTAATGTTAATTTGCTGGACACCGGGGTAAAAACTAATAAAATCAATGAGTTTCTTAATAGCCTCTGTCTTACACAGTTAGTCACTACTCCCACACATTTTACAACCTCAAGTGAAACCCTCATTGATCTCTTATGTTCAGACCTGAGAGCAAGATATACAACGGTGGAATCGTTTGGTTCATTTAACGGCCATTCTATTGTGGTTGGTGAATTTCCAATTAAATGTGACAAGTTTAAACCATACTTGGTAAAATTCCGGCCACTTAAAAATGTGTGTAGTGATAGTTTTAATAATGACTTATCATTTTTAAACTTTGGAGCTATTCTAAAGTTTGGTAATGTTACGGATATGGTGCATGTTTTTAACTCCCATTTAATTTCTTTGTTTGACGTTCATGCGCCGACTAAGACGTGTACTATAAGGGAACAGACATACCCGTGGATTACTGACACGATTAAACTTATGATGCGTTTACGTGATGACGCACTTACCACTTATAGAAAGACGAAAGCTGATTCTAAAAAAATATATTACAAGGAGCTAAAACACTTGGTTGTTAGTTCATTGTACAATGAAAAAGTTGCGTACTTCGGACATAGTATAAATAATAAATTAAAAGACCCTAAATTATTATGGAAAAATGTAAAATCCACTCTGACACCCTTCAAACCTAGACATGACCTACCGTCGCACTTTAATGACCCTGATTTAATTAATAACAACTTTTTGATTGTCCCTGGTAACCCTGTGGCCAGCTCATCACTTATCACTTTTTATGAGAATAATAGGCATGGCGAATCCACTTTTGCTATCAGTCCAGTGGAACAAAATGATATCTCACGCATTATAGCCAAACTTAAAAGTAACGCTGAAGGCTACGATAATATTACCCTGGACATGATAAACATGACTCTGCCGCACACGTTGAGTGTTATAACAGACATAATAAATCGTTCAATAGTGACGTCAATGTTTCCAGACCAATGGAAGATTGCCTCCGTTAGGCCTTTGCCAAAAAATTCAACTCCAACTGAATTAAAAGACTTACGCCCCATAAGTATATTGCCATGTCTGTCAAAAGTATTAGAGAAGGTCGTCAGCTGCCAATTGACTCTTTTTTTAGAAGAAAACAACATTTTACCTGACTTACAGTCTGGTTTCAGAAAACAGCGCAGTACGTCTACTGCTTTATTGGACGTTACTGATAATATATTATTTGCACAGGACAAGGGAATGTGTTCAATTCTGGTTTTACTTGATTTTTCACGGGCATTTGACGCTATAAATATCCCGCTATTGTTATCTAAGTTAAGTTATTACGGTTTCGACCCCAGCGCTACGCAATGGTTTCGCAGTTACCTAACTGACAGGAAGCAACTTGTTGATTTGCGTTTGAGTGACGGTACCACACTTAGGTCAGCAATTATTTCAATAGAGAGAGGTGTCCCACAAGGCTCTATATTAGGTCCAATACTTTTCATTTTGTACTGTGCTGATATAATCAAATGCCTCCATAGATGCAAGTACCATATATACGCTGATGATGTACAGCTTTATATATCCTTCAGACCTGATGAGTACGAAAATGCCATTAAAGATCTTAACGATGATCTTCGAAGAATCGCCGCTTGGTCTGAGGAAAACTGTTTGTCATTAAATCCATATAAAACGAAATATTTGGTATTTGGTTCGAGACAGCAACTTGCCAAACTACCTGTAACATTTGATTTGAAGCTAAAGGGCGAGCCAATTGAGCGAGTGTATGAGGCTAGGAATCTGGGTCTTGTTATGGATAAAGACCTTCGTTTTGAGAAACATGTGGCAGACTCAGTACGAAACTGTTTTTATCGTCTAAGGGTTTTATACAAAATGCGGCCTTATTTGTCCGAAGCGCTAAGGGAACAATTAGTGGAAACCCTGGTTCTATCCAGGTTGAACTATGCAGACACGGTATACGGCCCACGTCTATTAGCTCGTACAGATCGGCTTATCCAAAGGGTACAAAATGCTTGCGCTCGATTTTGTTACAATATCCCTCGTAGAAGCCATGTAACACCCTTTTTAAACAAGCACTATGCTCTCAAAATGAAGTCCAGGCGCAAACTACACTTGGCCTGCTTGCTTTTCGGTGTAGTCAAGTATCAGAAGCCTGACTACCTATTCAAGAAGCTGAGTTGGGTTACGAGAAGACGAGAATGCGGGAGAAGACAATGCTCACAGCAACTTTCAACTCAGTCTCATGGTACAGCGGCTTTTAGAGGCAGCTTTCGTTACGCGGCTTCCAAAGTGTGGAATAACCTACCACCACCTATTAGAGTTATTGACACGATAGGTACATTCAGAAGACGCTTACGGCAGTATCTAATTGACGCACAACGGAAGCTGGATATGATCACGCTAAATGCATCTATTATATGATGTAGGTGTGACTGTTTGATCGGTGCTGATCAGTGTAAATATCTGCTGTTACACAGTTAATGGAAATACCTCACGTTTCACACTATATATATACATTATACACATTCGTTTATGCTACATTTCTATTACAGTGCATATCATTACTATGATTCTTATATATTACTCTGTTACATACTGTTACATTACATTACTATGATGTTTATATATTACCCTCAAGTCTACACTACACATAAAACTGATTTACGTCCGTGACATGTCACATCCTCAGGTCCAGTTGAAAATCAGCGTCAGGCACTAGTTGTCTGGCATATATGCTGAACTGGACCTATTTGGCACAGCCGTGGGGCGCACACCTTTTATTTATTTTTTTGTTGTGTGCCTCAACTGTGGCAAATAAATAAATTTTCTTTCTTTATATATGGACTCAAATCTAATAAATTAGTTATGCATATAGCATAAGCGTCACCAGCCTTTAAATGTTCCCACTGCTGGGACACAGGCCTCCTCTCTAAAAGAGGGAATGGGCCGTAATCCACCACGCGGGCCCAGCGCGGGTTGGTGAATATCACATGTCTTCGGATTTTTGGTTCTAGGACATGCCGGTTTCCTCACGATGGTTTCCTTCACCATTTGGAGAGCAGTGGTGATAAAATTAATTACGCAAAGTAATGTGCCTGGCTGGGTTTGAACCCGCCGCGACTTACAATGCGTAAATCGGGGCCGTTCGTGGCCACTCGGCCACCACTGCTGCCGTAGTTATGCGCTTATCCCAAAAGCAAATCTATTCATTATATAAAAACCCAAACTTTATAATAACCAAAAATTTTAATAACTAGAGCACTTACGCCAAAAATTCTGGCATATTTTCAAAATTACTTCCACAAAAACTTAGCAGGTTAACTTTACCACTTAAAAAAATAACATTCAGATTCACTAAACCAAGAAGGATAAAGTTGAACTTTATTTTTAAAACTGCCGTATTCTGTTGCGGAGTTTAGTGCTAAAGTTTCGCTAGATATAAAACTAACTGCAACAAAATTCACCTGCCTGGATTTTAAGTGCATCTGAATTCTTAATGTTTAAGAGTTGGTCTACATCAAATTTATGGACCATAAACGTTTTATAAGATTTAAAACGTGACTTTATATTGCTTGTCTCAGATATCAGTCTGTTAAAAGTTATAATAATCATAAGCATAAGCATAATCAGCCTTTTAACGTTCCCACTGCTGGGGCACAGGCCTCCTCTCTAGGAGAGGGAATGGGCCGTAATCCACCACGCGGGCACAGTGCGGGTTGGTGAATGAGGTATAATAGTGTGGCGATTCTAGTTAGTTTTCTAGTGGGAAGTGTTTATGTTCATTGGTGTAGTCTTGTTCATGCAGTGTTCATAGATTCAGACTGTTAATCTGATATCCAGTGACTGGGAAGATGTGTATTTGTAATGTGCCTGGCTGGGTTTGAACCCGCGATCTACAACTCGTAAGTCGGGCCGTTACCACTCGGCCACCACTGCACTGTCTGTTGAAAAAATATTCGTTCGTAACTTTACCAAATCCTTCTTAAAACCACAATATTAATTTCAAACTTAATCCCAAAACCAAATGACGTTGCAAGAAAAATCAAATTAGCTGTCTATACGGTGTCTGTCAATATTGCCATTTTCTTTTTTAGCGCCCGACGAAATTAGAGCGGGCTCTCGAACATTCTCCAATATACCAATTTTTATCAGTATAAAAGCTTGTGAAAATTCAATTATGGATCCAATAAAGTTGTCAAATATCAACACGAGGGGGCGCGGTACGTCACGATTAGGGTCGCCATCCGCTCGCGTTGTTACGGATTTGTCCTGGGACGGAGGACGAATTATTTTTGGTGAGGTCAGTGGGTGACTTGAAGGTGGCGGTTCTTGAAGGCGTAGATTTTGGTGGTCATCTGTTTTTGAGAATTAATTAGTTTAGATACCTAATTCGATTATATGAAGAATGAGAATTAATTTTTTATGTAATATATATAATATATTATATGATATATTATTTATATATAATATATTATTATTATATAAATTATGTATATATAATATATTATTTATATAATAATATTGAGAATTGATTATATGCGAAAGCCGATGTTACCTACACGTTTAATAAGTAGAGTGTAACTATTTTTCTCTCGCTTTCCTGCAATCTGTGGTAGTGATTTCGTGAAATGGAACGGAAGGTAATAGGAAGCTGGGGAAGCGCGGGCTATTTGGTTTGACCAATTAGCTCGTGCGATGGTAGATTTGGCCGTCAAATTGAACCAACAAAATAGTTTAAAAAGAATTTCATTATTCTAAGTGTAATTTAAATTAAATATATTTTTCATTTCAAATTATTCTTCGTTACGAAAAATCAGTTCAAGTATATCTCAATATATTTTTTTCAGGATATATTTTAGTACTAGCTGCTGCCCGCGACTTCGTCCCCGTGGAATCCCCGATTTTAAAACATTATTTATCGCTGCTCCGCTCCTATTGGCTTAAGCGTGATGATATATAGCCTAAAGCCTTCCTCGATAAGTGGTCTATTCAACCCAAAAAGAATTTTTCAATTCGAACCAGTAGTTCCTGAGATTAGCGCGTTCAAACAAACAAACAAACAAACAAACTCTTCAGCTTTATAATATTACTAGCTGCTGCCCGCGACTTCGTCCCCGTGGAATCCCCGATTTTAAAACATTCTTTATCGCTGCTCCGCTCCTATTGGCTTAAGCGTGATGATATATAGCCTAAAGCCTTCCTCGATAAATGGTCTACTCAACCCAAAAAGAATTTTTCAATTCGAACCAGTAGTTCCTGAGATTAGCGCGTTCAAACAAACAAACAAACAAACAAACAAACAAACTCTTCAGTTTTATAATATTAGTATAGATAGTATAGATTATTGTTGTTTATTAAGTTGTTAGGTTCGCTCGGTTTTTTGTCTTTTTTTTGCCCAACGCAAGGAAAGATGAAACTGATTCAATGGTAAAAATGTTGTCATTCATTAACTTTAACTGTATACTATAATCTATACTAATATTATAAAGAGGTAACGTTTGTAAGGTTGTGAGTTTGTGACGTTGTAAGGGGTAATCTCTGTATCTACTGAACCGATTTTCAAAATTATTTCGCCAATAGTAAGCTACGTTATTGTGAAGTGTCATAGGCATATATTTTATCTCCGTATTGCCACGGGAACGGGAACAACGCGGGTGAAGCCGCGGGGCGCTGCTAGTCTTACATAATTATCTTGCTTTCTGCAACTCAAAGAGAGGACTCTGAATACCGGAATAAAGCAGACAGGAACGAAACTTTGATAAATGATAAATGATAAATGATAAATGATTTATTTCTGTAAGTAGGTTGTAAAAAACACTTTTACACGTCAATCTTTTTTTGGCCGTTATAAAAACTAGATGAGGCCGGTGTTTCCTAGCTGACTACCCTGAGAAGAAACACCGAAACAAACTCAGAGGTCAAGGTCTCTTTTGAAGTCCATACAATTGTACTGGTCAAATCATATGAGAACCATGTAGGTTGGTGTCTGAAGTGGTCTTTTGAGGAAAGTACCACACAGATTTGAGTGGACCTGTCCAAACAGTGCAAGCATTTGTCAGTTATCGTGTAGCTCAAACTTAGAACTTTAAGGAGCTCAACGATTTGACGAACAATACCAAAGTAAGGACATTTGGGTAGGCCACGTAAGGAACTCAAACCGCCAGACTAATATGAATGAACCCCCGACGTAGCGATCTACATGGTCCTCATATTCACAATACGTTATATGAGGACCATGCAGATCAGTGTCTGAAATGGTCTTTTTAAGAAGGAACCACACCGTTTTGAGTGGACCTGTCCAGTCAGTGCAAGCCTTGGTCAGAGACAAGTAGCTCAACTTAGAATCAACAAGGAGCTCAACAACTCGACGAACAATGCCAATGAAAGGACATTTGGGTAGGCCACAAAAATACTCAAACAGCCAGACAACGTTAAAAAAAAATACTTTGAAGGGGAAAATGCTAATAATAACCCATATAGTCCTCATATTCACAATAGGGAATAAAATTAAAATAATAAAAAAAAATGATACTTTACAAAATAAGTATTCATGTCAAAATAAGAAATTGTAATGAAATAAAAAGAATACTTTAAAAAGTAAACATTCATGTCAAGAGTAAATGAAAAATTAAAATATAAAAATGTCAAACTGTATAAATATAAACAAAAAGAGAACAAAACAGGAAAAAAAAAAACATTAAAACATTGGGCCGTGTACAAAACTGAAGCAGCTCACTCCCAAGCCTTCTTGTCCTCAAGATAATCTTTCACTGTATAAAAAGCTTTCTGGCATAGCTTACGTTTTATAAATAATTTGAATTTATTTATGCTTAGTTCTTGAATAGGGCTAGGAAGTTTATTATAAAAATGTATACATTGGCATCGAAACGAACCACCTATTTTTTTGAGCCTGGTTTTAGGAACGACATAATTGTGTTTGTTCCTAGTATTTATGCTATGGATATCACTGTATTTTTTAAACAGATTAATATTTTTATGTGCATACAAGAGGTTTTCATAGATATACTGGGATGGCACAGTCATAATATTAATCTCTTTAAATTTGTCTCTGAGGGACTGTCTGGGACTTAATTTGTAAATTGCACGAATAGCCCTTTTTTGTAAGACAAATATTGTCTGAATATCGGCGGCATTTCCCCACAGCAGAATGCCATATGACATCACACTATGAAAGTAGCTAAAATATACTAAACGGGCCGTCTCTAAATCAGTTAAGCCACGAATTTTCCTAACAGCATATGCTGCAGAACTGAGCTTTTTTGATAGTTTGTCTATATGGGGGCCCCACTGCAGCTTCGCATCTAAAGCAATGCCTAGGAACACCGTGGTATCTTCGGGTTTCAACTCTTCACCCTTTATCGATACAACAGTGTTCACTTGTCGCACATGAGGTAAGGTAAACTTTATACATTTTGTCTTTTTCTCGTTTAGTAAAAGATTATTAGCATTAAACCAGTTAACTACAGTTGCTAGGGCAGAATTTACATTGTCAGTAACTATCTGCTGGCGTTTTAGTTTAAACAAAAGCGACGTGTCGTCTGCAAATAACACTATATCGTGTTTGTCTTTTATGAGGTACGGCAAGTCATTAATATAAACGAGAAACAAGAAGGGACCTAAAATTGAGCCCTGGGGGACCCCCATCCTGATTACAGATCCAGGAGATCTTTTGCCGTTGACATCAACTCTCTGAATCCTATCACTCAAGTATGAAGTAAGAAGATCTAGTCTCTTTCGGATTGCTTGTAAAAGTTGCAAAGTTAAAGTTGGTTGAATAGTTTTTTTTTTTTTAATTTCAAGTTAGTCATCAAGCTGTACATTTATGCTAATATGCTAATTTTACTGAAAACATCTAATTAGTCTATCAGATAGATTTTCAAAAAAGATTGAATACGTATTTTGTCTTTTTTCACGTAAACAAATAATGAAGACGATAGAGTTAGTTGAAAACTCGCATGACGTCACTACGATGGTACAATATTGTTACTAGCGACGTGACGTCACCTTTATCAATTTTATCTTTATCAATTTTTATCGATTTAAAATGATTAAAAATATGTATCCAATATTTTTTGAAAATCTTACGGACGTACCACATAGAATTGTAATTTATCCAATTTGTCCGACCCTTAACAAAATATGTAACGCTGCAATTTCCTAACGTCTCAGAAATTAATTACATACATCAACACCCTATTCCTGGCGGTCGTGCGGAAATTTTTAAAAGAAACATTTTTTCACCAACTTCGGCAAAGTTCGGAACTTTTCGTATTTTATCCACTGATTGCGTTGTCACTTGCCAATAATTTTGCTTTGAAACATTTTGATAAGTTGATGTATTACCGTTGAGGTCTCACCTAACTTTTAAAGTCGGCTGATGGGAATTGTAGAAGTTGCAAAAATTGTTTGGTTAAAAAAATCGAGTGTGTATTTTGGGAGCAAGTTTTTGACTAAAAAACTTTAGTTACTTTGTGAAATACAGATACAGCGTAGAGATATTTTGTCGGCTACAGGTTATGACCAAGATGGTTACGGAATTTGTTCGAAAGAGTCACCGCGGCCCTGGAACGCAAAGGGCATAAGAAGGATCACGGGTGGGTTTTAGTCAATAAGAGTCTGACACTCCCTTCCGCTCCGCCCAGAGCGGAAGAAGTAATTTGATGACTTCCCATAAAAAAGATTATTACCAAGATAAACACAATGCCTGGTTGGGATACTATAAATTCGAACATTTAAGTACCCAGAGCAGTTGCTTGTTAAAAAGCTTTTCCCTATCGCATATAATTATTACCGTATAGATTGAAATATATCGAAAAAAATACGATTGAAAACTATGAGTTTTTTTTTATAAGAACGTTGCCCCACACTAGGAATTACTCCTGTATCGTCGGTGCGTTTACAAACATACAATCTCACAAACACAAACAGCCAGATCCGGAACAACTATATGCAGGCCATACAAATATTTGTTCTGTGCGGGAATCGAACCCACGACACGTAGCGCAGCAGCCAATCGCTCAACCACTGCGGCAACCGTGTCGTCATATTAAAATACAGATAAGGAAAAAGAAAATAAAACCGGCAAAGTGTAAGTCGAACTCTCACACGAAGGGTTTATTTATTTGGAAAACAAACAACTATACATTTTATCTTAATCTAATAATATAAAATTAACAAATATATTAATGTACAGTCAACTGCGTTTTCACGAATTACAAAATTATGTACAGTGACACATAATTATTTTGTTGGATGTTTTGTCACATATCATATAAACTTGTAGTACATTTTTTTTTTGCTTATGTCTAATACTAAATTATATTTATCAACAACAACGGGTTGCGTACCATGCAAAAAAAAATACATTTGTAGTTTGGGAGTTCAATTTGATTATTGTTTAGTTAAAGCGGTAATAGAAACACTCACTCTGTAAAACAACTGTTTGCCTAATACGGTTCTTAAGTCACAGCCCGATGACAGACAGACGGACAGGGGAGGCTTAGAAATAGGGTTCCGTTGGTTACCCTTCGACTACAGAACGAATAAAAACAAAAAACAATATAGTGTTCCTCACAGCTGCTCCAAAAAGGTTCATTTCTCTCACACCAGCAAGAACCAGCCACCTGATACACCCAAACGATACATATTCTGATACTCGATGAACGTCCTATCCGCGTTATAAGCAAATTCGTCATCGATCCCGTATATATGATTTCTTCCAAGCAACACCTGATTCAATAAAGTAAGACAGGTACGACCCTTGGATAACAAGATTCCTGACATCACCGTCCCTTTTCTTATAATAAAATTGGAAATCCCACTCAATAAGGCCCCGGAATTGGACCGGACGACTCAAAAACTTGGTCCAATTAGACAAACTGAGAACAGCAAAAAAAAATGTTTCAAACGATAATTCCTTTTTGATGTTTAAAGGATTTTTATTCGCCTTTGAATTTTTTATTAGCTCTCGAGTATTCTTTGTTTTTTTTCTTTCAATTTGAAAAGGTTCGTATTAAAATTAATAATGTTATGGATCGATTGGGAACATTTGATTTAAATTCACATTATTTGATGAAACTAGTATTTCATTAGGCCTCAAGTCTGCTATTACAATAGTTTCAAAATGATCTATCGTTGATTTCATAATTGTTGATTTTTACAAGTTTGGTAACCTACTAATACAAAAGCCTCATTATGATTTTCTAATGATCTACCACTGGCACTCCATTGAAAGAAATGACATAGAATGGTAATCTCGTACATAATGAAAATAGCAGTAATCTGCTAAAATTTTGTCAGTTCCATTGATCCTACCATTAGAACGTCATTGTGCAGTAATTGCTTTTAATAGCTCAGTTATCAAAAAGTATTACGAGACCATTGACCGACCAATGATCGACCATTATGAATTTAGCAGATTACGAACGTTTAGCAAAATGACAATGGGATCATATTGGAATGACAAATTTATAAAAATGGCTGACTTGGGGCCCTGATTAGTCGATTTTGTACATGTGAACGATAAAGACGCGGAAGCCGAAAACTATATTATTTGGCGTGCCTGAGCGTGACATGACAACAATGTGTCAGAAATATGTGTGTACCTTTGGTAGGTACTCAAATTAATGTAAAAATATGGCATAACAATTGGTACTTGTACGAAACATACGACCTTTTTTCACAAAAATAAGTGGCACTTGTGTATTTGCAAGAAAAGTCTACTTGAAGTCTCCTTACCAAATAACTAAACAGGATGATAATCTTAAAGATATAAAACCTTCTTTTTTTTCTCATCAAATCATTCCACGTATCGGAACAAAGAACGCCTTAAATACTGAGAGGTAAATTCAAATGACCACACTTGAATTAAAACTGCGGACGATGTGAAATACTGAAAAAGTTTCAGGAGTGTGTGAGGATTTCTGAAAAATCACTATAAACGTTACTGTGAAGCGGGTAACTTTGTGAACTGACTAGTTCTCGCAGATGCTTTAGAGATTTTTGTTCGGACTTGCAATCTTGATATGATGTGAGTTTGTGAAAATCTTTTATTTGGGGATGATACTGTGCGGTTACTCTTGTAACAAAAATAAGGTACTAGTGAGTGCTTTATAAAATTATTTTTTTTCGTCACAATTTTTTTTTGTGTTGTTGTGATTTTGCCAATGTCAAGTTTCGGAGAGGTAATGATCGGTTCTCATTTACAATTTTATAGTTGAGTCAGTTTTTGTTGTGAAGCGAGGTTCAAAAGAACAAAATATTTTTGGTTTATACAAGTAAACAAAATAAAGTAACAGGAAATATTAGTTACAACTGGATTTTATTAATATTAATAAATTTATAAAGGATTTTAACTGCGGGGTTATGGGCTAAAGATAAAAGGAAAGGAATGTTAACTGGGCGAGGAATATCAGAAGGGAGTAAATCGTAAAGGGGAATTATACGTCATAATTCTCGTTGTCTATTTTCTGAACTGTAAATTTGACATAGAGCCTGAAATCATATCATAAAAATAAGGTTTGATATGTTGTTCTTCAATAAAAATTCTGAAATCTGCCCTCTATTTAAAACATTAGATACCTAACTATATATACGCAACGACATAATCAAGAAAATAATAAGCCTCAGTAATAAGTAGGAAATTTATGACAATAATTAATTATACGTAATTACCTACGTGGTAAAATGACTGTAATGTACGAACGGCGCCGGTAGTGTAATCATAGCTATAAATAATAATAATTTACTTATTCCCCAATGCGTATGTAAGAATGAATCAAAAAATTTATTTAATATTTTTGTGTTTTATCAAGAATTATTGTCTCACCAATATAGTTTGGTAATTTTCTCAGCAGAATAATTTGAGCTTATAGGCAACTTGAATTTTCGAAAAACTAAAATGGTATGATGTACATATACTCCTACATAATTTAGAATTAGAATAGGGCTTTTTCGGTGTGAAAAAGAGACGGAGCTATACAGGACGAATAGCACTATCCTTTTCTCACACAGAAAACATGATGGTTTTAAGAGGTCATAATACGGCCCCAGGTATTATTTTTTCTCAAAACAATTAATTTAAAATCGATTTACCTCTGTATCATTCACTACGATATGGGTAGGTACCACATACGGACATATTCCATTCCTTGGCATTACTATATGCGGGCTTGCGGATGGCGAGCTATGGGTGACTCACCGACCGATAGCAACCAGGCCCGAGTCGACGGCGCGCCATGTTCCACGCGTGCCTCAAAGAGCCGTCAGCAAAGAAGACGGAGCCCCATATCAGTGCCTGCTAAGGTTGCGAAATTTGTTCGAAAGAGTCACCGCAGCCCTGGAACGCGGCGGGCATTAGAAGGATCACGGGTGGGTTTTAGTCAGTAAGAGTCTGACACCCGCTCCGCCCAGAGCGGGAGAAGTCATTTGATGATTTCCCATCCAAAAAAAAGTCAACACTATATGAACAAACATTTTAGTAATAAATCATGTAGCTACTCACTCGTAATTAAATCGACCACATACTAAATACTATCAACATGTAAACGCGACACAGCAACATCTGTGATCTGAAGCTCAAAGGACAGACACATGCTTAATTATTCCGAATCAATATTACCTATCTATGCCGAATTAATTACGTATATTACTACTAATCCTTAAGTTAGCCTATTCACGAGCAGCTGGATATTAGGGGCTCATTGGCTCTTTGGAAATGGCCATTAATCTTACTAATATAATTTGAATAGGAAGAATTTAGCGCAAATACGCTAATAATAATATTTTAATCTATGCTCATATATCAAGCTGAAGTTTGTTTGTTTGCTTGCTTGAACGCGCTAATCTCGGTAGCTACTGGTTCGATTTGAAAAAATGTTTCAGTGTTAGATAAGCCATTTATTGAGGAAGGCTATAGGCTATAGCATTGGATGAAATAAATTGGGACATAACTGGTATAAGTGAAGTAAGAAGATTTGGTGAAAGAATAGAAGACCATGGAAAATACATACTACACCATATTGGGGAGACGCCCGGATTATACGGAGTCGGATTCATGGTTAAAAGAAATCTTGCCAAAAACATACAAGAAATAAGAGGGATTTCAGAACGGATTGCACTTCTCAACATTCAATTACCGGTAGATGGTGAGGAAGAACAAGCATGGTCCATAATTCAGGCGTATTCGCCTACCGAGTCAAATAGGAAAGAAGATATAGCAAAAATCGAAAAATTCTACGAGGACCTACGATCCACCATTGCAAATGCATCCAAAAACATGATAGTTATGGGCGACTTTAATGGACAGATTGGCAAACAGAAAAGAGGAGAAGAATATAACATTGGGAGTCATGGATTTGGGAATAGAAGTAAAAACGGCTCACGACTAGTATCCTTTGCTATTGAAAATAAATTAAGCATCCTAAATAGTTTTTACAAAAAGAAACCATCAAAGAAATGGACATGGATCTCTCCTAATGGCCGGTACAAAAACGAGATAGACTATATTATGTCTAACAATGTAAAAGTTTTTAAAGATTTGTCTATTTTAACCAGTTTTAATTTTAACTCAGATCATAGGATGGTTAGAGCTAAACTATCAGGGACACATGCTAAAAGAGCACGTCAATTTCACAACAATATGAAAGCCATCGAATGCACCGGTAGCACTGATTTACTTCTGAACAACCTCGAAATATCCTTGCAAAGTGGAGTAAAAGAATGTATATCGACACAGGAGAAATACAACAGATTGCTTAAACAATTAAAAACAGAAACTAAAAAAGTAAACATGACTAGCAAGACAGTGATATCATTTAAAAGTAAGCAATTATTACAAGAACGAAAAGTACTTATACAACAAAGAGAGAAAATAAATAATGGCCAAAAGATAGCAGAAATAAGCAAAAAGATTAGCGAACAACTTAGAAGAGAACGGAAAACAAAAAGGTTAACAACATTAAGAAAACATATAGAAAAAACAGGCGGAATAAAGAAGGCGCTAAAAGAAATGAATCCCAGAAAGGATTGGATTCCAAATATAAAAAAATATAAAAACGGTGGGAAGGCCACCAAAAGACCAGAAATACTAGGAATTGCTACGGAATACTACCAAAATCTATACCAAAGTCATAAACAGGAACAAGTAATAAAAGAATATAGTTCAGTAAATAAAGAGGAGATCAAACCAATCCTAAAGGAAGAAACAATAAAATCTATCGAAACACAAAAACTAGACAAGGCGCCTGGATCAGATTTAATTACAAACGAACTACTAAAAACTGCGTTACCAGTGATAGCACAAAAACTTACAGACTTGTTCAATGAAATCCTAGAAAAGGAAATCATCCCGGAAGACTGGACTAAATCGACAATCATATTGCTGCATAAAAAAGGAGACAAAGGAGATATAGGAAACTACAGACCGATTAGTTTAATGTCCAATATTTATAAAATATTTTCAAAAATCGTACTAAGCAGAATTACTCAAACACTAGAAGAAAACCAACCTAAGGAACAAGCTGGTTTCCGTAGCAAGTTTTCAACTGTAGATCATATACACACTCTAAGACAAATTCTACAGAAATATAGAGAATATAATAAAACGTATTTCATAGGGTTTGTTGACTTCAATAAAGCGTTCGATACATTAGAACATGAGTATATATGGGACGCACTAACAAGACAAGGGGTGCAAGCAAAATATATACGAATAATTAAAAACGTATACACAGCGAGCACAGCACAAGTTAAACTTGAATCTACTGGCAACGAATTTCCTATTAAAAGAGGTGTACGCCAAGGGGATCCTATATCACCTAAACTATTTTCAGCAGTTCTGGAGATGATCTTCAGGAATCTTAACTGGACCGAAAATGGCCTCAATATAAATGGCGAAAATCTCAACCATCTACGCTTCGCGGATGATTTGATTCTGTTCTCAGAGGATGCAGGAACTCTGGGAATAATGTTGCAGCAATTATCCGATGAAAGTGTTAAGGCTGGCCTGACAATGAACCTAACTAAAACCAAAGTAATGACAAATTCCCAACAAACGCAAACAGTAACCAACAAACCAATAATAATAAACAATGAACAAATAGAATATGTAAATGAATATATTTATTTGGGCCAACTTATATCTACAGAGGATTGCATGAATAAAGAAATAGAACGAAGAATAACCAATACTTGGAAACGGTTTTGGTCTCTTAGGGAAATAATGAAAGATAAAGATATGCCAATGAAAGGAAAAAAGAAAGTATACGAAATATGCATTATGCCATGCTTACTATACGGGTGTCAGACATGGGCATTAACAGAACTGCAAGAAAGTAAACTAAAAGTCTGCCAAAATGCAATAGAAAGGAGTATTTTAGGTATAAAAAGGAAGGACAGAGTGAAACTACAAGAAATAAAAAAGAAAACAAATTTCAAAAATGCACACACAGCCTACAGACAGCTTAAATGGCGTTGGACGGGACATATGTTAAGAGAAAATAAAGAGAAATGGACTAAGTTAGTAACAGAATGGTATCCAAGAGACAGCAAAAGAAATAGAGGCAGACAAATGAAAAGATGGGAAGATGACTTTAAGAAAATAGCTGGTCCGGTATGGACCCGTTTAGCAAGAGACAGAAATACATGGAAATCTTTAGAGGAGGCCTTTGTCGAAAGACAAGCTGTTCCATACAAAAAACCAGTTGCCGATCATTCAAATGCAAGTTAAGACAAGAAGAAATCGATAAAAAAAAAAAAAAAAAATTAGTAAGTAAGTAAGCATTTATTAATTGTAAGGAAAGAAACAGCAATAAAGGCTATTTTATTTTTTTATTATTTATTTTTATAGGCTATATATCATCACGCTTAGAATAATAGAAGCGGAGCAGTCATGAAAAATGTGACACAAACGAAGTTGGGCTGCTCAGCGAGTTGTGACATATTCTGAAGAACTGGAAAAGGAAGGCCAGATAACAATAGCCGAGCCCACCGGCGACTTCATACGGATACATGGATAAGTCTCGGTATAAAGTCCGGAAACTTGACACCAGCACAGCACCAGTCCTCCTGCTAAGGAGCATCTTGTCAGATGCGGAATTTGTTCGAAAGCATCACCGCGGCCCTGGAACGCAAAGGACACTAGAAGGATCACGGGTGGGTTTTAGTCAGTAAGAGTCTGACACTCCTTTCTGCTCCGCCCAGAGCGGGAGAAGTCATTTGATGATTTCCCGTCCAGAAAAAAAGAGGGCATCTTGTTAACTAGTTTTGGAGATCAAAAAGGAAATCGCGTAATGTAGAGCACTCAAATGCATCCGCTTTGTTTATTCCAACCCAGGAAAGCGTTTTAATTAATTTTGTCTAAAAATTTAATTACACACACCTTACATCTTGTAACGCGTCACCAAAGTACATTCGCGCACTCAAAGCAAATTACAAGCGCAATATATGTAGGTCTTTCTCTATATATATAAAATCGAAAGGTTCGTTCGTCCATTCACTCACTGATTTATCATGAAATTTCAAAAAATACTTGAACGATGAAGATGAAATTTGGCACGGGGTTGTTTATTATTACAGGAAACGTAAGCTGAGGGATTTCAAGAAACTTCCCACGTAAAGTGGTGAAGTGGGGTGTGGAAATTGTTTGTACTAAATCTGCGTAGAAGAAGTCGTGGGCGGAGTGTAGTATGTAATAAAATCATTGGCACCGTAAATCAGAAGCCAATTTTACATTTTTATGCGATAAAGCGTCAAGTAGCTCTTACATAAATAAGCAAATATTGCAATAACTGATGTCGTAGGTACACTCGTGTACACTTGTACAGGCGGGTACACGAGTCGTTCGCGTATAAAAATCGAGAAGTGTTACATGGAACTTTACTGCAGCGTTGGTACAATCGTGAGGTGCAGCTTTTGTGACATATAAATGCTGTTATGATTTAACTGACACCAAAAAATTATACTTACGAAACTACGAATAAAAAATGTAGTTTCTTTGAATGTAATTAGTTTGAATACACACCACATGAAACGAAAAATATTTTTTTTATGTTTCACCATCAACCCACTACAACAATTAAGGTTCTTTTCAAAAGAATATTATTATTTTTTATATTATATTGTGTTTAATTAGGTAGTGAGCCTCCTGAGTCACGTATGCAGTTTCTTTTAGCATAATTTCAAACACCCTTGCGAATGGACGCTAGAGTCACTTAATTATGATAAATTTTAATGATGACATTCAATAGTGCCTAAATGAAATTGAAATAAACGTTTTGACTTTGACACCGTCCAAGAAGTCGCTAAACCGTTAATATGACAATTTACTCTCAAAAACTCACCGCCCCAAAAACATCAGATCGCAACTCTATCACACATAAAGAAACCCATCTAACTGAAGAAACTATTATAACAACCTATGAGTTGCTCGGGTACAGACGCGCACACGAAGCAGTCGCTGCGATAAAAGCGCCGCGGAAGCACAGAGTGCGCGCTAAGCGACAGCCGGTGTCCGCTTCCGTTACAGAGCGTGAGGTGACGCTGTGTGTGACTGTACTTTTGTTACGCTCTTCGGAGTTAGTTGTGGTCGCTAGTGTACGCGATTGTACTGGGTGGTGGTTGTTTACGGTGGTATTTTTATGGTACGAGGTTTTTGGAGTTATGGTCATCGTCATAAAAGAACATTATTTTACAATGGTTCTTCATCCTACAAAAAGTTCAGTCCTCCTGAAGGTGCTGCTACAAAATAAAAAGAAAAATTCTTTATTCCTTCTAAACAAACCACACGCTACTGAAACGGTATGTGTACCAAAATAAATATACAGTAATGTTTAAAACAAATGGTGAAAGTTTCATAAAATAATATAATCGTATGTCTGGCCCGAACATTGTGGTCCCATCATAGACAAAAGAGTAAAAGACATCAGGTGTATGTGTCTCTTTGCACTTTTTGAGTCAAATCAGGTTAACCCTACAGCGCATAGTGTTCCACATATGGCACATACCAATAAAATGCCCTAATATCGATAATGGAACCACACGGCGCCATCTAGTATGTAGTAGCGGGACGAGGACCTATTGAAGTGCTTATATTAGTACAGTAATTTGTCAATAGATAGTTCTGATTAAAAAAATGGCAATTTTATTTGAAATGAGTTGGCGGTTTGTAAAAAGTGGATGACGGTCGGATAAATAAATTCAGAAAAGTGTCATAATTTACAGTTTTAGTGACGAAATAATTAGAGAAGGTAAGTTTATGTTTCTATTTGTTATTACAATTGTTTTCTCGTAGAATTATTCATAAATAGTACATAAATTCGCCATATTTTTGTATGTGCCGGATATGGCACACTGTGCAATAAATGTATTAAAAATATACGTATTGTTTGCAGATGAATCGAAGGAAACGTCTGGGTTCTACAGATATTACACCTACTTGAGGTACCGTCTGGTAGTGAAGATGAATTGGAACTGTCTGATGGGAATAGCGATGACGACATGGTCAAAATACAGGATCTGGTGATTGGCCAAGTGGCCTCAAAAGCTTACAACTTTCTGCGACAATACCTTCCCAACAAACCTCATAAATGGGGCTATAAGTTGTTGGTACTATGCGATGATAAAGGTTTCACATATAACTTTGACGTTTATTCCGGCACTGAAAACGACGATCAATTCAGGCTTCCTGGTGAACCTGATTTAGGTGCGAGTAGCAATATTGTCGTACGTTTATTTCATTGTGTTCCCAGGAATCAGAATTATAGTCTTCTTTGACAATTATTATAGCTCACCTGAATTGATATCCTACTTGGCTAAGATTGGCATTCATTCTTAGGCACCGTGAGCAAAGGCCGTTTAGAAAGTAATCTGCAACTGCCATCTCAAAAACAGTTATCATTCGATAACTGTTTTTGAGCAGGCAGCCAATAAGACCCACGGGTACTCAGAAGAATGGGTCACTACTGTAGACGGGGCACCAGTGACGGCATTAATATGGCTAGATAGCAAACCTGTGGTACTATCATCTTTCGTCGGTGAGCATCCTAAAGACAAAGTGAGACGTTTTGATAAAAAACGTAAACAGTATAATATAGATGTCGATGCCCACGTTATGCGAAACGTTATTCGACATTACAACCGACATATGGGTGGTGAACTTGCTGGACTCCTTTATCGGAAAACATATCATATCAGATATGCTTAACTAAACAAAGAAGAAAAAGCCAAAAGCCAACGTACCACCTAAAGATGTCAGGATCGACTGAATTGACCACTTTCCTTGCTGGTCAAATGATAGGGAGTGGTATAAATTACCAGCTTGTAAAGGTAAATCATTTGTTTCCTGTCAAAAATGCAAGGTAACACTTTGTCTGAATAAAGACAAGAACTGTTTTTTGGCGTTCCGCAAATAAAGTTCTTTTTTTTTTCTTTTCCAATTTTAGTTCCTATATTTTTATACTTTAATTTATTTTTGTAATATAAAAACGTTCCTAATACGAAGATTTAGTGTATACTTTTATTAAACATTCATTTTACTTAATAAATTAACCGCAATTACTAAGTTGTTTTATTACTAAATATATATCCTACTAAGAAAATATCAGTAAGGTAATGCATGGTGTGACATATATGGGACATACTTAAAAAAATATATTATCAATGTTTAGGTTGAGTTGTGATTTTTTTATTATTTTTCCTATAAATAAAAACACATTTACTAGCACATATATTTTTTTTGGAGGAAAACAAAAAATCATGTACTGTAGGGTTAAGGAAAACATCGCACAGAAAAATGTAATAAATTTATTCGTTTGGCCTGAAATCGGCTTTTTCAACGCTTGACAGTAAACAAACCTGTTTTTTTAATGATCATCCAACAAAACACAAAAATAACTTCCGAATCTTACAACTAAGCAAAAGTAGCGCTGCACAAAGCGGAACTGTCACATCTCATATCCGGTTCTCAAGAAAACACATAACGTTTATTAGCGATACTGAACGCTTTAACACGTCGACCGTATTTCGGGCGTCCCATACGTATCAAGACTTAGATTTCCCCGAAGACGACTTGCGAACTTGTCTCGCTTACCAAACTACCGCCATGATGTATGTATGTATGTTTATGTATGGAAAAGTATAAAGTACTTAAAACTTTGGCGTCGCTTGATCTCGGACGTGGACGGATGGGGTGACCCTGTTGCATCAGTGAGGTTATGTTATGGTTTTGATGCATTTTTGATGATGAATTTGGGTTTGAGGGTCTGTATGTGAAGTTACCCAAGTTCATCATTTATCATACAAGATGGTTGGACTGGAATGTTGTGTCTTGCCACCGGTGGACAGGGTCAGTTAGACTTATATAAAAACCGAAAAGCAACGCACTGTGGTTTTTTTTTTAATGAATGTATATTGCAAGAAAAATAGCAATAGCAATAGCATACATTCCATCATCACCAATGATTTCATTCAGTATGTAGTTATCTACAATAAATGAAAAAAAAAATCATTTTTCCGCGTCAAATATGTTTAGGTATTCTATTAATAATTTTATTGTATGTAAAATAATGTGAAAGTACGTTAGTATCTTACATTAACGGATTTCCATGACATTATACAGTAATATATTTTATATACCGTCTTATATCCCAGCTGTCATTTGGAGATCTTTGGCAGTCGTTACGAATTGTCAGAAACCAGAAAATCTGACACCAGTCTTGCCAAGAAATACCGTGTTCCCCAGTTAATGGGTTGTGGAAGTCTGGTAGGCAGCCGCTTCACGTAAAATACTGGTATTCAGCTGAATCCGGATTGACTGGGAGCCGACACCAATATAGATGGGTAAAAGGCTAAGCAGATGATGTCTATAGAATTCACTTAGGCTATAATTTATAGAAACCAGAGGTACTAATAACTGCAGGCAGAGCCGCGAGCGGCAGTTAGTATCAACCTAAAATCCAACCGTCCAGGCAGGAACAAAATGAAACTAATGTTTATGAACAAGAACTCTCCACCTTACAACAAACATTAGGAGCAAGATCCTCATTCATTACACGGTAAAAAATGTAAGCACTTTACGCTAACATAGTCACAGTAATCATCTTTAATCAAGCCACCGTTTGATCCACAAATCCACCTCAGAACAGCAGTAATCATCGTAATCCTGAGCATTTATATCACAAAGACCAGGGATTTAATAGACAATCAAAGGGAATATTTCGGCCGGCGATTATTTCAAGTGATGGCACGGGTAGCCCTTAAGGACAAAACGTCAAGAACCAGCGTTTAATTAATGAAACCCTGTGATGGTAGGACGGTAGATTTAATTGAAGCTAAGTTGGTTGAAACATGCGCGGGGCGTGGCTGCTGTAAAAAGAGGGTTTCGGGTGTATTGTGGCGCGTAATAATCTTCATTTGAAACGTTTTCCTGGTGGGTTTTTAAAGGCGTTAGTTTGTTGGCCGACATTAAGTTTCTTGGCCTCTATTTTTGTGTAGGATATTAGTTCTAAATGCAGTTCTTGCACTCATTGACTTGAACTATAAATCAAATCAAATCCAAGGGGAGCGTTCAGATTCGTAAAGTTAAAAATAATAAAAAAAATACAGTAAAAACACGCCTGCCATGTCAAAAAGTGAACTAGAAAATTAAAAACAAGATAGATAATAATCTTTTCATTGTATTCTGAGGACGGTACATTGATATCGGTTAAGCCGTTAAGAAGTTATGGTGGAATAAAGAAACTCACAAACATCCATATGCACATACATACATCTATGCATACATGAACCCTGAAAACATAATACTCCTTTTTTGGGCAGTCGTGTAAAAACATCGCTAATTTCTCTGCATTTCTACAGATTGCGATGTAAATTCACATTCACAATTTCTTAAAAACTACAACTGGCTCTCATTGGCTCGTGTAATTACTATTGAAAAGCCATCAACGCGAATAACTTACTGAAACATGCTGCACAAAAAATAGTTGTCGACAAGATAAATTAGGTACCGAACGAAATATACATTTTACACGGAAATTAAATTGCCATTTCAAATCGAGAGCGAGCGTGCAAAATATAAAATAAACTAAATGATATATTGCTATTTATTTCGCCAACCAACTTTGGTATCTGGTGGTAGCCTCATAAATCGCACCAGCTTAGCACCGAGCCATGTTAGCACGATTTTAATATATTATATTTATAGACTTTAAAAAATGTGTCTGTAAATTATATTTACTGTTTGCTGTGCGCGACTGTACTTATTATGTTTGTAGTAACCTTTTAATCTTTGCTGATCTTGCCTCCGTTTAGAAATTAAATGAAAATGTTGGTCTACCATAAAAGTTGCTGACTAATTTATTTATTTAAACCTTGCCTTAACGTCATCAACCTGAATATCTAAACACGTTAGACTTTCTCAAAATAAACCGTCTGAATCTTTTATTTTAAATCCTTAGCCGTTTATTTTAAATAACGTTGTTATAAAGTGTGAGATTATTAGAAAGAATATATAATGAGCATAAGGCTTATTATATTAAAAACTACAAAAGTCTGGTTAAACAAAGAACCACCTAGTTCAGCAATATTAACATTTGCATACTAAATATTTTCAAATCCGTCCTCAAATAATCTTTTAAGTCGAGTCATATTTCGTATTCATGAAAATTTTTGTTGAGCTGATATTTTTCAAGCTCTGCCGATGACACAAAACATAATATTTTTACACCGGAGCTAAAATAACAGTGGAATATAAGAAAATCCTGTTTTTATGTGGTCTAAGTATTGAGCGAGCGCGGTATAAAGTTATGTCGGTACAAGTGGTGTCGTAAATTTATACGTGTGTTTTAATTTGGTCTTAAATTTAAAAAAAAATATATGTGTAGTAATTTTATACACATGCGTGTTGATACGTATAAAATGATATATAAGCATGATTATGATCGCTATTAGGTTTTACGTATATCAGATAAAGCGGAAACTGCAATTGAACGCGCAGATTATTATTTTACCCCGAGGTTTTTCTAAAGCTATATTTGTTGTGTATCGCAGTTATATTGTGGTAAAGTCTACCAAATATTAAACCTATTTTAATTAAAATATTTCACTATTTACAAGATAGACGAGTCCCAAATTTTTAAAAACATTTGAACTATCAAAATAAAAAATCCTATGTAATTCAATTTTTCCCGTCTTTTATGTATGTGAAAGTTAAAGTGAACAGGCTTCTTCTGGGTAAGCTCATTCCATCGTCAACTTTGCCTCTGTCACCTGTGACCTAGACTAGTGTTAACAGCAAATCAATCTCTCTAAATAAAAAAAAATCAGAATGAACCAATAATTTTTAAGTTAAAGCTTTCCGATAACGAACCTATGTATATCTTAAAGAATTTCAGAAAAGCTTTTAACCCGTCGGACGCCTAGCTCCCTTTACGTAAAATGCAACACGGAACTCAACAGGGAACAGCAAGAGTACTGCGGGCGAGTTTAAACCGCTGCCTCCTATCGTTTGCGCCACAGGTCAGCCGTGGACCTCAGACGTGGATTCAGCGCATTATGGCGTTGACACGGGTCCGCGCTGCTTACTCGACGTTATATAAATGTTGCCTCTTACTTCTCATTATTGTCACTTTTTGCTTGCAAGCCGAATATTTTCATGACAGCTCTGTCAGTTTATAAAATTGTCTGAAGATTTTTTTTTGCATAAATCAGTTTGTTCAGCGCAGTGATACTTAGGCTTTTAATAAGATTACTGTTTCTGGACATAAACATCTGATATTTATGTATTAATTTATTAAAAATACAGCTTTTTTTGCCTTCACATCATAATCAGTTTTCCATTCACATTGTTGTTAATAGGCTAGTCAATATCCTAGAATATCAAAGTAATTGCAGGCAAAGATCCTTAAAAAGTGGTGTACATTTAAAATAAATCTTTATGAGAGCTTTGCGATGATATTAGTGGATACTAGGCTCGTCGAGTCGATGCTCCAAATTCTTGAACATCGACACCAAGTTGCTAGCCTGTCGGTTTTCTGTCGCTTGTATTTTGGAAAGCCACATCCACCCATCATCCTTCTAGTGCCATTTATGTTCCAGGGCCGCGGTGACTCGAACAAATACCGCAACCACAGAAATCATAATAATAAGGCAAAAGATTTCTGTGGCCGCAACCCTTGCAAAAGGTAGCATAACTATATTCACTCCCTGAAAAAACAATCTTTAAGAACACGTTAAATATATTCGACTTTCTGACTCAAACTAGCCTGACATGCAGCTCTAATTTTATAGATATGTCTCTTTTAGTTTTGTTTTACAGCTTCTTCTTAGCGTTTTATCACTGTCAGCTTTTTACGATGTTTTTATTACTTTAAATGTAAACTTTTCACTAGGGATAAACCTTATAGGTGCGTTATATAGTGTCAGGTTATAAAATATGTACTAGCTCACCTTTTGAAGTCACCGGGGTCTTGGAACGCAGAAGGCATTAAGAGAAACACGGATCGGTTACTATCAGTAAGAACTTGACCCTCCTGCTACTCCACCAGAGCGGAAGAAGTCATTTGATGATTTCCCACACATAGAAAAAAAATCGGACTTCTAAACAAAAAAGTTGGTTTTGAAAATACGAAGAAACAACCAAAACACCGACTTCCGAAATTAAAGTTATTTTATACTTTTTTTGTTCACAATTCAGTTGTTTCTTTTTTTTGTAAAAAAATTCTTTTATTTTTCACTTTACGTTTGCTCTTCCAAACCATCGTATACAATTTTATTTTTCTGTTTTTCATCTATAAGAGTGAATGAGAACGTCATCAATGTAGTCGAAGCCACGTATTATTAAGGATAACTCAAATACCAGTCGTCAGATCTCAATCAACGTTTAAATGGGACCACACGACAAGCACGACGTTTCGAATACAAAATCGAGTCACCCAGTACAAAATTATGAGGTAACACACACAAAAAAAAATACAGTCGACTTGAGAACTTCCTCCTTTTTTGCAAGTTGGTTAATAAGATAGGTACGACTAAGCAACAGCGAATTTGGGGCTTTTCTACCACAGTCTTGTCCAACCACAACTAACGAATAAACCTTATAGGTTTATTATATATGGTGTTAGGTTATAAAATGTTGTTCTGGCTAACTTTTGGGGTCAGCGTCCAATCTAACAGAATATTGCAGAATATCATTTTTTATTCAGAATTGCACTCTGGCGTTCACAATTCAATTTAGTCTATTTTTTTCCTGGAAGTTATAGTGACGTTAGCAGGGAAGCAATATTTTTAATAATAAATTAGAAACCCTAACTTATGTATAGAGTACACACAAATACATCTATACTAATATTATAAAGAGGAAAGATTTGTATTTTTGTATGTAACGAATAAACTCAAAAACTACTGAACCGATTTCAAAAATTCTTTCACCATTGGAAAGCTACATTCACCTTGAGTAATATAGTTTATATTTTATCCCCGTATTCCCACAGAAACAGGAACTACGTGGGTAAAACCGCGGGGCGCTGTCAAAAATAAAAAGACTTAATATCTCAACACCGGGTAATTGCAGTTGTTGATTCTTGTAGACTTATTATAAAAGCATTTACTCTTGGTTTTATGTATTTATTTATTTATTGTTAAAGCACTTCAACGAGCTACTCTAAAACATACAGTAGAGTTTTAGGTATAGTAAATTCGTTACTTATAGAAGTGCTATAATAAAATGTAATGAAAATATGTTAGATAGTGTTATTTGAACGATTTACTAGTTAGAAAATTAAAGTTAAAACGCAAACTCAAAGAACCTTGTCGCAAACTGGGCCCCTGGTGTACACAAATGAATTATGTTGCAGTGTGAAGTACTAGCCGTGTAAAACTATAACATTAATATTTCAACGTACGAACGTGTGTGCGAAGAAAGATATAGTTAATTAAAGCTCGTCAGAAACTGACTCTTCATCGGAACTGTCAAACATTACAAAAATGTTTTTTATCTGGTCGCTTGGTGACTTGGGAAGTTGTTTTTGGTGTTTTGCATAACCTCAGTACCAAATAACCGTTAGAATGTGTACGCAGCATCCAAATGTACGGGCACCACTTTTACATGTACAATAGTATGCTTTGATAGAATCTCTTCCTTCCACATTTTTGCCAACCAATATATAAATGTAATATTTTGTTTTATTTATGTGTCGTGATGGAGAAATAATGGATCAGTGATGTGCAGTTCATATGATGTAAAGTCAATGCGGGTTATGTCTGTACATAGCTCAATTGTAAACTAACCGTCGGTAGAAATATGCTCGCCATAAAAGCATTTTACTTCATTTAGTTGATAACGTCCTAGAGCTATTAGATGCAGGTCTTGCGTCTGCGTTGCGTCTGCACTTGCGTCACAAGAACAACAGCGCATATTTTTATTTAACCCTTTCGAGGTGACCCCGTACCGGAGGCTGGCTAGCTCCCTCAGGTACAACCGCCGCTCGCATATCTTCCCCTCCAGGCGACCTATTATGACGTCTTAAATCCATCATGATTTCTGTGTCAGAGAGAGACGGAGTTACAAAAAACGAATAGCACTATCTCTTTCCCTCACACGAAGCATTGGCACTTCGTAATACGGCCACTAGACGGACTCCAAAAGCATTTAAATCGCATTCTTGAATTCTTCTTGCCATGATAGCATAACACGCGCTCAGAGTCTTAGCCAAACAAAAAAATTATTGTCTGTTACCACCATCAACCACGAGGAGGTGCTCTGGATGCAAGAAGATACATTCAAATAGAGATTTTAAAATTAAACTCATAGTGTAACTTGTATTAGAGTATAACTTTAAGTTTCATTTTACGGTTCCTCGCACATACAATAAGAGATAGAAACCTTTATATTATTGATGTACACATCATATTCGGTAGAATATGATGTGTACATCAATAATCACTTAATGTTATCAATGTTCACTTATGCTAGTTGGTAAACTAGCATAAGTGAACATATTGTACAAGTGGGGCCCAAATAGCTTAGAATTTGGGACAAGGTTCTTTCTTTTATACAAATACATGCATGTTGAAAGCAGTATTAGTATTAACAAATTACTATATTATTAGTATTATATAGTAATTTGTAATTATTTCTTTCCTAAAAAATATATATTTTGCATTTTATTTATTGCTTGCACCTACACCTACCGCAGTGTTGTATTTTTTAACCCAAAAGTTGACTGGTAGAGAATGCCTTGTTGCATTAAGTCCGCCCATGTACCACTATTGTACATAAAGTTTAAATAAATAAAGTAACCAATGAGATTCAATCACACAGATATATCTTAAATAATATAAATGCGCATTTCACATAAAATCGTCATCAGAACGAAAAATTGATGGAACAGCTGCGAAAATATTCTGAACAATGCTATATATTCATCAATTAGGTTCATTACTGAAAAAGTCATTCATACATAAAGATAAAACGTCCAGCAGATGCAGATAGGTAGAGCCAGCCATTATTAACGGGTGACTTCTCTTCGTAGAGTCACGGTAGAACTGCACGGCGCATAGAGCTGTATAGAGCTCACTGCGCTAACCCGTATTACTGCCACCTGACGTCATAGAGCGTTTTCTATGCCTTTAGGCAGCAATGAGCAGTGGTTGCCGAGTGGTAATGACCTCGACTTACGAACTGTAGTTCGCGGGTCAAACCCAGCCAGACGCATTACTTTGTGTAATTATCATCACCACTGCTCTCAAAACGGTGAAGGAAAATATCGTGAGGAAACCGGCATGTCCTAGAACCAAAAATTCGAAGACATGTGACATTCACCAACCCGCACTGGGCCCGCGTGGTGGATTACGGCCCATTCCCTCTCTTAAAGAGGAGGCCTGTGTCCCAGCGGTGGGAACGTTAAAAGGCTGATTATGCTTATGCTTTGCCTTTATGTCTATCAACAGAATGAACAGAATACGTTTTGTATGTAACCTGCAGATTTATTGGTCAAAAGTTATGAAATGTATTTACAGGCACTAATTTAACTAGACCAAATAAACAGAAATTAATTCGTAAGAAGAATACAATAGTTAACATTTATTTGATGCCGATACAACACTACAGTTACTAGAAAGTATCAAAAGTATAATATAAAGCTGAAGAGTTTGTTTGTTTGCTTAAACTAATCTCAGGAACTACTGGTCTGATTTGAAAAATTGTTTCAGTATTAGATAGCCCATTTATCACGCTAATAGGAGCGGAGCAGTCATGAAAAATGTGACACAAACGAAGTTACGTGGGTCAGCTAGTTATAATATAACAGTATAATGATACACTAAAACTGCGCTGAGCATGAATGTGCCTATATCGAAAAGATTTTTTTAAGAATGGGAGGGCCGCGTTTCACGGTTGTGGTTCGCGGTAACCAGGGCCGCGGTGACTTCTTCCAACAAATTCCCACGACCACATTGGATTTGGATCTGTATTGTTACTGTGTACCGATGATTTAACAGTTGTATGAGTAACAGTAATGACCTATTGAACTGCGACGCTGGGTGTCTGACGCCCAGCAAACGCTGAGATGGTAACCCTTTCTATGATGTGGAATTTGAAAAATAAATAGTCACTGCAACCCTGGAACGCAAAGAGCATTAGGAGGAACACAGATGGGTTTTAGTCAGTAAGAGACTGATACTCCCTTACGCTTCATCCAGAGTGGAAATTATCATTTGATGATTTCCCATCCATAAAAAGGTGCCACTAACTACCGAGCAACAGTGACTTTGTTGTTTTTCTACCACAGCCTTGTATAACCACTCAGACAGTTCCTCACAAACCTAAACACAGCCTTAACGAGAGAAACACAAGAAACACATAAAAAAATCAACGCGTGTCCGAATCGTAACGGGTTTGACATAGGTCGTACATGACAGCCACCGTGACGTCACAAAAACCTTTAAGAACCAGGATTTGAGCGACTTTCGGATGTGGACTGACGGCTTGCATGCTACCACTTGTGAAGTTAATGGCTCGTAATGGAATATTCCTGTTTTTGTTGACCGGCTTCTTGGGAATACTAACCTGTTGTTAGAAAAAAAAAAATAAGAAGCTACTCCTCGTAACTTTCTTTTAAGGGCGCCAGATTATGTCTGTTTCAAAATTGTAGCCATTTCAATTCTAGAAATGAATGCAATTTTACCCGACCAATGTGGAAAGGAAGGTAATGTTTTTATGCATGCGTGTGTGTCAAAATTCATTTTCAATAGAAGGTGCTGGTAAAGCTAGCGCCATAGGGTCAGTGCCTGCTAGGGTTGCGGAATTTGTTCGAAAGAGTCAACGCGGCCCTGGAACGCAAAGGGCACTAGAAGGATCACAGGTGGGTTTTAGTCAGTAAGAGTCTGACACTCCTTTTCGTTCAGTCCAGCATGCTGAAGCTAAATTTTACTAAGTTAAGATTGTGTAAAAGATCTGTATTGTAGTGTAGGTATGTATGTACTGATTGATCGATTCGATTCGGAATGAAAAATAACTTAATTATTTTTCTCATTCACTTGAAACGTTTGTTATCCCCAAACTTTCACCTTAAAATTTTAACGATTCCCGAAATAGTCGAAAGAACGGCCATTACAGAAACAAACTAAATCGTTCGAAGTCGTTTCAGTACGTTTTCATTACCTCTTGTGGGGAGAAAGGGAGGATTCGATTCTGTCTGTTATTGGCTCTTAATGATTCTTTTAATATACGTGTAGGTATCTCTGGGGGGCGGTGAGAAGTGGGTTTATTTTGGTATCAAAGGAGATGTTCGATTTTGGGCTAGCACTACATAGGTAGATAAAACGAAGAAAAAATAATAGATTCCCACAATAATACAATTAAATTAATTGGAATAAAAGTACAGGTATAATTTTTTTTTTGTGAGGTATCCCTTTTTTAAGGTATCCGTGACAGTGGTTATGACGTTTAATTGACAACTTTGACAGTTCTAAGTTTCGTTTCCGTTTAACTTCGAATCATCGTGTTCGTAACTGGCGTTACTTGCGCCTCATAACACCAATGTAACTAATCTAGCTGCAATAATAAAAAAAAATAGTAATCAAGTAGTGTGTTCGGAATTCGTGTTTTGTTTTTTCTCTCAGTTATAAGGTGACACACAACACATCAATGAAATGTCACTGTTAAAATCACATTTCGCTTATTGCTGACCACTATATTTATTAGTAGTTATGTTGTTCTCCTTGACCG
The DNA here is from genome assembly GCA_905332915.2 of Hecatera dysodea. Taxonomy (NCBI): domain Eukaryota; kingdom Metazoa; phylum Arthropoda; class Insecta; order Lepidoptera; family Noctuidae; genus Hecatera; species Hecatera dysodea. The sequence continues at coordinate 20,721,486 of HG995296.1, read as the reverse complement.
AGTTAAATTGGATGTACATAAAAACGAAGCCAAAATATAGGAAATTAACATAAAAAACTTAATATTACTAAAAATTAAAATTAAAGGAAATTAACTATACTGTATAGTGATATTTACATTAAGTGTACATATGTAGTGCTGGCCCAAGCTCCATACATTTCTGGAACATCTCCTTTATGTGGTTCTTTTTAAATCATCTTGCATCACTCACTTTAAGAAATTAACATTTCTACACTGTTTCATGTAATTTGGTACAGTAAAAGTATTATTTCAAGATGTATTCTGGGCGTCAGTAATCAATTATAATTCTGATTTCCAATAAGATGAAATGCAAATTAGGTCTCACTGATATACGTGTATAAATCTGAAAATGTATCTTTCTATAAGCGCGAGTCTCCATTTCCTATAGCTGACATAAAAATAAAGACTTAATCTGACATAGACCCTACTCAATACTGTAACATCTTTCACACAGTGTAATTCTACCTTTGATCATCATCTGTCTAGCCTTTACCCAACTATGTATATTGGAGTCGACTTCCGGATTCAGCTGGATACCAGTATTTTACATGTAGCGGCTGCCTCCACAAACCATTAACACGCTACTTCTCGACAAGACTGGTGTCAGATGTTGTGGCTTCTGACTAAGGATGAGCGTTGAATTAACGAACTAGTTGAATCAACCGTTAATCTCCGTCAACGTTATAAACGTTAACTGTTTATGAATCAACTAGTTGAATGACCAGACGAATTTGGTTTCTTCCCCTTTACTGCGTATGTTTGTGGGTAGTTGTACACAAATAACCAACGGCGGCAGTGTATAAAAGGGGGGTGCCTTGTACTAATTTCTCTTATTGCCCGGTTGAGCAGTAACCAGCCTTAATGTGCTGAACTGCGAGTAGTCCATTCAAAAAAAAAAAAAAAAAAAAACTAATTTCTCAGTCGCAACTCAACGGTCAGCGAGTCAACACGTCCCCTGAGGATGCCTCGTGGAGAGGCGAAACACGTGTCGGTAATGGTGTTGGGTTTTGCATTGCCTTCCTGCATGTGCTTAAAATCCTTGCATTTGCCCAGTAATCTTGCATGTGCATAATATAGCGGGCGGGAGGGAGGTGCATACCTGCAACCCACTAATATTCGCGGAAATTAAAACTAGATATATTGTTTTCATTTTCAAATTTAAGATGGATTTCCGCAAAGTAACGCCTGACTCAATCAATTAAAGTTTATGAATTTAACTCGTGCGTCTCGTTCAATAATCGTTAACGCAAACGCAACTAACTGAGCAAATTAAAAAACTAAAGTTGAAAATAACGTTATAGATTGCGAGTGACGGCCATGTCATACAATTTGAACTCTAAGTAACGTGTAGCAGAGTTGATTTAATTTAAGTTAAAAAACGAAATATTTATTTTAAGGATAGTTTTAAGGACCTTTCAACGAATTAACGGTTTACATTGCAAGTTGACATTAGTAGTGAGTTAAGTCGTTGACGAATTAAACTAGTTGTTTTACAAGTTGACAAACGTAAATCAACGCTAACGTTGCGTTAACAGGAAAACCGTCAGCAACCCATCACTACTTCTGACAATCCGTATCGACTGCCAAACATCTACAAGTGACAGCCGAGACCAATGACTTAGCGTGCTTTTGTAGGCACAGAAGAGTCTCGGTAGGTTGCGATGGTCACCCATCCACAGAACAACCTTGGCAAGTGTTTCCTTTGATCATCATCATCTGCCTAGCATTTTCTCAACTATATTGGAGTTGGCTTTCAGTCATACCGGATTCAGCTGAATACCAGTATTTACCTCTACAATTCAATAACTGGGGAACACGGTACTTCTTGGCAAAGCTGGTGTCAGATTTTCAATCACAACAATCTGTAACGACTGCCAAAGAACTACAAATGACAGCCGGGACCAAAGGCTTAACGGGCTTTCCGCAGCATGGAGGCAAATCCGTATGTTAAGATAGTCACCCATCCACAGACCAACCTTGCCAAGCGTTGCTTAACCTTGAAGATCGATCCGTGCGGCTGTTATCCTTTAGCCACGAGTAAGCTTTGATACAAACAAAAATTCTAATTCTGACACAAAATTTGCTTATAAATGATAAATTATATTTATTTTGTAAGTAGGTTAAAAATAACACTTTTACACGTCCAATATGTCTTGTCATTTTAAGCTAGATGAAGCCGGTGTTTCCTAGGCGACTACCCTGAGAAGAAACACCGAAACAAACTCAGAGGTCAAAGTCTCTTTTAAAGTCCATACAACCCGTACTGGTCAAATCATATGAGAACCATGTAGGTTAATGTCTGAGGTAGCCTTTTGAGGAAAGTGCCATACATATTTCAGCTTAAAGCTGTATCTTCCCATAACAATCACAATGTTCCTTCACAAAATAATTGCAACACACAAATATGCTAGATTGCCTTCAATTAGTAGGGCTATCAAAACAGGCGTTATTTAACAGTAAATTCCTAATAACCCGCGGCATTTGTTTACACAATTAGACCGTAATATCGTGTGAAATATCATTGTTTACGCACCTGGCCGGTATTTTGGAGCAAATTGAGCGTGAAGCATTTGGGATTAGCATTGCAACTTACTGAGCTTATTTAGGATAGTTTTGGACAGGTAATACTCTGCCTTCCTTAATAATAATAATGTGAAATTAAGTAAAATATGAATACCAAATAACTGATATATTTTATTGCTACATTCGAGCTTGTTTAATGGTGGACAAACGGTACGGCTCTTGCCTACTTAGATAACTGACAAATATTTTATTACTGCAACGTAACTATCAGCACCCCGCGGTTTCACCCGCATAGTTCCCGTTTCCGTGGCAATACGGAGATAAAATATGCCTATGACACTCCACAATAACGTAGCTTTCTATTGGCGAAATAATTTTGAAAATCGGTTCAGTTGATCCAGAGATTACCCTTTACAACCTCATAAACTCACAAACGTTACCTCTTTTTAATATCAGTATAGATATCGAGATATTATAGGTATTCTAGTAACGATTTTTTACAATCTATTCTAAAATTGTCCGGTGACTTCTATACAATAACGTCTTCATCATCAAGCTTATAAATGCCACTTTAAACTACCATATCACCCAACATCTCTGCAGAAATTCACGAAAAATATCCCCAACATTGAAATGAGGTAGCGTAATTATTTTACGACTATGTCGAGAATATACCGTGCAAGTATATTGCCGTATCATACATCGGCTGCCGTCCTCCAACGCAAATAAAATTATCTCCTATATATTCGGTGATAATGTGTAATTTTCAATAATACGAAAATCAATACGAGCTATGTCGGCTATATTACGTCACTAATTGAGTCCCGTCCGTCCATTGGCTGCTTGCCAACAGTTCAGCTTTTCACTTCAACGGGATTATGCGGTTCTCTATATTGAATTCGATTGGTGTTTTGTTTCCCAGTTTTCGAGTTAGAAGTGAATTCGGTTGGCTCTTGTGGACTTTGATCTGAAATAGGCGTTTTAAATGTTTTGTTGCTATGCAATTTTTTTACGTTGATTGTGATTTTTCGTGTTCAGTTTTTGTGTTGAATGTTAGTAAAGGAAAGTTAAATTTAAAAGGTGATATTGGGTTTGCCTTGGTAGCAACAACCCTTAATATTTCTTGGTCTCTAGTCATCGTCATTCGTTTGCCTTGGTTTTCCTCCACTGCACTTAGATATGCTTGTCTAGGAAACTATATTATACCCCAAGAATTGTTATGAATGCAAAATAACTCTATCAGAATGGATAGGAAAGCTAACCTATGGTGAGGCTGAATCACTTCTACAACAGACACACTAACACTATACTAACACAATACTCCACCCAAACACACAACCTCACACACACACACACCCTCACACACACTCATTACACACACCCATTCATTCAATTCACCTTGTTTTTGATTATTTACTCGTATTGTATAGTTTACACTTCTTGTTGTTGAAGGAAAGGAGTCTCCTAATACAGGCATCTTTTGCTTAAAAGGAGGCTCCAATCTCAAATTTGTTGAACTTTTAGGGTTATCAAATAAACTATTGTTATTATAAAATATTATTACTATTACTATATGAAATCTTACTATAGTCTTTGACGTTACCGAAAAAAAGTATGCAAGAAACAAATCCGTCCAGAAGCGACATTACTCAAGAATTTTGCGCACCACCCATCCAGAGCGTGAAGTCAGCGTTTTTAAATTCACGGCCTACCTCGGATTAAGCCGAAGACGAGATATCTTCATTGTGTTTTATTGTAGCCTTCTCTGAGGTTTTGACGGTATATAATTTAAATTATTCCATTATAAAGACGGCCGCTCCTCTTCAGATGGGCTTCGAGTAATAATGTCGTCGGCTTTATCTTTTCTGGTTGGCTTCTGAACTTTAGTTCTGGATTTAAATTTTCTATAAAAAATCCTACCGTGTCATCATCTGCCTAGCCTTTTCCCAACTACATTGGGGTCAGCCGACCCCCCAGTTAAGCGGGATTCAGCTGAATACCAGTATTTTACGTGAAGCGGCTGCCTACCAGACCTCCACAACCCATTAACTGGGGAACACGGTACTACTTGGCAAGACTGGTGTCAGATTTTCTGGTTTCTGACAATCCGTAACGACTGCCAAGGATCTCCAAATGACAGCCGGGACCAACGACTAACTTTCCGAGGCACAGAGAAGTCTCGTTATGTTAAGATGGTCACCCATTCACAGACTAACCTCGGCAAGCGTTGCTTAACCTAGAAGATCGACCCGTGCGGCTGTTATAATTCCTGTCCTATGCAGACCTAAAATATTATATTTAATAATATCTCGTTTTACTAAGTTGTACATTCCTTTAATTAAGTATCAAGTTAGATAAAGAGCCAGTCTATACTGTTAATATATTAACGTGCAAACATAAGTATGTGCACATATGTAGCTGTCATTTACCTGTGAGGATGCACAATGCACTAATTGACAGCTTACTTCATTTTCATTTAACCCTAGTTTCCACAGTGAGATGCTTACAAAATAGCAGTGCAGTTACTGTTGTCTATTTATCATACTTTTTTTTCATTGTACTCATCATCGTTCGAAGCCCGACTTTCCCTCTGCTGTCTTTCTTTGCTAAAACGCAGTTATGTTTTCACTTCTGTTAGTTTGAACATCTTGTACGCAATTTTTTATAATACGATAACTTCTGTTTTAATGACCACATAGTAAAAATATCACATTTTCCGCTCTACTAAAAGTAACTGACAAAACAAAGATTTTGAAGGCAATTATTTTCGCACATTTAATTTTTATTAGACCAACGGAATTTTCCGCTCCATAAATTGAGTTTTAAAATAAAACCTAGACATCTGCTCTCACCGTGGTGGACTTTTTGGCATAAAAAGATAAATCTGGGGTTTTGTTTGGAGAAAATGAGTGGTGTACTGCAGGGCAGTATTTTAGGTCCAAAGTTTATTAATGTCATCTATAAATTAATTGCTTTTTATCATCATTTAGTGTAGCAGAGCGCTATTGATGGAATAGTTAAAATTATGACACATACGTAAAGAACGTAAACACTGTCTTCCATAGTTAAAAATTGAGGGATTAACGTGCTATTAGCATTCGATTCTACCGAATGCTAATAACACGTTAATATTTGCCAAATACTTTCGACTTTAACATATAAAAATACAAGTGCAGCTTAAAAGTAATACCTAGTATTTATGTGTTTGCAAGTTGGCAATGCAGCAATTTGTTCCAATCCTATTACGGGGCCCAAATCAAGTCAAGTGTCGGCTTCAATTTTGAAACTGTGTTTATTATTCTCACTTTTAACAATAACAGGTTTTGATCGAGGGCGTGTTGCGATATCTTCGTTAATTGCTGCCGGATGGCATCGTGCCAGCTCCGCTCTGTAACAGCGTGAAGATACCGAACAATATTTTTATTGTTTTAAATTTTTAAAATGCTGTTACACTAATATGGGTGTGGCTGTGGGTACCAGGATCTGTAGCTTTGATATTCTTTGTGTTTTATTCGTTTGGCCTATGTTTTTGTACGTCTTTATTTTTATTGTCATTGTTTTTGCGTTATTGTGAATTGACAATGGCGTTTGCTTTAAAAGAAATTGTAAGAATTATTTTCGTTTCTGATAGATTGCTATGCGAACAAAAAGCCTTTTTTTTGGATGGGATATTATCAAAAGAATTCCCCGCTCTAGGAAGAGCGGAAGGGAGTGTCAAACTCTTACTGACTAAAACCCACCCGTGTTCCTCCTAGTACCCTTTGCGTGCCAGGGCCGCAGTGACTCTTTCGAACAAATTCCGCAACGCTGGCAGGCACTGACCCTGTGGGACCCCGTTTTCTTTGCTTGCATCTCTTTCGAGCCTGGTTGTTATCAGACGGCGAGCCATAATCTTCTACCTGTCAGCAGATATTCATAGCGGTCGATTGTAATTAATTTTCCCAGAAATTCTCCAATATCATTTACAGCCTCTTCACAATTGGAAACAAACTCCTAAACACCATTAATGTTAATATACCTTAATGTATGTTGGTCGCAATGATATCCTCTGAGGGAAACAGAAACTCAAACACATTGATTACTGAACGAGTAAAGTGAAACAGCTATTAGCTTCCTAATTGAATCTGTTATAGTCGCTACTTTAACTTTTGCTATGAAAACATTGATATGGGCGAAAGCTAATACGGTAAACCCAGATTTGTAGATAAAACGTTACGACGATTGAGAATTGGACTGTCACAAGTTATAAAATTATATTGGACTGTATTGAGTGAATTTGCAATTTATTTTGTCGTAAATTTAATTTTATAATTTAGAGTCGATTGTTTTGCTCGTTAGCTATTGCTGATATTTATTCAAATTCCAAGTTGCTGAAATTGTTTGTAGTATACAATAAATTTTAGTAGTATTTCTATTCGTCTTTACTTATGTTTAAACAAGAACGAATCAACATTTTTATTCTTATCATTTTATTACATCTATCTAGTTATTATTTTATGTTATCTCTTCCTCTTAAAATCGACGCACCATTGCCGAGGTACATAAATCTCGCCCACTGCTGGAAACAGCGGGCGTACCATGACGTCTTAAAACGTGAGTCTTCCGAGCGAGAAAAAGGGATGGAGCTATATAGGGTGTGTAACTCTATCCCTCTTTCTCGCTCGGAAGACTCACGTTTTAACACCTCATGGTACTCCCGCAGATCTCCCTCAAACTTTGTCCTCATCGAACTATCATATTATGTTTTTCAAACTTAGCGGATTTCTACAAAAATCTCATACTGACTATAACCGCCAACCAACCTTACTTCCACCGATGACAAACACGTCAAAAAATTACCTTCAATTTAAAGGCAGGCATGCTTTAACCCAAAAACTCTCTTTCTCATACTTTATCCCTACTGTGAGTTTTATAGCTTCTCGTTGCTAACTTTTGATAGCGGTTATAAACGTTACGATAACGTAACGTAACGTGGCACACTCAGCGAAACGATGCTGGATGAGCGTATCTCTTTATTTGGCAGTTTGTCTTAAAAACGTATTATTTTAGTATGAAGGTGTAATCATTTCTAGTATTTCATGGTGATGGTCTGTGGCGCGGGTTTACGGTGGAAACTTCGTCGATAATGTTTGGGTGTTGGATCGTTAGTGCTTTTATGCTTCGGTTGTGTTTTTTCTGCTACGTTGAGTTTTGTAGGTATTGTTTTGTTTTGGAAGGAAATTGTGTGCAGTGTAAAGGAATTTGGTAACTTTTGTAGCTGTCTGTACCGTAAAAAAGTCTAATTTACAAAAATGTTGACATGTATGAAGATAATAATCTTGAAGAAACGCAACCTGTGTTCATTTGTTTTTTCTACTTTTGACACGTTTTCAACGGGAATGTGACAAAACGGGAAGTAGCTGTGTTATTGTGTTTTGCACTCATGAATACAACTGTTTCATATATTTCTAGAACACGGTTTTAGAAAGATTTACTTAGCCCTTTTTGGCTTTTAAGCATAGATTAACGTTATTTTACAATTTTCTTACAAATAAAGACACACTTAGACTTAAGAAGCGTCTAGATTCAAGTCACAATATGATCCCGATGAGAATAAATGTAAAAAAAACTTGGCAAAATGAAGGAAAACTCTATTTTGCCCTCTGATCAATACCAATATTGATACAAAGACATTGTAGCGCATAAAAAAAATCTAAAATTAAAACAGACGAAAAGTACCTTAGTAGCTTTTAGCTGAATTCCAATTTTCTTAATGCATAATATTTATAATTGAGTTTTCAATTAAAATCCAGTTGCCGTACACGCTAAAATCTATTTAAACGAAGTTCTCATTGGTATAAACAAATCTTGTTAACTCAAAACTCTGAAACCGCCAGATCTGCTTACCTTACTTTAATTACGAACAAAAGACCGGAATTTTAACACCAGCGGATATACTGAACTCCTGAAATTAATTTAGAAGTCATTTCAATGGCTTAATTATTTTCAGTGAACTTTGGTGAAATTATTTTGTTGGTTACCTGCTGCCCTCTGGTGGTGAAGTTGTGTAATAAATCTGTAACTTGATTATGTAAAAAGCGAAGTATAAACAGTTGGAAGTGATGGCGCGACCTAACTTAGACCGGTTGTGTGGCGGAGTTTCGGGAATATTTTTAATGGAATCCTAAAACTTTCTAACTGAAATTATGAAAAATAAGCTTTTGGAAAATGACTAAAGCTGTAGTCAGTCATATCAATGCTTAAACTCTTGAAATCACTGTTCATTTTTCAATTTTTTTTTTATTTGTCATGCTTTTTTGTATTATTTATGCAAACCATAGGTTTATCATCTTCTATTTTTCTTTTTTCTGAAACATAGGCACAGACCATTCTCCCATTTTTAAGGAGATTTTGCATAAGTGTCTCGGTTGAAATCACTGCTAATTTACTGTCATTTTTTCGTCTTTTTTTTGCCATGATGTTTTGTGCTATCTGCATGTGACCTTCTGCGTTTGTATTTTCTGAAGTATAGATATTCTCCTATTTTAAGGATAATTCGTATAAGTCGCAAACAATAAAATCACTCTAATTCGTCTACATTTTAACCAGTTACATATAGATTTTCGTACAAATGATCATGCGACTTGAATTTTTAAGTACGAGAATTAGCCCTTTGTCCAAACCATGACAGTGTAATTTTCCACCCCTCATTGTTCATTTACATTCTGAGACCTCTTGATACAGGTCGTGGTCTGTGTTATGTGAGAACGACAATCTATACGGGACGCAAAACATGATCTTTCTGTTTTATAGCTGCCTCCAGTAACAATAATACAGTAATTTTCCTGAAGAGCCCCGCGACATGACCTAGATCGTACAAAAACATCGTACCGAGCCAAAATTACAACAACATCTCCTAACTATGGCTAATATCGCCAATCGATATGAGAACAGGATATAAAAGCACTTTCAGATAAATAAACAACGGGTATTGGGTTTTATCAACTTTACCCGGGTGGAGTGGGGAAAGATAAATACGATTCAGATGAATTTGAATCTTTAAATGTTTTGTATTGTCCTCTTTTGTTTGGTTTTTTTTCTAGTTATGATGATCTGGGAGAGGCGGTATATTATAAGTCCAGTCCAGTCCAGTCACTGGTGTTAATTTAAAAATAAAGTATTTCAAAGTATACCACATTAATTGATATACAGACAACCTATGTAATCTTGGTCTTAGCTTTCAGACATGCAAATCAAAAATAAGATCTTAACCATCAATGTGCCCATAAATTTAAGATTTCAGGTAAAAGATTGGTGCAACTATTTTAGTGTAGAAAAAAATACCACCAGTTATACATATATCACAGTTATATTCATAAGAAGAGAATAGAAATACCCATTGAAATCAGAACACCTTAAAAATTAATATGAATAGGAACTCAGACAATTATAGGGTGTAAAAATGGTTCTCTTATCGCTTAAAGTAATCTTGTGTGTACAAAGATTGGATAGATTCTAGAAGGAGAAAAGATAAATTAGCAGTTCCTGCAGCACTAATAACATTTAACAATACAACAAGTAACACGATTTTTTAATGTTATTTACCATAATTAATATTAGCAATTAAACTAAACTGACTAAAACTTAAAATATAAACTAAACCCAATGGCATGGCATGTGGCTATCATATGAAAAAATACCGGACAGCATGTCTTTATTTCCATGGAAGATGGGTAGGCCTTTAGTGTGGGTCGCAACCTGTGTAGATACTCTTGCGCCATCCCATCTTCCTAGTCCATAACGTTGTGCTGGCGCTGCCACTGCGGCTGCGGAGACACCTCAAATAGCGTAAACATAGTAACCTTATTGGTAACTATATTTTCGAGCCGTTTCGGGTTGTAACCCTCGAACCGTCGGGGCCCTTGTGCTCACAGCCTTTACAAAGAAATATCGAAACGGCTAGTTGACACTCCCCGTGACCCAAGAGCTGGCTTTTACTTTGGCCAGAGGTAAAGCATTGCCATTCAATGTGGCTATGCAGTTTTTTGGGCACATTACGAGATGACAGCGTTGAGCATAAATTTTTTGATGCTATCTTTTAGTTTGTAGTAACAAGTTAAATGAGACAAAGTCCAATTTATGATGTGGTTATTGTTACATTGGCTGATTGGCTATCGTGGCTAGAATCCCCAAGTCCCCAAGCTTGTCGCCTCAAGCTGGAGTTGGGGTTTGTCCGTTAACGATACTAAATGCTTTAATTTGATTAATTTAATCGATGACAGATTCTGTCACGAGCAGTAATTGTGTTAAAACGCCTCAAAAATGAACCATAACAATGTAAACTAACTACATTACCCAGTTCTATTGATTTACTTTCGTTGCCAAATAATACGAGAAATCTAAAAAGAATTTAAATAAATATAAGTGAAAATCAATTAAAGCAAGCTTTCATGTTCTATATTGATACCAGTTGTCAATTCATATCCATTGGGCCCAAACACGATATATATTTTAATAATATATATTTTTTAAAATCCAAATTCAAATAACACAAACCTGACATTTGACTTTACACGTGTCGAACAGAACAACTTACAAACAGCTAACATGCAACGAACATAAATAAAAACTGAATATTACACGAGGAAATCCTCCATGATTACAGCACACGTTTGCATACAACAATTGTAGCAGAAGTTGTGAAAACAAAGCTTGATCCCCATTTAAACAGTGTTTCGCGTGCAAATATCGAAAGTTCGAGATTTCATTTCCTGTTGGAACGATGGGTGCTTTTCATAACTCGTTATAGTGTCCGGTATTGTCCGTGCGTGCTCGGGAAACATCGGGGAAGTTCGGCGTTTAGCGTGGAATTGGGGGGTTAATTAGAAAAAGATTGCTTAAATGCTTAGTATTTACGTTTAAAAGATTTTGTAATTTGTTCGTGTTTGATGTTAATTTAAAAGTCACAACTCAACTCATTTATATCAGATTGACTCTTCATCATCTTTCTGCCCTTATCCCATGTTACTTGGGGTCGGCGCAACACGGTTCTTTCTTCCATTCTTTCACATCACTCCTCACACAATCCATTCATCGTTTCTTTGGCCTACCTCTCCCTTTTCATCCATCAGTTTGACTCTTAAAAGGAACTTTTCACTTTTACGTCGATTTTGACGAGCAAAAAAAAATCTTAACAAAATCAAAGCAATATTTTGATGTGTCATTTTGTGGAAACTCGTGTTTAGCGGCGTCAATACTGACACAAGAAAAAATAACGAAGCAATATTTGTGTGGCAACTAAAAAAATCGTAACGCCATCTGTCCCGCCAGCAGTGAACTACTAACGTGTTTCTGCATCGCGGTATAAGAGTTTTCTGTGCGATTTGAACATATAGAATAGTCCCAATATCAACTATCGGGCCGTTGCCCACCGGACACAAACAACCGTCCAGTCAGTGGATCCTGCCTTTTCTATCGAGGTTTGTGGGTCTTAACACTCTGTTCCACATATATCTGAGTATCTATGCAGTTTTCCACCAAGTAATGACCTGGGAATAATGAGGTAGTTGACTAAAAAAGTCTAATTAGTCCGTCAGGTAGATTTCCAAAAATATAGGACACGTATTTTTTCTTTTTTACCTGAACAAAAAACGAAGACGATACGGTGCGTTGAAAACTCGTGTGACGTTACTTCGCACTACGATTATTACAATGCCGTGACGACACAACCCCCCCACTCATGGTCTTTGAAGCTTTTTATCTTCGTAATTTTTTATAGATTTGATAAAGCAAAAAGTACTTGTCCAATATTTTTCGATAATCTATCTGACGGACTAAATAGAATCATATTTTTATTCCTCAGGAAACATCCCTATTACGGTTGTTCTATCAGACCCCATTTATAAATATTACATTTCAAAATCCAACAAAAAATCATTTCCAACAAAAAAACTCTCCGCTTACCTTCCGATCAACATTAATTTCAGTAATAAAAGTGTTAAAAACTAATTAAATATTTTAATGAAACGATTCCATCGCTAAGTAAACGCTTTCCCTCTTATTACGATTGTTCAGTAAATTCCCGATTATGCCACCCACCCTGCCAAACCGGAAACTCCCGAAGGCCGGGCGGGAAGTTATCATCTACAGGGTAACACCTCGACAGATGTATATTATTAATTCCGTTTTTTTTTTTCGTTGCTTTTCATAAATTCCATCGAGTCCATTTTTCTTTTACTGTATTGGAATTTACCGCTGAGGCTAAATTAAATGGTATTTTTAGAAGGCTCTTTGAATGTTAATTGATTAACTTTTAAGCTTCTTACATTGAAGAAAACGCCATGACTGAGTGGGCTATCTTTTTTGGCTTTAAGGAAACAAAAATTTATTATATATTTTAATTACACTTAGCGTAAGTGTAATGAAAAATATTTAAGGTCATGTGACCTTTTAGACTTTTTTGTAAGACTGCTCTGAATTCTGGTTAAAGAACACATTTTCATTATAGAACATAGATATAGCCAACGCAATGAGCAAACCTTACGATCAGTGCTGTGAAGTATGATCTCATAAAACTGACTGACATTTAATATTTCATGGATATTATAAAGCTGTTTTTTTTGTTGAACGCGCTAATCCCAGGAACTACTGGTTCGGATTGAAAAATTATTCTAGTGTCAGATAGCCAATCGAAGAAGGCATTATAAGTTATATAATATCATGCTACAACCAAAAGAGCGGAGCATCAATGAAATATGTTTTTATAACAGAGTTCTGTTTTCTCTCCGTTATGTGAGGCGGACGAAGTTGCACGGGTTGGTTAGTTGTAGATATTTGTATCGCATCTTCTCTTTGGCGTCTCGATGGCAAATCATTTTCTTGAAATTAATTTAGCCCAGTACTCAGCTATAGAAAAACCATTCACAGAAACAGCCATAAGGTTTGACAGGTAGGCCAAGGAACATGATATTGATTAATGGAATCAAGAAGAACTCACAATGTAGGACACCTTTTTTTTTCAGTCCCGCGCCTGCGGTGGCCGGGAATCACTCTGCGATTCCATTCGCCCGGGAATGTAGGAACCCTAAGTATAACGTATTAGTGTTAATATACCACTGTATATTAACACTAATAAGTACCACTGTACTTTGCAACTGGGCTTAACTCAGGCGTACATATATGTCCCATGGTGCCTAGTGGCATAGCCTTGCTATGTCTCCCGCTTGATAAAAAGTACGTCGGAAGATTTTCCTCCGCTGTTATTTTTTTTATTAATTTCTTTGTGTGATCCAAGGCAGTTGAATTGTTGACCGAGGTAGACCTGAGAGCGGCGGTTAACAGGCTGAAGGCCAAAAATACCGCCCCAGGACCCGATGGCTTACCTGGGAAAGCCTGGGTCCTGGCCTCGGAGGCTCTCGGGCCTCGACTACGTGGGCTCCTAAGCGCATGCTTGGAGAGGGGCCAGTTCCCACGTCGCTGGAAGACGGGGAAACTGGTCCTCATTGCGAAGCCAGGGCGCCCTGCGGACTCTCCGTCCGCATACCGGCCCATCGTGCTGCTCGACGAGGTGGGCAAGCTCTTTGAAAGAGTCATTGCAAACCGCCTCGTCAAGCACTTGGTGAGAGTTATAAATAATAAATAATAATAAATTTATTTTCCCAAAAAACTTAGTTCTATGTTACAAAAACTGTTTAGCAGTACTTATTTACAAATAAATGGATTTAGCTTCTGTAGCCGAACTAGGTAATACCTGTATTTCGGTTAACAGTGCCATTCCCCCGAATATTTTTTTACAATGATGCTAACAAACACAGAGGACTGGTGGAACTAATTTTATATTATTATAATACGTGTAGAGCTATTTTTATGCTAAATTATTATACAATACTAAATGAGAAATCAATAAATGAGCAAGTTGTCTATGAGTGTGTGGGTGTGTGTGCATTGCGTGTGTGTATGTGTATGTGTGTGTGTGTGTGTACGTATGTATGAGGGTGTCATTACCTGAGTGAAGTGTACTGAGAGGTAGGTATTTGTTAGTTTTTCTGTATATATGTTAGTGTGAAAACATTTGGAATAAGTTGAAATTAAAATCATAACACAACATCAACACAATTCAAGTCACCGTGATACGTGCATCAGGAGTTCAGTCTCATCATAGGTAAGTTGTTGTAGGTAGTCACTAACTTTTTTCTTACATTGAACTTTTGCTAGAGGGTAGGTGTTAATATTTTTATTCAATTTGTTGTATATGACGGGTCCAAGGAAGGGAATGAAGCGTTTGCTAAACTTTGTTTGAAAGAGCGTATCTCTTTGGCAAACTAAGTCCTTCCTACGTCTTTGCAAGATTAGCGGATCATAAGTTTGCTTACTATGCTGTAGGAGTGTAATATTTAAGAGAAATAGTTGTCTTACTGTTAAAACCCGACAAATCTGGTACAAAGTCGAAGTGGGAAAGTAAATAGGTTTAAAGTGCATGACTTTCAAAATTGCTCGCTGGGCGATCTCAACAGGCCTCAGTATTGTCTTCAGCGCTCCTCCCCAGGATGATATGCAGTACGTTATAAGCGATTGACACAATGCAAGGTATATTTGTCTCAGCAATACAGCATCGGAAACGTGTCTCAGGTTTTTAAAAATATAAATCATTTTTCTCAAACGACCACACAGTATTTTTATGTGGTCTTTAAAACTAAGCTTACTATCTATAGTAACTCCAAGATATTTAATTGAATGGACACGCTCGAGCGATGGGCAGGTGCAGTTTACTTTTGATTGACAATCATGTGATATAATACTTTTAGAAATATCAGAACAATGCAAATTTTTGATGCCAAAACAAACATATTTGGTTTTATCCACGTTCAGCGTAAGAATATGGTTCTGAAGCCACTTTCCTACGGTATTAAAGCCCAACTGAGCAGCCTCTAGAACTTCATCCCATGTATCGGCAGAAAATAAGAGAGCAGTATCATCTGCGAAAGATATTATTTCGCCCTGGATTAAGTTTAGACTTGTGAGTTCGTTTATATAAACGAGGAATAAAGTAGGCCCCAGTATGCTGCCTTGTGGTACTCCATGAGTGACCGTAAGGTCATCACTCTTGAAGCCACTCACACGCACAGTTGGGCCGGATCTGGCGGAGAACCAGTTTGGTTTCCGCGCGGGGCGCTCGACGGTGGACGCCATCATGCGCGTGAGAGCCCTCACGACGGGGGAGGCGATTTCCCGGGGCGGGGTGGTGGTGGCGGTGTCTCTTGACATCGCCAACGCGTTCAACACCCTGCCTTGGAGTTGCATCGGGGAGGCACTCCGGTATCACCGAGTGCCAACCTACCTCTGTCGCGTGGTCGAGGACAACTGGGTCTCGAGGTGGCCCTACACAAGTCCGAGGCTATGTGTTTTCACGGCCCTCGGAACCGGCCACCATCGGGATCCCAGATAACGGTGGGAGGGGTTTGCATCGGCGTCGGGTCGACGATGAGCTACTTGGGTCTCGTCCTCGACAGCCGGTGGAACTTCGCGGAGCACTTCCGCCGTTTGGCTCCCAAACTGGGGCGGGCCGGGGCTGCCCTCAAGCGGCTCTTGCCCAACCTAGGGGGACCAAACGCCTCCTGCCGGAGGCTGTACGCGGGGATCGTGCGGTCCATGGCCCTTTACGGGGCCCCGGTGTGGGCGCTGTCGCTGAGGCGACTGCCAGCGCGCCACCTGGTCTCGGCCCAGAGGGTCATGGCCATCCGGCTGATCCGGGGATACCGCACGGTCTCCGGCGAGGCAGCGAACCTCCTTGCCGGATTGCTGCCGTGGGATCTAGAGGCGAGAGCCCTCGCGCACGTCTACGCGTTGCGCGTGGAGGCGCTAAGCCGGGGTGAAACTCTGCTGCCGCGGCAAATTGCTGCGCAGCGGACGGAGCTCCGGCGGAATCTCACGGAGGTGTGGAGACAGCGACTGCTGCAACCCAGCGCTGGGCACGCCGCCATTGCGGCGGTAAGTCCCCTCTTTGAGGAGTGGCTGGAGAGACGCCACGGCGTCCTCTCCTTCCGCCTGACGCAGGTGCTCACCGGACACGGCTGTTTCGGGAGGTACCTGTGTCGGATCCAGCGGGAGGACACGTCCGGGTGTCATCACTGTGTGGATCGCCCGGAGGACACGGTGGAGCATACGGTGGAGGTCTGCCCTGCTTGGGCGGAGCAACGCCGTGTCCTCGTGGAGGCGATCGGCGGCGGCGACCTCTCGCGGCCGGCCCTGGTTCAAGCCATGGTCCGGAGCGAGGAGGCATGGGAAGCGGTCGCCTCCTTCTGCGAAGCAGTAATGCTCGCGAAGGAGGAGGCGGAGCGCGTGCGAGAGAGGGAAGCCCCTCGCTCCAGCCGCCGCAACAGGAGAAGACGCCCCGGGCGTCGGGAAACGCAGGGCGATTCCCGGCCACCGTAGGCGCGGGCCTGCGGATGGCGAGCTATGGGCGGCTCGCCGTCCGATAGCAACCAGGCCCGAGTCGACGGCGCGTCGTGTTCCACGCGCGCCTCAAAGAGCCGTCAGCAAAGAAGACGGGGCCCCATAGGGTCAGTGCCTGCTAGGGTTGCGGAATTTGTTCGAAAGAGTCACCGCGGCCCTGGAACGCAAAGGGCACAAGCAGGAACACGGGTGGGTTTTAGTCAGTAAGAGTCTGACACTCCCTTCCGCTCCGCCCAGAGCGGGAGAAGTCATTTGATGATTTCCCATCCAAAAAAAAAAAAAAAAAAAAAAAGGCAGTTGAATTGTATCTCCAGGACTAGTTGAGCTTCAGTAACTCGGCATTTTTCTGTTTGTCACCACTGTTGCTTCTGGCTTTCAGTGGTTGCACTGGTTGGGAATGTGTAGTGGGCTTGTAATCAAGACACTTATTACATATTCAATCATACTTAGATGTAAACTATATTTTTGTTATTTACATCATTAAGGAAAAGCAAATAAGAAGCATCAGTCATTAGATTCCCCGTCAAGCCACAAACGCTCAAAGTAAATGAACACGCATACCTCTGAGGGACTTATTTACATTTACTTATCTATCTATACGATATGCTTAAGCAATACTCCGCCCACGTCATCAGCATAACACACACCCATACACACGAAAACATCCTTTAACGACTTCATATTAAAGACGATTTTCTCGTATCTACCGTTAAGTTTCTGAGAACCAACGAACAGCCTTAGGCGAATAATCTGCGCTGTTGGTTTACCCCCTTTTACGTCAAAAATAAGTTCCCGTCAAAGATACGAAGCTGACTTGGACCGTTATTTGTCAGATGCAAGGTACTAATTTCCTATTGTTCAGACGACCTTATTTCCGAAGGCGTCCGACGAATAATAGATTTTGTCGTAATTAGATCATTATAATGTATTTTCGTTAACATGTTTCTTGAGGTATTGTGTACTATGTATTCAATGTTGAAGGGTATTTGTAACATTAATGATTGTGTTTCATATAACGTTTTCCTGGAAAAGTCAAGTTCCAGGAAACCGTTGGGATATTTTTTGTGATTATCTTCATTGGATAATAAATAGAATAAAGTCTGTCGTTTGCAGAAAAATCTGCTGTCTGATATGTTATTAGGGTCACTTCCTACCTCAGTACAATATCAGCACAGTTCTAGTTTTTATCTTCCGTAATTGGACATTGAAATGTTTGAACCAGTATTCTCATTTAGATTTTGATGTTAAGAACGTGCCGAACCCCACTAAAGTACCAAAGCTTGATGAGTTTTCATGCTATTACGCAGTTTGACAAGTAGTCACTTAAAAATTATACATTAAAAATTGGCAGTACTTATTTCAATTTAAAATTCACATATAACTCGTCTCATCACTTCCTAAAAATATTAACAACCAAAAATAACACATCACCACTATCTCAAACCGTGTCTATTTCTACGTCAGTGGCTGTAACGACACGTATACGGGACGTGTACGACTCGTAATGTATTTTGGCAAGCCGCCAGGATTCCTGCAATGTCTATGCGATCGGCTTTCCATCCGATTTGCGGGCCGATTCAACCCGCCAGGTCTATTCCGAAAGCGCCACGATTGGTTTCACTCTGTGTTAGACGTGACCTAAATCTATTTTGAGTTTAATTATAAAATGTCTCTTCCTGTATCGTAGAGGTCTTAGGATTTATTTCTTAAATATCTTTCAAGACACTTTTATATTTTATACGGTACATCTTTGGCCTGATATTTTATGGTCTAAGTTACGCTGTGTGGGTTTAAAATATAGACGTAATTTGTTCATCTTGAGGTGCAAAGTTATAGTAGTAAATTAAAATATTATTTTAAAATGTTAATTAAGTTTAAAACATCAACCAAATCAACTTACAAAAAACACTTAGCTTTAATCAAGTCGACTAACTTATACAAGTTATGATCCTTTGTAGCAAAAACTTAAAGAGATGCACAAACAAATAAATGTTGCCAAGAATTGCATTTAAAACTTACCCCGCAATGTTTCGCTAATGACCATTTTCCAACTATGTCGTCCAGATTGTTGAAAACTTAGTTTTATAAAAATGTCATACAAGAAGTCACAGTAAAGTTGTAGTGGGATCGTTTCGAAGCAATACACGCCAAGGGAAATCATAAGGATCGGTCTCATGATACAAAAATCCATTTATAAGACTACATGCTTGCTTGTTTACATAAACAGCTACTTGGTAATATCCATAAGCAACATCCAAGACTAAGTTTGTATTCAGTAAAATGTTCTATTGTTCCTGACACTACACAATTCTGGTATGATTAAGTGGTCACAATATGGAGATTATGAACGGATTCTGCGTAACTAAGAGATCCTATTTAGGACGAGATGGTCTTCTTATGATGAAGCGTATTGTTAAATGTATCTAATATTAGTAAGTCTGGAAGATTAATTTTGTTCGAAGGATTCGTTACCTTTGATTGGAAAATACTATTGAGAAATTCATTACAAATGGATACCTAACCTAACCGAACAATAAATAAAATATATAAATGATGCATAGAATAGAATAGAATAGAATAGAATACTCTTTATTATGTACACCATTTAAGTTACAGAAAATATGGATGAAGAAAACATTACATAGGGTGACACAATGGGCGGCCTTATCGCTAAAAGCGATCTTTTCAAGACAACCTTTGGATGGATTTTAAAGAGAAAAGGAAAATAGTACTGTAGGTAGTCTTAGGTGTACTAATTGTATATACAATAAATACATAATAGATAAATATATACAATAATAATTATGAAACAAAATGCATAGAACCCAAATTAAACGATTAAAGAGAGAGGTAGTGATAGTCGTTTGTGTATAGATATAATTTGGCAAACCTAAAAAATCCATGAAATGGACACAACTATAAAAAGACGGCTTTCTTACAATTCGTAAGTACCCGAAATATGGGAGGCATACAAAGTGATTTTTATGTTGAAAGGGGAGCCTCATAGTCTTATGGTAAGTACCATGCATAGTCATCCACATTGAGGGAGTTACGCAAGTGTTGGCAATCTTCTAAATAAGCCCAGTACCCGAATACTGTAGCGCTATAAGCTACAATATTTGGCGACATACTTTAATAAGAGGGTTGCCAAAGAAAATTCGATGTAGGGTTAGGACAAACAGAAACCTATCCAAACATATTTTTTTCAAGTTGTTTGATTTGCAACAGGTCTTGGGTCTATTTTGAATTATGAGTTTGCTTGTGACTATTAGGATTTGTAAGGAATATATTTACGTAGGTAAAATGTTTGCTAAAAATAAAATACATCATAAAGAGAAAATTTTGATCACGGATTAGGAGTACGCACAAAAACGATTTGTTAAATCGGCCCTGAAAATAGAACAAGCCGAAGTAAAGCCAGATTAAAATGGACTCATCTTAAAATCTGCAATGCGTTGTGACTTTTATAATAAAATGTTGCTTTTATCCGTTTCAATGATATAAATCCATAATATGTATAATCTGTATAGTTTTATCCCAAAGGGCACAGAATACAGTTACAAGATAATCTGTGACTAAGGCAAAATATATAGTCGATTTCCGGGTCTATTTCTTCTGCAATTTATAACTACTTACATAAAAGCTAACGACGGCAGTTAAAATAATAAAGAAACGATATTACTGAGATAAGCACAGTAATGATAGAATCGGCTTTAGTACGAAGTTTATGGTCCTCTTAATTGAGCTCAAGAACCATTCCCGACCCCAAGTCAAATTCTTAATACATTATAATGGAAATTTCAACGTTAGTGATGAAAAAAAGTTACCGAACCTATCAAAATGGTAATTGTCGTAAAAACTGACGACAAAGCCGAGTGAATCATTCACCACTCCATGGCAATTTAACAAAAAGCCGAAACAGATATGTAAGTGGATGATAAAAATTGGATAAGATTCACTTTCCGTAATCGTCGGCATGCTCCGGGGAAATCACCAAGTATAGCTTCGATGTATACTGCACAGCGTAAACTTTCAACTGATGTAAATGGGTGAGGGATTCGAACGCCTTAGTAGAAATCCTTTTGAGAAGCTCCAATTGTATTAATAAATACAAGCTCGTCTTATTGAGTGCTATTATCGTCATGGCAAAAATCTTTTTCGTTTATCTATGAGAAATTACTAGCTTTATATTTATTCCGTTTTTCCTCTTAGGTGGGCTCAATAGTGAGTATATTAATATTTTATGGAATAACACTTATCCTGCGTTCGATTTCCTTATCGAACTTGGATATTCGTGTCTTATTTATTGATCTAGCTTGACAAGTACTGTATGGGGAGCTTAAGTGTCAGTGCAAATTAAGTTAACAAAACTATTATGGCTGCTGTGTGCTATGAGCCGTGTTTTTGCTATTGTGTTTTGTTTGTGTCAAATAAGTGTGTTCTATTATATTTCATTTTTTCTATAGGTACCCTGTCCTCGGCAAATAATCTTTCGTCTTAAAGGCATTTCTCAGTAAAGTAATCTTCACGATCATGCATCAAATCTTTGCTTACATAAATAACGATTCATTTGAGGACGTGTTATAACCTCATCCATTTCATAAACTCCACTTTGCAGTTCGAACAAATCAACTAATATTTGCTGCGGATAAAATGTCTCTTTTATGTTACGCGCCACGTTTCGTTGGCTGCCAATTCTGGTTATTGTGTCCGCGGTACGATGACATTATCACCTGACCGCCTGTAGACTGTTTTCAGTTCTGCTGACAACTGAAAAGAGTCTTCAGACGGTTAGGTCTGCAGACATTCTCAAATATTTTTATAATTAGCATATGTATTTTAAGTACTATAAATTTGATTGATCTTTTTTTGCTATATTATATGAACATACTTCCCTTTTACATAATATTATGATTATGTTTTCTGCTAGGCTTACAGTGACGTATTGCAATCATGGATCCGTTATGAAAAAGGATAGTAGTATTTGTGACACAGCGCCGCCTTTTCTCACAACATAATAATTATGGCATTATTAAATCACAGTATGCCGCTGATAACGTAATTTGTCATATTATCATTTACTTGAAATATGCGAGTAGGTTGATTTTCCCACTGATCTTGATGTTCAATTAATTCTTTCACGGTTTCGTTTTTTACTCGCTTTTATATAATTTATGCATTAAGTTATTTATTCGCTATTAACATTGTTGTCAAAAAAATGTTCTTCAGTATCCAATTTTACTATTCTATCTCTCCCTCACATTAATTGACTATAACTGCATATAGCCATAACAAACAGCTCAACAAACCCGAAACTATTTACGTATATAACATCAACTTTGAAAGCATATTCACAGGAATACTTTCACCAAACAATGTAACATTGTTTCTAGAACCGTTTATGTTGCAATAATAAATTAAGTATCATTGCAGACTGGAGCCGGTACAAAAGAGAATTGAAGACGTTAATTGTGTACGAAGCTAAAGTTTAATTAGAACCCGGATGGCCAATGTATTGGTTAACACCTTGAGTGAGGTGCTGCTTTAATTGTAGCGATTTCAAAGTCTTAAGATGGTCTGAACATCATTGGAAATGGTGATGTCTTTTGCTTAAATTATACATCGACTTAAAAAAGAAAACGTTACGAAGTAAGTAAGGTATGTTCATAAAAAAAGTATTTTTACAAAAATATTATTATATATTTTTACAAAAATAGTGCGCAAACTTGTTGTGGATTCCAGAACAAGTTTGCGCACTATTTTTGTAAAAATCGTAGTCAGGAAAACTGATTCGTTAATCTATTCAACGAAAGTTATTCCAATAATTTACTTACGATGATATCGTGGGAATATCGTATCGATTACAAACCCTGCCAGGCGCATTACTTTGTGTAATTAAATTCATCACCACTGCTTTCAAAACGGTGAAGGAAAAAATCGTGATGAAACCGGCATGTCCTAGACAGGGCCGCTGCTAGCTGTTTGATCGCCCGCGTGCAATACCGATTATACCGCCCTTTTTTTTAGGTTGGCAAATCATGAGTGGAAGGGAGTGTCAGACTCTTACTGACTAAAACCCACCCGTGATCCTTCTTGTGCCCTTTGCGTTCCAGGGCCGCGGTAACTCTTTCGAACAAATTCCGTAACCCTAGCAGACACTGACTCTATGGGGCCCCGTCTGCGTTGCTGACGGCTCTTTGAGGCGCGCGTGGAACACGACGCGCCGTCGACCCGGGCCTGGTTGCTACCGGACGGCGAGCCACCCATAGCTACGGTGGCTGGGAATCGCCCTGCGTTTCCCGACGCCCGGGGCGTCTTCTTCTGTTTCGGCGGCTGGAGCGTGAGGTTTCCCTCTCTCGCGTGCGTTCCGCTTCCTCCTTCGCTAGCATTACTGCTTCGCAGAAGGAACCGCCCTACGACTACATAATTATGCTGAGTTTTGCTAAAAAAGGCTATTTAATGATTTTTCATTATGGTGGGGAAACCTTAACGCAAAAAAAAAACATTTATTTTGATTAGGTAACTTAGTTATTTTGGTTTACTATAGTTTAAAACTGCTGAAGCATTGTTGATAAGTTTTTGATATTTTTTTATTTTGAAAATAATCTTTCGCCTGATGCAACTGAAACCGGCAGGAAAATATTCTTAGAGCTATCGCTGTGTTCGGAAATGGTGAAATTAAGTCATTGGTAAAAATATTTATACTGTAATAAGGATTGTGAGAAGGACATACTTGATTACAACTGTAATTTGTTTCGTGTGACTTACATCTGGTGTGCAATCCAATATATTGGAAAAATATTTTGATTCTCTGACTTTGTTCAGTATATATAAGCCTAGTTGTTATCAGAAGCCGACCCATCATCCACAGGTGCCCTAAGCCTACGGTGGCCAGGAATTGCTCTGCGACTCCCGACGCTCGAGGCGTCTTCTTCTGTTGCGGCGTAAGGTTTCCCTCTCCTTCACGCGGTCCGCCTCCTTCTTCGCTAGCATTACTGCTTCGCAGAAAGAGGTGACCGCTTCCCATGCCTCCTCGCTTTGGACTATGTATTGAAACTGAGCCGGTGGCGAGAGGTCGCCGATCGCCTTGACGAGGACACAACGTTGCCGTCCAAGCAGGGCAGACCTCCACCGTATGTTCCCTCATGTCCTCCAGGCGATCACGCGGCCAAGTCCGGGTGTCAACACTACAGTGTTGTACACCCGGGTTATACACCCGGACGTGTCCTCCCGTGGATTCCAAAACAGGTACCCCCCGAAACACCCGTGTCCGGTGAGTACCGGTGCTAGGAACGCTGTGGCTCCTCTCCAACTACTTCTCAAAGAGGGGCTTATATCGCCACAATTGCAATGGTGGCATGCTCAACAAGTACCTACCTAACCTACCAACTGAGAAATAAGCTCAGAGTTTTCATAGAACACGACTATGGATACTTGTATTGAGTTTGAGTCCAAACGGTGGCGGGCGGTTCCTGCGGTACCTGCTGACGGATAAGATAGCGCCTTCGGTTTTTTTCAATGCGATGATATTTCTTATGCTGTAGGTGGGGTGGCTATTATATTATGACTATGACTTTGAATATTACGTAATGAGTCGCTCGATTTGCCGCCCCCTTGGACGTGCCGCCCGTGTGCAGTGCACGCCTTGCACGCCCGCTTACGGCGGGCCTGGTCCTAGACCCAAAAAATCGAAGACATGTGACATTCACCAACTCGCACGGGGCCCGCGTGGTGGATTACGGCCCATTCCCTCTCCTAGAGAGGAGGCCTGTGTCCCAGCAGTGGGAACATTATAAGGCTGATTATGAGTATTGTAACTCACGTTTATCAAAGCATACATGCAGCGTGCTTTCACCTCACAAAACGTCCTTTCAACATCGCCCGCTAACAACCGCACCTCAGCATATACGTTCGTTAGTGTATCAGTGCCTCTCATTGAGAGCTGCCGTCTTTGTTACGGCACCAATTTGACCGGAAATCCGGAAACTGATCGCAGTTTCTCTTTGAAGCAGGCGTTACCTCGCAGTGACCTTTAGTCTCTGGTTGTAATGATGGGACTGGTGTTTGATTAAAGGGCTATAAATAGAAGATGGAGGCTTTGGAGGACGCGGTTGAGATAGAGGTTTAGGTGGCGTTACAAACTGTAGAAGTATATACGAAATAGTGCGCGTGTGTGGCGTTCTGAAGGTTAAGTTTTGAGACTTGGGAAAGGAAAGGTTTATTTATAAAATACGTTCACGAATATTTATTAACCGAATTCCAAAAAAGGAGTAGGTTCTCAAGTCGATTGTATTTTTTTTTGTGTTTTTTACCTCATAAGTTTGTACTGGGTGTCCCGATTTTGATGATTATTTTTGAATTCAAAAGCTGGTGCTTGTCGTGTAGACCCATTTAAATTTGAGATATGACCCCTAGTATTTGAGTTGTCCCTAATAATGCGTAGCTTCGACTTCATTTATAATGTTCTCATTCACTCTTGTCGATGTAAAATGAAAAAATAAATATTATATACGATGGTTTGGAAGAGCATCTAAGTATATGAAGGTGGTCCCTTTCTAGTTTGGTGAAGATCTGATGAAGATCAGAGATAGGAAACGGAACTCTTCAATAAATGATAGCAAATCTTTCGGGATTGCTGAAGTTTGCTATTACATTAGTGTCAGAATGTTTTATCACTGATTTCATAATTATTGATTTTGATAAATTATATGATAATTATTGAGTATTTAGTTCTATCCTGTTGGAATGACGAATTGAATTGAATCTGTAATTGCTAATGGATAGGGAACCATTTTTTATAAATTCGTCATTCCAACAGAATAGAACTAAATGACAATAGATGTCATTTAGCCAAAGATTCGTAATTTGCAATTACAGAATGGACGATCATTGGATCATTGGTCGGTCAATGGTCTCGTAATAGAATCGTGGTAGAACGACATTCTCGTATTGCCATTATTATAAAACCCGTTAGTAGATTTTGAAACTACGGTTCCCTATCCATTAGCATAAAATTTTGAGACCTAATATAACTTAGCATAATGTTGTTTGGCATAATTATTTTTTCGCATAATATAATTACGCATAACAGCTCATGCATAATTTTTTTAAGCATTATGTCTGTAACCATAATAATGATTAGGCATAATATTTTAAAGCATAAACTTATTAAGCATAAAGTTCTAAAGCATAACTTTTTTAAGCATAATATCCTAAAGCATAAAACTTAAGGATAAATATACAAAATATTAATATATTATAACGTATTGAACAATTTTGTGAGTATTTTTTCGCTGTAGGAAGCAAGCATTACAAGCATACAGCATGCAAGCAAGCATGCAGCATGCCAGCAAGCATGCAGCATGCAAGCAAGCATGCAGCATGCAAGCAAGCATGCAGCATGCAAGCAAGCATGCAACATGCAAGCAAGCAAGCAAGCAGCATGCAGCAGGCAGGGTTTCTGTGACGGCTCCGGCGCTGCGGCCCTCCGGCGGCCCCACGCGTGCTAATCGTCGCAGACGGCTTTCGCTCACCACCGCAGCTTCGGCTTGTTGGCCGGCTTCGCCGGCCAGCCTCAGCCGCGGCGGCTCGCTCGCAGTCGCCTGCTCCTCAGCCCGCGGGCCGCCTCGCCCCTACGCGCCTACGCGATTTTAAATAACACTCTAGGGGTAGGACAAACAAGACTACGTGAAGTCGGTTTTGCAGCAATTCGGTTCTGTGACTAACTTTTGTTGCACAGCATATTAATTTAATAGCCATTAGGCCTACTAACGTTATGCTAATAGTCATTAGGCCTACTAACGTTATGCGAATCAAATTTATGCCAAAACAAATTAGTCTTTAACATGATTATGCCAACATAAAATGTATGCCTAAAAAAATTATGCCAAAGTATTATTATGCCAAAACAAATTGTGCCAAAATCGTTATGCCGAAGTATATTAGGACAAAAAACATTATGCGAAAAGAAGGGATCCCATAAAAAATAGCAGACTTGGGGCCCTGGCTGATGCGAACTCTCTTACAACGCTAAAAGGGTCCACATTTTCATTAACTTTTTTTTCCATTCTTCATCTCCCCACCCCCCACAATATGACAGGAACGTCTTATACCAAATTACACTGCCCCAAATCTTCTCACTTACTTCTAAACCAGCTATCTTCTCTAACAACACTCTTCGCAAAATATTTATCCTTAAAGAGTGTTAGCCAATCTTCCCTGATTATTTCATTCCCCTAAGGCGAGTAGATAAATTGTGGCGCCTTTAGCGCCCTCAGCACCCCTACGATTATACTCCTGTAACCTCTTAATATTGATGAGCCAAAATAACCATTACTGGGTTGGAATAACTGGTTTAATTTATTATTACGCTCCTTTCTAATTTGGGTTATTTAAGACTTCTAATGCTGGTTAGAGATAAGTTAATATAATAGGGTGGCTTGATTGAGATGTGACTTTGATGAAGAAAATAATCTTGCTTTTAGTATATGCATAGTAGTAACTTTCACAATATTCTCTATGAGAAAACAGCACCATATCCCTGCTTGTTGAGATTTTCTTGGATTCATAATTTTATTAATACGTCTCATGATAATTAAAAGTTCGTTCACGGATGTTCATCTATATTTGTTATAATGAATGATAAATTATGTTTATTTTGTAAGTAGATTGTAAAAAACACTTTTACTCGTCAATATCTTTTGGTCGTTATAAACTAGATGAGGCCGGTGTTTCGTAGTTAACTACTCTGAGAAGAAACACCAAAACAAAATCAGAGGTCAAGGTTTCTTTTGAATTCCATACAATTGTACTGGTCAAATCATTTGAGAACCATGTAGGTTGCTGTCTGAAGTGGTCTTTTGGTTAGTAACACACAGATTGGAGTGGACCTGTCCAAACAGTGTAAGCATTTGTCAGTTAATAATAACACAACTAACTTAAAATATATATAAACTCAAACAACCGTTACGAAAATACCCCAAAGCTTCTTAGAATCAACAGCAATGATAATTTTAACGCCAATCAAAGTATCATTCCCTTCACCACTTCATTATTTCCAGATCATCATAATTTAAACTCCACTTGACTATCTTAAACGTGGATCTTCTCACCAGCATCTGTACGCAATGGCCCACTATCTCTCCACGAAACTGACAAAGTTGGGTTTAACGCTACAAATGACTTCCAGGCAAATAACTCAAGTCTGCGGTCACAAAACGGATAAGAGCTTGATAAACCGAACGGTGGAACAAAGTTTAGAGGAACTTAAAATGCAGTGGCACGTTTAAACAGACTAATGATCTTGAGAGAGCGACGTCTAGTTTTGATGGTGACGGTAAAGTGCAAGATGGAGGACTTGACGAGTTCAATGTATAGAAAACCAATATTATCAAAACTGATGCTCAAATTCAATCTTTATTTTGATACTTAAATATATCTTTTAACAGACAACAAGGTTTACTGGAAGAAAACTCAACATTGAGTTAAACTCGCTTTTGTACATGCAATTTATTATGTGCTAGCAACGCCCCGCGGTTTCACCCGCGTAGTTCCCGTACCCGTGGGAATACGGGAATTAAATATAGCCTATGTTACTCAGGGTGAATGTAGCTTCCCAACAGTGGAAGAATTTTTCAAATCGGTCAAGTAACTTCGGAGCCTATTCAATACAAACAAACAAACAAATCTTTCCTCTTTATAATATTAGTGTAGATAATAATTATATGTAAGTTGTTTTGGTGTACAAAAAAGAATTATAGACAACACTTTTTTAGGTGCACAAAAACAAGACAAGAAACAAATCCCAAACAAAAATACTTTTGCTAAACATGATAAAAAGCTAGATACAGCGCTTCAAAAAGGTGTGCACAAGAAAATACAAACACCTACATTCCGAACCAGCTGTATCACGTAGCTCAACTAAATTCACATTGAATAACACAGATCGTAAACTTCACAATACTTTTTGGACTAAAATCAGATCCAACAGACTCCAATATCTGCTAAGCGTAGCCTACTACGTAACTTTAAACATGTCTGTTACGTTTAGCTATTGAATAATAAACGTAGTGCCAGCCGGTTACGTGACGTACCCGGCGCGAAACGTGAGGAGCCTTCGGAGACCTCACATCCCAAACACAACCCTCACACGTCATGTCCAACCCCAAACGAAAATGCACTTTATCATCCAGAGAATTGAGCCCCTTCTCATCCAAAACTAATTCGGACTTCCAGCCTTTTGTTACCATAAAAAAAGTTTTTTCAAAGCCGTGGTTTTCCCAATTTTCTGGGTAATTTTCTGTAAGCTACGTCCATTGTCATTTTGAAATGTGTGGTGGAAATAGTCAAATGGGAGTCGTAATGTTAATTTATTACAATTTTAAGGAGAAATACAAAATGTTTGGTGTGTAAAAGTTTCGGAAAAATAGGACGGATTTCCGTGTTGTTGAGTTTTGTCGTATGTAACAACGTTGAGTTTAGATTTACGATGTACTTAGGTAAGTAGGTGTGATGGTGGACCATTATCGCCGGTCATAAAACATTCTTCTTTAGCTTCGTAGTTATAATAGGGATGTTTCCTGAGGAATAAAAATATGATTCTATTTAGTCCGTCAGTTAGATTACGTTAATATTGGACAAATATTTTTTGCTTTATCAAATCTATAAAAATTGACGAAGATAAAAAGCGTCAAAGATCATGAGCGGCTTGTCACGTCACGGCGTGGTAAAAAGCGTAGCACGAAGTGACGTCATACGAGTTTTCAACGCACTGTATCGTCTTCGTTTTTTGTTTACGTGAAAAAAGAAAAAATACGTGTCCAATATTTTTTGGAAATCTATCTGACGTACTAATTAGATTTTTTTAGTCAAGTTAGGGTAGTTGACTAAAAAAATCTTAGTCTACAACGGCAAGTAATATTTAAGTACCATGGTACATTCAAGAAGAAAAAATGACAACAGTGTAATGTCATCCCAAAAACCCGACTGACCGACAAATACAGGCACTGGAGCTGGGCTATAGGCTTTGGACTATTTTCAATTATTTGTCTACTCGTATGTTTGTCACATTTTATTTTATTAATATTCCAAATAGTTTTGTAAGAAGTATTTTTTTTTAAATATATTTTAGTTTATATATACATTTACTTTTAGTATGAGTTCCGTGAGTTTATCTGTGGTATTACATGATCTATCAGAATACGAGCGCTGCGTTATTTATTTTTAAATGTGGCAGCATATGTTGACTCATTAGTTTGTTTTTTTTGTTTGCCTTTTGCGAGTCTCAATTCTTTTTTTCTTTGTCTCTTTCTTTGATAAAACAGACCATCAGATATATCATGGAATGTGTGTGTCACCATACCTATGCGTTACGCACCCAGCGGATTTCCGAGGCTTTTACCAGGTGTCCGGTCCACATAGTGTAGTATTGTTGCTGCCTGTATAGTTGGAATGTATGTATTTATGTATATATTATATGACATATGTATATATCTATGTTATCTTGATATTAATTTTGTTATATTATTGTTGAATTGGTTTTTGTTACACCGATGACAGGCCCATTTCAAGTCCAGACATTTACTGTCCATGCCAGGTTGTCTGGAAGAGATCGTGCGATAAGACCGCCCATTTTATAATTATGTTTTAGTTTTAAGTCTCCTTTGTGTGTTACTGTAAGTGTACAATAAAGTATATAATAAATAAATAGTGGGAGGCCTTCCGAACGCTTCCTCTGCGAGTACGCAGTCTCCACTCCATCCCCAGACCCATCAACCATCGGTATTTCAGTAACCGTGGTCCTCTTGTGGATATCTTCATTTCTGATTCCATTACGCAAAGAAAAACGAACAGATCCCTCTCTATTGTCCTTTGACTTCCTTGGAGCTTTCAAATGAGGTCCATTGTTAGCAAAAAATCAAGGCTCGACTTACCTGTCTATAGGGAGCTATTTCCAGCACCGGATATAGATTCTGTTTGGGCCGATATAATGATGCGAGGTTTAATGACCTTACGTGACCTTTCCTTTTTACTGACCTTTGAGCACACCTAGTTAGGAAACTACCAGGTTGGCATAAAATAGAGGAGGCTAAAATTAAAAGTTGGTTTAATAAATTTAGACGGATAACTTGTCTGATTGTCAATATTATAAAGAGACCAGCTGACCCAGAAAACGCCGTTTTGCCACATAAAATAAAATAAAAAATTTAGTGGTGGACCACCCTTAACATTTAGGGGGATGAAAAATAGATGTTGTCCGATTCGCCACCCTAGCCGATATGCAAGCTAAGATTCACGAAAATCGATCGAGCCGTTTCGGAGGAGTTCAACTACAGTGTTTGTGGTCGTGACACGAGAATTTTATATAAGACTAGCTGCTGCCCGCGACTTCGTCCCCGTGGAATCCCCGATTTTAAAACATTCTTTATCGCTGCTCCGCTCCTATTGGCTTAAGCGTGATGATATATATAGCCTAAAGCCTTCCTCGATAAATGGTCTATTCAACCCAAAAAGAATTTTTCAATTCGAACCAGTAGTTCCTGAGATTAGCGCGTTCAAACAAACAAACAAACAAACAAACTCTTCAGCTTTATAATATTAGTATAGATTTTGTTTTGTTTTATCGAATAAGCTCCAAAAATACTGAACCGATTTTAACCATTTTTTAATAGTAGATAGCTACATTATCAACTAGTAAACTAAGCTATATTTTATCCACGTATTCCCACGGGGACGGAAACTACGTGGGTGAAACCGCGGAGCGCTGCTAGTTTACAATAACTTTGTTAGAGGTTGTGTTTGAAAGTACTGATACAAATTTCAAGAAATATTTCACTGATTTAATCATTCTTTATATATCATCTGTCTGCATTCATACTTCTTCTACTTCAAAATAATACACAGATACTAATAACTGTCCCGAAATGTAAATTAATATCTGCCAAACTTATTTAATTTCCCAGTTCCTTTTGAAAACAATACCTGTCAATGTTTGACACTTTATATTAATTTATTGGAGTATGTACTCGCAATTTACAAGTTTTGGTATAATTAGATTTTCGAATGTTGAGCATACCGCATGTGATTTTGGATAATCAGGAATATATGGAGAATTGCCATCTGTGAGACGAATTAGTTGATAGATGTTGAAACTTGTAATCTTATTCGTGTGCCAAAATGCTGAGATATTGTTGAAACTAGTATAGATAAACAATAAAACGCTGCTACCCATTCTTTTTGCACTACCTTAAAATGGTCTTGTCATTGTCATTTTTATAATCAACGGTCCGAGCAGTGGTGGCCGAGTGATAACGGCCCCGACTTACAATGTAGGTCACGGGTTTAAACCCAGCCAGGCGCATTACTTTGTGTGATTACCTTCATCACCACTGCTCTCAAAACGGTGAAGGAAAACATCGTGAGGAAACCGGCATGTCCTAGAACCAAAATCGAGGACATGTGACATTCACCAACCTGCACTGGGCCCGCGTAGTGGATTACGGCCCATTCCCTCTCCTAGAGAGGAGGCCTGTGTCCCAGCAGTGGTAACATTAAAACGCTGATTATGCTTATGCTATTGTCATTTTCAGTTTTATCCTCATAGAGTATGTTAACTAAAAACTGTTTACATTCTTGCCATTGAGAATATAATAATATATGTATGTATGAGTTTGCTCCTTTAGAAGCTTCCCAAATATGACAAAAATTTAAAATGGTGTGCCAAGTACTAAGAGCCTTTTTTTCTTTATGGGAAATCATCAAATGATTTCTCGTTGTATTCGTAAGACTTTGCCGACACCGGCCAAGCTGGCAAAGCGTACTTAGATGTGACAGTTTTCTTTTAAAATTCTTTATATGTGCTCATACCATGAATTATTTCACGTCCCCAAAAACAACCATTGCTAAATGGAAGAGAAAGAGAAAGAGGGGGGCCAAATGGCCCCCCCTATTTGACCCTGATAGAAATTTGCACTTTAAAGCTTAATATTTCGCAAACGGATTCTTTCATCGAAATATGGTTTTGGCACACCTTCAATATTTTTAAAAACCAGAAGTAGAAAGATAGACGATGAAAACCACTTTGTCGGCGTAATTGATATCGGATGTATACCCATGCAAAATTCCAAGTTTCTATTGCTAAGCATCTCTGAGATCACAGACAAACAAACAGACACACGTATATGGCGAAACTACGAGTATAAGGGTTCCTTGTTAACTACGGAATCTTAAAAACTGTGCAATTTTGACAATACCACATACATAATATCGAGTCGAATTGATAACCTCCTTTTTTGAAATCGCTCAAAAACGACAGACGGTCTTGTCGAAACTATAAGGGTTCCATGTTATTTATTGACGGAATCCTAAAAAGGACGCATATCGGTCGAAATATCTATAGAGTAAAAACAAGAATAGTTCGATAGTTACTCATATCTCTTAATGTAAACAACTCGTATGCTGAACTCCTGATTTCCCTAAGGATTGTGGAGGTTAAACCACTGGAAGCACTCTGTAAAAAAATCTCACTAGCATTCGTATAATGGCGCCACCAAAGCTAGATTCTATGTACATAATAGTTTATCTAAGAAGGATGTGTCTGGGGACTATTGAGCTTAGTCATCTGTGTATGTACTCGTACATAGGTTAACACACACTATAGGCTTAAAAACAAACAAACAAATACTCTCTTTATCTCTCTCTCTCACACACACACACACACATTTTAAATTTATTTTTTATTATTTTCCTTTAATATTACATAAGTAGTTTGTTCGCCTACTATATTTACGTACCAATCTATACTACTATTATAAAGAGGAATGATTTGTTTGTTTGTTTGTATTGAATAGGCTCCGAAACTACTGAACCGATTTGAAATTCTTTCACTGTTTGGAAGCTACGCTATCCCCGGGTGACATAGGCTATATTTATCCCCATATTCCCACGGGAACAGGAACTACGTGGGTAAAACCGCGGGGCGCTGCTAGTATTTTATAACCGCAATAAGACTCATTATAAAAGGATACTCCTTCCTAAGATACATACAGGTTTCCTGCCTAGTTTAGGAAAGGGACCTATGACCCATTATATATTTGTTGTACTGGTTTTTCTTTATAACATTTAAATAAGACAACTCTCTATGCCATGTACAAAATACTTTTTGAATAAATTAATTATTATTATTATATTGAAGAGGAACTTAACGTTTATTGCAGAAGTATTTGCACTAATGTAGTTTGAACACCGATTTCAAGAGCACCAATCAAAAATCAAAATATTTATTTCAGTTAAAAATCCATATAGTTGTAGTAGGAACATTACTTACCCCTAATGTTAGTGTTGAATTTCATTTGTTTACGTGGGTCTGCATTCTGACCCACCTTCGCAAGGGGAGCACCCCACCAGTCTGAGAACACATACAGAATGCCATTGCAGCAGGAGCGCTAGGTACCATAGAAATGCAGCGCCTCCGCAAGATCGCGGCGAACTCATCCACGCATGCTTCTGCGAACATCATTAACATGTTATCTCTAACAGAACGAGAAACAGCCAGCGACGCATTTTGGTGAAAAATGTCATGAATTTGAATATTGATAATTTTACATTCTAAATTCCATCGGTAATTAATTATAAACTAGACATCGTCTGTCTAGCCTTTTCCCAATTATTTTGGGGTCGGCTCCCAGTTAAACCAGATTCAGCTGAATACCAGTATTTTAAGTGAAGCGGCTGCCTAACAGCACAACCCATTAACTGGGTAACTCAGTACTTCTGGCAAGACTGTAGTCAGATATTGTGGCAATCTGTAACGAGTGCCAAATATCTATAAATGACAACCGGGCCTACGGCTTAACGTGCTTTTATAGGCATGGAGGAATTACGATAAGTCAAGATGGTCACCCATCCACAGACCGACCTTGGCAAGCAGTGCTTAACCTTGAAGATCGACCCATGCGGCTCTTTTTATTTGGCCACTAGCTGCGCCCCGCGGTTTCACCCGCATAGTTCCCGTTGAAAATGGGGATAAAATATAGCCTATGTCATCCGGGGATAGTGTAGCTTCCCAACAGTAAAAGAATTTTTCAAATCGGTTCAGTCGTTTCGGAGCCTATTCAACACATACAAATAATGTAATCTTTCCTCTTTATAAGTATAGATAAGCTAACTTATAAAATAGGCAAATAAAATAAAAAATTAGAATGCCTAAACAGGCAAGCAATAATAATAAAAAAAACAACCCTTCAACAAATAGTTCTTTTATTTACTCCGCTCTCCGGACATCAAAATCTGTTTGTTTTTCACTATATAAAAACAAATGGGTATATAAAAAATGTTCGTCATATCGTGATCTAGTAAAATGAGGCTGTAAAACTTGTTTACGTAGTCTGCGATGTTTCATGGCTACTATTGACTATTTTAGTATCTAATCACTAGGTTTTTTTACGTTAAAATGGACTTTTATGAGACAATGAAAGGCTAATGTTATTGCCGAGATACTGAGGTAGTTAGTAGGTACATGTTTTTTTTTTTTTGTGGCTGTAATGTTATTACGTTGTTAGGAGCTCGTGGCGTAAAGAATAACAGTCCCACGGGTCGATCAAGGTTAAGCAACGCTTGCCAAGGTTGGTCTGTGGATGGGTGACCATCTTAACATACCGAGTTTCCTCCGTGCCTTGGAAAGCACGTTAAGCCGTTGGTCCCGGCTGTCATTTGTAGATCTTTGGCAGTCGTTACGGATGTCAGAACCCAGTAAATCTGACTCCGGTCATGCCAAGAAGTACCGTGTTACCCAGTTGATGGGTTGTGGAGGTCTGGTAGGCAGCCGCTCCACGTTAAATACTGGTATTCAGCTGAATCCGGTATGACTGGAAGCCGACCCCAATATAGTTGGGAAAAGGCTAGGCAGATGATGATGAATGTTAGTACGTTGTTACTTTAAGTATTTGTTACGGTTTTTTACATAGACGAGAAGTTCTTCTAGTGGTTACCCTCGCTATGATATCATACGAACTTTTTGAAATGAAAACTGCTTTAGCCGCGTTGGGCACTCCTTGGTAGGGGAAAATCTTTTGGGTTTGCGTCACCGACATGCTCATGACTCATGCGTATAAGTGAATTTACTGTGCGTTTAAATAGTGTTTTTTTTTGGTTATTATTTGATTGTAGAATCATTTTGCAGTGCAATAGTGAGTACTAAATAAATATAAAAATAAATAACAGAAAGTAATTTGAAATCCTCGTTAATAATTAAAGTTTTGTATTTTAAATAATCTTCTTTTTCTTTGAGTGCCATCTTCTATCGAAGGTCGGCGACCATCATAGCAATTTGGAACCTCGACACAGCAGCTCTGAATAGGGAACGTGTGCTTTTGTTGTACCATTGGCGCAGATTTTTAAGCCAAGATGTTCTTCTCCTTCCTGAACTTCTTTTCCCCTATATCTTCCCCTGAATTTAAATTTTTTAAACAGGTCATATTTCGAGCTGCGCATAATGTGGCCAAGATATTCAAGTTTTCGCCTCTTGACAGCGTTAAGAACCTCCACCTTTTTCCCCTTTTTTAAAATAATATAAAACTTTAATCATCTACGAGGATTTCAAATTACCTACTTTCTGTTTTGAATTGTTTGATTGTAGAATCATTTTGCAGTACAATAGTGAGTATTAAATAAATAGAAAAATAAATAACAGAAAGTAATTTGAAATCCTCGTAGTACAATATATTAAAGTTTTATATTATTTATAGTGTGCAAGTTTTCACTTCTATAGGCAGTCCCGTTAACTGTCAAATTCTGAGTGGGAAATCATCAAATGAATTCTCCCGCTCTGGGTGGAGCGGAAGGGAGTGTCAGACTCTTACTGACTAAAACCCACTCGTGTTTCAGGACCGTGGTGACTCTTTCTAAGTAATTCCGCAACCCTAGCATGCACTGACCCTATGGGGCCCCGTCTTCTTTGCTGACATCACTTTGAGGCACGCGTGGACAACGCGCCATCGACCAGGGCCTGCTTGTTATCGGACGACAAGCCACCAATAGATCGCCATTCGCAGGCCCGCGCCTACGGTGGCCGGAAATCACAACTCATAATGCCTGGAATTCAACACTGCAACTTAATCAAAACCTCGATTTTCGAGAATTTATGGCATTGAGATTTGTAAACTCTTTTACAAATCTCAATGCCATAAATTCTCTCTTACTCTCTCCCACACAAGACCAAGCAGGTTTAAACATAAAAAAAACATTTCATATTTACTCAAGATTCAAGAAACACCTTAAGCTGTCTAAACTGTTTGTGAGACACATAACAAAGAACACAATTTCAAAGCAAACGCTGAAACAATGTTATAATAACACGTTAAAACACAGAATCCAGGCTTTCACTAACACAAATATTTGCACAAGTAATGGCTGCTACCCAAAAGGAAAATAACATATAAATAAAACGATAGCATGTTTTCAAATATACGTAAAACACACATTGGAACGGGAATGAAATAATTTTGTTGTTGTTTCAAATTGATAGGTACTGTATTATTTTTGGTTATTGGTTATCATGGGTCGTGTCGAAGTTTAGCTGAAAAGTTAATATATAAAATGTCAACTTCCCAAAGGGCTAGACGAAGCTGTAATATATAAAATATATTTATTTTTATAGAACCTGTACTTTTCAAGCATTTTTTTTTAGTACAGGTCATATAAAATCATTTCTTCCGCTCTGGGCGGAGCGGAAGAGAGTGTCAACGTCTTATTGACTAAAACCCATCCGTGTTCCTTCAAATTCCCTTTGCGTTTCGAGTCCGCAGTGACTCTTTTGGCTAAATTTTGCAACTATAGCGGATATTTTTCAAGCCTAGCCTTCGAAACAGTTTTCAAGCAGATTGTACAAAAACATAAGATAATTAACACTTATTAAATTCTATTCGTTTTATTTCATAATCCATTGCCTGTGGCTCAAATATGTAGGTACCTTATACCATCTGACACTTGAACGAAAATAAGATTCACTTAATCGGCGTCAAGACAAGAGAAACAATTAGTATTTTATATTTTTCAATTAATTCAGTATTCGTATGTTCCTCATATTTATATTTGAATCAAGCGAGCCGTGTTTGCGAATTCATTTAACATTTTATTTTACAATTCCTTGTTTGGAATTGTAAAATAAAATGTTGTAGAACTGGTAATTAAATAGAGCGTTGTAAAGTTTATATTTTATTTTGAGTTTGGAGAAGAGGTAAAAATTTGTGGTTTTATGGCTGGAAAATATTAAGTCAAGGATTATCTACGTTTGATTTCGGACAGAGGATAAGTATTTACTCCTAACTCCTAATAAGGGTTCACTCCCAGTCGATAGCAATGCGGACGAGTTTTTGATGCCATTTAGTAGTTAGGAGGATTTTAGTTTAGTTTTAGTGTAAGTGTATATATAGTTAGATTTACACTTAAACTAAATGGCTCTTTGAGGCGCGTGGAACACGGCGCGCCGTCGACTCGGGCAAATTACATGAACCCTGTAGTTACAAGTCCTACAATCCTGAATCATCAAAATATTTTGTCATGATAAAACGCAGCTACAGGTTTCAATAGCAAAAAGTTAACAAGACAACTCTTGGATTCAAGACTGAATCGACATTCAAAATACAGAACCACATACCGTAATTTTCATGACTCAATGCGTCTGTTGGCAAGTTGCGTATCTATCAGAATGCCTACAGCTTGTTCAAGCAATTCGGGGATTATGGCCGAGACCGAAACGCTAGACAAATAGTGAGGTGGAGACGTTAGGGATGGCCGGAGCTTTAGTCTAATGGATACGCTTTAGTGATGTGCTCCGGAGCTAGGTTATTCTAACTGGGTATTATTTATTTTGACGCAATTGTTCTACTGAAGCTAATGAGGCTTAATACCGATGTTCGCCCTTATCTAATTGTAGTGTAATATAATTATTTATTCTACTAGGTTTTGCTAGCGGCTTCACTCGCATGTCGTCGTTATTATTTCTTAGACGGAATATTATATGTATGTATACAGGGATTCAAGAATGCTAATCCTGGCACGCCTTTCTTACTGTTGTATTAATTGTAAGGATTAGTGGAAAGGATTTTGTTATCTTATCAGAATGGCTCATCTTTTAATCGCCCACAGGTATAGTATGAAATTGTTAGTCAAATTTGTAGAATCGTATGATAATTTATAGATCGTTAATTAAACTCGCCAACGAAAGGTAATATAATAAATTTTATTGAAATCCCAGTACATCAGTCATCTCGAGTACATTACCTTGGGCAAATTGAAAAAAAAAAAACTCAAAAATGTAAATATAATGGATTATGATATTGAGTAAGGGATTTTATCTAATTTGATATAATCATCATCCTTGAGGTCAGCACAACTTGTACATTGCTTGTATTCTCCCTATACAACGTCACAAAAATATCTCGCAAAGAAATGAAACCAGTGTCCAGAGCAGTGGCGTGCAATGGTTCGAGTTAGGGTAGGCCAGACAAAATATCCAAATAAATTAAAAAAAAATAACCACATTATTCAGGATTGATTTTTAATTAAATGAGTTTTTTTTTTTTAAATTGCCTATTAAAAAAAAAAAAAACAAAAAAAAAGACACCAAATTTCAACCCTGAATAATGTGGTGCGTTTTTTTTGGACATTATTTTGTGGCCTACCATAACTCGAACCACTACACGCCACTGGTCCAGAGCAAGACAATTTATTGTTTTTTTTTTTTAATGAGACCACTCTCAATTTAGCACACCAAGGCCGGTTAATGCTTAAGCGGGAAATTTATTGAATAAAGTGCTGCAGAGGTCATGCTTTGTAGGAAAATCTTAACATCGCGATTTACAAAAGTGACGTCACAGCACAACGCCATCTATTTATCTAACAACGATACTAAACTAATGACAAATGTTGACTTTCGAATAAGATCTCTATGTATCATTATTTAAGAAGATTAGACATTTCCCTTCCAATCTTCAAACCAGGATTCACTTTTTTGAACAGTCTTATCCATCTGCTATCAAATTGCGGACTTAAAATCGACCAATACAAGCTAACAAATATTGGATAAACAATCCGAGTTGGTCTTGGAGCGTGTTGCAGTGCAAGTTATGCTAACAATGGTTCCGTGAGGCTTGCATTATAGTAAGCCTCTTAGACCGAAGACCGATGCAAATGATTCCCTAGCATTATCAAATGCGTTTTCAGCTGGCTCGGTTTTATGTTTGTATAATATTATATTTGTGACTAGCAGCGACACGCGGTTTCACTCGCGTAGTTCCCGTTCCCGTGCGAATACTGGGATAAAATATAGCCTATGTTACTCAGGATGAATGTAGCTTTCTAATGGTTAAATAATTTTTGAATCGGTCCAGTACTTTTTGAGTTATTCGTTACATACAAAAATACAAATCTTTTCTCTTTATAATATTATTTATTTTATTTTATTTATTAAAACTTTATGCACTAGTAAAAACTGTACAAAGGCGGACTTAATGCCATAGGCATTTTCTACCAGTCGACCTTAGGGTAGTGCAGAGAAAACATGGCAGGTGCAACATAAAAGAAAGACAAACATAGAGGGAAAATACAATCATAAATACATAGATACATACATACAAATAAAAATAACAAAATATGCATTGAGAAAAACGAATCTAATGAATTAACGCTGTGATGATTCTACCAACTTCTTGCGAATATGCTCACGTGCCTTCACCTTAAAGGTCAACCGACTGGTTGCCGTCCTGATGTTCAGAGGGAGCGTATTCCAAAGGAAGATCGCCTGGACATCGTAAAAGATGATTATTGGTAGAGCGAAGATTTTTACTATGGACAGTGCAAAGAAATTGAATGTGTGAAGTTAGATAAGAAGGAGACGAAGGATTATTATGTAAAGAAAACAAACTAGTCAAGGCCCCTAGTGCTCTGCGCTGACGAATGGGTAACCATTTTAAAAATTAACCAATAACAGCGAGTATAACAGTGCGGGTTGGTGAATGTCACATGTCTTCGAATTTTTGTTCTAGGACATGCCGGTTTCCTCACGATGTTTTCCTTCACCGTTTTGAGAGCAGTGGTGATGAAATTAATTACATAAAGTAATGCGCCTGGGTTTGAACCGCGACCTACAATTCGTAATTCGGGGCCGTTATCACTTGGCCACGATTGTTCTCGATCTGTTTTTGGTATATTTAAAACAAAAAAAAACAAGTTTGTAGGTGAGTCCAGCTCGCACTTGGCTGGTCTAAATCCACATTTGAGTCTATGATTTGAAAAATGTTTCTACAAGATTTTCCGAAGATCTAGTGAAAGCCGAGAGAATTCATTGGATTGCGAGAAGCATTGGACTGATCGTTATAGTGATTCTGAGAGCAGATCTTGGCTAGCCGAGGACGTTATTTGATTGAAATGCTGGGCAAGCTGCTGTAAGGTACCACTTGAAAAAAAAAATAGCAGTGTAGGTACGTAGTTATGTTTCTATTCAATTCTAGATACCAACGTTAAATAAATTACTTGAAACAGGCGTAGTTGTTTTCTACCAAGCGCGAAGTTATTTGTCTTTACTGAAAATTTTGAGTGCTAGTAAAATATTTAAGCCATTTTGTATACAAGGGTTTTAACCCAATTTAAACGACAATATCTACTGGAATGGTTCATTTCAGATATTTACTGTAAGGTCCAAATTCCGTTGTGGACATTTGCAAACTGTTATTGAAATGATAATCATTATTGTCGACATTATACTGAACTTATGGTCTCAGACCCTTTCCAATAGGAAATGTTTGCTGAATTAAAAAACATCTATCTATCGAAAAATATTGGTGTTAGGGACCTATGAAGATGGGGCTCCATAGGATTAGTGCCTGCTAGGGTTGCAGAATTTGTTCGAAAGAGTCACCGTGGCCCTGGAACGTAAAGGGCACAGGAAGGTTCACGGGTGGGTTTTAGTCAGTAAGAGTCTGACACTCCCTTCCGCTCCGCCCAGACCGGGAGAAGTCATTTAATGATTTCCCATCCAAAGAAAAAAAAGAAGAAAAAAGTGACCTATCACAGACTTTAAATGGACTGTATGAAACTGAATATATTTATGTCTCCAGTAGGTAACAGTGTTGATGAACGCGCGCAAGTCTCGTCTAATTTTTCTGTGTTACATATATCTTACTAGCGACCCGCCCCGGCTTTGCACGGGTGCAATGTTGATATTAAATCTCTGCTATATTTTGCATGTACTATACATTAAACCTTCCTCTTGAATCACTCTATGTATTAAAAAACCGCATCAAAATCCGTTGCGTAGTTTTAAAGATCTAAG
The DNA here is from genome assembly GCA_905332915.2 of Hecatera dysodea. Taxonomy (NCBI): domain Eukaryota; kingdom Metazoa; phylum Arthropoda; class Insecta; order Lepidoptera; family Noctuidae; genus Hecatera; species Hecatera dysodea. Next base: position 20,679,185 of record HG995296.1, on the reverse strand, counting down.
CATACATAGGGACAGACAGCGGGAAGCGACTTTGTTTTAAACTATGTAGTGATATTATTAACAAACAGAGATTTCGCTTCAAATAAAAATATCTGCAAGACCATATCAGCAAAAATAAAACTAAATTCAATAATTGCACTCTAAGCAAACTAAAACTATACAAAACTGCTACGTTTCCTACCTTTTCTGGTCTATTTCCTTTGATGCAGACGTTCAACTTTACCTTAAAATTTAAAGTTTTCTTTATCGATACAGTGAAAAGTTCTGTTTGTAGAGTTTTCCGCATGTTTAGAAACTTGGGGTTATTGAGTGGACAGCGGAAAGTATTAGTTAGGTTTCTTTTTAATTGATTCTTAGCGCAGAGCGTTTCCTGGGAAATCAGGAAGTTATTAATTCAAGTTTCAACTGCAAGAAGTTTGAAGGAAAATGCGGACTATCATACTACCAACTATATTTATTTTATAACAGAATATGTTTGAAAATATTTTAACAACTAATATTGAACTGGCAACAGTTCGACGCGGAAATGGTTAATTTTTTTTTTAATTGGTCAATCACAAAGTATTTTCATCAACATTAATAGTGAAAATTCGCGAAGATTTTTATGGAAAAGAACGAACAAGAAACTCTTGGTCACTCTTTCAAATAAAAGTTTTACAATATTTGACATACATTCATTAAATATGTTTGAGAACGATGTAAAGCGTAAACACATAATGACGTCTTCAGCTATGGTAAACAGGTTCAAAGAGACTTTCTTTATGAGTTAAAAAATCAAATTCTTGAAATCCAGACTGCGTACGCAACCTACTAAAACCTACTTTTTTATGGATGGGAAACCAACAAATAACTGCTCGCGCTCTGGGCGGAGCAGAAAGGAGTATCACTGAGTAAAACCCATCCCTCCTAGGGCCCTTTTGGCGTTCCAGAGCCGCGGTGAATCTTCCGAAGAATAACTCCCACGTAGCCATAATATTTTCAACACAATTACATGGCTTATACACCACAATCTAAACGTAATCTTTGTCACCCTTATCACCCAAAACATCACACAAAACTCACATAAGCACCCAAATACAATACAACATTAAAACTTAACAAGTCGGTTTAACTACGTTTTGCTAGCTCAACAATGTTTTTAATAGCCATTCAAGAAATTACATCGTAAAATGGTATGGCGGCATTATGGCGGCAAATTGAAATTTCGTGACAAGTGCAGATACATCGCGTGTTTGGGCGGTCGTAAAATACATAGTGGTTGTAGCGTGGAGGCTAAAGTCACAGTATCTGTGCTAAAGTGCTGGGGGTTATGATGGTGTTGTATTGAGGCTGTTGTTGGTGACTTTTTTGGCTTGATATTATAAATTATTTTTTTTATTTTTTATTATTTCTTCATTTATTTTCCTATACATACATTTTTATATTTGTAAATATTTCTTAAAAAATACATACAAAAAAACATTTAAAAATACAAAAAGCAGTAGTACTTACTATTTTTTATCATTATTTTTTTTTCTTTTCTTTTCTTTCTATATTTATTATCAATTCCTACGAATTGCATAATTATATTCCGCCAAGCCCGTTCCAATGATGGTTTTCTATAGGTTGTTCTCCCAAATTACATAATTATATAAATCTAAAAAACAGTTATTACCTACTAAAATCGTAGATCGTTATTTTGGGCTTGACATGTTTAGTACCTATTACAGTGATTTGGGTTTTTGATTCAAATTAAGTAGTATGTCCTAGTTTTCAACCCTGTGCCTCAAGTCTGCTATTACAATAGTGTCAGAATGGTCTATCATTGATTTCATAATGGTTGATTTTTACAAGTTTGGTAATATAGTAATACTAGCTGCTGCCCGCGACTTCGTCCCCGTGGAATCCCCGATTTAAAAACATTATTTATCGCTGCTCCGCTCCTATTGGCTTAAGCGTGATGATATATAGCCTAAAGCCTTCCTCGATAAATGGTCTATTCAACCCAAAAACATTTTTTCAATTTGAAACATTAGTTCTTGAGATTAGCGCGTTCAAACAAACAAACTCTTCAGCTTTATAATATTAGTATAGATAAAAGCGACACTATGAATTTTCATTAGTCAACCACTGACACTCCATTGAAAGAAATGGCATAGAATGCTAATCTCGTACATAGTGACAAATGAATGATAGGCGTATGTAGTAATCTGTTAAAATTTTGACAGTTTCTTTGATCAGTGACCTACGATTAGAACGTCATTGTGCAGTCATTGCTTTTAATAGCTCGGTTATCAAAAAGTATTACATGACCATTGACCGACCAATGATCAATCATTATGAATTTAGCAGATTACGAACTCTTAGCAAAATTAAAATGGGATCGTGTTGGAATGACACATTTATAAAAATAGCAGACTTGGGGCCCTGTTTGGTATCCAACATTTTGCCTGCGAAGAGGTGACGTTCAAAAGTGTACTTTAATGGTCTAATTGCAATCAATGAATTTCTATGGCTTTACATTGGTACGTCATAGACTCACATAGGAAGCCCCGGGCTCAAAAAACGAAGACACAACCAAAAACACCGAGTTCCGATATTAAAGTTATTTTATACCTATTTTTTTTTGTTTAGTAGTCGGTTCTTTTTTTTTGTAAAAAGTTTTCTGTCGATTGTCGAGGTTTCTGAATTCAGAATATTGAGTGAAGAAAGTATCAAATGATACTTTAATGGTCGAGATGCAAAATATCGCTGTTAAATATTGTCGTTAAATATCGCAGCATATGCTGAGATAGGAACCTTTTTGGTCTCGCACAATTACGTTAAGGTATAATTGAAATCTACAGCTTTTGCTAACTTTCTTTTAGTGGTTTTGTTTTATTTTATTTTAAGTTTACTATTTTGTTTGTTTTGTGCGAGTCTCAAATAAACATTATTCTTTCTTTCTTTAGTTAAGTATTTTTAAGGCTAATTTTTCTTTTTTTTCACGGACGGGAGCGTCGCACTCTTATTCTATGATACCAGTCCGTGTTCACCCTGATGCTCTTTGAGATCCAAGGACCTGGTGACGCTTTTGAACAGCTCCATAACTGTGTATAATTTATTTACTTTTTCAATTCAGTACCTAATTGGATTTTTTTAAAGAAAATGTAATACAAAAATAGGCAAAAACGTCGTGACTTTTGGCTCCATCTCAGTTTTCCCAGAGGAGATGACAGAGAGAGAGCATCCGAGGTCAAACATTTTAAACTCGTGAGAGCTACAAATACATGCTACATTCGGAGGGTTGTAAAATACTTTGTTGTAAAGTACAAGTCGTCGTTTTAGGGTTAAGAGGTGTACTAGACTTGTAAGTGCTTTCGGAAAGTTTACGTTCAGATTTTAGTATGGAGGAACTAAAGATTAACGTATAAATCGTTTACTTAATGGTAAATGCTGCAACAATATTTTGATACCAAATAAATGGTCAATGGTTCTTGTTACATTAAGGTTTTGGGCTCTCCAAGGAATCATTCAAACTGTCTTTAAGTGGCTGGAATTTTAGATTGGAATGACACGTGTTACTGAGTTGTCGCGTGTGAAAATCCAAACATTTCGAACCCTTGCCAAACTATCTAATGTATATAGTGAGTACCATGTCCTTATTTAGAAAATGAATAAGTTCATCTCTGCTGGTAATACTTGGTTCTTTAACTAGTATACTTAGTGAATCGTCCTCATATATATGTTTTTTTTTTGTGTACCGAATATTATAAAACATTTATCTGAAAAGCTAAGCTATGGAGTTTCTTATCCGTTCTTCTCCATAAGAATTCACCTTTGCGAATGGACACTAGACTCACTTTATTATTTTAACGTAAATGATGACGTTTAAAAGTGTCATTCAATGCCCTTATTGAAACAAACACTTTGACTTTATTATATTAACGTAAATGATGACGTTTAAAAGTGTCATTCAATGCCCTTATTGAAACAAACACTTTGACTTTGACTTATACAGAAAGTTCTAGCCTCCACTGAAATATAATTATAAAAAATCAAAGGTCATTTATTCAAACTAGGCTGAGAGACAGCACTTTCTGAACGTCAAATTTTACATAAAGAGGTCCCCCAAAACGCCCACCCGTCACCACTTCCTAGTGGGTCTACTTTTAGCTGGGAAGAAGAAGTGGCGCAACAAACTTCCCTGCAACACATCTGTCTATTGCGTTTTACGAACTTGAATTTCAAAACAAAACAGAACACCAAAACAGAACACTATAATATTCCTGTCACCATTAAAACAATAGTTAATTATCCAACAGCAACGGTACCTCTAGTTACAGACGAGACGTTACAATCGGCTCCAAGTAACTGCGCGTTGGACGTGACTGCAATTCAAGACAGATCTCACGTTCGCATCTCAGGATATGTCTCATGATCTGGCCCGTTTAACTAACGAGATGATTTCGATGGAATGGCATCGGATGCATTGTTATGAGTCGTAATACATAATGATACAAGATATTGGGTGTATTACGGGGTTGGAAGATAGGAATATATGTACGTGAGTTCGGTCTTTAGTCTATTTCTGAATAGTTCATTCGTGTTAGTAGGAACGTGTAATTTCTTTAACTGACCGATCCAACATAAAAGCTACTACTCGATAAACGAATATCTAAGTGATAGGCTTGTTATAAAGTAATCTATACTAATATTATAAAGAGGTAAAGTTTGTGAGTTTGTGAGTGTGTGACGTTGTAAGGGGTAATCTCTGGATCTACTGAACCGATTTTGAAAATTATTTCACTAATAGAAAGCTACGTTATTGTGGAGTGTCATAGACTATATTTTATCCCCGTCTTGCCACGGGAACGAGAATAACGCGGGTGAAACCGCGGGACGCTGCTAGTTTTATGTAATTAAAAAATATTTCCTCTCTCAAAACTTACATATTATTATGTACTAATTTCGCTGAGTCCATAACATGCTTATTATAAGTTTTACCACCTAAAATATGTGACTTGCAAGAAAGGTATTGAGTATTGATCTTGGAGAATAAAAGTGCTTCAAATGGTGTTATTCAAATGCGGGTGGAAAAATATCTTTTGCAAAACCCATGGTGCATGGGTTTTTGGTCGTTGGGTAACTTGGTTGCGGAATTTGTTCGAAAGAGTCACCGCGGCCCTGGAACGCAAAGAGCACAAGAAGGATCACGGGTGAAGTTTTAGTCAGTAAGAGACTGACACTTCCTTCCGCTCCGCCCAGAGCGGGAGAAGTCATTTGATGACTTCCCATCCAAAAAAAAAGGGTAGTAACTTGGGGTTTCATACGTTGCTTTTTATTAATCTTCAAATAATTTCTATTGAGAAATTTGACACACACACAGCTTTCAAACCAGACACTGCAGTACATTCCAACAACAATACCTAATTACATACATGTGTCTTCAATCCAGCAAGGCAAAAAAGTTCAAGATAAAAAAAATCGAACGACCCCGAAAAGACCATAAAAAGGCCTGTAAAAGTCCAATTATAAGGCACATAAACTGGAGGGTACATTAGCAATACATTCAGAGGTATAACAGTAAGTTTATGAACTTACAAGTCCCGCATAACTGTGGTGAGACGTGAGCCTACTACAAATGGTAGGCAGTGTATGGTAGGTCGATTCTGGAACAAAGTCACCGTGCAAAACTTACGTGAAGTGAGCATGGAGTGTCCATGGTACTCACTATACAGCATACACAAAACAATAATTAACTGTTTGACATTTTACCTGTTCTGCATCAGCTAGACGTCCATATGCCGCTACCGGAATCCAGCAGAATATCAGCGTCAGGTATATTTGTGGTGCTCGTGCGAGGCCACGCCGCACTGCAGTGCATGTGCGGCTGTTGGCAAGCCGGCCTAGCACTGGGCTGGGGGAAGGGCCTGCGCGCCATCCGCCCCGACCAGGGGCAAGAGGTCCGCCGCCACCGCCGCCTCTGCCGCCGCCGCGGCTTCTGTCGCCGCCACTGCCGCTTCTGCTGCGGGTGCTGCGACTCCCAACACTCGGGAGGGTGCTGAGATGGAGTGCCAGTAATGGTCCCATTTCGGCCCCCTCCAGAGACAAGTCGGCCGCTGTGCTATCGCGCAGTGGCTGATGCCTGGGGACGGTGAGCGTGGGTGGCTCGCCGTCCGATACCAGGTTGAGTCGACGACGCGTTGTGTTCCACGCGCGTCACAAGGAGCCGTCAGCACCGAGGCCCCATAGGGTCGGTGCCTGCTAGGGTTGCGGAATTTGTTCGAAAGAGTTACCGCGGCCCTGAAACGCATAGGGCACAAGAAGGATCACGGGTGGGTTTTAGTCAGTAAAAGTCTGACACTCCCTACCGCTCCACCCAGGGCGGGAGGGGTCATTTGATGATTTCCCATCCAAAAAAAAAAAAAAAGTATATTTGTGGTACATGCTGAGTTGGACTCTCATTTGGTGCAGCTTGGAGACACATTGCTCGATGAATCTGCTTGCTCTCTGGTTGCTCTTTGAATTCATGTCTTTTTTTATGTACGTATGTATGTATGTGGTAGTAGGCATAATGTTCTGCCAAAAAATTCCGACAATTTTTTAAAATGTTTTTACTTTTTAGTCCACCAGATAGATTTCCAAAAATTATTGGACACGTATTTTTTCGCAAAATAATAAATGAAGACGATACAGTGAGTTAAAAACTTATTTGATATCAATACGGGCTAAGATTTTTACCAATCCGTGACGTCACAAACAGACTTCTGATCTTTGATGCTTTTTATCTCGTCAATTTTGTAGATATTTTGATAAAGCATAAAATACTTGTTCAATATTTTTTTTGGAAATCTACGGAGTAATTCGATTTTTTAGTCAACTACTACCTATTCAAAAGTCAAAACAACAGTTTATTGAATTTTGGTCTGTCTGTATGTTTGTACATGCATCACGTAAAAACTACTGCATGGATTTGAACGCAGTTTTCAACGCTCTACTGCTAGATGTCTAACTTAAAATATAGGCTACATTTTACCACTTAGAAATACTAGATTTTAAATACCACGCGTTCTAAGTCATGTGCAAAATCTTATTTTGGGTAAAAATAGTAGGAAACTCCACAGTTACTAAATTACAGTGGAAAATGACCAGTTTCTGTCGCTTCCAGTGTGCCCATGTAAACTCATATGAAATAAGATATTTTGTATTTTAAAATGCTATTTCTCAGTCCCATTTTGAATAAATAGTATTCAAAATGGGACTGAGAAATAGCATTTTATATATATGTACATTAACCTTTTGAATACCCTTCCACTCTAACATTTTGAATGTTATTCTAGTTTAAATTTGAAATTGTATTTGTTATTAACGTTTTAAATGCTTTTTTACTGTATCATTTTGAAAGCTGTGCTATTAAAAACAAAAGTTATCTCGTAAAAAATATCTGACAGGAAAACAACCTTTATTATTTCAACCAATGCCGTAGTAAAAATACGAAAATTGGTTCATTAACCGTTAAACAATTTTCTCAAATACGTAAACACTCAAAATAATATCAACAGAATCATTAATATCAGACACAGAGAGACGTAATAAGGAAAGAGTCACAAAAAATTGAGGATAAAATTTCACATCTTGGAACGTCTACAAGCCTATCTTGAACTTTTTCAAGCCCGGAGCGGTCCGGCGAGGCAATTTAAGCGAGATTAAATCCCGAATCCTTCCGAGCGTGGCCGAATGAGCACGAGCGCAGCCGAGCGATCTGCTTCTGTCTTTAAATTCCACCACTTACCTTTATTCATAACGTGATATTGGTTCGGCTCGGAATTCGGTATCTGTTCGGGAATAATTTGAATTTGGAATAAGAATTTTTGAAATTGGAATCGGGGGAGGTATTCGGTTTAGATTTGATGGCGTGTTTCGATTTTTTGGCCGTAAGCAGAACTTGTTTGAATCGAAAAGCGTATGAAGATAAGTTTGTAACTCAATTTACAATTCAATGTCAAGTTGCATTTATGATATCGTCAATGCAAAGAACACAAGGGATATTAGATTTTCCGTGCCGTGAAAATTATGAGAGATTTCAAATCCAGACTTACTTTAATACCCTGTTTTAGACCGGAGTAATAAAAGGTGGAGCTATACTTGACCGATAGCACTATTTCTTTATCAGACTGAAATTATGCTGGACTTAATATTTCAAAAATAAGGAAAATAAATTTATTTAGCAAATAAAGATGCACACAATAAAAATAAACTTAATTTTAAAACAACAACATTGTGTGACCCGCGGCTGCGGCAAATAGGTCCAGTTGAAGTGTACGGATGTAAAATTAATTTAAAATTAATAGCAGCTATGTATGATGTTAAATATACAGGTAAATAGTTATATTTAAATATGTAGTGAATTATCCTACCAATATTATAAACGCAACTAATATTGTAAAATTTGTAAGTATGGATGGATATTTGTTACTCTTTCAAAGAAAAACTACTGAACAGATTGTAATGAAATTTGGGACAGAGGTAGATTATATTCTGGAATAATACATGTGATACTTTTTATCCCGAGAGATTGTTCCCTTGAGATACTTTTCGATATTCATGCGGGCGAAACCACGAGCGGCAGCTAGTACTTAAAAATTTGGTCTCTAGAGATATAAAGGTTTGTCTAAATAATAAGAAAAGGAAAGAAAATTAAAAAATAAGTACTATATAATATTTTGCTCCAGATCATTTTACTTACTTAGTAAAATCAAGGCTTGTAGGCGAACCAAACTGGACATAAGTTTCAAAACCTACATCTCCACTTCTCACCCATATCGTTAATCTTGACCAAAACTTCAAATTGTCCCATCAAAACTTCTTAAACCCGAAATGGACCCTTTTCTCTAAATTCAAATGACCAGTAACGGCCAAGTTTGGAACTCTATCATTCTTCGCTACATCCTAGGATATTTATAATCCGCCGCAGTTTGAGCGGGGCTTTATTAAGGCTCTCTTGGTATGTAGAGCGTGTACAAAGGGACCTTTGAGTGGCAACTCCACAATGTAGAGGTAGGCTCTATGTAGAGCGAAGGTTTTGTAAGAATTTGTGTTGGTATGTAGTGAGGTTTTTAAAGTTGATTTATGTATATTTTTTTATGGTATTGTTAGGTGGGTAAACTGCCATTGCTACTGTTATTGGCTAGTTTGTTGCGGAAATTGTTCGAAAGAGTCACCGCGGCCGTGGAACGCAAAGGGTGTTAGGAGGAACAGGGATGGGTTTTAGTTAATGTTTTGTCTATGGTGTGACGGGTGACCAGAGACTCGTGGTATTTGTGCCCGGTTCTGACATTGTTTTTAGTTTTAATTGAAAGTTATTTTTTCTTTTTAATTAAGTTTGTTTTAGTTTATATTTTGTACGTCATCTATGGGGGAATAAACGAGTTTTCTTTCTTTCTTTTCTTTCTTAATGATGTTTTATGCATAAAAAAGGCTACTTTTGATCCCGGTTTCTGAGGTATAGGACAAATGGGAAGTGGCTGAAATAATGGTTTATTACAATAATCAAATATAATGGCGTATTAATTTTAAGTTTTGTCTTGGAGGATCACAAACATTATTTGTTTTCTTGATAGCCTGTTATTACTTTCATGAAGTCGAAAAATTTTAATTACCTTGAAAGTTATATACCTACATTTTATTCTTATGACTTCTTTCAAATTATCGTAAAATTAAATGGCACTGCATTTATTATTCCACAGTTTAAAATTAAAATAACATGAACACACAATTCAAAATTACTTATGCACTGTAAAATTTAATACATACTTGAATTTTACTGTACATTAAATTATTTAAAAGCTCAAATAAATAAGAAAAACCACCTGTACACAAATTTACGTTTACGAACCGCGTTACTCAGGTCCCGATGTTATCTTCGTCCGCAATAAATACCTTTTTGTATAAAATTATAATTTTATTTGAACGCAGCTTTGTAATTGGCGAGCTCCGTGAACGCTCCCTTTTTTATCTGTGGCACTGAATATTATCTGTGCACGTATAAACTTGACAGGTCGGTATTGTCATCATTTTTTATTTTTTGGCAACGATTTAAAACGAAATGTTTCGTTTTAGATATTTTTAAACAGTTTAAATTTAAAGGTTGTTTGATTGTTAATGAGGTACTTTGTTCGTTTTTATGTGAATTCTGTTGGCCTGTTTGGCCCATAATGAAATTAAAGCATTTTCGAAGGAACGAAAGAAGAAAAGTATTATTTGAATCGTATTGTTTTCTGGTATTTATTTGTACTTGAGTGGTTAAACGTCCCTCATATATACATGTTATAAAATCGTAGACTCACCGTTTCTGTACATGGAGTATTTTTCGATAAAAATAACTAAGAAACATTATAAATAAGACAGAACACAAATATGCAATTTTTGTCTGTATGTTCGTGGGAGCGTCACGCAAACCACTGATTGGATTCGAAATAAAGATACTTAGACATATTGAGTGTTATCCGGAATATTATCAAATCTTTATTTCATTAAAATTGCCTCACAAAATGAAAAGATATTGAATTTCTAAGTTTGGTAAGAAACATCACAAATAAAGTGCTAATCGCCGCGCTGACTGAGTCCTGCACGCATCACTTAAAAAGTACAAAACCAATATAACTTTTTTTTATACATAAGAAATTAAGTAGGTATATAATACTATATATTAAGCTACGACTAATAGGAACGATCATCAATGAAAAATGTTGCAAATACGGTATTTTTTCTCTTTCTCTTGTGACGCAGAAGAAGTTGCGCGGGCTCCCCCTAAATGTAAAGGGTGGTTTCCTTAACATTTAGGGGAATGAAAAATAGATGTTGTCCGATTCGCCACCTTAGCCGATATGCACGCTAAAATTCACGAAAATCAGACGAGCCGTTTCGGAGGAGTTCAACCACAAACACCGTGACACGAAAATTTTATATAATATGATTTTGTGTGCCTTTACGAAATATTGAAATCAGTTATTTGTAAGGTTAAATGAATAAAAATAATTCTAGTATTTTTTTTTTAATTGAGTATATTTAGTTATCCTTACAAAATGAATTAGAAGCACGCTAACATTTCCTGATGTCCCAAAGCAACACCCAAGAATCATCGAACCCTCTTAACTACACAGACTGAAACTCTATTAAAATCTATTGTTTCATTGTTTCAGGTAAGAACGGTCATCGACCCCATTCTATCGACTAAGAATTCAATCTCCTGGAATGACCTTATCAATTGAACGGCGAGATAAGAATATCAGAAGATTAAGAAGACATGGAGAAGAAAACCGGTTTTTCGGATTTAGAATTCCTACGCTTTACCGTTGCCAAGTTGTTGGGCAAAGCGTTTGGATTCTAAAACTGAATCATTGGACAGTCTTCTGAAGTTGCTACGAGCTACGAGCAACGTGCTACGAGGTGCTACGAAGTGCTACGAACAGCTACGAAGTGCTACGAGGAAGTGGGTGAGATTTATGTTTATTTTATTTATCAGGGACAACAAATAGCAGTGTATTAAATATTACCCACGTAGTTCCCATTCCTGTAGGAATACGGTGATAAAATATAGCCTATGTTACTCAGAGTAAATGTAGCTTTCTAATGGTGAAAGAATTTTTGTAATCGGTCCAGTTGTTTTTGAGTTTATTCGTTACATCCAAAAATACAAATCTTTCCTCTTATATAATAAAAAAATCTTAAATAATATTAGTATAGTATAGTATCACGACGTTATCCACATATTACTATATAAAATAATTAGCATAGGTTAGTAATAACCGTGTCCGTTATGTCCGTCAAAGTGTGCACATCCATAATTGAGACCACAGCACCATACTTGGCTTTAATATTTAATTTATGTGTGGACCAAGGTGTCTTTCCGGATATAATGAAATACAGTAAGGTTATACCACTTTTTAAGTCCGGCGATAGTAAAGACACCAATAACTATAGACCTGTATCCGTGTTGTCGGTTTTCAGCAAGGTCTTCGAAAAAGTGATGCTCAATCAGATGCTCAATCATTTCAACACCAACAAAATCTTACACGATCAACAGTATGGTTTCACCAGAGGACGTTGTACGACTGACGCTGGTGTCACCTTACTAAAACATATATTTGCAGCGTGGGAAGAGGCCCAAGATGCCATAGGAATATTTTGTGACCTCTCTAAGGCATTTGATTGTGTTCATCACGAAACCTTGCTTTTAAAACTAGAACATTACGGACTTAGTAAACTAGCACTTAGTTTAATACAGTCTTATTTAAATGACAGACAGCAGCAAGTTCAAATAAACGGTGTAAATTCATGTGGTTTAGGAGTCAAAATGGGGGTACCACAAGGCTCAATACTGGGTCCTTTCCTCTTTTTAGTGTACATAAATGATCTACCCTATCTTTTGAAAAAACAATCACAAATGGTGTTATTTGCTGACGATACGTCCTTAATTTTTAAGATAAATAGACGTTCTGCAAATCATGACGAAGTAAATGACTCCCTACAGCAGGTCCAAAATTGGTTTACTGCTAATAATTTAGTATTAAATGAGAAAAAAACCAAATGTATTAGATTTGTTTTACCGAATGTTAAAAGTAGTATTGAGGAAATAGTATTGAATAAAGAGAAACTAGAATTCGTCGAAAGCACAGTTTTCCTGGGGATAACGCTCGACTCAAGGCTACAATGGGGACCTCATTTAGCATCACTTGCAGGACGGCTAAGTTCAGCAGCATATGCTGTCAGAAAAATCCGTCAACTTACTAATGTAGATACCGCGAGACTGGTCTATTTTAGTTACTTTCATAGTGTCATGTCTTACGGTATTTTGCTATGGGGACGGGCTGCAGACATAGAGTCTATTTTTATTCTGCAGAAAAGAGCAGTTAGAGCCATTTACAATCTCCGCTGGCGCGATTCTCTAAGGGAACTGTTTAAGGAAATTAACATCATGACGGTACCTTGTCAATACATATATGAAAACATTATGTATGTTCGGAAAAATCTTCATATTTTTAATAAGATCAGCGACAGGCATAATGTTAATACTAGAAATAGAAACAAATTAGATCAACCTAGGTTTAGATTGGCTAAAGTACACACTTCTTTTATGGGGTATTGCGTAAAATTTTATAACAAAATACCAGTCGATATCCTTCAATTAAATGAGAGAAAATTTAAAACATGCATAAAACGCACACTATGTAGGCAGGCATATTATAAACTGGAAGATTATATCCTTGATAAAAATGCTTGGCTAAATGCCGGTCCTGCTCCACAGCCTCAACCACTTGGGTAAACAAGTCAGGATTTTTTATTTGGAAGAGATGCTCGCCCTTTTTTTTGTCTCATTTATTTATTCTTTTTTTTTTATAATTTTATTTTATTTTGAGAAAAATAATTTCTCTTTTTTACTTGTATTTGCTTGGTCATTGTGAACCATAGTTTTGTATAATGTAGAAGCAGTTTATTTTCAAATATTGTAAATGTGAGTACCATGGAGCCATTTACAGGTTATAGTTTACTTTGTGACTTGAACTAAAATGGCAGTTGAGAGTATGTCATGCTCGCTCAAATGTCTCGCTGATGGTGGATGGTTGGATCATTCGGTTCCCTTCAAAATGGTTGAGCTAAATGGTGCCGATACACGCGTCATGTTCGTGAACGGGCGCCGTCGGTTGAGACTGGTCACCTCTTAACTGCCACTGACTTGTTTTAATCTTTATACTTTGAATTGTTTTATAGTTTCCTTTTTTTTTCTCTGCATTGTCCTCACACATAGAAGCACCAAGGATGTAACCAAAGTTATGTAATACAGAACATGATTTAAAAGAGTGTCCGTGGAGTTTCTTGCACGTTCTTCTCCATAGAGATCTACGCTTTGGAACGTGCAGATAGCTTCACCTCTTTCGACTTGACAATTCAAAAGTGCCTGTAAAGGGTTTATTTGAAAATAAATGCTTTGAATCTTGAATCTAACAATAAGGGCTATAAGTTTAAGGGTTTATAAGTTTTTGTTATTTTGTTTTGACTTACAACCGGTTTCTGAAAGATGAATGCCCTATTCTATTTACTCTAAGCCACACCTTAATCATTGCCTGTAATAAAATTCAATCATTTCTATCTAGAATTAGAGGAAACAGATATTATTACCACATGTACGAAAAGTGATTAAATTAATGCATTTAGTGCTAAAAAAATAAAATAAGCTTAGCGTTAGTGTTGGGATGCAACTAGGCCTAGAAGTTAGTTTTATCAAACTTATTCGAATTCAATTAAAATTGGTACATTTAATTCCAAAATTAAGTGAGTTAACTTATCGTAAGAACTAAACGCAACTTATGGGACATTTAATATGCAAAATCTGAAAATTAAAATACTTCCTGACAACAACACTTGATGACAATGACAATCATCCAGTAGGAATACGGGAATAAAATATAACCTATGTTACTTGCTGATAACGCGTAGCTATCTATTGGTAAAAAATGATTAAAATCAATCCAGCAGTTTCGGAGCTTATTCGGTGCAAACTAGCAGACAAAAAAGCTTTATAATACTAGTACAGACTTTCCTTTAAAAAATAAAACCCTGCTCACTCATCAAGACCACAGCAAGGCGTATAATAAAATCCTTTCCACTCCACTCAGCAAAAAGGAATTTACATACAAAACCGAATCACCAAGAAAACAGTAAATCTTTAGAACGCAGCTCATAAAACTCTATACAGCTCTAACGATACTCTGACTCGCTTGCACGAAACGAAAGAATAGTAAGATTTACACCAGAATAATCCTGTGCACGGATTACAAGATAGGATTAGAAATGGTTCCAATTTATGTTTTTTTTTCTTTTTAACTATCGGAATGATCAATTATTATTATCATCAATTATCCTCACTAATATAATAAACGAGGACGTTTATATGTATGGATGTTTGTTACTCTTTCACGCAAAAACTACTGAATGGATCGTGATGATATTTGGCACAGAGGTAGATTATAGTCTGGAATAACACATAGGATACTTTTATCTTGGAAGTATGTTCCCTTGGTATACTTTTCGATATTCACACGGGCGGAGTCGTGGGCGGCAGTGAGTCAATTATATAGCACTAGTAGCGCCCCACGGTTTCACCCGCATAAGTTTCGATCCCGTGGGAATATCGGAGTAAATGATTCTATATGTTAATCCTGGTTATAAACCATCTGTGTGCCAAATTTCATCCAAATCCGCTCAGTAGTTTTTCCGTGAAAGAGTAACAAACATCCATCCTTACAAACTTTCGCGTATATAATATTAGTAGGAATTTTGCAAATAAAATCTGATAGTTAAATAATACTTGTTGTGTTTCACGCGCGTCTCAAATAGATGTCGGCATAGTAGTCGCGGCCCAATAAGGCCAGTGTCTGCTAGAATTGCGGAATTTGTTTGAAAGCGAAACCGCGGCGCTGGAACGCAAAGGGCATTAGGAGTAACACGGGTGGGTTTTAGTCTGTAAGAGTTTGACATTCTCTTCCACTCCGCCCAGAGTAAAAGAAACCATTTGATGATTTCCCATCCGAAAAATAAAAAAAAATACTTACGGATCAATCTTTGAACAACGCTGGTCAAGACGCGAATGCCTTCAAATGCCTTTTAACGTTCCCACTGCTGGGACACAGGCCTCCTCTCTAGGAGAGGGAATGGGACGTAATCCACCACGCGGGCCCAGTGCGGGTTGGTGAATGTCACATGTCTTCGAATTTTTGGTTCTAGGAAGTTTCCTCACGATGTTTTCCTTCATCGTTTTGAGAGCAGTGGTGATGAAATTAATTACACAAAGTAATACGCCTGGCTGGGTTTAGAACATTACCTCTGTGCCCCGAAAACACGTAAATTGCATCTTCCGACAGGCAGATTTTCTATGGTTTTGTGCAAACTACTGAGACCCTGCATCTGATTAGACTACAATCCAACCTAAACATAGTCGCGAAAAATAATAGAATTAACCTTCTGATACTTGTTGAAGAAAGTCCTTTTACTACGAGCTACTAAACACAACCCTCGGTCAGTGCCCCTCGACAATAGTTCCAACTTAGCCGTACCCCATCTCTCCAAAAAGGCCATAAACCAGTGAGAGTTCCACGAATAATCGGCTAGGTTTCAACTTAATGCATTTAAATTTCTCTCCGAGACCTCGCTCGAACGTTTTCGATAAAAACTCTTTGCTTATAAAACGGCCATGTTTATTTTGCTGTAGTGTTTTCGAGTGTTTTAAATGAGTTCTATTCTGTTCTGTTATTGCTTCTTTGTAATAGGCACATAGGTTTTTATAGCTTTTGGAATAGGCTGTGGTTTTGTATGTGACCTTTGTTCGTTGGTACCTAATGTCTTGGAATGGTATTGAGATTTTCAAGATTGGTTGTAAATGGGGTTGAGCATAATATACGCACTTAAGGAAAGCAAGAGGGGTTTTCTGTTGAGATTTGATCCAATTTCAAGTTAAGAGGTTTTTGGTATTATTTTTAACGTGGCGCAGTACTTTCGGAAATAAGGGGGAGGGGGGAATTATTTTCTTTAATAATTTTGAATAGAATATTAGATTATGAAAAAAATATACTTTTCAGATCCTTATAAAGAGCACTTATATTTAACGTATCAGATGGTACAGCTAGAGAAACTTTTTTTGTCTAATTTGACCCGAATAGTTTTGGGAAATGAGGCCACGCATTTCCCAAAATGTAGGTATCTATTTTCATTATGCGTCCGTATTTAGGTTACAGATGTATATGTGTTCAAAATTTCTTCGGTCCAGTAAATTCGAAAAACCGTGCTAGACAGACAGACCGACGGACTGAAAACCTATTGACCTACTGCAAGGGTTCCGTTTTTCCAAAAAAAAGTTTCGGAACCCTGAAAAAACGAAAAAATGCACAACAGAAACTCGCAACTGCATTACTCAATTATAATCGCCGCAGCGCACTTAATTCATGAATACAAATGAAATGTCGAAAAGTACCACAAGGTTCTGCAGAGTACTCATTACGTCACAAAATGGTGCCTCTACAGTATAATAATTCATTTAATACCAGCTTGAAATACTGGCTCTTATCTCAGACGGGATAGGATTTTGAGTCCGTTGCCGCTTTAAAATTTTATATTTTTAGTTAAAGCTGTACTTTTGAATTTTGATGGATCGCTGGTTATCAAAATTCATGAGGTTTTCTATTTGTTTTGGCAAGATAGTATTGGTTGTGTTTTGAAGAAAGCGCGCGGGTGGTTTGTACTGGGGTGGTGTAGTTTGAATTGAGTGGATTGGTTCAAAGTCGTTTACCAGTACCTACTGGATATAGTAGCAAAAAAAAACTAACTGATTTACCTACTTTACAATTTTTTCCATAGGTCACAGTTGTTAGGCCAAAAATGAAGCCATTATTTAGTAAATTGGTTATTAAGTTGCCTCGGTTAAACATCTTATATAATAATCAAATATAGTGTTTGAATGAATTTAAAAAAATAAGCGAACTTTTGAAATAAAATAAAACGTGTATAATATAGATTTTTAAATTATCTATCCATTAGTGTAATCCTCAAAAGATTAGAGCGTTGCATTTAGCAACAAATGCATAAAATCAACAATTATAATCATTTTAAAAAAGTAGAATTTAAATTTATTTAACACATAAAAACAAATTAGAACGTGGAATGTGATGATAAGACATCGAACATTAATAATGTGCTTTTACATGTAGATTATTTCTCATAACTAATGAGTTAATAGTCTCTGAATAGCGAAGAAAAACGCACTATCGCAAGGTTTTGGTCGGGGTATCGCCTTAATCTTTCTAGCATCTACCAACCAAACAGCAACCTTGAAATTTCAAAATACAATTGTCTATTCATTGAATTGAGCAAAACAATTGCACTGCAATATTCCACCATGGCCGGGACGCTTATAATCCGTTCTGATTGAAGGATCACGGGGCTTACGCGGATCAAATCGGATAATATGAGATATAGTATATATCATTATGAAAATGTTTCTATAGTGATGTTTATTTTTATTGGTGTAGTGGAGTTATTGTTGTCTGTTTGATTTGTGAGGCATTTCCTGTTTTAATCGACAGGTCGATGAGTTAAAATCGGAAAAGAAGAAGTAAATTATACAGATAGAAACTACAGTTCCTCTAATAGTTCCTTTCTTCTATATGAACATTCGAAATTGTAAAACTACATAATACCTCCTTATTCAGTCTTGTGGTCAGAGTGCCAGTGTACTAAATTTATACTTGTTTAAAAGAAAAATTATTTAATGCTACAAAACGACATACATACATTTTAGTGGATTCTACACTAAATCCTAAACAATAGTGTTAGTAGTTCTTAAATTATGTTAGTAACACGCAAGTTAAAAAATAAATAATAATACAATTAAAAAATGTGATTAAGTAGGTATAGATACATAAAGCAGATGTATGTCGTGGTTGTAGTAAAAGGCGTCCACTCAGCATAACGCTGTGACGTGTTCTTCTATTGCGGCGGCTGGAGCGTGAGGTTTCTCTCTCCCGCATGCGTTCTGCCTCCTCCTTCGCTAGCATTACTGCAGCGCAGAAAGAGGTGACCACTTCCCATGCCTCCTCGCTCCGGACCATGAATTGACACAGGGGCGGGCGCAAGAGGTCGCCGCCGCCGATCGCCACGACGAGGACACGCTTGCATTACAATGACATTTTTTTTTCTGCTGGCAGCTCGGAACATAGGCGTAGTAGCTTAAAAACCATAGTTATTAAAAAAACCTGTCTTATCCAATCTTTATAGCGCATTTATGAAATTACTACCGTCTTTAAAACCGAAAAAAACAACCGTACATTAAGCAGCTGCCCCTTAAATCAGCCATCATCAGTGAAATTGCGTTTTAATCTTAATCATTTATCAATTTATTGCACTAAAATAATATTATAGCTACTAAAATGGAAGAAAATGAGTCGTCTATCTCTCGATCGTAAATTTCAAAAGAGATATATATTAAAGAGAGTCAGTAAAGTTTATTTGATGTAACTTTGAGGAACCCCCTCAAAGTTACATCAAATACACTTTACTGGGAGTATTTTTACGTTTCCTCATAATCAGTGTTATTTTTTATGGTTATCATGTAGGTTGGTTTTAACTGCCCCGTTTGTCTCGTGAGTTTAAGAGTGACTCCTGAATATGTTGTTCAAGATTCGATCCTCAGAAGCTTACTATGTCGTGTCACTGTTATCATGATACCGCTGTGAGAAAGAAATGGCGCTATTCGTACTGTATAGCTCCGTCTCTCTTTCACACTGGAGTTTTGATTGCTTTATCAAGTCAAATGGGACCCTGTTATTAAACCTCCACTATCCGTCCGTCCGTCTGTTTGATACCGTTGTGAGAAAGAAATGACACTATTCGTGCTGTATAGCTCCGTCTTTTTTTCCCACCGGAGTCTTGATTGCTTTGCCAAGTCTAAAGACAAGTCTGATAATGTGCGTGTGAATTTTTCCATAGTTGTTTCTTAGTGTTAAAAGAGTGTCCGTGGAGTTTCTTGCACGTTCATCTCCATAGAGATCTACGCTTTGGAACGTGCAGATAGTTTCACCTCTTTCGACTTGACAATTCAAAAGTGCCTGTAAAGGGTTTAATTGAAATAAATGCTTTGAGTTTGAGTTTGAGTGGCAGCGTGAAGTCCAAATTCATGTCCTGTTTATAATGATACTAGCAGCGCCCCACGATTTCACCCGCGTAGTTCCCGTTCGTGTTAAATAAATAAATAAGGAAATACGGAGATAAATTAAAGCCCATGTTACTCGCTGATAATGTAGCTTTCCATTGGTGTAAAAATGGTTAAAATCGGTCCAGTAGTTCCGGAGCTTATTCGTACAAACATACAAATATGTATATACATATTTTTTCTTTTTAATATTAGTATACATAAGGGCTCTATTCTAAACTCAAACTAAAACTCAGCACGAATTAGTATTATCAAGGGGTCAATTAGTCGGTAGAATTTAAACATAATTATATGAAAAAATGTAATTCACAAAACCAAGAAGTTTTTCGACCTACATATCCATTAATCTACCAATTTAACCCAAGTTATGATACATTAGTTAAACGACATAAAAACATTAACCGGTCCTCACTAAGGGTTGAAGAGGGCTTAGACACTCCTTCCCTCACTGTCAGATTCATTGTAATGCTCTTAGTGAGAATTTAGACACGAGTGGTACGTTTTAGTGACATAAAGTACCATTACGCCGCTTTGTTTGGGGTAGGTGGGGCCTTGATTGGGTGTCAATTGATGGGAATTTTGGGTAAGTTGGTACTTTATATGATGGGGTTCGGTCTTATGCTTAGAAGTTAGATGGCTTTAATTACCGATTCTTTAATTAGAATAATGGTTCGACTTAGAGTTTTTATATGATTGTTCATATTGAAAATAGGTGGGTGACGCTGGATGTCTGACGTCCAGCAAATGCTGAGATAGTAACTAACCTTTACGCTATGGGCACGCTTAGCGCAATTTTGTACCTATTATTTCTGTTACTTTGTATGTTTGTCTGTGCCGAATATATGTTTTCTACTCTTATGATCAGCCTTTTAATGTTCCCACTGCTGGGACTCAGGCCTCCTCTCTAGGAGAGGGAATGGGTTGTAATCCATTACGCGGGCCTAGAGCGGGTTGGTGAATGTCACATGTCTACGAATTTTTGGTTCTAGGACATGCTGGTTTTCTCACGATGTTTTCCTTCACCGTTTTGAGAGCAGTGGCGATGAAATTAATGACACAAAGTACTGTGCCTGTCTGGGTTTGAACCCGGGACCTACAATTCATGAGTCGGGGTCGTTTCCACTGCTCTTTTCTGCTCTTTTTGATAAAATATTATGTGAGTCGTAAGGTACTGAAATTTGGCACCGGTCTAAGTATTCTGGTACACAGATACTGGGTTAAATAAGCATCACTCGCATCGTTGATTAATGTATAATGCTGATACACAGCGGTTAGAGTAAATGTTATTTATTTTGTAATTAGGTTAATCATAACTCTTTCACACGTCCAATATTTCTCTGGTCAACTTAAGATGAATCAGGTGTTTCCTATCCGACTGCCCTGATAAGAAACACCATGGTAAAAGCCAATACTAATAGGGTAGCTGCCTATAAAAATCTAATTAGTCTGTAAGATAGACATCCCAAAAATATTGGACACGTATTTTTTAGTTTTTCACGTACACAAAAAACGATATAGTGCGTTGAAAACTCGTCTGACGTCACTTCGTGCGACGATTTTTACCACGCCGTGATGTCACAAGCCCCCACTCATGATTTTTGAAGCTTTTTATCTTCGTCAATTTTTATAGATATGATAAAGCAAAAAATACGTGTCCAATATTTTTCGATAATCTAACTGACGGACTAAATAGGATCATATTTTTATTCCTCAGGAAACATCCCTATTCTAATATAGATGGGAAAAAGCGACGCTGATTAATAGTCAGTGTAAAGTGGTAATCTTATCAGTCTATCTATAGCCAGTTGCCGTACTACGAAGTGCCAATGCTATCATGATTCGTGTGAGGGAAAGGGATAGTGCTATTCGTCTTGTGTAACTCCGTCTCTCTCTGACACAGGAATCATGATGGATTTAAGACGTCATGGTAGGGCTGCAGAGTGCCAATTCGCATTCGCATATAATATCACTCCTCGCCTCTTTTTAAAATATTTTAAACAGATTTCATGTGAGATACGAATGCAAACGTTTCTTAAAAATTTTTACCTCGAATTGACTTTATGAAGCACAAGAATACACACAGAAACAAAAGACGATTAAAATCATACCACCCACACAAAATTAAGACGCTACAAAAGAATTGAAAGTTAAGAACAGTGCACACGAACGATTTAAAGCTAAAAACACAAAAGTAACAAGGCTAGTTGGCACAGTCGTTTTGTTGCAACCGTTTGGCACATATTAACTGCTGTTTATGACCGTGTTATACGCTATTTTAATGTTTTTACGAGTTTCGACTCCGCTGGTGTGCACCAGCTTAATGACTTTCAGAGGTTTGTCCCCTACTTTTGTTGAATTTCTGATTTTTATTGCTGTTCTAGCTTTTTGGCAATAGAATGGAAAGTGATATGAGGTGACGCTTTTTGAAAAAGTTTATTTTATTGGGATTTGAAGATCGAAGAACTTTATTTTCCTTCATGCTTCGAAAACCTGAGGTTTTATTTTCAGTATTGGTTCTAGTTTCTGTGGTAGCACTATAAATAAACCCTATTTTACTGAAATATAGTACCACCTCGTCACAAAAGTAATGCGTTTAGTCGTGGGTATTTTACTAGATTTAAAATTATATTTAGTTCGTTCGTTAGATTTTCAAAAAATATTTTACACGTATTTTTGTCATTTCAAATCGTAAAATAAATATAAAGAAAAAGCGCATCAAAGTTCTAGAGTTGCTGGCTGGTGACGTCACGTCGCTTGTAAACACTGTAGCACGTAGTGACGTCACGGGAGTTTTCAACGCACTGTATAGTCTTCATTTTTTATTTACGTGAAAAAAGTACGTGTCCAATATTTTTTGGAAATCTATCTGACGGATTTATTCGATTTTTTTCAGTAAAACACTCTATTCATTGAACTAATCAGTAATCACGCGTTCGAAAAATTCCCCATTTTTGCGATAATGTTCGTTTCCGAAACTGATTTAATGAAAAAAATAAATGACAATGGATACTACTGACAATACATAAGACACTTTATTTTTTGTCACATAGCAGATACCGCACATCATTTATCCTAAGATCTTATAACATAATAAAATGTGCTTCTAATAAAAAAAAAACCTTTTTATAGTGTTATATAAGCGTTCTTCTAGCCATCAAGCTTAGCAGGCTTTGAGCCAAAATTCTTTGTTAATATGTTAATGAGTATATAAGATACTAGTAGCGCCCCGCGGTTTCATCCACGTAGTTGCTGTTTCCGTTGGAATACAGGGATAAAGTTAAGCCTATGTTACCCGGGGATAATGTAGCTTTCTAACAGTGAAAGATTTTTCAAATCGGTTCAGTAGTTTCGAAGCTCATTCAATGCAAACAAACAAAAATCTTTCCTCTTTATAATATTACTGTAAATAGATCAGATTTTTTAAAGTTATTTAGCTAAGAAAACATTATTTCATGGAAGTAGGTAAGAATGTTATTTTTTTTATTTATATAAAACTTAGTTATGTGGCAAACGTCGTTTTGCCACATAACATAAAAAAAAATCATTTAGGGGTGGATCAGGCTTAACGTTTAGAGGGATGAAAAATAGATGTTTTCCGATTCGCCATACTACCCGATATGCACGCTAAGATTCACGTAAATTGGTCGAGCCGTTTCGGAGGAGTTCCGCCACAAACCATGATACCAGAATTTCATAATTATATAAGAAAGAATATGTGAAGATGAATAATTTATGAGGGATTATTTGAAATTGTGGGCGGAATGCGTAAATTTTTATTGCAATATGATAAGAAAAGTGGCGTTTGAGTATGTGTGTCTTTTTTGGTCCTTTGGGACCAGGAATAATTTTCTTAGATCGCCATTTTTACGCTCGCCGTGTCAGGATATAGGCATATATTTCGACTGGGGAAAGTGTCTTGCATTCTAAAGAAAGAAAATAAATGTATTTGGCACAAAGATACTAATAAAATTTACTTAATTTTAAAACAATAACATTGTGTGTGCAATCCGTCAGGAACAAGTCCAAATCATAACGTTCCATGAACATTCTTAATATGGTACTTACACACACATACAACAACATAAATCATAACAGACATAGACATAGTTTATATATTATATTTGTAGTAAGTTAATATTAATCGCGTTACTGTTTATTTATTTTTTTTCTCTTTCATACTGCACCTACCACAATTATTCTCTGCATCACCCAAAGGTTGACTGGTAGAAAATGCCTAAGGCATTAAGTCCGCCTCTGTACATTTGTGCGTAAAGTATTAAATAAATAAATCTATACTATAATAATATAAAACTGAAGGCTTTTTTTGTTTGTTTGCTTGAACGCGCTAATCTCAGGAACTATTAGTCCCTTTTGGAAAATTATTTCAGTGTTAGATAGCCCATTCATTGAGGAAGGCTATATGTATATAGGCTTATCATTTTATATCATCACGCTAAGACCAATATGAGCGATTATTGTTATTCGAAATCGAGGGGTTAGTAAGTAGTAGTAGTATTCCACACGGACGAAGTCGCGGGAAGAAGCTATCTACCTATACTAATATTATAAAGAGGAAAGATTTGTATTTTTTTATGTAACGAATAAACTCTGGACGGATTTCAAAAATTCTTTCACCACTAGAAAGCTACATTCACTCTTGAGTAACATAGGCTATTTTATCCCCGTATTCCCACGGGAACGGGAACTACGCGGGTAAAACCGCAGGGCGCTGCTAGTTATGTATATACAAACGAAAACCATAAATTTTCATGACACCGTTTCAAACGATATGACGTAACCTTTGCATACATCGAACAAATAAATCCACCGCAAATGAATAAAAATGGCCGACACAAAATCTTATGACACGCGATTTTATTCTCAGTTTCCGAACACATTTTTAACACAGTTTAGTGCTGTCAGCTGATTGGTGGGGCCTGGCATTCAGCCAACCCTCTTTGTCGTAGTGGATTGAATGTTTTCACTAACCACCCAGCTACCGATAGTATCAGCTTGCTCTTTTTAGACTTAGAAGGTGCGAATGCTTCAAATGCTGAAGCTTTCATGAATGGGTCTTGTTTTTGATTTACTTTTTCCCATTGTCTTTATCTTAGTTTCATAGATTATTTTTATTTGTATATTTTATAACTGGCAGCAAAGAAATAAAAAAAAACTCGTTTATTCCTCCCAAACAGACGCACATGCATTATTTATCTATACTAATATTATAAGAGAAAAGATTTTTTGTTTGTTTGTAACGAATAATCTAAAACTATGGGATCGATTTTTACTATTTTTTCACCAATAGTACAGCTACATTATGAGCGAGTAATATAAGCTATATTTTATCATCATATTCCCACGGGAACAGGAACTACGCAGGTGAAACCGCGGGTACTGCTTGTAGTAAATAAAATGCGAAGAAAAATTGTTTAGGATCATAGTTAATAGACCCACCAGTAATTAATATTAGAATAAATAACAAAAGAACCTCAAAAGCCGAGATCCAGTTACATTGCCTACCAAAACCTTTAAAAGGGTATTGAAATATTTATATTTTTAAGGCTTCAAAACTCTCACTCTCGTTATGGATCGTATTGCAAAGCCATAGAAATTGTTTTACTTCAACATGGTTGTGATTCTGCATAATTAATTTGTTTTTGGTTTTATTCTCATGCTTGTTCTGTTTATTAGGTCAGCAGAGCTGTTAACAGTTTTATTTTGTGACTGAAATTGACTAAGACAAAAGTATAAATATCTTCAATTTAGCGGTACATCAAGACCAATATAGAAATTGTCAGTACAGGAAGTGAAAACTTATAAATTGTGTGTTTTGTTCTCTATTATAATCATAATAAGCATAATCAGCCTTCTAATGTTTCCACTGCTGGGACACAGGCCTCCTCTCTAGGAGAGGGAATGGGCCGTAATCCACCACGCGGGCCCAGTGCGGGTTGGTGTTCTCTATTGCCACATTTCAAAACGAATGTTCTACGCGTCTATAACCTATCAAGGTTCCAATGTAGGAGAGAGACAAAGCTATATCAGACGCATAGCACTATTCCTTTTTTTTTCAACGGAACCATTACGGAGTGGGCACGTCATAGTTAAAATGAATATTTCAGAATCATGAAGTCATGTCTGTCCATAATTTCGTTCTAATGCTCTAGTATTCTGACTAGAGCTTTGTAACGAAGTTATACATAGAAACATTGATTAATATAACCTTTAAACTGAATATTGCTTACTACGATACAAAATATGTACCAACCTAAAACCTTCAAATATAGAATTTACCCTAGCAACAAAATCTAACTATTAATAAATGTATTTTATAATATTCATATTATATGTTATATCACATGCTCCATCTTTGTTAAGCCCACAGTCTGCGCTTCCCACAGTAAATTGAGCAAAGTAACTCAATTTTGCAGTGTCTTTGAAATAATTTCAGGCAAAGACGGGGGAGGTACAATTACCTCTGAGGTATCAATCAGGATATTTGGGTCGATCATGGATGAATAATGTCTCTGTAGTTGACCCTCCTAATGCGATATTGTTTAGAGTCTACTCTTGTTTGATACTTGAGAAGATTTGGGTTCTTAGAAAACTGCTTGATACGTATTTTCATTTACCTTTTTTCGTAACTTCAAAATCATCTAGCAAAGTTCTTGAATCAATATTGTACATTATTTGATCCCATAGGGATGTTCCCTGAGTAAAAAATATATGATTATGTTTAGTCCGTCAGTTAGATTATAGAAAAATATTGGACACTTATTTTTTCCTTTATCAAATCTATAAAAACTGACGAAGATACAAAAGCATCAAAGATTAGGAGTGGGGGCTTGTGACGTCACGGCTAGGTAAAAATTGTAGCGAGTAGTGACATCACACGAGTTTTCAACGCACTGTATCGTCTTTTTGTTTACGAGAAAAAGAAGAAAAAAAAATGTGACCAATATTTTTTGGAAATCTATCTGACGGACTAATTAGATTTTTTTAGTTAACTACCCTATTAAATAGACCTGTAAAATGATAAAACTCCAATATTGAAATTCATTTTACCAAAACATACAAAACGAGAACAGCTTCAGATAATTACAACGAAAAAGAAAAATGCAATCAAATTTTTTTAAACTTAATCACTCGATCGTGTTGAATTACTGTTTCGTATTCTCTATGACACAACATCGAACGACGCCATCTATTTAATGCCTCTATCTCTCATTTGCGAACACATTAACCGTGTAAAAAATATATCATACAACCGAAAGAAAATGGACTCATTGCGTGTGTGTTACGGTATATTATGCTCTGAGTATAAAATAAACAAGAGCTGGTAAAGGGAAAATCTATGAACCCCTTTTTTGTATGGAGCAAAGCCTATAATATGTAGGTACATCCATTAGGTGCCCATGGAAAAGTAATGGCGAATTGATTCGGTATGTTATGATCCTTCTCCGCTTGTTTAAATTATTTTCGGGTCAGGATATAAAAATAAAGGTTCTTATTTAACTTAATTTATGTATTGGTTATTTAATTTGGATTGGATCCTTCAGTATTGCAGGTTATTTATTTTACGAACTGCTTTTTCTTTAATTTCGAAGTGTGTTTTAATCGTTTTTATTGATACAACCTGAATTCGATTCAGTTTCCAGAAAACGATTTCAATTTTACGGAACAAATACGTAAAATATATGAAAATGTCCTCTCGATTTTCATTTCCAATTAATGTTTTTGCAGGACAGATGGAAACGAGACAAGTATTTCAGCAATTTTCCGCTGTATCCAAAAACATTGTTCCTCACAAAAAAAAAAGAAAAACAATTTCTGTCCAGATTTAATAGTTCTACATCCTAAGCCCAACGGACATTTTAGTATTCAAAAAATATTTTTCCCATTTTACCCCCAGGCGCGGCAAAACGTTGTCCAAACAATTCCCGCATTTTACAATTATGGCGGACGAAAAGACCAAAAAATATTTGGCCATTATGGCTCTCTCCTAATGAGTCCCATAAGCATGTTCCCACTAATCCTTCCTTGATCCAAAAAGTCTTTACTACACAATACCTGATTAGGAATTTCAAACTTCACACTACATGATAAGGTTGAAAATGGCTGCTTCGTTATAATCTCGCGCCATGATTTGAAATTTGCATTGTTGAAAAATGTGACATCTAGTGAATTTGTAATGAACTAATTAGTAGAACAATGAAGGTCTGTTGTTTCGAATGTGTGCTGAGAAAAATGTTTTTCTAATTTTATTTTCCCTTCTAAGAAACTGATATATCATGATTTCTGCATACCCCACGATGATTATTCGATGAGATCAATGGACAACTGTACCATATATACACACACAGCCTCACTCACACACACATAATTATATTCAGTCTTTTTTCAAGGACCCACACATCACACACCCTCACTCACACACACAGACACACTATACACACATATATTCAGTCTTTTTTCAAGGATTAAGTATCGTGAATCACACGTTATTGATGCTCTTCTAGTTACAAACTATTTCCACTTGTCCAAGAAACCCAAAAGTCCCTGTAATACCAAATCGATCTACTCAGTCATTCCCAACAATCTTGCCAGCATTTTACATTGACCATCTTACCCCACCACCCAGTAACCGCATAACGCTATTCCTTTGACAAGACCAGCGTCAGATTTCATGGCTTACATCTAAAACAGGACTAAAAGAGCTTATCGTGCTCGCCAAGATACGGAGCAACCTCGGTCGGGGACCTCGGAGGAGCTCGTGGCTAAAGAATAACAGCCGTACGGGTCGATCTTCAAGGTTAAGCAACGCTTGCCAAGGTTGGTCTGTGGATGGGTGGCCATCTTAATATACCGAGTTTCCTCCGTGCCTCGAAAAGCACGTTAAGCCGTTGGTCCCGGCTGTCATTTGTAGATCATTGGCAGTCGTTACGGATTGTCAGAAGCCAGAAAATCGGACACCAGTCTTGCAAGAAGTACCGTGTTCCCCAGTTATTGGGTTGTCGGTGTCTGGGCAGCCACTCGACGTTAAATACTGGTATTTAATTGAATCCGGTATGACTGGAAGCCGAACCCAATATAGTTGGGAAAAGGCTAGGCAGATGATGACGCACTGACCTCGTTAAGCGATGTTTAAGCTTGAAAACTAACCCGATCAGCTATTACTATATAGCCACGAGCTCAACAACCTTATAAAAACAAAAGCCTATAATAAAAACCGCATGAAAATCGGACTAGTAGTTCTGGAGATAAATGGGAACATTGGTTTGCACAAACAAACAAACATCGTCTCACCCCAAACGCATACACCGTCTCCGTTCCGTCGTGGGTAAAAACAATATCAACCGAAAAATGTCATCTACTTATTATAAGCCTACGCCATTCACAGCCCGGTCAGCCGCATAAAGGCTGTTTCAGGCTGCTTACCAGCGTTTTCAGCGTTTCAGTTCTTGAAGCGGCAAGCACGTTGCGGGTAGTTCCACAAAAGCCCTCTCCAATCGAAACGGGGCCTGGCTGGGAGCCAGAAACGCTTTTCTTATATCAATTTGAAATTTTACCATGCATAGCTGTTTGTTTTGAGAAACTGCGCTGACTGTTACCGATGTGTGTAGTGTTGAATTGTGGATTTATAGTATAGTGTCGCAAGATGAATGGGAAAAGGTTGCCGTAGAATAGTTCGATGCGAAAGTGCAACTTCGTCAACTTTTATAGATTTGAAAAAGCAAAAAATATGTGTCCAATATTTTTCGATAATCTAACCGACGGATTAAATAGAATCATATTTTTTTTTCCCAGGAAACATTGTTACTTAACACGATTCATTACTTACCAACCTAAGTTACTCTCGCAATATCAGGAACCACCGCACCGCATTTAAAAACAAAACCAGATCGCAGACGGCCTTAAATTCGGTGTCGCATATAAACAAAATTAACGGTGACATTCAGGGGAACTTGTTTACACCGAACACAATAAATTCCACACAAGCATTGGCTCAATAAAGTATGTCACTAGTGTTGTGTTTATTTCCCGGGATATCCCGGAATTTGGAGTAAAATTTTCTGTGGGACAGATTTTGGATGCTAGATGCTGCATTTTGATTCTGTTTAAAGAAACTATCCTCACTAATATTATAAACGTGAACGTTTGTATGTATGGATATTTGTTAATCTTTCATGCAAAAAAACACTGAATGGATCTTGAAGAAATTCGGCACAGAAGCTTTTATCCCGGGAGTGTGTTCCCTTCATAATAATATTCGTTATTCACGCGGGTGGAGCCGCGGACGGCAGCTAGAATTAGATAAACGTAAACTTCAAGAATCAACCTCTAATCTTCGATCAATATTGATCGAAGCCTCTAATACTATTTTCCATAAGCCCTATGTTGCTTCTAAGGAATACCACAAATTTTGCTAGGGTTGCGGAGTTTGTTCGAAAGAGTCACCGCGGCCCTGGAACGCAAAGGGCAAAAGAAGGATCACGGGTGGGTTTCAGTCAGTAAGAGTCTGATACTCTCTCCCGCTCCGCCCAGAGTTGGAGAAGTCATTTGATGATTTCAGATCCCAAAAAAAAAGGAATACCACAAATTTAATAATCTTATGATATGCTATTGCAAATATCTGATTTCTCGGGATTTTTTGTAAATCAAAGTCCGGAGTTTTCTCGATCCCTAACACAAGTCCCGGTATTTCCGTAAACCTGTAACCATCACTAGAGTCTCCCAAGTACACGTTTCGCACAACTTATTCAGGATTCTTGTGGGAGCATACCCCTGGAATACTCTTGGGCGTTATTCTTCAAGCGATCGATAGCACAGTACAAATTGTAAGTGATAAATCGTATCCTTTTCCCTTTAAGTGAAAAGCGTTTTAGCAAAGGCCGTAATCAGTTGTTTGATGTTGTTTTTCGTGCGAAATGAACGGTTCCGTGTGGAATAAATGACCGTTGGTTTATTTGGTGCTTTATATGTGATGCTTGCCTTGCAATTTGAAGCATTCATTTTGAGAAGTGTATGGACTGTATGAGAGACCTTATGTGTAAATAATATAAAGCGTTAAATTTTAGTTGTTTACAAACAAAATCAATCACAATTTTTTAATTTTTTTATGTATCACAATCTGTTTCAAAGATATGCAATTTTTTCACTACGCACAAACTTATTGATTACTAGCATCGCCCCGCGGTTTCACCCACGTAGTTCCCGTTCCCGTGAGAATACGGAGATAAAATATAACTTATGTTACTCACTCTCTCACTCAATCGTTAAAATCGGTCCAGTAGTTTCGGAATTTATTCGGTACAAAAAAAAATCTTTCCCCTTTATAATCCTACTAATATTATAAACGTATGTTTATTTTTGTTTATGTGTATTGTAAAGTATGGATGGATGGATGTTTGTTACCATAGGTGGTTTATAACCAGGATTAACATATAGAATTTTTACCCCGATATTCCCGCCTGATCGAAACTTATGAAGGTGTAACCGCGGGGCTCTTCTAGTATTAGTATAATTTAAGAAATTACAGAGAACTCTAAGAAATGGCATCTTCGCTAGGCTGAACTGGCTTGTTTCCAGTGCTCATTTAACATTTTAACATTATTATAGAAAGGTTAAAAGCAGGTAAAATTTTGTTTGAGCTGTTTCTTGCGACAATGCAGTTTTAGCTTGAAGCTGGCGTGTTAAACGAACCAGTAGGAAACGGTATTGCGCAGATTTTAATTCAGGTTGCTCTTCATTTTTCAAGGAAAAAGATTTCATCCAGTATTTAGAGCGTGTACGCCGTTTGGCATTTCATACAAATTTACAAGTCACTATTTTGCGAAATGACTGAATTGATTTTAATGAAACTTCACACAAATAAGCAGAAAAATAATGTTTTTGACTAACTTTTTAGACCTATAAATAGGTCCCAAAAGTTAGTAAAACATTTTCGGAATGTCTTATTTAAAAAAAAGATAACTGGAAATTTATGTTTGTACGAAAAATTTAAAATGGGTCTAATTTAACTGTAACACTATTTATCTAAAATATTTTCAACTAACTTCTTAGACCTATGTATCCTGCTTATATTCGTGAAGTTTCGTTAAAATTGGTTCAGTCATTTTGAAAAATAACGACTTGAAAATTTGAATGAAATGCGTTTGGCATATACGCTCTTAACCAGATTTGAGACTTTTGTGCTTTTATGATATGACAAGAAATAAAGCATTTTAATGATACGCTACATGGCCTAGGCTTAAAAATAATATGAACGAACGCACCATTTCAGCGCATTAAGAGCATCTTTTCTATAAAATAATACCTTATGTGCTGTAATGAAGAAACCGATGGGACGTACCGCCAGTTTACGACGAACTCTCGAACACAGTAGCAGAGCTTCTTAGCAACGTACAAATGTTGTGGCAGAGAGGGGCGAGGGAGCTCCAAGTCTCTGGTCATCAAACACAATACATTCGGTATAAAAGTATGTTATGATATATCAGTAGCAGTTGGCCAGCCTACCCATTTTTTCCCGCTTTTCCCTCGGAAAAATGTCCACTATTAATACGAATGAGATATGATCCGACAAAATGGGATTTTTTTACCTCTCTACGTAGTTTATTTTTAGTAGTTTGGTACCTTAGTGAGGGGACGGGACAATAATGGGCGATAACCACTTTCATTGTGCTGTATATTTACATTCGTTGTTGTTAATCGCGTTTTCTTGTGGTCGTTGAAATGTGAATCTTTAGGACAAAAATATTCTCCTTTATCATTGAAGTTGTTCGACTCCCTCCGATGTATTATATTTTTTTAGTTGAAAGCCATCGAAAGAAAAATGTGTCAATGTCATGAAAACTTGAAATCATACTTAGTTGATTTATATATGTTTGTGATGAAGTTTAAAAGGTATAGGGCAGAATTTATTTCTTGAAAGTGTCTTCTTGATTCTAGCTGAAGATAAAAAGTGCGGTCTTGTTCTTTTTCGTGTCACTGGCACAATATTCATGAACATTTGTCTGGCCCAAAGTTTTATCAATCCACGTCATCGTTGGTGGCAACGCATAGTTCATTTTATTCAATTAACGCATAATATATATATTAGGGTTCTGTACTCACAGGGTAAAACGGGACCCTATTACTAAGACTCCACTATCCGTCCGTCTGTCACCAGGCAATATCTCATGAACCGTGATAGATAGACAGTTGAAATTTCCACAGATAATGTATTTCTGGTGCTGCTACAACTACAAATTTAAGGGAGTTCCCATAAAACAAACGTGATTTTTTTGTTTGTTTTTGCTCAGTATTGGTAAAAGCAACAGATAAACGCTTGCAATATTCACAGAATATTAAGTTATACTTACGAGTATATTCATTTTCGAAATAAAATTAATATTTAAGGGGGCTAGGAACGGACATGACTTTTTTATCGTTTTTATAGATAATGGTACGGAACCCTTTTTTGTTGCCATTTTAGATTAAAAGTATGAAGGGTAACGCTATATGTTATAGGTATATCATTGATTGTGTATGCATAATTTGGAGTTTAAAAGGCAGGATAAAAGGTAGTGCATAGTTTTAACAAGCAAACAATATCGCAATTCCAACCCTGTAATAAATTTGGCATTCACCAGATTACATCAAATTATATACCTTAAAAATGTAATTTCTGCATATCGCGATTATGTTAATCGAAATTGGAGTTAATTAGCAAAGTACACTGCCCGATGGTGTTATTTTCACGGGACCCTCGTCATGGGTTACATGGGTAGATATCGTAATGGTTTTATCCCCCATTGGGCAAGATGTTATCTGGCTGTTAAATTTTATACAGCGGCTAATGTGTCAAAAATGGTTTGTGTGTTAGTTGTTTAACAGTAGTAGTAGTGTTGTTGAACAATTTCGAAGTATAGTAATCTTTGGCGGTCGAAAATTCTGTAAAGTATAAATTGTAAAAAAGAGGTAGTGTCGAAGATTTGACTGTAATAGATGGACACACTAGTTCTGTTATAAGGGTTCCATTTTTATCATAGGGGTGTGCGGAATTACAA
The DNA here is from genome assembly GCA_905332915.2 of Hecatera dysodea. Lineage (NCBI taxonomy): Eukaryota > Metazoa > Arthropoda > Insecta > Lepidoptera > Noctuidae > Hecatera > Hecatera dysodea. Next base: position 20,645,414 of record HG995296.1, on the reverse strand, counting down.
CAAATAGAAAAGAAAGAGCATACATTAATTTGTTATTGACCGAAAAGACATACTCGAACAACAATAGTGAAATAAAAAAACCCTCCGTTCAAAACATAACATAATCCTTAGGTACTTATTATATTAACACTTAAGTCTACATAACTCTTCGTAGTTATTGAATCTTTACAAAGGTAAAAACAATCTTCTATAATAATATTATAAAGAGGAAAGATTTGTATTTTTGTATGTCACGAATAAACTCAAAAACTACTGAACCGATTTCAAAAATTCTTTCACCATTAGAAAGCTACATTCACCCTGAGTAACATAGGCTATATTTTATCCCAGTATTCTCACGGGAACGGGACCGAACTACGCGGGTGAAACCGCGGGGCGCTGCCAGTAGAATATAATGAAGTCAATATTTCATCCAAAAAACGATACTAACCCAGTAAACATCGACACATGACATTTAGTATCGATATTCCCAACCCTAAAAATGTCATACAGCGATGTGACGTCACAAGAACACGGCTTGTATTATTTATTCTCTTCTGTGAAATCGCGCGTCGTATTCGATTTCTCAATCTCGATTCAACCTATTCGATTTTTATAATCGATAGGTTATCCGGCAACTCGTTCAATTTATTCGGCGCACCGTGAAACGTTAATTGAATATGAAATAATTGGTTCAGATTTATTTTGTAGTTTTTGCTTACGATCGACTTTATTTTTTGTGTCCGTGTTGGAAAATATAAGCGTTGTTTACCAATTCGATTCTGAATGAGCGGGTTTTATATGTTATTGTTTGGATAACTTCTTATTGTATTAAAAGTTTATATTCTGTCAAGTATTTAGAGTGGCAAGTAGTTTATTTTTAAAATTAATAATAATTATGTCTTTCGATAAATATTACTATGAATATCTTAATGGCAAATTTTAATAAGATAATTTTAGTTTAATTTTGTTTTTTTTTTTTTGTGACAATTGTGATATTACTGTTATTTTTCTTGCAGTTTCTGTACTATTTTTTTTAGACATTGAATTTTATAAGATTTTGTAATTTTATAAGTTATTTAATTTTGATACTATTTTGTATGCCTTGCGGCGGCACATAGAATGGACCAAATATTTTTATAAAATATCATTGTAGTTACCCTGTGTTTACAAATTTAATATATAAATTTGAATTTGATATTTTCGTTCGATTCGTTTGAAATCCGATACGAAGGACATTAAATCATCAGTCCTTTTAACTAAGTGTTATCTGTCTATTTATTAGACTAAATAATTAAATCCTCCTAATGCCTTCAAACTTGCTAGATCTTTTAAATGTTATAAACTACTGTCCACATGAAATTCGGTGCCAAGAGTTCCAATGCAACTAAGGCGAAGCTAGGGAGATAAACAGAAAGAGGGACAATACCGACGGTTCTAAATGAAATCTGGCCGAGATTCCGTCCATTGTTTGAGCACCAGGACGCTGCGACTTTATTGTGCCTGTAATGAGACGTCTGGCGGAATTGTGAGCTGTTTTCCACTGTATCATTGCAGTTGTCGCTGGATTAGGATAGGTAGGGATTTTGGTCCACGCTGATGCTGGATGCTTGGTATTAAACTCGTGATGAAATTAGATATATGTATGTATACTCGTATGTGGAAGTATTGGAAGGTTTTTTAGTTCAATATTTCAAAGTTTTTCGGACATCGATGTTGAATACGCTTTGTTATGTACACCATATAAATTAAAGAAAATATAGATGAAGAAAACATTACATAGGGTTACACAATGGGCGGCCTTATCGCTGAAAGCGATACTTACAAGACAAAAAAAAATGCAAATGTTATTAGCAATCGAATCAATATTCTAAGATTATATTTTAGGTGTAATCATATGAACAAATAATTTTACTTCGTACCTTAATGTCCAATAAATAGGGTAGTTGATTAAAAAAATCTAATTAGTCGGTCAGATCGATTTTCAAAACACATTTATTTTTATTTATGCTGCAAGGAGCTAAAAATAGTTTAAATAATATCATATATTAGCAGCACCCCGCGGTTTCACCCGCGTAGTTCCCGTTCCCGTGGGAATACGGGGATAAAATATAGCCTATGCTACGCAGAGTGAATGTAGCTTTCTAGTGGTAAAAGATTTTTTGAAATCGGTCCAGTAGTTTTTGAGTTTATTCGTTACATACAAAAATACAAATCTCTCCTCTTTATAATATTAGTATAAATAATTATATTTATAGAATTTCAGTCCCTTTAAGCGAGTGGGTATTACACAATACTTCACAAATTAATCAAAAGTAACGTCCTACGTTTGAATAACTATCTAGCACGCATGTTGTCCAAATAGTTCTAACTAAGTCGAGATAGTTTAAACCTTTAGACTTTGAACATGACCTCGAGACGGCCCATCTAGACTAGATAGTCTAGGTTATCTATTTGGCACTGCAATGCTAACTATCAAGATGATAAATGTTGCCATGTGTCTTCATTTAAAGACGAAGCTTCAACACTTGCCTAACATTATCACGGTGTGTAAATGTTGCCTGCATATATTTGGAGTTTAATTTATTATGCGAGGTGGTTTACCGTCTCAGCTTTATATTTTGGGATAATTTCAGATGTTCTGAACTTGTTTGTTACTTTCGAGAAGTTCTTTAAGGTTTGAATATAGAACGAAGCTGCTTTTAATTAAGAGTAAAACATCTAAACTTCTAATACTACAGGATGTACCAGAAGTGCGTGGCCTTATATAAGGGTGATGTTTTTTATGTGCTATGTGCAGTGAAGAAAAAATATCTAAATGAAAAATTATCGACTTTTTTTAACTCAATAAAAAATTTGATGTCAGCATTAGGTTGACTAAAAGTGATTTTAAACTTTATTTTTGGTTATTTACGACCGTCTTTTTTTTTAAATCATCAATTGTTCGTTTTGATATTTTTTTCTTTACTGCTTAGTAGATACAGAACAACACCTTTAAATATGACCACGCACTTTTGAAACACCCTGCATAATCCAGAATATTTCTAATAGGTACCTAATAAGTCCATCATTTAAACATTTTTCAGTGTCTGTTCTGTATGACAAATAAAAAAAATACATGTGTGCAATTCACGCGTGGTAAAAGTGAAACCTTCAAAAATTTTGGCTTCAAGATAATGACACGAAGCGACAATCAAAAGAGACAGACACATGAATTTATGTCTCTGTCTCTTTTAACTGTCGCTTTTTCGTTTCATAAACTTTCAAATCGCAACGATGCTAAAGAAGTTTTCACTTCAAAAACATTAAAAAAATGACCGTGCACTAATCAATTCCATGGAACAAAACCAACAAAACTCTATACAGAAAACGTTTCATTCTGAAGTCAAAAACTAAAAGTTAAGAACTAAACTACAGCGCATAAGCCAACTTATCCTTAACAAAAGCTGATACACAGCTAAAACTTGAAACCACTAAAGTCTTCAGTAAACTATTTCAAACTACATTCTCTTTATTAATTTACCGCTCGCTATGAACTATGCCGCTACTTGCAAACAATTTCTTAAAGACTGCACTATTATCAGACACAGAGAACTTTTAATTTTAAAAACCTTCGTTGCTGTGCAGAATCTCGGGAAAACGATACAGCGTCCATATGCCGAGAATCGCGGGGTAAACACTTTTAAGAAAATAACATCGTTGAGACTCGGTTTGTACATTATTATATCGTCGAGGTCTGGCGATTCGAGCGGGCTGGGGTTCCGTATGTATTTTGTTGGCAGTTTTAGATGTATTACTTTTCCTTCGTGTTGGATTTGTGTATTGTGAAGGATGCGTTTTAAATGCGGATGAAATTTATTTAGTGGAGTTGGTTGTGTGGTTTTATAGCATTTGATCTAGGAAGTCTATACTAATATTATAAAGAGGTAACGTTTGTGAGTTTGTGACGTTGTAAGGGGTAATCTTTGGATCTACTGAACTGATTTTCAAAATTATTTCTCCAATAGATAGTTACGTTATTGTGGAGTGTCATAGGCTAGGTTTTATCCCCGTATTGCCACGGAAACGGGAACAACTCAGGTGAAACCGCGGGTATTTTATAATAGAGTATCGAGACTTTATAAAAGTATGTGGGGCAAGATGTCTTCGGCATCTGACAATAAAAAAATCCTAACAAAGTCGCTTCCCGCTGTCTGTCTGTCCCTATGTATGCTTAGATCTTTAAAACTGCGCTACAGATTCTGATGCCGCTTTTTCAAATAGATAGAGCGATTCAAGAGGAAGGTTTATATGTATAATACATATTATAGTAGAGAAAACATTAGTATCTACGTTACACCCGTGCGAAGCCGGGGCGGGTCGCTAGTAAAAACATAAACCAAAACAGCTATTTCAAAACCTCAACAGCGCCCACTTTAAAGCTGCAACTATTCCAACAAACTTGAGCAAACAAAATTATTTTCTTCCCAAAACCAACATTAACCTAAGGTACTCAAAGATAGCCCCTTATAAACACTAACTACAGACACATAAATTTATGTGTCTGTCTCTTTTTACTGTCGCTTTTTCGTTTCATAAACTTTCAAATCACAACGATGCTAAAGAAGTGTTCACTTCAAAAACATTAAAAAAATGACCGCGCACTAATTAGTTCCATGGAAACAAACCAACAAAACTGTATACAGAAAACGTTTCATTCTAAAGTCAAAAACAAAAAGTTAAGAACTAAACTACAGCGCATAAGCCAACTTATCTATACTAATATTATAAAGCTGAAGAGTTTGTTTGTTTGAACGCGCTAATCTCAGGAACTATTGGTTCGAATTGAAAAATTCTTTTTGGGTTTAATAGACCATTTATCGAGAAGGCTTTAGGCTACATATAATCACGCTTACGCCAATAGGAGCGGAGCAGCGATAAAGAATGTTTTAAAATCGGGGATTCCACGGGGACGAAGTCGCTGGCAGCAGCTAGTCCTTAATAAAAGCTGATACAGAGCTAAAACTTGAAACCACTAAAGTCTTCAGTAAACTATTTCAAACTACATCCTCTTTATTAATTTACCGCTCGCTATGAACTATGCCGCTACTTGCAAACAATTTCTTAAAGACTGCACTATTATCAGACACCAAGAACTTTTAATTTTAAAAACCTTCGTTGCTGTGCAGAATCTCGGGAAAACGATACAGCGTCCATATGCCGAGAATCGCGGGGTAAACACTTTTAAGAAAATAACATCGCGGAGACTCGGTTTGTACATTATTATATCGTCGAGGTCTGGCGATTCGAGCGGGCTGGGGTTCCGTATGTATTTTGTTGGCAGTTTTAGATGTATTACTTTTTTTTCGTGTTGGCATTTTGTATTGCGGAGGATGCGTTTTAAATGCGGATGAAATTTATTTAGTGGAGATGTTTGTGTGATTTTGTAGCATTTGATCTAGGAAGTCTATACTAATATTATAAAGAGGTAACGTTTGTGAGTTTGTGACGTTGTAAGGGGTAATCTCTGGATCTACTGAACCGATTTTCAAAATTATTTCACCAATAGATAGCTACGTTATTGTGGAGTGTCATATATTTCATCTCTGTATTGCCACGGAAACGGGAACAACGCGGGTGAAACCGCGGGTATTTTATAAAAGAGTACCGAGACTTTATAAAGGTATGCGGGGCAGGATGTAAAGATATTTTTTGGGATGGGATTTTATCAAATGACTTCCACTCTGGGTGGAGCAGAAGGGAGTTTTACGACTCTTTTTGATTAAGACCCACCAGTGTTCCTCCTAATGCCCTTTGCGTTCCAGGGTCGCGCTGAATCTTGCGAACAAATTCCGCAAACAGGGCGTATAGTCCTTGAAACCTCCATTGAAATGATAGTCTGGCCTCCAACCAGACAGTTCCTGGTGCAGATATTTACCACAACAACTTTTTCTACTGAGTTTGCTTTTTGGAGCATCTTACAATGTTTACTTACATGCGATGATTGACGGTAAGACTGTGATCGTGACCCAATGACAAATGACAAATGACGTAACGAAACTTTTTTCCCCTTACTAAATTAGAAAAGAAAAAGTTACATTATTTTACATTAATGAATTATTACCACCAATAAATCCAATGAATTTACAACATACGGCGTTTAATGTTGGAAGTTCTTTTATTTATGCCATTTTTCTTTTAAGGAAAAATGTTATTTGATTTACTGTTTGCCAAAATGAATGTAGGCAGTACGTGATTCTTACGATTTTGACAACTTTCATTTTGGTTTTATTGAAAATTCTGTTTCAAGAAAATAACTGAGAATGAATTCTAGAAATGCTACAGAACATAAATAGCTAGCTATTTATTTGTATAAAGTGTATTTTGTCAAAACCTTTCGATTTCGATTATTTAGGTATTTTTATTGTAATATTTTGTGTCAAAACTATGCGTTACGTACGTTAAATATGGAAAAAAAATCAAGGGAATCAAGAAATGTACCTAACTTTCAAAGAAACCATAAAAAATTATGGATATCACCTATTGCAAACTTAAACTGTAGATTTCAATTTTCTATCAACTTTTCACACATACCTAACCGTATCAAACGGTTGCATGCGGATCTCTAAAAATCCACAGCGCTGTACAATGACAGAAAACAATCGGTAACAAACAAAGGAAGCGTTCTTGCGGCATATCGGGACTGTCTTCACTTCGCCCTTTGTAATATCTCCCCACACACCTCTATCTTAACCACATAAGGTTCAAAATCGAATGGTATTTCTTGTAAGGTCTGTAATCGAAGCTGTAGGTTTGTTTATTATGTTTTATCCTCATAAATATGTAGTTCTATCCTGTGGGTAACTGTTTAGTTTACGATTTTGTTCGTGTAATGGTTCGGAAAGTTTGGTTGCATATTTATATTGTAGTTAGTGTTTATAAGGGGCTATCTTTGAGTACCTTAGGTTTAATGTTGGTTTTGGAAAGAAAATAATTTTGTTTGGTCAAGTTTGTTGGAATAGTTGCAGCTTTTAAGTGGGTGCTGTTGAGGTTTTTAAATAGTTGTTTTGGTTTATGTTTTTACTAGCGACCCGCCCCGGCTACGCACGGGTGAAATGTAGATACTAAAGTTTTCTCTATTATAATATGTAGGTATTATACATATAAACCTTCCTCTTGAATCGCTCTATCTATTTGAAAAAGCGGTATCAGAATCTGTAGCGCAGTTTTAAAGATCTAAGCATACATAGAGACAGATAGACAGCGGGAAGCGACTTTGTTAGGATTTTTTTAATTGTCAGATGGCTCTACTCTGCTCTTGACTCTAGTCTAGGTCGCAGGTGACAGAGACAAAGTCGACGATGGAATGAGCTTACCCAGAAGAAGCCCGTTCACTCTAACTTTGAAGAGATCAGGGTTGAATGCGTTCGGAAACACAGACGTAGGCAGAGAGTTCCACTCCTTTGCTGTGCGCATTACAAAAGACGATTGGAAACGTATTTTGTTTTACGGCTATCGTTATTTTAGGTCTTCAAAATCTTATACATCGAAGTTTTCTGCGTCGATTTCATTTCGGTAACTACAGTTTTATTATATATACAATAGCAATATATGTACGCTAGTTGCCACACGCAGCTCCGCCCGTGCGAATGTAGAAAAATATCCCAAGGGAACATACTCCCGGGAGAAAAAGTATCCTATGTGTTATTCCAGACTATAATCTACCTCTACATCAAATTTCTTCTGTATCGAATCCATTCAGTAGATTTTGCGTGAAAGAGTAAAATACATCCATTCATACTTACAAACTTTCGCATTTATAATATTAGTCGGATAGGATACCCCAAGACCTATCAAACATTCTTCTTCTATCATGTAATATTACATGTACACATTTATTCCCATATTTTTTTAATTTTCTAGGAGACTTATACGATTGTAAGTTGGACTATAATTATGTAAATCATCTGCCTGCCTTTTCCCAGCTATATTGGGGTCAGCTTCCAGTTAGACCAGATTCAGCTGAATACTAGTATTTAACTTGAAGCGGCTGCCTACCAGACCTCCACAACCCGATAACTGGGGAACACAGTACTTCTTGGCAAGACTGGTGTCTGTTTTTCTGGCTTCTGACAATCCGTAACGACAGCCAAAGATCTACAAATGACAGCCGGGACCAACGGCTTAACGTGCTTTCCGAGGCACGGAGGAAACTCGGTATGTTAAGATGGTCACCTGTCCACAGACCAACCTCGGCAAGCGTTGCTTAACCTTGAAGATCAACCTGTGCGGCTCTTATTCTTTACCCACGAGCTCCTCGATTATAATTATGTAAATAGAAGATTAAATTTAACAGTAACAAAATCGAAACAGTTTAAAATATCATTCACTAAAATTTAATATTTAGTTAATATAAACATAAAAATGTAGAAACATAGTTCTGTTACACATTTTGTTGGACACGTCATATGAATGGAGTCCATTTGAATAGCGTTCGACACGTTTTCAAATGGACTTCCGAATCGAACGTATTTCACAATATTATAATGTAACTATCAAATATTGTGTCAGAATAGGGCTTCTGAAGGGGAAATATTTCTGAATTGTGGCTTTGTATAAACCTATTATAATATTACTGTATGCGAATTTGTGGTAGGTTCTATTGAATTATTTTTGCACTAACAGTCGCCCGCCGCTGCGCCCGCGTAATTGTCGAAAATTTTCCCAAGGGAACGTACTCCAAGGATAAAAAGTATCGTATGTGTTGTAACGAATGAACTCAAAAACTACTGTACCTATTTCAATAATTCGTTCACCATTAGAAAGCTACATTCACCCTGAGTAACATAGCCTATATTTTATCCCCATATTCCTACGGGAATGGGAACTACGCGGGTGAAACCGCAAGACGCTGCTAGTTAACAATATAGTGTGAAAATATCCCAAGCGAACGTACTCACGTGACAAAAAGTTCACCTTAATACCTTCTGAAAACAAAACAAACCACCTAAACTGAAGAACTGGAGCAAAAAAGAAGTAAATTACTTCGAAGTTAACTCATTCTATAAAAGCAATAAGTAAAAACACCGTTTTTAAACAAAAACTAAATTCGAATCTAGAATTGTTTTCTTCCAAAAGTCACCCGAAAACCTCCGAACTTACCCGAGCCCGTCAACTGCACTCGGGCGATAAAAGTTTTTCTCCAAATGCTTTCGTCCAGAGGAATGTTACAAATGTGATTTGAATTTGTCATAGTCGAAGCGATATTTTTTATTGGTAGCACGCGTCTGTTTCGAAAGCGTGTGTCGAACAGCTGGCTTTTTGTAATCGAAGAGTTTTTATATTTTGTTGATGTCTCGGTGGTCTATTTTTGCCGGTATTATGAATACTTAACACGATTTCTTTACGTTGTTTTTTTGTACTGCACAATAGCTTTTTTATTGATGCAACGCAAATGACTTATTTATGGAAATTGGTTCACCACGAATTCAAATCCAAAGTACAAGCTACAACATTTATTTCAATTAGGCCGTTAAACGGCACTTATGAACGTCAAACATTTACAGTCAAAAGAATATATTTAAAATAGAAGGTAATGTGTAATTATGTACACTGTTTTGGATAACGTTTTTTTATTATAATTGATGTGCTCGTGTTTAACTGATTGATGATTTTCTCGACGACGGAGTATGCTTGCTTAAAAGATATGTCTTCATTCTTGACATAAAGATTGTGTTGTTGTAGCTATCAGGAAGAACATAATCGTTTAGGGAATCAGCTGCTTAGCTGCACAATGATAATTATTATTCCCAACAGGTTTTATGTATATGGCTCAGATTCCCATCATGTATCATGGTCGAATATGGTGCATAGGTACGCCAATATCCTACGCTTAACACCTTTAAAGAAATAGACTGCAAATTATACTGATAACATGATATTATCAGTAGACGATCAGTCGAACCCTACACATGTAGGGTTCACAGAGAAATACATATTTCTCCGAGATATTTTCCTTCAATGTATGTCAGTTTTGACTTTTGCCTTGTTAAAAGATTATACGGATAAAGATTTTACGGTTTGCACCTAAAACCGTATGACAGCAAAAATCAAGCCTTACACAAAACTCTACCTGATCTGCCTCTTTGATCTCTATCTTTCTGGATGGGAAATCATCAAATGACTTCTCACGCTCTGGGTGGAGCGGAAGGGAGTGTCAGATACTAACTTTAGTCAGTAAGGCAGCCGTGTTCCCCTTAATGCCCTTTGCGTTCCAGGGACGCGGTGACTGTTTCGAACAAATTCCACGACCCCAGTCCCCAATCTACCCTTAACCAAAACTTTCAACATAAAAATTGATTCTACATAATTAGGTTACGCTCCCACAGTATAAAAACGTACACTGACATTTAAAGCCAGGTTAAAATGCCTGGAAATTCGCCCGAGCGTAACCAGTCACAGCCGGTAATCCGGGCGAAGCGGTCGAATTAAAAAGTTGGAGAAATAACCGGGTATTACAAGCGACCCGTTCAGCTGAAGGCTTAATGAGAGAATCGGGTTTTTTGGACACATTATTAAAGGAAGTGATGGGCTTTCCTCTTGCAGTGTTTGGGTTAATTTGAGTTTTAAACACTGATATGTTGGAACTGGATGAATTTCCAACTTTATGTAATGAATGGATATTTGTAGCAACGATATATTTTTTAATACCGTTTGTTTTACACAGGCAGACTTAATTCCAAAGATATTCTCTAACAGTCAACCTTTGGGTGATGCAGGGACAAAAATTGATGGGTGTAACATGAGCCGAGCCCATTATGACTTTGATAAGTACCTATCACCGTGTCAACTTCATTTCTGATTAGCAGACAAGCTTCGAAGTTTAATTAGTACTAAAATAATGCTAGAATTAATAAAGCTTTTGAGTACGAAAGGCCAAAGTCCTTTCAAACTTCTCATTGAAAAGATTAATTTTGATACTGGTAACAGTATAATACAGGTATATTCTCTTTGCTGGGGAGTTTATTGCGCCGCTTCTTCTTCCCAGCTAAAATACTAGGGAGCCGTGGTGGGCGGGCGTTCTGGTTTCTGGAAGACGGTCTTTATGTAAACGTTGATATTAAAAAGTACTTTTATTCAGCGCAATATGCTAATTAACTTTTTTATTTTCTAATTTTCGCCACTGTGCTGTTGACTTTGATAGGCTGAGTTGATTGATTGATTGATAAAAGATATTAATAACAAAATAATCAAGCAATACTTTACTTAAGTTTCTTTATACATTTATCATTTTGTCTATACTAATATTATAAGAGGAAAGATTTGATTGATTGTTTGTATTGAATAGGCTCCGAAACTACTGAACCGATTTCAAAAATTCTTTCACTGTTGTCAAGCTACGCTATCACCGGGTGACATAGGCTATATTTTATCCCCATATTCTCACGGGAACGGGAACTATGCGGGTGAAACCACGGGGTGCTGTAAAAATTAATTAGATACCTTAGTGGAGATACTCAAATGGAACTTTTCCAAAAGCGGACAACCCAGTCAAGTAATTAAGAAAAATGGCCTCAGATCCACCTGATGACGATTTAATAGCCACGGTGGAATTAGGGGGTATAAACCTCTAACCAACAACGTTTCTTTTTGTTCAAGTTAATTATGAAAAACGGTGCTGTTTTCTAATTATGGCGGCCGTTATACTTTTTAAGACTTGAGGTTTCTATTAGGAGTGGGTCGGGGAGGAAAGGTGTTCATACAATAACAACTTAGTTCCTAGGTTGTACTAGTTCCCGTTTCTGTGAGAATACCGAGATAAAATATAGCTTATGTTACTTGCTGATATTGTAGCTTTTCATACGTGAAAAAGTGGTTAAAATAGGGCCAGTAGTTTCGAATCTTTTCCGATGTAAACAAACCAACAAAAAAATCTTTCTCATTTATGATATTCGTGTAGATTGATGTTCACATGTATAAGTTAGACTAGAAAATGGTTCCAAAATGGTTGGAAAAGGATTAAGCAGACTAATAGGTTTTTGTTTTAGGATAGGAAATCATCAAATGACTTCTTCCACTCTGGGCGGTGCGGAAGGGAGTGTCAGACTGTTATTGACTAAGCCCATCCGTGTTCCTCCTAATGCCCTTTGCATTCCAAGGTCGCAGTAACTCTTCCGAACATAATTCGCAACCCTTGTAGAAACTAATAGCGTCAGTCAATTAGACTTGATCGTATGCTCAGCAGTTTTGTTTATAGCATAAGCATAACCAGCCTTTTAACGTTCCCACTGCTGGGACACAAGCCTCCTCTCTAGGAGAGGAAATGGGCCGTAATCCACCACGCGGGCCCAGTGCGGGTTGGTGAATGTCACATGTCTTCGAATTTTTGGTTCTAGGACATGCCGGTTTCCTCACGATGTTTTCCTTCACCGTTTTGAGAGCAGTGGTGATGAAATTAATTACACAAAATAATGCGCCTGGTTTGAACTGCGACCTAAAATGTGACGGTTGGGGCCATTACCACTTGGCCATCACTGCTCTGTCAGTTTTGTTTGTCAATCGTGAAACAATAATAGAGACAACTCACCCTAGATACAAGAGTGCATCAAAACATTTTTCCTTGCCACGATAAAATTGTTAAAGAAAAGCGATTATTTATATTCTGAACGAGTACTTTCAATTGAAAACAAGTATAGGGAACTTAAATCAGGAGTGTTTTCATAAAAATGCCAACAATAACAAAACGATGAGAACGGCGCAATAAAACACACCCAGGGGAATGATTGCGTGAACAATACATTTCATTCGTTCTACTTGTGTGCTAAGAAACAAACCGTATAGGAAGGTTTGCCACAAAAAACAGACCCCTAGTTATTGAGCTTCTAAGCAAGAAAATGGCTAGGTACATTGTGGAAAACAGGCACTATTTTCAAGGAACTAACATACATGTGTCCGAATTTCTAAATGAAAATGCACGAAAAGAAAGAAAATTAATGCGTGAAGAAATGCTGAGAGCACGAAAAAATTGTCAATATGCAGTAATTCGAAATAACATCTTATTTGTAGATGGAAAACGGATATTAACAAGAGAAGAGGCGACCAGAGTAACTAATATGATATACAGCAAAAGTGCCGAACCTAACGAACAAATTAACAACGACGAAAGAACCCTCACTTCGCTACATTACGAATCTGAAAATAATAAATATACTACTTTTCGAAACCAAAGAACAACAATTTAAAATTCTATATCAAAACATACAAAGCATCTATAACAAACAACATTTACTAGAAGCCTTCATCCACGAAAAAACAATGTATAACGCTATATGTCTATGTGAGACTTGGCTATCACCAGAAAAATTGAGTAATTTACAGTTTAGCGGCTACAAAATTGCAGCATCTTACTGCCGCCGTACTCGAGGAGGCGGTGGCGTCTGTATCTTGCTGCAAAACCATTTCGACTACAAGGAAATTTGTGATATTAGTAATATGTCAGTTGAGTATTGTATAGAATTATGTGCCATAGAATTACCTAAAGACAATTTAATTATAGTTACAATGTATTGGAATAGAAGAGAGGAAGAAGTATTTACCCGCCAAATAAAAGAAATGATGAATTATATTAATAAAAAATATTTAAGATACAACGTGATATTAGGAGGAGATTTAAATATAAACATCTTACATCGCTGTTTAAAAACTAACCTATTCTTGGATCTTATGCTGGAACATAAATTTATACAACATATCAAAGTCCCCACACGAATCTCTCAAACCACTTCATCATGCTTAGACTTAATTTTTACAAATTTTAACGATAAACATACTTATACCACCGTAGAAGAACTAGGCTTCTCAGACCACTGTGCAACCATATTTCATATGAAACTACTTAGCGACAGCAATAAAAAAACGAACTGGTTTGCGAAAAAAAGATTATATAATGCCCAAAATGTGGAAAACTTTAAATCTGAATTAAAAAAACAAAAATGGGATGAAATAATGCAATCAAATAAAAACATAAATGAAAATTACGTTGTTTTTAGTAATATTTTAAATAAAATATTAAATAAGTGTATTCCGTTACAGAAAATAAAAATAAAAACGATATATAAGAAATACTGGCTAACAAAGGGCCTTAAACTATCTTGCAAAAACAAAAGGCTACTTAAAATACTCACCATTAAAGCAAACAATCCCATATTATCAAAATATTATAAAAAATACGAAAAAACCCTAAAGCAATCTGTAATAACAGCAAAAAAACTACACTATATAAGTAAAATAAAAAAGTCAACAAATAAAGTCAAAACTATGTGGAATATAATAAATGAAAGAACAAATAAATTAATAAAAAAAGAAAAAAATAACATTAAACTACATAGTAATGATACCTTGGTAACTGAACCTAAGCAAATAGCTAATATGTTTAACGACTTCTTTGCTTTTATGGGGGAAAATACCTCACCAGCAAAAGGAGCCCCTGTGATGTGTCCCACAGAAAACACCATGTTTCTCAGCCCTGTCGATCCTTATGAAGTAAATAGAATAATAAAAAATTTGAGAAATAAAAAAAGCTTTGGAGTAGATGAACTTCCTCCATTTCTACTCAAACAATGTGCAGACGAACTAACCCTGCCATTTTATAAATTAATTAACCAATCGTTTGAAGAGGGAATCTTTCCGAGTCAACTAAAATGCGCACTGATAAAACCCATACACAAGAAAAATTCTAAAACCGACCCCAATAACTATCGCCCGATCGCACTGTTACCAACTGCGTCTAAAATCTTTGAAAAGGCAATGTGTGACCGGGTATACTCCTTTTGTGAAAAAAACAAAATCCTCGACGACCGTCAAAATGGTTTCCGTAAAAACAAGTCTACAACGTTAGCAGTCTATAAATACGTACAAGAGGCTCTAACTATTATTAATAATAAAAACTATGCTGTAGGTATGCTGCTCGATATGACCAAAGCCTATGATAAGGTGCAATTCAAAATACTATTAGACAAGCTGTATGGGATAGGAATACGAGGAAAAGCTCATGAATGGTTAGCGTCATACCTCAAAGATAGGGTACAGTTTGTTGAAATTGAATTTTTTGATAAATATACAAACGAAATAATTAAAATAAGATCCGACAGTAAATCAGTAAACGCCTCAATTCCCCAAGGGAGTGTAATAGGCTGTTTGTTGTTTCTTATCTATATAAACGACCTTCCTAAAATTATAAATGAACCATGTGTTCTATTTGCGGATGATATCTCTCTGCTCACCTCATGCCAGAGTGATGACAATATAAACGCTAAACTAAACTCTCTTCTCTCTACAGCTGTAAACTGGATGGAAAACCACAATCTAGAAATTAACTTTACTAAAACAAAATTAATTACTTTTCATCCCCATCAAAAATCCCCATTAAAACTTAATTTTATTTTTAATAATATAAAACTGGAACAAGTAAATGAATTCACTCTCCTCGGTTTGTCTATAGATACCCACATAAATTAAAAAACGAAACGAAATTAAAAAAACTACCAACCTGCAAACTGCACTTGCCACTTACTATGCATACGCCCAGGCATGGCTCAGCTATGGGGTCATGCTGTGGGGTAATAGTACAGATGCACAAACAATATTTATTCTACAAAAGAAGTTAATACGAATAATAACAAACATAGAACAAACTGATAGCTGCAGACCACACTTCCGAAAACACCAAATACTCACTCTTCCCTGTTTGTACATTTTAGAATTATGTAAATTTGTTAGAAAACACCCAAATTTTTACAAAACTTGCGACGAACTACAAACAAAATACACTTTTCGACACAACAAAAACAAAATAAATATACCTCCATCCCGACTCAAAATGCACTCGTCCAGTCCTTTAGTAATGTCCATAAAAATGTATAATAAACTGCCAAATTATATTAGAGAAGTAAACAAAACAAATATATTTAATAGTAAATTAAAACAATTTCTGGAAACCAAGGCATACTACTCAGTAACGGAGTTTTTAGACGACCAATCGATTGCTAAATAAAATGATTCTCTTTCAGCACCAAATATTATGAAATATTTATTTAAAATACAATATAATTAGAAAATGAAATATAAATATGAATACATAAATTAATTAATACACAACACAATTTACAAAACATAAACATTTACCAACAAAATTTAATAAAAAAGAAAATCCTGCAAAGAATTTCATAATAATTACCTACACTATTCTTAAGCAATACATGAAATAAAAATAATAAATAAACTATATCTATTTACACAGACCTAACAATAAATGTATTTACATTACATACAATTAAACATTTCTAATAATTTTTAAGTAGAAAATAGTAATTAGAATTTCTTAAATTGCTACTTAGCCCTCTTCCTCTCTCCTTATGTTGCTGTGCCCGACAGGGTCCATATTGATATTTTACCTTATTATACCATCTATTTAATACATATGGAATGCAATAAAGTATTGAGTATTGAGTATTGAGTATTGAGTGCTCCCGCGTTTTATTATTTTGTTAAGATGCTTAGACCGAGAGCGGCGGAGTTATCTGATTTGCGATTTAATTTATGAGGTTCTTTTAATTTGTAATCTTTTGTATCATAAGTCTGTAAGTCAAATCTTGTTGTAATTTGCTGTATTCTTACATAAGATTTTGGACAGTCGGCTTTTCAGTTGTTTACGATTTATTGTTATAAGAGAATTTATATAAAAAAAAACCGTTAACAAGTAATTTAAAATTAATATAAATGCATACACTATTAATAATAATGGTAGTAACATGCATTTTCATTTCTTTACACCACGACTGATTTCTGTGAAAGCAGATATTTATTTGCCGCACTTTACAATTTAATAAGGATCTCGTGGCTAAATGCCGCACGTGTTGATCTTCTAGGTTAAGCACCGCTTTCCCGGGTCGCTCTGTGGATGGGTGACCATTTTAACATACCGCGACATCTCTGACTCGGAAATAACGTTGAGCTGTCAGTCCCGGCTGTCATTTGTAGACCTATGGCAGTCATAACGGATTCTCAGAACATGTGACTCCAGTCTCCAGTCTTGCCAAGAAGTAACGCGTTACCCAGTTAATGGGTTGTGGAGGTCTGGTAAGCAGCCGCTCCAAATAAAAGGCTGGTATTCAGCTGAATCCGGTTGGACTGAGAGCTGACACCAATAGGTATAGTTGAGAAAAGGCTAGGCGAATATAAAAGTCGTTCTTCCAAACGAGTTTTGTTTGTAGTCCATCAGTTCCGTTTTTTTCCTACCTCAGTACGAAGCATATTACTAAATCATCATCAGGATCTACAACCCGAATTTTTATATTATTTATATTGAGTTCTTTCTTTGAATGATTCGTACTGCTAGCCTTGCACAGCAACCGCTCCTGCCAATGAGCATGGTTGGGGCTTTCATGAATTCTATTTCCAAATATGAAATTTTTTACTTTTTTTTATCATTGTTTTGTTTTTTTTTTTTTGTACCTGTCTTGTATTATGCCATGTGCGTCTGTTTGGAAGAAATTGAACAAGTTTTCTTTTTTTTTTCGTTCTAATACTTTGGCGGACAATGCAGTGTCGTGCGCCATCTTGGTTAGCGCAAATCGTGACAAGACACGTTACGACAGATCGCGTGACGTGCCTTTTGCCTAGCGTAACGTAATGTTGTTTGACGCTCAACCAGCGTTTGTTTTTCCTGTTTTGGGATTAGATAGACGTTAGATATTTATGAGAAGAATTGGTTGGCACGATTTGTATAGTTTAGTCTTTCTCCTAAATCAGTCTTTTAGTTCTCTCTTGCAAGGTGGTATCTACACAGCGCATCGGCAGTAATTATTGTATTCTGGATTTAACTGTCAAAGCTAATGTTTGTTTGAGAATAAGAAAAAAATACGCATCATCTTTGTGCCTATTTTTCTGTTTCCTTTTTCTTATCTTTCTATTAATTGTGTGTATATAAATTGTTAAATAAATAAAAAAGTATGCTTTGAAACCTTCTTGTTATTAGTTTTATGTGTTCAAGTCACCCGAAAATTGCGTCGGAAGATTGTAAAATATCGCGTGAAATTGTTTATATTGGAAACTACAGAAAATTAATTAGATTTATTCTATACTAGCGACCCGCCCCGGCATGCGGCATCGCACGGGCGAAGCGCTGATTCTATACTGTATCAATATCTCTACTATATTATGCACGTATTATACATATATCAGTTGCGTAGTTTTAAAGATCTAAGCATACATAGGGACTGACAGACAGCGGAAAGCTTTGTTTTATACTATGTAGTGACAAAACATTTTTTTTTTTTCGTCATTTATCGAGAAATTATAATCAAATAATGATTTATTTCAATCTTACAGAGTCTGCAATTTTTTGATGATATTCATAAGTCATGTTTTGAGTTTTTCTCTATGCTTATGCAAAGTGCTGAAAATTTCGAGACAATTATTTCAGATGTTACAAGAAATTCTTGACGCAGAATTCTTACACTAAACGTCAATCAAATCATTCACAAGTCCCTTTTTTACTAAAAGAAACTATTCTTAACCACTCGGGCATCACTGCTGCGTCAGTTTTGTTTGTTAATCGTGAAACAATAATAGAGAAAAATACACCCTTGATCCAAGAGTGCATTGAAACATTTCTCCTTACCACTATAAAATTGTTAAAGAAAAGCGATTATTTATATTCTGAACGAGTACTTTCAATTGAAAACAAGTATAGGGAACTTAAATCAGGAGTGTTTTCATAAAAATGCCAACAATAACAAAACGATGAGAACGGCGCAATAAAACACACCCAGGGGAATGATTGCGTGAACAATACCATTCGGTGTTCCATTCATTTCATTCGTTCTACTTGTGTGCTCCCGCGTTTTATTATTTTGCTAAGATGCTTAGACCAAAAGCGGCGGAGTTATCTGATTTGCGATTTAATTTATGAGGTTCTTTTAATTTGTAATCTTTTGTATCATAAGTCTGTAAGTTAAATCTTGTTGTAATTTGCTGTATTATTACATAAGATTTTGGACAGACGGCTTTTCAGTTGTTTACGATTTATTGTTACAAGAATATTTATAAAAAAAAAACCTTAAACACGTAATTTAAAATTAATATAAATGCATGTTACTACTATGCATTTTAACATGCATTTTCATTTTTTTACACCACGACTGATTTCTGTGGAAGAAGATATTAATTATTTAGCACACTTTACAATGTAATAAGGATCTCGTGGCTAAATGCCACACGTGTTGATCTTTTAGGTTAATCAACGCTTGCCTGGGTCGCTTTTTGGATGGGTCAGACCATTCAGACCACATACCGAGACTCCTCGGTGCCTCGGAAAACACGTTAAGCCGTTGGTTCCGGCTATCATTTGTAGATCTATGGCAGTCGTAACGTATTGTCAGAACATGTGATTCCACTCTCCAGTCATGCCAAAAAGTACCGCGTTACCCAGTTAATGAGTTGTGGAGGTCTGGTAGGCAGCTGCTCCACATAAAAGGCTGGTATTCAGCTGAATCCGGTTGGACTGAGAGCTGACCCCAATAGGTATAGTTTGGAAAAGGCTAGGCAGATGATGACTTTACAGTATAAAAGTCGTTCTTCCAAAAAGAGTTTTGTTTGTAGTCCGTTAGTTTTTTTTTTATATATATAATTCTTACCTCATTACGAAGCATGAGGCCTTAATGCCAATTCCACGTTCTTGTTCAAACTTAAATCAAGTTATTTATATTGAGTTCTTTCTTTGAATGATTCGTACTGCTAGCCTTGCACTGCTACCGCTCCTGCCAATGAGCATGGCTGGGGCTTTCATGAATTCTATTTCTAAACATGTAATTTTAACTTTTTTTATCGTTTTGTATTTTTTTTTTGTGCCTGTGTTGTATTATGCCATGTGCGTCTGTTTGGAAGAAATTGAACAAGTTTTCTTTTTTTTTTTCGTTGCACGACGTCGCACGACACTGCATTGTCCGCCAAAGTATTAGACTTTGGCGGACAATGCAGTGTCGTGCGCCATCTTGGTTAGCGCAAATCGTGACAAGATACGTCACGACAGATCGCGTGCCGTGCCTTTTGCCTAGCGTAACGTAATGTTGTTTGACGCTCAACCAGCGTTTGTTTTTCCTGTTTTGGGATTAGATAGACATTAGATATTTATGAGAAGAATTTGGTTGGCAAGATTTGTATAGTTTAGTCTTTCTCCTAAATGAGTCTTTTAGTTCTCTCTTAAAAGGTGGGATCTACACAGCGCATCGGCAGTAATTACTGTAATCTGGATTTAACTGTCAAGTTATGTTTGTTTGAGAATAAGAAAAATATAAAAAATACGCATCACCTTTGTGCCTATTTTTCTGTTTCTTTTTTTCTTATCTTTCTATTAAATGTGTGTATATTAATTGTTAAATAAATAAAAAAAATATGCTTTGAAACCTTCTTGTTATTAGTTTTATATGTTCAAGTCACCCGAAAATTGCAAACGTCGGAAGATTGTAAAATATCGCGTGAAATTGTTTATATTGGAAACTACAGAAAATTAATTAGATTTATTCTATACTAGCGACCCGCCCCGGCATCGCACGGGCGAAGCGCTGATTCTATACTGTATCAATATCTCTACTATATTATGCACGTATTATACATATATCAGTTGCGTAGTTTTAAAGATCTAAGCATACATAGGGACTGACAGACAGCGGAAAGCTTTGTTTTATACTATGTAGTGACAAAACGTTTTTTTTTTTCGTCATTTATCGAGAAATTATAATCAAATAATGATTTATTTCAATCTTACAGAGTCTGCAATTTTTTGATGATATTCATAAGTCGTGTTTTGAGTTTTTCTCTATGCTTATGCAAAGTGCTGAAAATTTCGAGACAATTATTTCAGATGTTACAAGAAATTCTTGACGCTGAATTCTTACACTAAACGTCAATCAAATCATTCACAAGTCCCTTTTTTACTAAAAGAAACTATTCCAGACTAAGAAAGAACATACAAAAAATAATTAACTAATTAAAGCTTGACTACATAAAACGCAGAGCCTCGAGTAAAGTACTGACATAACTGCCAAGACTCAGCCATTCCGTCACCTCCAGTCTCTCGATAGTAATTCCACTAATTGAGCAAACTAATTACGAGATTCAATCGAATTAATGTTAGAAGAAAAACCGGTCAAGTGCGAGTTGGTTTGTGCAAAGGGTTCCGAACGAATCTAATTGTTTGCAACATGTTACCTAATACTTACTTTAAAAGCATGCCAAACCATGGACTGCTTGTAGTTTTACTGGTAAAGTATAGGTAAAGATGTACTACAGTTTCTTTAATTCTTTATTGTACACCAAAACAACTTATATTATATTATCTATACTTAATATTATAAAGCTGAAGAGTTTGTTTGTTTGTTTGTTTGTTTGTTTGTTTGAACGCGCTAATCTCAGGAACTACTGGTTCGAATTGAAAAATTCTTTTTGGAAAAAAAAAAAAAAAAATTGATTGAGTCAGGCGTTTAAAACTAGATATATTGTTTTCAATTTCAAATTCTTTTTGGGTTGAATAGACCATTTATCGAGGAAGGCTTTAGGCTATATATCATCACGCTTAAGCCAATAGGAGCGGAGCAGCGATAAAGAATGTTTTAAAATCGGGGATTCCACGGGGACGAAGTCGCGGGCAGCAGCTAGTACATAATAAAGGGCATATACAAGGGCGAGCTTAATTCAAAGTTGAGTTTTCTTCCAGCAAACCTTTGAGTGATAGAGAGAGATCAACATAGAGGGTAGCAGAATTTTATGCTCCATAGTTTTGGAGTTACGGGGGTGGGGAAAAAGTTTATTTTTCATCCAATTTCCTGAATAACGGAGAAAATTGTCTGTTATAGACAGATGCATTAGTGATCCTATAAGGGTTCCGTTTTTTATCGACTTTGCGAACCCTAAAAATGTTCGCCTTGCTTCATTAGTTGATGTCATCTTAGTCTCAGTGTATCTCGGTAAAGGAATGATTATTTATAATCTGTGTAATTTTTATCTGTAAGACTAAAGTCTGTGTTTTTATTTCAGGACTGGTACAATATTACCTAGGTAGCTCATTTATTGGTATTTTGTATTGTTTAACCAGATTTGTTTGTTTATAATCAAACTGTAAAATTGACAAATAGATATGCAATTAGTTTTACTTTTGCTCATTTTCTAGAACAGTTTACGTTATAAATTAAGGTGGTTATCTGGCTTAAACTATTTAGCTGAAATAGGAGTCCATTGCATGTCTGATGGTGTGTCAGAGACTATATTAAATGACCTTGTTTTTTTGTCTTTTACTTCACTGTAATAAAACTGGCTAGCAAAATAATAATCATTTTATTAGTCAGTTCTTTAAGAGAGCAACGGAAGGCTCAAGGTTTTCTTTACGACATTTCAATTTGTCACTCAAGGAAGATCTCAAAGTGTCAAGCCGTCGCGACAGACCCCACTTCTGCATGAAATTACTCGCTAAACTATATAATTAAATTTATAATTACCAACTGATAATTGCTGGAACCACATCAGAGGGCCTTACACGATAAAGTCACAAGTTTTAATGAAACATCGCGTTTCGCCCGGGGTGCGTTTACCCTAACAAAATCCAATTTGGAAATTGCTTACGACCGGCCAAATCATCCTCTATACATAAGATATTGAACCTGCAATCAAAAGTATACTCTACTCCACAGAATATATGACTCACTTTCGTTTATCACGGGCGGCGTGCTTGCTACCTGATTTAGTAGACCTATTCTGAAAGCTATAACGATGATAATGGTCATAATTTCAAGATGCGAGCGTTCGATAGCTGAAGAATTTTGGTTTTGCGTGAAGGTAAATGGAGTAATTTGTGTGAAACCGAGGTCGTAGACATAATTAGTGAGGACTCCTCATTAGTTGCGGTAATTTTAGCATTTTAAGTGGTTAATTACATGACGTTTAATTTGGTCTAAAAGTATTTAAGAGAAAGCTATCAATTCCATTTTACTCTCTCATGTCAGTAAAAGATGGCTTCGATAACGATGGGTGACATAATAAATAAATAAAAAATCCACAGATAAAGCGTCCTTATAAATGCAAATATCAAAATTAATTAAGCTCAAGAAGTTAAATCAAGTTTTCAACCTAGCTTAATATATACAAAATCATGAATATCCATAAAGAATAAATTACGATAAAAGTAAAAGTTAATCTCGTATTTAGCTGACGTGTTCGATATTCAGAATATGGCCGTTTAAGGTCAGAGGATTCAAAATGGCGTCGAGTGTCACCTCCAGTATAATACCGAGACGTATGGAGAAATAATGTGCCCATGTTATATTTAAGGACAATATATTGTGACGAGGAGCTCGTGGCTAAAGATTAACAGCCGCACGGGTCGATCTTCAAGGTTAAGCAACGCTTGCCAAGGTTGGTCTGTGGATGGGTGACCATCTTAACATAACGAGTTTCCTCCGTGCCTCGGAAAGCACGCTAAGCCGTTGGTCCCGGCTGTCATTTGTAGATCTTAAGCAGTCGTTACGGTTTGTCAGAAGCCAGTAAATCTGATTCCAGTCTTGCCAAGAAGTTCCGTGTTTCCCAGTTGGGTTGTGGAGGTTTGGTAGGCAGCCGCTCCACGTAAATTGCTGGTATCTGATTTGACTGGGAGCCGACCCCAATATAGTTGGGAAAAGGCTAGACAGATGATGATATTGTGACGATGGTAGCCTCGTTGGCTGGGGGTCACTTGCAGACAAGTTTGTCGATAAAACTTTGGATTATGAATACGGAAAATATGCTTTGCTTTTTATGACAGTCATGTAGTAGCGCTCTTATAAGGCAGATGCCCTAAATAAGTACGACGTTAAATCACAAACCGTGTTTTATTTAAAGAAGTTTTCAAATCGGACCAGTGTTTCCTGAGATTAGCGCGTTCAAGCAAACAAACTATTCAGTTTTATACATTAACTAGCTGCTGCTCGCGACTTCGTTCCCGTGGAATCCCCGATTTTAAAACATTCTTTATCGCTGCTCCGCTCCTATTGGCTTAAGCGTGATGAAAAATGACGATAAATGGTCTATTCAACCCAAAAAGAATTTTTCAATTCGAACCAGTAGTTCCTGAGATTAGCGCGTTCAAACAAACAAACAAACAAACAAACAAACTCTTCAGCTTTATAATATTAGTATAGATATAGATAAATAAGTTTGGATGTTCGTCACGTCAGGACGGCTGAACGGATCTTAATGAAATTTAGCACAGAAGTAGATTATAGTCTGGAATACCACGTAGGATGCTTTTTATTCTGGGAGTATGCATGCATGTCGAAAATTATCCCAAGAAATCTCTTGGGATAATTTTCGACATGCATGCGGGCGGAGCCATGGGCGGCAACTAGTAATAAAAAAATAACACAATTACAAAAAAAAAGGTATTGATTAAAACTATCTCCGAAATCCCCAATGATTTCCATTAGAACCATAGACAAGTTTGGGTCCAAAAGTTTGATAAATTGTTATGTAAGCGAGCTAATTAGTGGTCCATTTCGACTTTTGCTTAAATCCTTACTTTTTAACTACCACGGCCCACAGTTTTTACGGACCATCGAGCAGTTTGAAACTTTTTGTGGTAAAGGATTTTTATATGTGGGTAGTTTAGTTTTGGTATATGCTAAACTCAATCACATAATTAAAAATGTACGCGTGTTATCCCAAACTGACAAGCGTCGATTTTACTGAAAAACTTTTACTTTGGCGTAATTATTCGATTTAAACAATAAAGACTTTCATAGTGCATTTGGGGTGGGTTGGGGGTGGGGGTGAGGATGTTTAAATAAAAATTCTGTTTTCTAGACTTAGTAAGTCTTGCCAAGAAGTGTCGTGTTACCAAATTAATGGGTTGTAGAGTGAGTGAATGGTAGGCAGCCACGTAAAATATAGGCAAAAGGGATTCAGCTGAATCCAATTTGACTAGAAGCCGACCCCAATATAGTTGGTATAAGGCTAGGCAGATGATGAGCTTTTTAAATAGTAGTGAGCACGATATTTTGTTGTGAGTTATTTTATGTTGCACCTGCCATATTGTCTCTGCACTATCCTAAAGTCGTCTGGTAGAAAATGACTATGGAATTAAGTCGCCTTTGTACAGTTTTTTTTACTAGTGCATAAAGTTGTAATAAATAAATAAATATTCTGCCGAGACATAAGATTTTATCAATGAAACCACCACCACTAAAATCAATTTGTATGGTGCTAGACGTAACCACCTACTTTGTGAACAGCTCCAGTATATCCAGTGCAGCGTAATACTCGTATCGCCTAGCTTATCTAATCGGCACAACCAATAAAACTTGCATTTATTACTTAGGACCAAATTGACCAGCTACAACCAAATTTCTCACCGTTTCACCTTCACGACTTCGTTTTTCTAACCAAAACGGCTTCCACCTCAGGCCCTTAACCAACGGGTCCAATCAAGATAATCTTGATCACAAGCCATTATCTCCAATAACCCGTTTAACCAGATTGAAACTCAAAGGTCGAAAGGATCAACTCAGGTCCTAATTATCCGTCAGTTCACTCACCTAACAATTATAGAAAGTTCTGAGGTCTGAAAAGTTAATCTGGATACCCGTTTGTTAAATCCGTTTATAGAATGAGAAGTTTCATAAAGGGCGGTTTCAAACAGAGCTGGCTGTAGGTAGATCTGTCTGTATAGTGTTTTGTGGCAAGTTTGACTGTGCTGTTTGAATGTTGATAATATGGCTTTGAGTGGTATAGTTCTAGTAGTTATAGATTTATGCTAGGAGAATATATAAAGAAAGATTGTAATTTGAGAAGAAGAGGAAAGTAAGGTTTTTCCGCAAACTGGCGATCGCGCTTTTATGGATGGGGATATCAACAAATTACTCCTTCCACTCTGCGCGAAGCGGAGGGGGTGTCAGACTTTTTCTGACTAAAACCCATCCGTGTTCCTCCTAATGGCCTTTGCGTTCCAGGGCCGTGGTGACTCTTTCGAATAAATTCCGCAATGGCCATACGTACCTACAATCTCAGCATTGTTGGTAGGTCTGGATTGTTGTTGTAGAAAATTCTTGGAAGTAATTTTCAGTTGAACAAAAATGAGGAACAGGGAATCCATGACACTTAACACACTATTGGGAAGTGGACTTTGCCATCGGATGCCTCACTATCTACCTACAAGTACTATTCGAAACTGCACTACAAACAACGTCCATATTCAATAACCTTGCCGCTGTGACTCACCAACATTCCGAGCCTAACAAATCCGGCTAGGCCTTCAATCCCGAAACCGTTTCCCAAAAACGTAGCAAAAACCAACCGATTTATCGTTTCGAACAAAAAAATCCGGGGAAATATTGACACATCTCGTACGATAGCGGAGAAAAACCGGTACCGGTACCGGTATTCTATCACGGCGATATCCAATACGTCTTTTGTCATTTCATATCCGTCCCCCCGTCCCCCTGTGACATAATTACGGACTTCGAACTCTCTAAGGAATAACCGAATATCGTATTTGAGGTATTTTCGGGTACAACTTGGGACAAGACATTTTATTCTAATAGGCCACATCGGCTCTCGTTTTATAGACTGATTCAACTGTCTATGTTCGTTAAGATTGTTTAGGTTTAGGTACTGTTAAGAGAGGGTAGTTCAGAAATATATTTTACGGAGTGATGAAGTGCTTGCAATTTAAATACAGCGAAGGGAAATGTTTTCAAAAAGCGGAATTTATTTTTGTAATAAAATTGAAGGAGGATGGTGGCGCCATCTGTTGTGTTGGGTGTATGTGAACTAGTTGAGTGGACACGGGCGTCGAGCAGCGCTTCACTTGAGTGATGGTCGAGCGTCAAGCATTACAATATGTAGTCAATTAAGCAATTTCAGGATGGGTAGCCACGCTATTGTATATTGAGCACGTTTTAGCTGTGTTGCAGAAAAGCGTTAAAACTAATGAATTTTGAGATTAAAAATAATAAAGTCCCTTTAACCTTATGTACTTTTCTTCAATTTATAAAAGCTAACCTCATATTCAAACACTCAAAATACAAAATGGCCGCCCATTTTTATTTGCGCTCCCCACTCCTAGTTCCCGCTTCATATTACCAAACTTTTCAAGGAAAATAAATGGTTATAAAACAATCGTATTTCAAGTCACACATGATACGGACTGTAACAGAATCCAAACTCGTTTTTGTAATTATACAGGCGGGTTTCGTGGACGTGACACGATTTTGAGCTAAATGAGTGGTGGTGGGAGTTGCGACGTAAGAGCTCGTGGGTGGAGGTAGTGGGGGGGTCCGTCCAGTGATTTGTTACCTGATCCACGACGAGGCGTTGTGAATTGAGCGGATTTCGCGGGAAATGTATTGTTCAGTCTTTTTGACACCTAAGCGTCACCGATAGGGTTAGGGTTTATCGGTTAAGTTTAAGGGATTGGATCGGCTGTTCTCGGATAAATTGAATGGCTTAGCGGCGTTCACACTTAGTGTTAATTGTTGTTCTGTTGTGTTGGGAAATCGTAGTGTTGAGTGGACATGGGATAAATAGTACAGGGTAGAATATTAAGTGGCGAGGTTTACGCAATGTAGGTCGCGGGTTCAAACCCAAGCAGGCGCATTACTTTGTGTAATTATTTTCGTCAGCACTGCTCTCAAAACGGTGAAAGAAAACATCGTGAGGAAACCGGTATGCCCTAGAACAAATACTTGGAAGACATGTGGCATTCACCAACTGGCATTAGACCCGCCTGTGTCCCAGTAGTGGAAGCATTTTAAAAGGCTGGTTCCAAGCCTCAGTAAACCTCATTATATATATAAATATATAATGAGGTTTACTGAGGCTTGGAATTGTGCTTAGATTTTGAATAATATACCCAATTATGTTAAAAGAAGCCATCTTTCCGTTTGAATCTGAAATTAATTACAGACCTTCGTGCAGAATTAAGTTGGATGGAAAAGTTTGGTCTCGTTTCGAACAAATTTACTCATAAAGGAAGGACCCAGGAGTCAAGTCAAAATAGGAACTAATCTTTAAAATCAATTAAAAACAAAACACTTCAATCTATACAGTCAATTATGTACATAAGTATTTAATTATATTCCCAACTCCATTTAGCCGTACTTAATATTTTACAGCCAACACAAAATTAAATACACTTTAAATCCGATCCGAATAAAATTTAATCATAGAAATTAAGTTACAATTTCGTTGGGACATGTTAAAATAATTAAAAGCAGACGTGTTACGAGGCGTAACCACGGGGGACGGGCCGGGAACAGTAACTAGGTATATGGCAACAGAACGCATTCGCCGCACCATTATGTTAATGTCTACAGGATATTTTATTACTTTACTGGGTACTCCAATGAGTTCTAAGTTAACACAGTCAAGCTGGTAGGTACTGGTCACCTCCTTCTGCGAAGCAGTAATGCTAGCGAAGGAGGAGGTAGACCACGTTAGGGAGATGAAATCCGCCCCAGCCACAGCAATAGAAGAAGACGCCACGGGCATCAGAAGTCGAAGGGCAATTTCCGATAAGCGGGCCTGTTGCGGTGGCTCGCCATCCGATAACATCCAGGCCCGGTTCAAAGGCGCGTCGTGTTCCTCACGCGCCACAAAGATGTGCCAGCAAAGAATACGGGGCCTTATAGGGTCAGTGCCTGCTAGGGTTGCGGAATTTGTTCGAAAAATTCACCGTGACCCTGGAATGCAAAATGCACTAGAAGGATCACGGGTGAGTTTTAGTGAGTAAGAGTCTGACACTCCCTTCTGCTCCACCCAGAAAAAAAAAAGATGGTTACATAGTAGTCCGGAAGATAATTTGGAAATACTGGCCGTATATAGTAGAAAAAGTGGATGGAAAATGTTAGTAGATACTCATTTCTCAAATCAGGGCAGAACATACGGCGATAAAGGGGCTGACTGTAATTGTACTGCCCTCATAAAAGCTGAAGACAAAGTAACAACTAGGAGCTCGTTATTGATTCCGTCAAAGCATTTCAGGACGATCATGACCTTTAGAATTGAAGAACAAGGATGAAATGAGGATCGAGATAGTTCGTTGTTTGGTTATTTATAAGAATAAACTAATAGATTGCTTTCAATCAGTTGGAAAGTCATATTTTTACATACAGAATTACAGACACACACAGTTTTAAGTGCATCTGATGCTAACTTCCAAACTAGGTTAGGGTTTGTTATTCAACCATGATTTGTGAGAAATACCTGTTCCGAAGTGAGTTCTCTGCGTTCCGTATCCAGCTTTTCCCAGACATTTTTCTTCCTGTCCATCCAATTAGCTGTAGCCGCAGGGCAATAAAAATAAACAAAAAGTTATGTGTTGAAAGCGTTCCTTAGTCCGCCATTTCGATGCCGTCAGTCGTCACTTGACAGCGCACTTCGTTCAGAAATCGAGTTACGATGTCCAATATTGATACAATTGTGCCAACAAAACGAACTCGACATAACTATTGGATGGCCCGTAATTTGGTTTATGGTAGATATTCCTTGATGCGGTAAGGGATTTCGACTAAAG
Source organism: Hecatera dysodea (assembly GCA_905332915.2). Taxonomy (NCBI): domain Eukaryota; kingdom Metazoa; phylum Arthropoda; class Insecta; order Lepidoptera; family Noctuidae; genus Hecatera; species Hecatera dysodea. The sequence continues at coordinate 20,615,863 of HG995296.1, read as the reverse complement.
AGCTTTTGGCCCTTTGATTAATTAATATTTTTCAATTAATATCTATTAGGTGTAGACCACAGATATTATTTCATATTCTGTTTTGCTTAGGGCCTTTTTTACTAAAGGCCTCTTTCATCATCTTCTAGTAAAGTGGAGAGTTACCCATAACTTCATTCTACTTCAAAATATTGTATTCTATTCCATTTTTAATTTAAACTGTTGCTATTTGGACATCGTAAAACAGTCTCTTAAACCTTATCGAATCGATATCGTATCAAAAATTGTACACCTTCCAATTAAAAATGCTGACGTTCATCAATGACAAACATTGATTTCTTCAATGTTTGTCAGTGTGACATTAAGTGTGACAGAAGTAACATTAAAGATATCACAGGTAGGTCTCATCTTAATCTTCATCAAATAATAGGTAGGTACTCAGTGAAAAAATATTTCAACAACCCTCAAATTACTTTCGCAATAAGTGGCGACATTTCTCAAAACATTCCCCACACAATGTTTCATCAAGAAATGAAGAACGAGGGCATTATTCGAAATATCATTCTACCCTCAAAATCACGCTAAGATTTTCATTTTTATCCACAACACGGCAGAGCCAACAATTCTTTTAGAATAATCTCCGTTTGGAGGGCGCGTCAAAATATATAAGATATTGCATGGAACGCGAGAACCCGGAAAAGATCTGTTGCTACCATCACTGGGATTGTTCCTAGTGTATTGTGTTTTGTGAATTTAAATTTTTCATGTCTTCCTGATTTGAGTAAGAATGAAAAGAGGAACGTATCAGGTGTTATGATGTCAGATACTGAGTTAACAATGCAAATGGATGTTTCTGATGGTTTTTTGAGTTGCTCGTGGGTTTTTCAACAATGTTTTTGGAGATTTTATTTTAATATGCAAAACTGGCCAATAGTGTGACGCAGTTGTTGAAATAGCCTATCAAACGTGAGCGAGTAGAAAATATTTTAAAGGACTGTGAGTCTTTGAATTATTTCAAAGCTTTTTCTACTACATAGTATATGTATATTTTTACTAATGAAAGTTGGTATTTTAAAGGTTTTGGGCTCTGCTGATGACACGAAAACACTTGTTACTGTGTTAAACAAAATTGATGAAACAGACTCGATTGTTTTTGTGTCCCGTTTCAAACGAATCCACAAACAGCTCGTCCCAATTTAAACAAACGAATTACCATAGCATTTAAAATACAGCGACACCGAAAATTATTCATAACAACAATACTTAAATTCAGTAATCAACAGTCTCATTGTAAAATAACAATGTGTCCACTTAATTATTGAACAAACTGCAACAGATTAGCATTTCATGCGCTAGAATTTTGCATATTCAGCACACGTAGACATTCAACGGCATCATGACACCGAATTATGTACGTATTAGATCAGTAATTGCCGCGTAAACGCAAAACCTCATTTGTATTCAGAGGCGACGGCTCAAATGTAGGATTTTGCAGTTACCCCACATTTTATATTCTAATGTCTTTTTATCGATTTTAGTTTGTAACGGACGTTCGTTTTAATTACTTAATTAGGTTCGTAGGGTGGGTACTCAAATTGATTGGTTAGAGATTATATTATATTTAGTAGACATTTTGAATGAGCACCTATGCGGCGATCTGTAAGAACGCGATATAAATTGACGTTGTGCATTTAAGAATAACTCCAGTCTTGCCAACGGTTACTGTGTTACCCAGTTCATGGGTTATGATGGTCAGATGAGCAGTCGTTTCGTGTAAAGTACTGGTATGGGTAGATCTGGTCAAACTGGAATCCAACTCCAACATATTTGGGAAAAGGCTAAAAAGGCTGACTTGGTGCATTTGGGAATAAAAATTCTCATGATGATTTCAACAATAAACAGTTATCTTTACTGAAAACACACTCATGCCCATAACCAATCGAATGGATCCATTCGAACTGTTTAATCCCAATATCTAAATAACTGTTCAATAATCAAACACAACCTTCCTCCACTGAACCAAAATGAACAAATTAGATTCACGAACAGTATTGAGCTGTACAAACACAGGTTTTCGGAATCCTTTGAAGTACAATTTATCAGGTCGCAATCTACCCCCCATTTCAGATTTATTAACTCGACGGTAGCATAACAAATTATAGGGTGAACTAACAAATAACGGTCTACGGCGTCTCCATTTGTTACTCAATTTATGTTCAAACGTTCATTCCCCGCTACAATTAACTTCTTCGAACGCAATTAATTTTAATCAGAAACACTTGGGGGGGAAGTAAAAAGAGAAAAAAACAACCTGAAGGAAATGGGCACGCCTAGCAAACTCTGGTCGAAACAATGTACAGGAAATTAGTTTTGTGATACATTTTTCGACCTACTACTTATTATTTTTGGACAATATCGTTTGCGTTAAACGGTGGGTAGTTATAATAAATGCTATTGTAAAGTGAGAGCCTAATATTGATCAAGCCTTGCGATAAGAAAAGCCCTCTGTTAATAGCAATTTGTAATACTTTGTTTATTGTTTGGCTTTTGCTTTTGCTTTACTGAGTTTGTTTGGCAATATTATTTAGGAGGTCCCACTTGGGCGCCAATAAAATGTATTGATCCAAAATATTATAATTATTTTGTCGTATATAGCATTAATTCGTAAACAGTTTTAAACAGTGTTATAAATGTTACATTGTACGTATCCTATCACTAACAACGCAACGAACCATAGATAAGGTCCCACGTTGGGCGCCAACACCACCTACCGCCCTAAATCACTTCCGGTGTCCTGCAATAATGGCCGGCGCACTTCCGGTCTGCCTCACTGTCTGGCACGGAAATTATACGTCTATCGAGTTTCAACCACCAATTACTATAAATTATTATAACATCAATAATAAAAGCAGTGTCTGTGGGTCCTTAAGTGTGAAAGAATTAATGTTAGTTCTATAAAATCCATATATTCCGATCTCCTATCAGTTTTCGACGTCAGTGCTTTTGGGTCAATATTTTTCACCAGCTCATCCAAATTGTTGGAGTCTTTTTTCCTAGTACAAAGTACAGTCACTCACTAATCGTTTGTAGATTTCTGAATATACTCGTAGCTTCCAAAAATAACCTCACATTCAAAAGGGCAATCACGTCCAACTATTCTTTTTGGTTGTTTTAAAATATGGGTTTGTAAAAATATTCACAAAGGTAGCCTTTGGTAAAAAATAGCTGTGCCAGAGTAAAAAAAAAAATCTCAATCTAAAATGCAAAAGTCTGTTTGATTGTTTGAATGGCTTTCAAGCAATATTGATGAATTTTGGTATAGAGATAGAATGGTCGCAGAAAAACCGAGAATACGATATCCTTCGGGATAATTTCCAAATTACGCGCGGACCAAGCTGCCTGCAAAGGTAGTACAATCAAGTATATATACATATATATGTAGCAATGGGCAGTAAACTAGAAAAACGATGAGATTTTCCATCGTAAGAATAAAAAAACGTGTATTTATTAACCGACTTCAAAAAACGAGGAGGTTTCTCAATTCGACCGTATTTTTTTATGTGTGTTCTCGGATAACTTCGTCGTTTATGAACCGATTTTGATGATCAGGATTTAATGATGTCATCCCAGAAAAGTCGATGGGAGCCTTCGAAAATCGTAGTGGCGACTAGTGCGTTTATTATTGTTTTTCATTAGTTATCTTATAGCACTACTATTTAATGAAGGTCTGAATTTGCTCTGATGATAAAGCCGAAAGGCAGTCGAGGGAACTCCTCAACGACTTACGGCAAGTACCCGGTGTTTGGACTTAATTCATTTCTATTGATGAGAACTTTGCACCCATAATTAAAATGAAAATGATGATGATAAGTGATGATGATTCATTGAAATGTTATTTTCGGTTTGTTTTTAAGTTTATCTATTTTATTTTTTTGTGCGTCATCTATGGCGGAATAAACGAGTTTTCTTTCTTTCTTTCTTCTTTCTTTCATATGGGTTATAAGTGCCATTACAAGTCTGATGATGGAGACCATAGACAGTTGAGGGAATTCCTCAACGATTTACAGCAGTTCCCTATTGATGGGCTTACTTTTTGTTTACACCAATTTATACCGTGTACGCTATGATGGGTACGTTTAGGGCTGAAAAGTGAAAAATAAAACTTCCGAAATTAAAGTTGTTTCATACTTTTGTGTTTTTAAACTTGAAACGCGAAGTATTCATAATATGAAGAGCAGATCCTAAGTTAGTCGGCCATGCTTGTTGATGCAAACGCTTGTTGTCGAGCAGTAAAAGTTTCAGAAATATATCCCAACAATGCGTAACTAGGATGCTGTTATAACTTTAAAAGTGCAGCTTAGATGATATTTGTATGTACGTCGTGTTTGTCTGCAGCTTTGTGTGTTGAGGAGCGAATAAGTCGTGTGTGTTTATTTCTGTTGTGTCTTTGTTTCTTGCGGCTGCTTTGGTCTCGTTGTAGTATTATTTTGTAGTAAAAAGTTTAGATTTTAGGATTCCGAACATCCATGTGAACCCGATCATGTGACTGGTGGACAGACTGTCTTCTGTGACAGTCACTTTGCTTTATATATACTAGACCGGTTCAGTTTCCGTTGAAATTAGTTAAGAACGATTCAACGTCATATTTTGTTTTGGAGCTGTGTCATAATCGCTTTTGTAGATCTATAGTCTATCCTTTTTTTTTGGATGGGAAATCATCAAATGACTTCTCCTGCTCCAGGCGGAACGGAAGGGAGTATCAGACTCTTACTGTCTAAAACTCACCCGTGATCCTTCTTGTGCCCTTTGTGTTCCAGGGTCGCGTTGACTTTTTCGAAAAATTCCGCAGCCAAATCTATCGTCTATCCTGTGAAACGTTTTATTGACACATGTAAATAAAGATCACATTAAAACAAAATCACATTTCTCAAGTCGAAATAAAAATTACGGTTTACTTACCAAGCGTCTCGACTGGCTAAAACAACATAATATAAAATAATCACATTTCAACATTACACAAAAGCCTGAACATTGAAACTTAATGCTCTTTACTTCGCAAACGATACAAAATTAGAAAAATGTTTTCATAACACAATTTCAAATTCAGGCAGTAATCTACTTACTGTGGGCCCGCAATATTTGTGGAACAAACTCCGCCCTGGCTCCCTTATAGTATCGTAAAAGCTAATGGTAGCGTTCCCTGTATCATTGTTTAAGTCTCTTTATATTGCTAGGGACCGTTATATATGATAGCTCACTTATTTTGATGCTGTTTTTCCTCTTAAATGTTTGTGAGGAATTTGGGTCTTACTCTGTCGACGCTGCAGCGGTGTCTGTTTGGCAGAAATTGTATCCGTTCGTTCAAAAAATGACTGTGTTTTAATGTTTTCATGAAAAATGAAACGCAGCGCTATCCCGGCCACCATTGACACAGGCCTTCGGACGGCGAGCTATGGTTGGTTAGCCGTCCGATAGTAAACAGGCCTGGGTCGATGGCGCGTGTTGTTCCACGAGCGCCTTAAAGAGCTGTTAGCAAAGAAAACAGGGCCCAATAGGGTCAGTGCCTGCTAGGGTTGCGGGATTTGTTCGAAAGAGTCACCGCGGTCCTGGATCGCAAAGGGCACTAGGAGGAACGCCCTGAGCGGGAGAAGTCATTTGATGATTTATCATCCAGTAAAACGGGTGCTGCATGTCATCATTATTTCGCGGTTCAAGTCCATTATTTTTCTTCAAGTGTTCCATTCAAGTCGAATCTGAAAGTATAAATATAAATTGATTGCTCTACAGCCCAATTTTCCTGATTAATAGAAATTTCGACTTGAACTAAATAGTCTTTCTTATTAACAATCGAGCAGACACCATTGTTTTCAAAATCAATAGCTTCTACGTCTTACACTTTGTTTACAACAAATAGAAGATCAATTTACACTGTTCTTTACAAAACTCTACGGGATCCACTATAAATTGAACTCTGCAATCACTAACAGTAGGTACCACACAGTAGGTACTCTTCTTGGATTAGAGTTAGCAAACTCTCGTAATAAGTAACCATAGACAATTTTATTAAGTTTGATAATTTAATAAGCTAATTTGAATCTTACGTCCTATAATACAGAGGGATACCATAGCAAATGGTTGGAAATGTCACTCGAAAATTGTAAACGCCGCAAGATTGTAAAATATCGCGTGAAATTGTAAACTATTTTTTCTTAATTAGACACGGATTCTTTGGAAACTATTGAATTTGGATGAGATTTATTTTATACAAAACGATTTAGATTCGGTCTAATGAAGATTTATTACGATCTTACGCAGTGTCCCGGCGGATCTTACTTAGCGGATGTTGTCCCATCCTTAAAAAAAGCATAACTGTTTAAAATATGAACGTTTTAGAAGGTTCCATTTCGTTCAGGTTCCTAGTTTCAGACCAGGCAGCCCTAACATCATGTACATTTTTTTCCCGCATACCTTTTGTCTGAACTTCAGCCGCGAAAAACGAGTTAATTACAATAACAATGGATGTATCCGCGATGAATGGGCGAAAAAACCACCCCTTGAAACAAGCCCATTGTATAATGTATTTTGTGGCTATGTCACTACCGGTAATTATTTATTTTTCTGTTTGCATATTTTTTTTCCGCTGTAACTTTTGATTTACGATTTTCGTTTCGGTTCTGATCTGTTCAAGGAAGGGTAGCAGATGTTTTAAAGAGCGTGACTAGTCAAAACACGCTCTGCAGGTTTTGTTGCTATTTTTATCTTCAACTCATATTTGAAGACTAGCTTATGCCCGCGACTTCGTTCGCGTAGAGCTCCATACAAAATTATAACCCCTTTTTCACCCCCTTGGGGGACGAATTTTCAAAAATCCTTTCTTAGCGGATGCCTACGTCATAATATCTACCTGCATGCCAAATTTCAGCCCGAACCGTTCAGTGGTTTGGGCTGTGCGTTGATAGATCACTCAGTCAGTCACTTTTGAATTATATATATTTAGAAAGAATTTCAACGTTGAAACTCAGTATCATCTTTGGTAAATACTTGATTTTACAGCTCTCCAATTAAGTATAAACTCATACAGAAAAGTAAAAAATTTAATTTTTTTAGTCATTTTTACAGAAAGTATATTGTTGGTACATTCGAAAAGACTTTATATCTTACTAGCAGAGCCCCGCGGTTTCACCCGCGTTGTTCCCATTCCCGTAGCAATACGGGGATAAAATATAGCCTATGACAATCTACAATAACGTAGCTTTTTATAGGTGAAGTAATTTTGAAAATCGGTTTAGTAGATCCAGAGATTACCCCTTACAACGTCACAAAATCACAAACTCAAAAACGTTACCTCTTTATAATATTAGTATAGGTGAACAATCAAGCGACTGTTAAATATTTCTACCGTATAATAGGGATGTTTCCTGATTAAAAAAATATAATTCTAATTAGTCCGTCAGTTAGATTATAGTAAAATATTGGACACGTATTTTTTCCTTTATCAAATCTATAAAAACTGACGAAGATAAAAAGCATCAAAGATTAGGAGTGGGAGCGTGTGACGTCACTGCCCGGTAAAATTGTAGCGGGTAGTGACGTCACACGAGTTTTCAACGCACTGTATATATCTTCATTTTTTGTTTATGTGAAAAAAGAAAAAATACGTCATCAATTTTTTTTGGAAATCTATCTGACGGACTAATCAGATTTTTTTAGTTAACTACCCTATTCAAACTGTAGTTTTAAATTTTTCCGTAACTGCCACTTTTATAAATAGAACACGCACGGCATCGCTTTAAAAATGATAAATCCTTACATAATCCTTACTTACACCAGCAGTGATTTAACTTCAATAACGCCTATCCCAAAATGGGTAATCGCTTAGACGCAGATCGCGTCGAGCGCAAATTTGACAAACTCCGTAACAAGGGCAGATAACGTCTAAACTTGTAAAATTATTACTTGGAGGATCACGCTAACACGCTGCCTCCGGGAGGGAACACGCTCGTCGGCATTACAGATTTTTAATGTGAATATTCGCTAGTTTATGTAAGTAGGGTTTGTGTTTGTTGTATGTGGGCCACGATGCTTGAAAGCTATAGTTATGGTTTCAGTGTTTATAAAAAAACGCCTCAATTTCTCCATTTTCTTCAGAAATTTTATGTTTGTTTAAACTGTTTTTTGTAGCCCATACGTTTGTTTATTAATTTCTATGTTGACATTAGTATTTAAGCTAAATAAAATGGGAGAGGGCGCTGACTCCTGACATACAGGTAAACCTAGTTCAGGAGTCAGAGGCTTCCAACAAGTTTCTTTAACCTATTATGTCAATAAAAGAATTATTATTATTATTTCACCCGTGTAATTCCCGTTTCCGTGGGAATACGGGGATAAAATATAGCCTATATTGCTCGCTAATAATGAAGGTTTCCATTGGTGAAAGAATTAAAAAATACGGCTAATTAGTTTAGGCCTGAAAGCGTAACAAACTCACATTCCCATTTATAATATTGGTTAAGATTATAAGTTGTGTGTTTTCCTTCAGAATTATGAAATTCAATTGATATGCCCATTATTTATTTGTATTTTTCCTGTGCTTTAACTATCTATAAAAGAAAGAAAGAAAGAAAGAAGAAAGATTGTTTGTTAACACTTATCATTAGACTCGAAACACGTATTTATAACTAACAGTATACAAGTGTTACAGACTGGCATAAAACATTTGAATAACTCGCTGTTTACTAGTTACGGAAATCCTTTTAAAACAACTTCCAAAAATGGGCAGGTTCTCAATTAAAATGCGTTTTTTACTGTTATTTTTTATGAGAATAACTTTAAAAAAAATATACTAACAGCACACGTTTACCGGAAAATAGCATTATAGAATTACAATTCATCGACTACTATTTGAAATACTACAAAAAGATTTAAAGCAACTCTCTGATATTTGTAACAATTTATTTAAACAGGTGTATTCGGTGTGTGTGTTTATATTTCATCAATAATTTCTGCTGAAACATCATCCGTCATCATTTCATGATTAAGTCCGCTGTTGAAATGTACGATTAATATGACTGAAATCAATTTTGTTTGTTTGTTACAGAAGCCGATTACACACTCGACGATTCGTTTTGGAATGAAGAGAGCCCAGTTGGTAAGTAATATTGTTAAATGTTAGTGTTCGTACCGTGATATATACCTAATAATATTACTAATATTATAAAGAGGAAAGATGTATACATATAAATATGTTTTATCTACGTATTTTAATAAAATTCAGTATACAAACGTCAATATTTAGTTCAAGTATATATTTTATATACCCTCGTCCGTGCGTCACTGCGGGGTGTCAACTGAAAACCAGAGCTGGGTGTCTCACGCCCAGCAAATGAGGTGATGATGATGTAATCCTTTCGGTTCCTGAATAAAAGTTTTTTTCTATTCTATTCAATTAGTATTTTTGTATGTAACGAATAAACTCAAAAACTACTGGACCGATTTCAAAAATTCTTTCACCATTAGAAAGCTACATTCACCTTGAGTAACATAGGCTATATTTTATCCCCGTGTTCCCACGGGAACGGGAACTACGCGGGTGAAACCTCGGGACGCTGCTAGTACCTAATATAATAATATTAGGTATATATCACGGTTATTCTAGAATTAAGTGTATATTAGGTATAGGAATAACACGGATACTCTACAAGAAGTATTTTAATTGTAGTTTTTTTTTCATAAATAGGAATGTTAGTATTTTACATGTGTTTCATTCGTCTTGGCAGAGACTTTTAAATTTTTGTCATTATTATGATCTACAACGAAGTATTGATTTTAGGAGTATTTTCAATTGTTTCTTACTTTATATACCTAAATATAATAGCATTTGATAATGAGTTATAATTAGTAGGCTTCAAAAATTAGGATATTTGGACCACTTTGCATCACAAGCAAATAAATAGGTACTTACGTTTAACTTCGTGTAATTTTCAACGTCTTGAATTTGAAGGTTTTTTTTTAATATGCTTGCTTGTTTAAAAAATAAAAAATATATAAAAATTATCCATGAATTATCCGTGCAAATGTGCAAGCGTAACGGACATTCTCACAGAAAAGTTCAAAACATTTTCAAGAGTAATAAATCAGTCCATCCAACAGACATATCTTCAAAACATTCTCACTTATAACTTCTTTCAAAAACATCGACGAAACTAAACTTCATCGTCATCTACGGAACCCAACTTTTGCCGCCATGTTTGTCACTCCCAGCGAGATGTAAAAACGCTCGTCAGCCGGATATCCGGCGGCGGGCGTACATCACAGCCGGCCCGGCACCGGGCCATAACCATTCCAGTTTTCAACTACAATGTTTTTGACGATTTTTTTTATCATCATGACCGTTTTTTGCGTATACTGTACCGGTAAAATGATTTCTGTTTGTCGTTTATTAATTTGTGAATGAAGAAATGTTTCAATTACATAAAGTGCTCTGTTTGCGTGTGTTTTTGATGTAAGGCTTGGTTTTTTGGGCTCATTATTTTGACTTGTTTATTATAACTTATCGAGATCTTTTTGTAATATGGCGTCCCACGTTTGACTAGTCAAAGGATTATTATTTTAATAGTATGTACAAAAAAAAAAGTCATGATAAAGTTTAAGGCAAACTTTCGTTTCGTCAAGCAAGATATCTTCAAACGTAACTACGTACAAAAGAGAAACTTCTTCACTGAATTTTCCAGTTTGTATTGAGTTTCCACACTTGTAATACAATATTTACAAGACATGTCAAAGCATGCTCTTTGACATTTAGATTTGAAATAGCGAAACCATTTTGTTCACTAAATTCGCAGTCGCGAAATCGGGGTCAAAAAGCGAGACCCACAAATACAATCGTAAGCTTTTGTTTGGAAAATGGTGTGTTTGATCATTCTATTATTCATGTCTTACGAATGTGCCCGACAAAGGCATACTCGACATAGTTTAATAACTCATTCGTTATAAACTAAAATTTCTCTCACCACATCAAAGTGTTCAGCATTTGGCGAAACTAGTTCCAACTGGTTTGAAGCGGTAACGATTCCGGTTTTCGCCGGCTTCGAAACATGTGGTTGTAATGTGTGTTGTGTGGGATTTTATTTCGTTTAGAGATTGTTTGTTTAGAGTTTCTTGTGTTATATAAATGCTGTGGCTTCTGGGAGTAGTCTAGTTTCAATGCGTAGTTGTTTATCGTGGAATATTCTCGACGTCTGAGGAAACCTTAGAATGTCAGTTGCCAAGAGAATTGATCCGCGTATCAGTTTATGTTTATGCCTTGGAGGCAGTCCAAAGGTATGAAAGTTATTGTGGAGTTTGAGAACGATGTATCTTCCGTTACATAGGTATGCATCAAACTTGATTTATTTAGTAGCGTTTCCTATCTTTACATTCGATAGCACGGTACAGTTTCATAAACGTTTGTCTACGAACTTCCAGATTTACGCATCCGTTAACTAAAGCTTCAGTAGACTGGAAAAATAGACGGACGCACGAGAGAGACGCACGAGTAGAGTGATAATACGTATCACATAATACTTAAGTAAACATACGTTGCTTATTGATTCTGGGATTTTATATTACCTACAAACATACTTCCTTCTGTCTTCTTGGTATCTAATAAATTCCATTATCTTGACATAAACCAGGTCATGTTCGAAGAAAAATCTATGAAAAGTACACATCGGTATCGTGTAGAAGCAAAACAAATTCAACTCTAGTTATGTCATTGAAAAGTAAATTATGTTGAAAATAGAGTAAAACTGCACGTGGTTCCCACTACAGATAAATTGTGCATACGGAACCTTATCAAATAATGAAGAGCAGGATTTGCCTTTGTGCTGGTATACCTCAGTATGTTAACCTGATTTTCTTACAAATAGGAAGGTCTGACGTCACTCAGTGAGCGATAAGGGAATGAATATACGCTTACATAGGATATACTCAAGTGCATTTTCTGAGAGGATTTTTAAACAGGAGTCTTGTGTTATTTAATTTGAAACTCTAGCTTTAATTCAACATAATATTATATATTTCATTCTACATATCATAACTGACACAGAAAAAAAATATGTAAAGAGACTTTTGCAAAGTTACAGAGACAGACGGACATCCATACAGAAAATAACACGATTGATCATATAAAGGTTCCGGATATTCATTAGGACATTCCAAACCGTAAACGTACATAATATTTATACAGAATGTCGAACAACTTCATGAGACGTAGTGTTCGATTGGGTCGCGCTGTGAGACTTGCCGAGAGGTGAATCAAGTCGTTTGCATGCTCGCGACAGTTTCTCGATGGGACGTTCCAATACACGGCGCAGCGAACGCAGGCTGGGGGTGGCACAAGTGTTAGGAGGGCGATTATTATCAAACTCAAAGCTTTTATTTGAAGTGAACCATTAAAAGATACTTTTTAAGGTTTTTAGGTAAAGAACTATCTGCATTTTTGTTTTCAAAATAGTAGTTTCGGTGACAAGTGGGGGAATGGGGAATTATCACTTTTCGTCTAATTACTTGAATAACTTAGCTCGTGGCTAAAGAATAACAACCGCACGGGACGATAATCAAGGTTAAGTAACGCTTGCCTAGGTTGGTCTGTGGATGGGTGACCATCTTAACATATCGAGTTTCTTCCGTGCCTCGGAAAACACGTGAAGCCGTTGGTCCCGGCTGTCATTTGTAGATCTTTGGCAGTCGTTACGGATGGTCAGAAGCCAGTAAATCTGACACCAGTCTTGCCAAGAAGTACCATGTTTCTCAGTTAATGGGTTGTGGAGGTCTGGTAGGCAGCCGCTTCACGTAAAATACTGGTATTAAGCTGAATCTGGTTTGACTGCGAGCCGACCCCAATATAGTTGGGAAAAGGCTAGGCAGATGATGTTTGATATGTCATTCAGAACAGTTTGAAAATCATTTTTTTGTATTTTTATATATTGTCCCATACACAAAATTTAAAAAGAATATTTACATAACGCGTTCGTGTTTGGGTTACAGAAGTTCATATGTGTACCAAATTTAAAAGAATCGGTCTAGTAGATTCGGAGTTAATTGGCTATGATGGACGGATAGACAGCCAGCGAGACAGACACCCGAGTGATTATATATGGGTTCCTTTTCTTACGGATATTTGGAACCCTAAACTCTAGGCTATTCCCACTGGACCAGATCAATCTTTAGATTTATCTCATAAATCGGCATCGGTTCCGCCAATTCCATATTGTAATAAAAGTAACACCGATGATTTATTTCTGACACCAATGAAATGTAGCACATTGATATAACATTAGTTATAAAAATGCGTAGTCAAATTTAAGTAAGATATTGGGTAGCTGACATACATTAAGGAAAAAATCTAAAACAAAAAAAAACCCAAGTGACTTTTGGAAAAACAATAACAATTTTCGAACTAATGAATTTTCAAGCACTTATTTATTAATTTACTTATGTACACACAATATACTTAAAAAGAAAATTTTGTACAGAAACCAAGAGGACAAAAGTACAGCTTATTTCAATAGAAATTTCTTCCAGCAGACCTATAAAGTAGTACGTAAATTTATTTGATTTAATTTAGTTCAATCATAGATTTGATGACACCAACTGCATTAAAACTGCTTCAAAGTAGAATTAGTACACCTAAGACTACATACAGTACTGTATTTACTTTTTTCTTTAAAATCCATCCAAAGGTTGTCTTGAAAAGATCACGTTTAGCGATAAGGCCGCCCATTGTGTCACCCTATCTAATGATTTCTTCATCTATACTTTCTGTAACTTATATGGTGTACATAATAAAGAGTATTCTATCTAATTTATTTGGAACATTAATTTTGGTTCCATTTTATATCAGCCGCCCAATATAACTCTTAAATCATTTCTGGAACACGCTGTTTGTTTCTCTAAATAGCATTTATATGTTCAACGTGCAATTTAGAAACATATGCATTATAATGGAAATAAAGCGGTAACAGTAGCATTGTAAAACGTAATGGCATTCGGCTTAAATACATATACATATATCTTTAATTAAATTCTATTAGTTTTCGAGCACGTAGCTTTGCAGGTGCTACGAAATGCATATTTGCTGTGCTACGGCGTAGCGCGTAGGTGTGGGCTGTTGGGGAGTTTTGTTCGAGTCTCTGCGGCCCTGGAACGCAAAGAACATTGGAGGAACACGGATGGGTTTTAGTCAGTAAGAGTCTGACACTCCCTTCCACTCCGCCCAGAGCGGAATAAGTCATTTTATGATCCCTATACAACAAAGAAAATGGTGCTACGAATGCATATTTTCCGTGCTACGGCGTAGCGCGTAGGTATGAGCGCTTGCAGAATTTGTTTGAAAGAGTTGCCGCGGCTCTGGAACGCGGCGGGCACTAGGAGGAACACGGGTGGGTTTTTGTCAGTAGGAGTCTGACACTCCCTTCCGTTCCGCCCAGAGCGGGAAAAGCCACTTGATGATTTCCCATCCATAAAAAAGTTTGGTCTCATACGCCGTGGAAGCTGCGTGCGACTTGGCTTACAAAAATTTATATGGCCTGATATTCTTTGTTGGTGTGTTACTGATGTTTTTTTTAACCAGGCTCAGTCAAAGAAGTGCCAGCGACAATCCGACATTTTTTTACAAACGCCGAAAAATGTGACTACTATGTAATTTTTAGATGTCTAACCCTTACAATCATTTCTAATCCTTTTGTACTTACCTTACTAAATTTTTTTTCAGTCAACGGTACTCGTATAAAGAGATTTCTAATCTGTTTCGAAGTTGTAGTGACAGGTTTAAATTAGGTCACCTTTAAATTAGATTATTTTATTTGTTCGTTGTATAAAGAAGAAGATTATATATAGTTGAACAAAGTATTTGTTTACGTTATAAACCGCTTATTTCCCCAACTGAAGCCCTGAAACTGTACATATTATGAAAACTGAAAACAGCACGACTTTATCGCAGCTATTACGTATCGCATTACCTCGAAATTGTCTCAGAATCGGATCTACTGCTCACACACATTCATATACATACATAAAGAGCGAAATTGTATATTGTTTAGAAATCTTGTTAAAATTGTGAATGAGTTTTCTTCAAGTGCGGGAAGTGTGGGTTTAATATTTTTTCTCGTCTTCGTATGAGCTGTGAGTGTAAGATAAGATATTCAAAGATTTTATATAAGTGTTGAGTTGTGTTTTTGGTGTATAAGAAATTTTTTTTTTTTTTATTGTGAAATGGTGACAGAGACAAAGTCGACGATGGAATGAGCTTACCCAGAAAAAGCCTGTTCACTCTAACTTTGAAGAGATTAGGCTTGTTTCTATGTTTTGAGTAAGCTAATGAGGTTAAAGGTGCCGTTGCTATTCCTGCTTTAGTATTTTCGACAAAGGTTTTTTTTTACCAATTCCACTCGCAACTTGGTCTACACACATTATAAGTGGTCTTTTCTTATTTCTGATTTCATACAATAGTTAAATTTTATTCTTGTATGTTATGAATGCAAAGGTGGAGTTATACAATTTTGCTTCTTAACAGTCAACCACAAATTAACTTTAAATTTGGAAATTCAATTTTAGGAAATGAAAATTTATACTTCTGTTAAATTTGAAGGTTTCTATTGGTGACTATAAAAACCGGATTTTTTTGAATCAAAACAGAAGATATTCCGTAACCATACAATACCGTCCCACTTTTGATTTCCATTCCCATAAATTCCTAAACCGCGCCATACTCAATCAAAGAACCAACACGCAACACAACTTTAAAAATAGACACTTAAAATAAAATATCGATGTAAATTTGACATAATTATATTTCATAGACAAATCTCACCTGTAAATATGTAAATTTAAAAATAACATTGATTTTGACTGAGAACTATGTAGACTGCTTGACATACAGACAGCAGAAAAAATCCTAACCGATAATGATAGTAAAAAATTAAATGGTCATAAAATGAACATTTTAACTACACTTCCCATTGCAAAACAGTAAATATTCGTCATAATATTTATAAGACACAATACCGACCCACTATTTATTTCCATTCTCAACGAATTGACCCAACCCTGGGACCCTCACAATTCTAGACCAATGAAGCAACTTGCAACACAATTACAAAAAAATCGCTTACACATAATACGTCCTTATTCCGTTCTATCCGATTCGAAATCGATTAGGGATCGGGTCACGTCCATCGACGCGTGGCAGCGTGTATGAATGTTTGAATTTCCATGTGGAACGCATTGACATGTAAATTTTCGTTCAAGATGGCGAACGATGTCGCTGGGTGATGTCGTGCGTTCTGTTATAGAATAACGATGTTTTTTTTTAAATATGAAAGAGTTCCTTCTCAATTTAAAATACCATTGTTTGGATTTATTTTGTAAATTGTTTTTTTTTTTAATTTTGGGGCTACGATCTTAATTTTATGCATTGTTTACCGTTTTAACTTTTTGAGTAGGTAATCAATGGTTAATGAATAAATAAGCTGATGTTTTGAGCTAGGGATCCGTAACCCGCGTCATGTGAACTCAAAAAAAGATACATCAGAATCTGTTGCTAAACCAGGTCGGAAGCAAACAAAATAAGTTCTTAACAATTTCAAAGTTTTCTGGAATTAATAAAATAATTACTTCAATATTTACCTCATCTTCGAAACTTAAACTTGTTATATAGAGTGAAAAATACTGTTTTCTGAAGCGATTGTAATCTACTTTAGCCCGTCAAACTTTTGCTTCAAAGCAGATTTGTTCCGTTTTAATCTCTAAATTTTCAATACAATAAGCACACGTCTGAAAAAGAAAGCAAATATTTGACTGTACAAAACTCTTTGATAGCTTGCTCCAGAACATTCCACACTTGCTAAATAGGGTTTTATTTGATCCGTTAAACACAACATCCTTATCTAATCTAATTCCAAATTACCCCAAAACTGTCAACATACCTTCCTATTCGCCTTAATTCATCCTTTTTGCCTCAAAACCTGAAAATTAGCGACACGGAGACGTAGAAATGCCGAGTGGCAGAAAATCTCGTAAAACGAGGTCCACGCTTGGCTGGGTTTCACGCATTTCGGCTTAGCTCTGTCTTTACACCGCCCTATGTATACAGGGTGTTTTAAAACTGAGTAATATTTTTAAAGTAACAAAAAAAAGCGAAATTAAAAGACATCGTAACTACTGTTACTATAGATAATTATTTCTGGAAAGTGAAATGTGTCCTGAAATACAGGCTCGGCCTAGCTCAAGCGCATTTGCTCATTTTTTTTATTATTGTACAAATATCAACATTTCAATGATGAAACTGTTTAATACTGTTTATCGTTTTTTTTTTTTTTTTAATCCCGACCCTTAAAGAAATTTTTGATCTAAAATAAACTTTTCATGCATACTAATATAGTTCGTGGCATCAAAATTGTGATTGAACTAAAATAATTGCTTCCAATTGCTTGAAAAGTGATTTGTTTGTTTATAGTATATTTTGAGTTATTTTTGTTTTTTTTTTCGGAAAATTTCTTATTATTTGGGATATTTTCTCTAATATATTTTGCTATAGTTTCCGTACTGTATACATTTGCATAGTATGAACAGGCACTTCTAAAACAATGCTACCAATTGCTTGAAAATTGATTTGTTTTTTTTTTTAGTAAGTATATTTTGAGGTTAGTTTTCTTTTCTTGTTTTTTTTTTTTAATATTTTTGCTACAGTTTCCAGACTGTACAAAGTAGCAGAATGTCGCCTTTAAATATGAACAGGCACTTCTGAAACAGCCTGTATGTACGGGATGTTCGTTAAATGGGCGCGCAGTGCAAATATGTTCTATACCTCTGTGTGAGCAGTGAGGTCGTTTCTGAACGTTTTCTGTGTGAAGGACTGTTTGTGATGTAAGACGCTGGGTTTTGGATAATTTGAGCACGTGTTTAGTTTGCGGGAAGATTATTGTGGCTTGTTAACTTGATGTATGTTGGGAGAGTTTAACCTTTATATAACAGTGAAAGATTAAATTCATAATGTTTCTAAGATATCTGAACTGATCGCGGAATTTGTTCGAAAGAGTCACCGCAGCTCTGTAAAACAAAAGGCATTAGGATGAACACGGAACAGTTTTAGTCAGTAAGACTTGACACTCCTTTTACTCTACCTAGAGCGGGAGAAATCATTTGATGAATTTCCACCCATAAAAAAAAACAAATGATATCTGAAATACACCGTGTGCCACGACGATTGCATTTATTGGCCACGCAAGAAAACTTACTCATTTAAGCACATCACGAGTTATATCATCGTTAATCAATTAATTTATTTATTATATACTTTATTGTACATCTTGTAATAATAACAGGAAAAACATTTATAAAAACAAGTGTACAATGGGCGGTCTTATAACACAAGGCAATCTCTTACAGACAACCTTTGGATGGACTGAACGAAAGGAGATAGATTTAGGGCTGTCAGTGTACAATCGTTATAAATAATACTAATTAGACATAATAATATAAAATACATAAATAAAATATTATATACTAATAAATATCAAATAGGCATATAGTTGAGAAAGGAGCGGAAAAGTTAATGTGCTTAGTAATAAAATTTAAAAGCAAATTATATAAAGCTATCACCCTTCCATTACTGGAGCGCATCCAATTTAAAATGCTGTTCACTCCAATAAAAGAGCAGATCAGAACAAAATACTGTGGGTGTGTGGGCCTTTCTTTACAGAAAACTAGCTGATGCGTGCAACTTCGTTTGTGTCACACCTTTCCTGACTGCTCCACTTGTATTAGTCTTGGCGTGATGATAAAGTCGTCCTCGATAAATTGGCTATCTAACACTGAAAGAATTTTTCAAATCGGACCAGTAGTTCCTGAGATTAGAAAAGCAAACAGAGAAACTCTTCAGTTTAATTTATATATTAGTATAGTAAGAAAATAAAGAGCTATGTATCAGTATTTTGTCCTATCTATTTACCTATGCTGCATCGCAGAAGGTAAATCCTCAATCGATATCCAAACCAATAATAATTTACCCACAATCTTGAAAATTGGCCATCACATGTCCAAAGCTTCAATAAAACCTTACACACTAAAACAAACTCTATTCCAACGAACACACAGTACAAAATCCTTTAGAAAGACATTTCAAGTGAAATTTATGATGGAAGTTATCAGTATACATTATAGACCAAACTAAGTACGGCTATAAGATGCCACTACAGCTACATAGACACGTTTTGGCTATTCAGCCACACTTTGGCTATTCGGTCATACTTTGGCTATACGGCCATGGCAATTCCTGGCTATCTATTTCCGAAAATGTAGATCCGATGCGCAAAGGTTTTAGTCGGCATTGATAGCGATAAATGGGTTCCGTCCGCGGTTTAGTGCTGGCTATCTTATCTGGGTCGAAAGAATTATGGTAGTTTTAGGTAGATGAGAAGAGCTTTTTTGCTGATAAAACGGAATTGTGTGGGGTTTGTTGCATAAATCTGTACGAGAAAAACATTTGGTTCAACACATATAGTGGTTAACCAAATGCTTTTGTTTTTCATTTAATTAAACTTAATTATGCTTAAAAGAGCAGTGGTGGCCGAGCTGTAGCGGCCCCAACTTACGAGTTGTAGATCGCGGGTTCAAAGCCAGACAGGCACATTACTTTGTGTATTTAATTTCATCAACACTGCTCTCAAAGTATTTTTGGTTCTAGGACATAAAACTAGAAACAAAAATTCGAAGACATGTGGCCCGCGTGGTGGATTACGGGCCATTCCCTCTCCTAGAGAGGAGGCCTGAGTCCCAGCAGTGGGAACATTAAAAGGCTGATTATAATTATTATGCTACTTCATAGGCTCGCGACTAACCTCATTTTTGTTTACGTGTGATGGTAACAAAACGTTTCAATATAGATGTTTCAACTTAACAATTACCAGCCAGTAGATGTTTTTAGTTACTTAATGTGTGAAACTTCTGTCATTAGTTATAGCGGTAGGTCTTCATCAATATTGGCGCCCTTGTTCTAACCTCTGCTGAGTTTATAATCAGCACGTTTGATACAAGGGTAAAGCATGGCATAAAAGAGAGGCGAGAGAAAGGAGCATCCCATACAGATATTCTAGAAGGCAGTTAAATTACAGCATATCTACACACAACACGATACTTTACTTTATGATTTTGGGGTCTTTTTTAACAGTAAAATGTTGATAATCGCTCTCAACTTTTACCCATAAATAACGTACAGGACAGCGTGGCACAAAAAAAAAAACACCTACGAAATGCCTACCAAATCCGCTTACAGTGTGACCACAAACTATTCGCGTTAAAATCACCAAGCGTTTGAATTTATTGATTCCGTGCGCCGCGCCATTGAGATGCTAATACCCCGTGAGGTGCACACACACGATTAACGACCTTACTGTTATAAAAACAGAGTCCGAATTGATTTACATGTCACACCTCGTGGAAAGCCTCGTGTTTGTTCGACGTGACGGGTTCATATTATGGTGGTTTCTAATCGTTATCGTTTGTTTGTTGATTGGCATTTGGAAAATATAAGCTAATTTAATGTGCTGTAGGTATAATCTTAATTAAAGAGTCATTTTAAATGGTTTTTAGCGTGGATGTACTAAAGATAGAACTTTGCTTACTCTCCAGCTAGTCATTTTGTTTGGTTATTTATTTTTTCAATTTGGGTCACGATGGTTTTAAAAGTTTCAAGATTCTCCGTTTGAGCACATCATTTGCCTAGCCTTTTCCCAACTATATCGGGGTCGGCTTCCAGTCATACCGGATTCAGCTGAATACCAGTATTTAACGTGGAGCGGCTGCCTACCAGACCTCCACAACCCAATAACTGGGGAACACGGTACTTCTTGGCAAGACTGGTGTCAGGTTTTCTGGATTCTGACAATCCGTAACGACTGCCAAAGATCTACAAATGACAGCCGGGGCCAACGGCTTAGCGTGCTTTCCGAGGCACCGTTTGAGCACATTCTCTGAAAGAGATTTTTTATTTTCTCAATTGGGTACCTACAGTTAATATGGGCAGCATTCATTTAAATATATCTAATTATCTCGTGTCACTATGTTTGTTTGGCATAAACTCCGAAACTACTGGACCGATTTTAACCAGTTTTTCAACAATGGAAAGCTACATTATCGCCAAATAAGGATTATTTATATTATATCGCCGTATATTATATATTTTTCATGTTACTTACACTATAGTTTTCAGTTATAAATGCGTACTATTAGCATTGTACCCCATAATCTGTAAGTAATCTAAATACTAACTTTTTGTCCTCCAATTTGTAATTCTAAGTAGAATTTTCTTCACTTCTCAGTGCAGCTTGTACAATTTAAAGAAAATTCAAGCTCGCACTTTATAAATCACTGTATCACGGCCCGACACCTCTGTCTATGCTAATATTATAAAGAGTAATGTTATTTTGTTCGTTTGTTTGTACTGAATATACTCCGAAACTACTGGACCGATTAAACTTTATTCATTTTTTCACACACGAATGGAAAGCTACATTATTAGCGAGTAACACATGCTATATTTTATCTCCGAATTCCAACGGGAACGGGAGCTATTCGGGTGAAACCGCGAGACGCTGCTAGTGTACATATATTACTTGGACTCGATTAAAAAATAGTGGATGATACGCACGAGCGTATCCATCCACTATTTTTTAATGCATACTATGAAAGATCTGCTTAGACAGAACACAATTAAGTGAAAAAGACGTTTAGTGAAGCTTGTTTTGGATCCGCAACATACAAACAACAATCAAAACGTCACCCAGAATTATTACACTAACCACAAGGAGCTGAGTCGTTAAAATTTATTCGTAACATAACCGATTCAGACGTCGTAATTCGCAGCGCATCTCTGTTCCCCCGCATATAAATCGACGCTTAACGCGAACGCGCGCGTTACGGGGAACGCTACGCGTTACGTTACGTAAACGTTTTCTTTGTTAAGCTCTAATTGGTATATTTCCATTGTTTTCGTATGTGCACGTGTTGGGGATTTATTTTTGCTGACGTGTCGAGTATTGTGTGGTGCCATTTTTGTTTTTAATGGAAATATTTTAATTTTGTCATTCTTTAACCAAAATTCACTAATTAGTATTCATAAAGACCATACCTTCATAGTGTACTATCTCTCAGTAAACGATGAATTTTGTTGCGTACATTTTCAGTAAATTTTATGAAAGGCCAGAAAATTACCTCAGATCTTGAAAGAGAAATGTAAATAAATACATACATACATTATGTCATCGGAAAATTGCAAACTCCGTAGAATTATAATAAATCTTTATAAGGTTAAAATTTCTAGATATATTATGAAAAAATCGACTCGTATAGAATTAATCTCATCCAAATTCAATAATTCAATAATATAAATAAAATATTTTACGATTTCAAACGATTTTTTACAATCTCACAGCTTTTGTAATTTACCGGTGACATGTATAAGGAATCGTATCATTCTGAATCCACCCACTCTTACGCCCTTCCACTCTCTGCTAAAAAATTTGCTACAAATCATTACGCCCAAAAGACATGTTATAAACCCGTCCTTAAACAATTTTATATACATACATACCTCCGTCCTCCAATACTCATACATAACATACATATACAAGGGTAAATATACAACCTTCTCAAAAAACTGGTACATATTACGAAACCACTCAATTTGCCCCACATACCCTGGCAATACAAGTGAGGGGCTCACAAAGGGTTGGGGAGAAAGCAGGCCACTTGACCGATCACTTTGTTATAGCCCTGAAAGCCTCTGAAACTCCTGAAGAGATCCTGGGTTGAAGGCACTTTTCGTTAAGGGTTTTTATTATATTGTTCCATTAATTGAGTTTCGATATCATTTATTTCGTTGCCTTGACATACATACGTGTAATGTTTAGTTAACGTTACACAATTTCGGCTTGTGGTTCTCTCTTTTTCGTGAGTATGTTTATCAAATTGCCACCAACCGTGCACGAATGATTCCAGTCTGCTATCGAAAAACTCAATAACATTTTTCTTTACATGGGAAACTAACCTAGGACCTCACACTTAGTAACTATACCTATTACCAGGCCAACATAAGGCTAAGAAATCTTGATTATAAAAGCAAAAGTCAGTTTCTTTGTTAAGCCTGCACACCTTTTTTTTGGATGGGAAATCATCAAATGACTTCTCCCGCTCTGGGCGGTGTGGAAGGGAGTGTCAGACTCTTACTGTCTAAAAGCCACCCGTGATCCTTCTTGTGCCCTTTGCGTTCCAGGGCCGCGGTGACTCTTTCGAACAAATTCCGCAACCCTAGCAGGCACTGACCCTATGGGGCCCCGTCTTCTTTGCTGACGGCTCTTTGAGGCGCGCGTGGAACACGACATGCCGTCGACTCGGGCCTAAGCTTACACAACTAAATTGTCAAAACGATTTTAATCAATTTTGGTAAAGAGATAGATGTGATCTTGTAGACGGCTTAGGCTATTTTGTCTTGAGCCAAGTCACGGGAAAAAGCTGGTAATCTTTGTAAATCTACATTGTAAAATAATGTACGTTTATTTGGTTCAAAATATGAACCCAACACACAAAATAGTACTTGAGCGGGGATTAAATGTTTTGCGGGCGGCCAGTCAAGTTTGAGTTGTGGAATATACTCGTATCGTCGAACTTTTAATCGTTGTTTCGAGATCAACACAATTTTTTTCGTAAAAAACAATCTTTCATGCTCGTGTTCTAGTTAGTTATGAGTTTTTTACGAGCCATTATAATTATACAGATATATATATATTTTTTTTATTTATTTATTTATGATTACCAATTTAACATGACAATTAATTACATACAGTCTTAAATATATATCTTAATTCTAAGTATTACGAGCCTGAACTAGGAAATCCTGTGTTTCAGGCGAGTAGAACTAAAATAATTTAAAATTAACAAATAATCAAAAAGATTCTATAGTACAATAAAAATGTGTAAAAAATCTGTGTTATAGACAATTAAAAACTTAACTTCTAGTTTCCTAACTAAACTAGGTCAAAAATTGTATAAATTGTACAGTTTCTTAAATAATAAGGTACTTAAACTAGGTCAAGAATTGTATAAAAGCAAAATCACCTTAGCACAGTCAGTAAATTCTCTGTATCATCATAGGACATTTTTTGAAGAGTTTCTTTAAGAATTCTCTTACAGTTAACTTTATTCAGGCTATAAATGTTTGCTTTCGCATTCAATCTATTGTAGAGGAAAGGACCAAGAAACATATAAAATTTTGATGTGAAAGCATGTTTGGTATGGATTTGAGGACAGACTAAATCTTTACGTCTTTTGTTAGTAAACTCCGTGCTATATGTTAGATCTGCGTGCTGTTTTAATACAATACCCATAATAAATAACTGCCGGACTGTTAATACTCCACATTCCTTGTATAGGAGGTTAGTAGGGAAAAGGAAAGGGCGGAAAGTAGACACTTTGAGAATTGCCCTCTGAGCTCTCTCGATAGTTAGTAACAGTGTTTTACCCGCTCCGCCCCATGTCGTAATACAGTATGTTACTATCGATTGACATAGAGCAAAGTAGACTTGTCGGACAATATTTGGGTCTGCAATGAAGCGTATTTTTTTAAAAACAAATATCAATTTCCGAATCCTATTATTTACAGCCTCTATATGAGGTTTAAACGAAAGTGTCTTATCGATTATAATTCCAAGGTACTTTACTGTATCTGACATTTTAATTTTAGGACAAACACATTGGTAATTTGTGCTAGATGTGCAGTGATGAGCATACAATGTTGGGGTAGTGCCAGTTAGTTTTTGCTTGCGCATCGAAAACTTGACGTAGTTTGTCTTGTCAGCGTTTAAGGTAAGTGAATTATTTTGAAGCCATTTATTAATAACATTGAATCCGTGTTGCGCAAACTTGTAGACATTTTCTTCTGAGTCAGCCGAAAACAACAGGGCAGTATTAAAATGTAAGAGGGAAACATATCTTTCTATACAAATGTTGCCGGCTCTAGTGCAGCTCAAAAGAAGCAATCTACGTACAGCTAGTTACGGAAAGGTGTTTTCATAATCTGCCCGTATAAATTAACATTTTTCTTCATTAAATCATGGCCAATTTTTAATTTTCGACAACTGTACAAAATTAGTGTGGGTTCATGAATTTTATATGGTCACTTTTATTCTCAGGGTTTGATAGAATAGAATAGAATAGAATAGAATAGAATAGAAAAACTTTTATTCAGAACAAACACAGCACAACGGTTACAAACACAAATTACAGGAGAAGAAAAGTACAGAATGCGCCGAGCGTGTCCGAACCGATATACATATATCTTACCGAAAAATTGAAAAATCTGTAAGATTATATAATATCTTGACAGATTGTTAACTCTCAATGAATTGTTAACTTTTACGCATAAAAATTTGATAGTCTACAATCTATCGAAGTCATTCCGAACAATTGTGAGCCGACACAAACTGACGACATCTTGGCGACCAATCAGTGTGCGATTCTACATTTTTTTAGATTTTCTTGCCTAACCAAGTAGCGGGACATTGGGTACAGGGAGTTTAGGGCTCCCGTCATGCCATTCGTGTAAGGTTCTTTCAAATCCTGCATACAGGAATAGAAGCCCCATTCAATGCGTCTCCTTCCTCGAGGTTAGAATGTTGTAATAGGGATGTTTCCTGAGGAATAAAAATATGATCCTATTTAGTCCGTCAGTTAAATTATCGAAAAATATTGGACACGCATTTTTTGCTTTATGAAATCTCTAAAAATTGACGAAGATAAAAAGCTTCAAAGATGAGTGGGGGCTTGTGACATTACGGCGTGGTAAAAATCGTCGCACGGAGTGACGTCACACGAGTTTTCAACGCACTTTATCGTCTTCGTTTTTTGTTTTTGTGAAAAAATAAAAAAATACGTGTTTAATATTTTTGGGAAGTCTATCTTACGGACTAATTAGATTTTTTTAGGCAACTACCCTATTGTAATACTTAAAGTTTCGTTACTTGCTGTTCCACAATATTCAGGAATGGTTTCGAAAGATTATAGACTCAAATTTAGATACGTAAAAAAACCTTTTCACAAAAAAAAAAAAGACTACCGACTTCTAAACAAAAAGAAGCACAAATACTATTGTGTTTTTTAAAAAGTTTTTGTTTTAAATTAAAATAATTTTAATTTCGGAACTCGGTGTTTTTGGTGGTTTCTTCGTTTTTTTACTTTTTATACCGACTTCCGAAATTAAAGCTATTTTACACTTTTTGTTTTTTTTTGTTTAGAATTCGCTTGTTTTTTTTTATAAAAAGTTTTTATTTTTCACTTTTAAGTGGTTTACCGCCCCCCCCCCCCCCCCCCACACCTAAACGTACCTATCACAGCGTACACGGTATAAATTGGTGTAAACAATCGACTTCTCTGGGATACCATCATTAGATCCTGGTTTCCTTCCCAAGTAGCACTTTAGCGATGAATTAGGTCATAAATAAGCTACATTACAGTCTACAGCTTTTATACAGCTGTACTAAAGGATAGGGTGAGTCTTTAGACTGTATTAAGGAAAGATTATACACTATTAAACAGCATAGCTGACTAATGACTTGATAGTGGCGAAAAAGTATACTAAAAACATTTAAGTAGAATTTTAAAATGCTCTAGTCCAGCTTTTGGCTGTTTGAGATACTACTAACTGGTCTAGAAGCCCAAAGCTTGTTAACGGCTGGTTAATACGTAAAATTCACCTCTCTTGTAATGCTGCGGGCTGCATTAAAACATTGAATAATGCCACTAGCTTTTAATTGGTATACACTAATTCTATTGTAATTCTACTTCAACGAGCTTGTTAATGGCTGGTTAAAAGTGTATAAGGAATTTCTACAAATGCTGTTAGATTTATAAGAGAATAATTAAACACCCTGAGTTGTAAATTGGAATAGGAGTACTCCATCCTAATGCCAATGCATAAAGTGTAGCTGACAGTTATTATACAGCTTTCAGCGTTATTTAAGAGTAAATCTAGATTATTGGTGTTTAAATTACGTCAAATTTGATTTATTTTTGCATAATGTGCGAAGCGATTTCAAGAGCTATACTACGTATGTTTTAATAATACACTTTAAATAAAAAATGAAAAGTGGAGTAAAAAGAAAACTGTTAAAAGAATACGCTGAAGCTTCTATGGACGAATTGCAAAGGAGCAGTACTGATGCAGTTGATGTTTACAAGCCAGTGTCATTTACGCATAGGGTTCCGCACAAATAGATTTGTGTGCCTATCCTTTTGAAAATAAATTGCATTTGATTAAAATGATGTTGCAAAGAAGTAGCACACCACTTTCGCAGGTAGCAAAAAGACTCAGTGAATGTTGTGCTAGGTACTGATCGAAAGAAGGTGCTTTTCATGACCAAGGATAATAAAAGTTTCCCCAAAATTTATTTTCAAAATTTAGCAAAGATACAATCTTATTAAGGATGATAAGAAAAATAAAAAATCATTGTATAAATTTGTAAATACTGTTTTTTAATCAATATGAAACATAATTTGTGAAAATACAACATAATTACGAATGCCATTATGAAAAATGAAATGCTCCCAACCACTTTTCTTCTCCTTCTCTATAATCTTTCGTTTCCTTTTTCAACGGTTTTGATTATTTTAAACGGCATTATTATTCCTGAAAACAATAATTAACTAATTAACAATCATAATATAATACGAAAAGGGAAAAGCAAAATATTTTTCGGTTGTTTTGACGAAATGACATGGATAGCGCTGTTCTAAACTAAATTAAAAAAAGAGAAGGATGCGCAAAATTACCTAACTACTGGGCTTGCAAGGGTATTTCGAAAGCCAAACAATGTACATATTGAAATGGTTTTCTGTCGAGATTTCTTTATCCCTGAAAAGCTACTGTATGCTCTTTATTTATACCAGTACACAGTAAGAAAGATAATTAAAATCCTTTCTCCAGCCATTATAATGCTAGAAGCTGGTACATTGACTTGGTAACACCACTGTACAGCAAATAACTTTTTAAAAGAATTTCTGGAGAATTTGTACTGGATAACAAATTAACGCCATTTTAGCAGTACAGAAACGATTTGTTATTAAATATCCAAATGATTTCTTATAGTTTTTAAGGATATTTGATAGCTTTTAATTCAAACAATATATTTTCCACTTATTTCCTAATAGAATACATTTAGTTCGAAAGCAATAATTTGAGTGATAAATCTATTAAGAGTATTCGTACACCATTTAATCTTGTGAAATATTTTCGTTAAAGCGATATTATTCTGATGGCGCGTGAAATATTTGATGTAATTACCTATACACATTAACAGTAAAGTGGTACTCGCAACTCAATTTACATACAGGACACTTAAAACCAACGTGAAAACTATTAAAAATATCTTACCTTAAATAATAGTCCGCCCGCGCACTTTAACAAACAATAAATGTCATCTGTCACAAAATACACAAAAGAAAATTAAATAAAAAAGTATTTTTGTTTGGTTATTTATACTTTAATAAAAGCTATTGCCAAGCCTCAAAACATCTAAAAGCTGTTGAAGAGAATTAAAGTAGCTGAATCTTAGGCTGCAATGGCTGTTGTATAGCAGTATAAGCCATTGTACAGGCCTCGTACAGCTGTTTCAATGATTATACCACCGTTAACCAGTCACTGTAATGCTCAAGGCTGCTTAATTTGGGGCCCAAATTAGAATTACAAGGGCTGTGTAGTTAGCTACACAGCCCTTAAGCAGGTAACTAAAGCAGCCTTGAGTGTCACAAAATTCTATAATCAAGTCACTATGCGGCTGTCATGTGCTACTTGGGTTACCATGGTACCACCTTTGGGATATCTCCTTTACAAAAAAAAAATCATTTGCTATTTCCTGGTAACATAAATACGTGCAGTAGTAATTCTTCTGCACATGTTTATATCTCTCTGAACTGCTCCTTAACGGCTGGCTCGATTTTGATAAATGTATTGTGATAGACTAGATTCACAATTGGCCCTACCAGGTTCATTTTTCTTACGGAAATCCTCCGTTCAGGCAGCACAATGTCTGCATAACGCTAGCATGCAGATGAAAAACCAAGAATAATAAAGGGTCTTTTGGTACATTGGGTGGTGCATGACCACCAATACACCTCAGAAAGTTCAAACGAAGATTCTGAGTGCTATCTCGTAAAGACTATTATCGGTTCGTGACATTTTTATTTTATTTATTTAGTACAGTAAAAGTTCTCTGTACATTTGTACTGAGGCGGATTTAATGCCTTAGGCATTTTCTATCAGTCAACCTTTGGGTGATGCAAAGAATAATTGTGATAGGTGCAGTACGAAAGAGAAAAAAATTACGACGCGATTAATATTAAATTACTACAAAGATAATATATAAACTATACATACAATACAATGCTATAATATATACTCAAATTAATAAATTTATACACGAAGATACTACAGTTGATGCAAACAGATAATGAGTAAAAAATTAACGCTGAGACGATACTACTGCCAACTTCTTACGATATTCATGTTACTAAAACATCAACAGAGAATTAACACAGACATTACTTTAAACTGCCCCGGGTTCCCACCAAACAGATCAAGAATTCAACGTATTCTAAGACAAACATAATATTAATTTAACCCCCGCACCGGTCACGTCAACGCCACGCAACAATTTCAACTTTAAATAGAGTAGAAGCAAGTTCGAGACCCATTCAATGTCTTGCACGAACTTGCACGAAGTCACACGAACTTATACGAAGTGGAGCTTTTTAATTTTAACGTTAGGAACAGGCGTTCGCTTAGCATGTTTTATAAGTAAGTGCAAGGGAATTGAGGCTTAAAGTGGAGCTGTTCACGGTGTATAATTACTTTTTCTTGTTTTATATACATATATATTTTTTGTCATAGACATACTTATCAACTTGTTTTTAGATTATGACAAGATGGTTTGGAGTGCTAAACAAAAAAATCTATTATAAAAGCGAAATACCACTCACTGATTGATCACGAGATCTAAGAAACTATAACACCTACAAACTTAAAATTTGGCAGGTAGGTTCCTTATAGGGTGTAGACATCCACTACGACGGATTTTACGAAACTCCACCCCTGAGGGGGTAAAACGGTGGTGGAAATTGTTTGTACTAAATCTGTTCAGACGAAGTCGCGGGCTAAGTGCTAGTATTTTATAAACGTGAAGAAAAATGTAAATAATTATTCTTCTTATGGGGCAGTTGGGCACAAAGTCCATTATGGCAACCGCTACTGAAATATTACGTGGTCAGTCCATTACATTTTACTTGTAATTTAAATTGTTATTGCTAATAAAATACCACTTTGTCTAACTCTAAAAAAATATTCTAACACACCTAGGAAAAACCAAATAAATCTCACTCAAACATTTTAGAACATCTCATTTTATCATTATATCAACAGCTGAAATTTTAAGATTACACGAACATTCTAAAATTCTGTCCACCCACTAAATTCACCACAAAACCCAGCTAACCCCTTAACCCGACAAAACTCACACCTAAATTAAGGCAGCATTTCTGCACGAAAATTCCTCGCTCCTTACAATGCTTGCTTCGAACGCAGCACGCTCCCATGAATAACAATATACGTACATACATACATACATACCTACGTAGGTGGGACCACAGGCCCTATCGCTAAATGCAGCCCCATGCATAATACACACGTCATCTGCGGGATGCTTCGGGCATTACAGGGTTGGGTGCGCGTTGGAGCGGGAACGAACAGGAACGAGCGGGAACGGGTTAGGTCACCCACACACGTACAATTTTTACACGACTGCCCAAAAAAGGAGTGTTATGTTTTCAGAGTTCATGTGTGTATGTATGTTTGTGAGTTTCTTTATTCCATCGTAACTTCTTAATGGCTTAACTGATATCAATGTGTGTGGTATCGTTAGAAGCGATGAGTTATCCCGGGTAACATAGGCTAGTAAAAATAAGGGGGGGGGGCTATGGCTTATAAAAAAAAAATGTTTTCATGAAAATTAGACTAAATATACCTACTGTCATCGTCTAAAGCATGCAAAAAATGTATGAAATAAAAAAAAACAAATAATTATAAAAAAAGCAAATCGTGTCTGCCATGTCAAAAAGTGAACTAAAAATTGATATAAACAAGATAATAATCTTTTCATTGCAGTCGGGTTCCTGTAATTAACTATTCAAAGGAACCGTTCCCCGTTTTTTTCCTGTGGCAATCAACTTAGTACCTAGTACTAAAGTTATTTTTATTCCAAAATTACTACTTACTACTGAATGGTTTTTCTACCAGGCAAGTATACCATAGACAATTATAGACTACAAAACTTCTAGTATTTCCTTTCCATCGAAAAATGCACCTGAACCCATTCACATTTTATCGTCAAATTATTTTCCCAAATAGCTA
Source organism: Hecatera dysodea (assembly GCA_905332915.2). Taxonomy (NCBI): domain Eukaryota; kingdom Metazoa; phylum Arthropoda; class Insecta; order Lepidoptera; family Noctuidae; genus Hecatera; species Hecatera dysodea. The sequence continues at coordinate 20,584,395 of HG995296.1, read as the reverse complement.
TTACCTTCTAAGATTCCTACAAAGCCACGAATCCCAGTTGAAACATAAAATGTTTCAAGCTAAAGATGCATTTTGTTTTATAGTACTCAATAGCATTCCTCTTGCGACCATAAAAATGGATGCAACGATTTATACGCTGTAACTCAAGCCAGGCCCCGACGATTCATGCGCTCAGCTTTTGTGTGGAACGTTTGGTTCAATCTAGTGGTTTTACGGGTACCTTACTGGTTTAATACCCCAGTAGATGTCGTCAAAATGTCCTGTAACTCTTAGCGATTAGGTTTACGTGATTCTGTTGCGGCTAGCTTCTAAAATGGTCGGGAGTTAGAGTTTAAATATTGATGCTACAATGGAAATTGAAATCTTTTTGGGCTGTCATAGGGTAGCTGACTAAAAAGAAAGAATAAGTCCGTCAGTTATTTACCAAAAAACATTGGACAAGTATTTCTTCTTTTTTCGCGTAAATAAAAAACGGAGTCGATACAGTGCGTTGAAAACTCGTAAGACGTCACTACGTGCTACAATTTTACCACGACGTGACGTCACAAGCCCCAACTTCTTATCTTTGATGCTTTTTATTTTCGTCATTTTTTACTAATTTGTAATAGCAACAAATACATGTCCTATATTTTTCGATAGTCTAACTGTTGGACTAAATATAATCCTATTGTTTGTACTCAGGAAACGTCGCTAATATTTCGTCGGTCTTCACAAAATTGATCCTAGTTTTAACACCGTTAAAATAATCATGATAATTTCAATCCAAACACGTCTGCTAGTTTTCGTCCTCCACACAAATTGATCGGACCTATAGTTCTCGTATGCAGCGGGTTCTCGTGAATGTGATGGCAAACATTTTTTTTAAAGACACCAGCAGCGCCCCACGGTTAAACACACCTAGTTCCCATTCCCGTGGGAATACGGAGATAAAACATAGCCTATGTCACTTGCTGATATAACATTCCATCGTCTGCCTAGCCTTTTCACAACTATATTGGGGTCAGCTCCCAGTCAAACCGGATGCAGCTGAATACCAGTATTTTATGTGGAGCGGCTGCCTACCAGACCTCCACAACTGGTAAACACGGTACTTCTCGGCAAGACTGGAGTCAGATAGTATAGCTTTCCATTGGTGAAAAAACGGTTAAAATCGGCCCAGCAGTTTCGGAGCTTATTCAGTACAAACGACCAAACAAAAACATCTTTCCTCTTCATAATACTAGTGAAGATGAAATAGATAAGAACACATTCTGCATTTCTTTTTTCATTTTTTTTTTCTGTATGTGCCAAATAAATGTATTTTCTTTCTTTCTTTCTTTCATTCAATCAGTCAAACGACGCTATGCTATATGTAGACAACATCGTATGCTTCACACGGAAATCGTGTGAACACTGTCAAAAGCTGCTTCATAATTTCTTCTTACATTTTCCTACTAAAAACTAATCCCAACCAAAAAAACTGCACTTCCTCCTTTGTTTACACTCTTCACCACGGATAAGCACAGAACATAATTTCCGCAGAACCCATATACCATCGCATAATGTGTACATTTAAAATCATTACCCCCATTTTGGCGCCGCCACGGTTCCGTAAAACTCTTTCCCGTTGTCAAAAGCTGTGTAAGCGAGAGGAGATAATGGAAAAGCATGAAAGTATGACAGAAGTATGGTAATGCGTTCAGTTTGAAGCTGTCTTGCTATACGACGGGGCTGTTACAATATATTGCACTATATCGGGTTTTTGAGATGGAAATGCGGCGTTAAAAATATTACTTTGGCTATATAAAGAAAAGGGGTTTTGATAGGTTAAATTTACCTTTAAAGATTAAAATCCGAAAACACTACTTAAAAGCCTGTCATTCTTAGTTTGGTCTTCGTCATAGTTATTATAAGTTCGCTTATACATAAGATTATTATAAAACATCATATTATTTATTACTTTATTATTGTGTTATTTCTTTCCCAAAACTGGTTTTTATTTTATTTGTTGTACACCTACCACAGTGATGTCTTTTTAACCCAAAGGTTGATTGGTAGAGAATGCCTTGTTGCATTAAGTCCACCCATGTACCACTTTTGTATATGTACATATAAAGTTAAAATAAATAAGTTATAGACAAATGCTTCTTGAGAATTTTGCCTTTGTGAAATTTTGGCAAGGTTTTTGCCAAACATTAGGTACATCATATCAGCAAAGCTGTATTCTCGAGGGGTTAGGCAGAAATATATCTATACTACAAAGTCAATTAAAAAGTTTTGAATTATGAATTTGCCAAGCGACTTAAAATATAGTCGCTTGGCAAATTCATAATTCAAAACTAGAATTCAGGCTGCTACTGTGAAATTATATTATATACAATTAAAAAACCACTGACTGATTGATTGACTGACTGATTGACATAATTGTTCTCCCACTTCCCGTGCTAGGAGGGGAAAACTTTATATGGGGTTGTATAGAAGGTGTCGGGGTGAGTATGGGAAAAATCTGAAACTACCCCTTTTCAACCCCCTTCTTTCAACCCCATTGCTTATCTCAGAAACCTGAAGTCGAAGAGAAAAATGGTTTTCGGGGTTGTATGTAGGGTGTTTGGATGAGTAGAAAACGAAAAAAAAACTACCCCTTTTCAACCCCCTTTTTACAACCCCTTTGCGTATCTCAGAAATCTGACATTTTAGAGAAAAATGGTTTTCGGGGTTGTATAGAGGGTGTTTGGATGAGTATATGGCCAATAAAAAATTCAACCCTATTCAACCCTTTTCAACCCCCTACTTTCAACCCCTTTGCGTATCTCAGAAACTTGACATTGTAGAGAAAAATGGTCTTCGGGGTTGTATAGAGGGTGTCTGGATGAAAATATGGCCAAAAAAAATTCAACCCTTTTCAACCCCCTTCTTTCAACCCCTTTGCGTAACTCAGAAACCTGACATTGTAGAGAAAAATGGTTTTCGGGGTTATATAGAGGGTATCTGGATGAGTATAAAGCCAATAAAAAATTCAACCCTATTCAACCCTTTTCAACCCCCTTGTTTCAACCCCTTGGCATATCCCGGAAACCTGACATTGTAGAGAAAAATAGTTTTCGGGGTTGTATAGATGGTGTTTGGATGAGAAAAAATACTAAAAAGTCACCGCGGGTTGCTTGCAACTCGCGCCCCCAAGCGAAATACTAGTTATTATATTATATACAATTAAAAAACCACTGACTGATTGATTGACTGACTGATTGACATAATTGTTCTCCCACTTCCCGTGCTAGGAGGGGAAAACTTTATATGGGGTTGTATAGAAGGTGTCGGGGTGAGTATGGGAAAAATCTGAAACTACCCCTTTTCAACCCCCTTCTTTCAACCCCATTGCTTATCTCAGAAACCTGAAGTCGAAGAGAAAAATGGTTTTCGGGGTTGTATGTAGGGTGTTTGGATGAGTAGAAAACGAAAAAAAAACTACCCCTTTTCAACCCCCTTTTTACAACCCCTTTGCGTATCTCAGAAATCTGACATTTTAGAGAAAAATGGTTTTCGGGGTTGTATAGAGGGTGTTTGGATGAGTATATGGCCAATAAAAAATTCAACCCTATTCAACCCTTTTCAACCCCCTACTTTCAACCCCTTTGCGTATCTCAGAAACTTGACATTGTAGAGAAAAATGGTCTTCGGGGTTGTATAGAGGGTGTCTGGATGAAAATATGGCCAAAAAAAATTCAACCCTTTTCAACCCCCTTCTTTCAACCCCTTTGCGTAACTCAGAAACCTGACATTGTAGAGAAAAATGGTTTTCGGGGTTATATAGAGGGTATCTGGATGAGTATAAAGCCAATAAAAAATTCAACCCTATTCAACCCTTTTCAACCCCCTTGTTTCAACCCCTTGGCATATCCCGGAAACCTGACATTGTAGAGAAAAATAGTTTTCGGGGTTGTATAGATGGTGTTTGGATGAGAAAAAATACTAAAAAGTCACCGCGGGTTGCTTGCAACTCGCGCCCCCAAGCGAAATACTAGTTATATTATATATAATTAAAAAACCACTCACTGATTGACTGATTGACATAATTGTTCTCCCACTTGCCGTGCTAGGAGGGGAAAACTTTTTATGGGGTTGTATAGAAGGTGTCGGGGTGAGTATGGAAAAAATCTGAAACTACCCCTTTTCAACCCCCTTCGTTCAACCCCATTGCTTATCTCAGAAACCTGACGTCGAAGAGAAAAATGGTTTTCGGGGTTGTATAGAGGGTGTTTGGATAAGTAGAAAACGAAAAAAAAAACTACCCCTATTCAACCCCCTTTTTACAACCCCTTTGCGTATCTCAGAAATTTGACATTTTAGAGAAAAATGGTTTTCAGGGTTGTATAGAGGGTGTCTGGATGAGTATATGGCCAATAAAAAATTCAACCCTATTCAACCCTTTTCAACCCCTTTTTTGTATCTCAGAAACTTGACATTGTAGAGAAAAATGGTCTTCGGGGTTGTATAGAGGGTGTCTGGATGAGTATATGGCCAATAAAAAATTCAACCCTTTTCAACCCCCTAATTTCAACCCCTATGCGTATCTCAGAAATCTGACATAGTAGAGAAAAATAGTTTTCGAGGTTGTATAGAGGACATCTGGATGAATATATGGCCAAAAAAAATTCAACCCTTTTCAACCCCCTTCTTTCAACCCCTTTGCGTAACTCAGAAATCTGACATTGTAGAGATAATAATTGTTACTAAAAATACCAAAAAGACACCGCGGGTTGCTTGCAACTCGCGCCCCCAAGCGAAATACTAATTATATATAATATAACTAGTATTTCGCTTGGGGGCGCGAGTTGCAAGCAACTCGCGGTGTCTTTTTAGTATTTTTTGACTAACAATTATTATTTCTCTGTGAAAATACGCAAAGGGGTTGAAAGAAGGGGGTTGAAAATGGTTAAATATACTCACCCAGATACCCTCTATACAACCCCGAAGACCATTTTTCTCTAAAATGTCAGAATTCTGAGATACGCAAAGGGTTGAAACAAGGGGGTTGAAAAGGGTTGAATATTTCATTCATCATATACTCATCCAAACACTCTATACAACCTCGAAAACTATTTTTCTCTACTATGTCAGGTTTCTGAGATATGCAAAGGGGTTGAAAGAAGTGTGTTGAAAAGGGTTGATTTTTTTATTGGCCATATACTCACCCAGATACCCTCTATACAACCCCGAAGACCATTTTTCTCTACAATGTCAAGTTTCTGGGTTACGCAAAGGGGTTGAAAAGGGTTTAATAGGGTTGATTTTTTTATTGGCCATATACTCACCCAGATACCCTGCTGCCTGTTTCTGCTATAATGACGATATCGTCTGCAAATCGCAAGTGAGAGATGTACTCGCCATTGATGTTAATGCCACGTTCTTTCCAGTTCAGCGTCTTGAACATATCCTCCATTGCATTAGTGAACAATTTCGGGGAAATAACATCCCCTTGTCTCACTCCTCGATGCAACGGTATGGTACTTGTTTGCTGATTCTGTACTTGAACGGACATGGTGGCGGCCTCGTAGAGACATCTCATCACTTGGATGTATCGCCAGTTTACTTGGCAGCGCTGCAGGGACTCCAGAACAGACCAGATTTCAACAGAGTCAAAGGCCTTTTCATAGTCTTCTGTATAATCTGCCGCACTGTGTGGATGTGGTCTATGGTGCCATATCCGCTCCGAAACCCAGCCTGCTCCGCTGTTTGGAATTCGTCGAGTCTTCGTGCAAGACGGTTCGTGATCACTCTTGAAAACAGCTTATAGACGTGGCTTAGAAGGGATGTGGGTCGATAGTTCTTCAACAGGGTCTTGTTTCCCTTTTTGAAGAACAAAACGACCACACTTCTACTCCACGCCTCTGGAGTTCTCCCGTCAAATAGGACAGCGTTAAAAAGCTTCTGGAGCTCCCTAAGTACGGGGTTACCTCCAGCTTTCAGCAGCTCTGTGGTAAGGCCGTCTTGTCCAGGAGCTTTTCCATTTTTAAGCTGCCCAAGAGCGATCTCGATTTCGCCAATACTGACTTCTGGCAGGTCTTCGGTGAAATGGCGTGTCAATGTGGCTCTAAGACCCTCATTTTCGAGATCAGGACGAGATGCATGCGATGCGTATAACCGGCTATAGAAGTCCTCCACTTCCGAAAGGACTGCTGGCTTCGAAGAAACGAATTCTCCACTTGCTGTGGTCAACTTCGTCAGGTGGCTTCTTCCGAGAGATTGTACGAACACCTTTGACCCCCGATTCTGCTCGATTGCTCTTTCAACCGAAAGAGCATTGAAGCGCCGGAGGTCGCGTCGTACGTGTTTGTTGATCTCTCGGTTTAGAAACCGCTTTGCCGACGAAGTGGTGGGTTGGTTTTCACGTCGTTCCTTCATTAGCCCTAAAGTTCCTTCTGAAAGCTTGGACTTCTTGCTCTTACGCTGCATATCACAGAATCTCATACCTTCTTCCCTGAGGATCCGAGTCACATTTTCGAGGTTCTGGTTTACGTCTGTTGTGGTTTCCACGGCAGCGAATCGGTTTACCAGGTTTGCCTGGAACGTTTCAGATCCTGCCATGGTTTAGAGCAGAGTTGGTCGGAGTCTGGACTTCATCAGATAGACACGTTCGGCCTTGAAGTTAATATTCAGAAAGCCTCGTACAAGTCGGTGATCGCTACCGGTATTGAACCTATTGATCACGGAGACGTCTCTGAATATATGCCTCTTGTCCGTTATGATGAAGTCGATCTCAGTTTTGGTCATCGTGTCGGGGCTTTGCCACGTCCACTTCCTAACACACACTATACAACCTCGAAAACTATTTTTCTCTACTATGTCAGGTATCTGAGATACGTAAAGGGGTTGAAAGAAGGGGGTTGAAAAGGGTTGAATTTTTGATTCTTCATATACCCATCCATACATGCTCTGTGTGACACAGATGTTCACAGAACTGTATTTGTTCATAAACTGTATCTCAAAGTGTGTGTATCCTAGAAACTAAGATGTATTTTTGCATGCAAAATAAAATAAACTTATTATTATTATTATCAGTTATCTTTTTTTTTTCTCAGCTCTTTTTTGGCTGGTTTTTACCACATTTATGGGCCAAGCCAAGTAAATGTAGCGTGTCGTGCGTTTAATGGATTGTGTGATGAGGTCTTACTTCGTTGTCATCTATCTGCATAAATTTTCTGACAATTCTGCATGTATTTAGAATCGCAGCCTTTTGCAATGTTATGTAGAGGGTTTCTGTAAGATCTAATAATTTTAAACTATGGAGGAGATAATTTGGGATAACACCTGTGGTGGAAAGTACTATTGGAACTACATATACTTTTTCTTGACGCCAGATTCTCATAACTTCATCTTTGAGTTCTGCGTATTTACTTATTTTTTCAGTGATCGTCTTCTGAATGTTATGTGTATTGGGCATTGCAATGTCTATCAAATAAGTTATTTTATTTATTTTATCCTGTAATGTTATATTCGGTCTATTATAATGTATGGTTCTGTCGGTGAGAATGGCACGGTCGTAGTAGAGCGTGTTGGTCGAGGCTCTTGGCTATTAAGCCATTGACGGAAACGACTATCGGTACAATGATTGCTGAATCCACATCCCACATGCCGACAACCTCGCGAGCCAAGTCAAGATATTTAATTTGCTTATCTTTCTCGGCTTTCACGAGGTTCTCGTCATGTGGAACAGTTATGTCTACAATCATTGCACGCCTCACGATTCGGTCCACCACCACTATATCAGGCTTATTGGCAACAATAGTCCTGTCAGTGATGATGGACCGATCCCAGTACAATGTGATATTGCCATTATCGAGAACTGGGTCGGGCACATACCTGTAGTACGGCACCTCCGATTCCACAAGTGAGTATTTTAGAGAAAGTTGCTGGTGGATAATCCTGGCTACGAGGTTGTGCCTATGCAAATACTCTCAATACTTATTATTGTTATTATGTAATCCCGAAGACCATTTTTCTCTACAATGTCAAGTTTCTGAGATACGCAAAGGGGTTGAAAGAAGGGGGTTTAAAAGGGTTTAAATTAATTTTTTTATTGGCCATATACTCATACAGACACCTTTTATACAACCCCGAATAACATTTTTCTCTAAAATGTCAGATTTCTGAGATGGGTCTACCCTTTATAGCAGAACTTAATGTCATAATATTATTTTGCATCATAATCTTCACTTCGCAGAAAATTGTTTGGTGTACCCTCATTTATCATACATTAAAAAGTCATAATTTTGTAAGTCAGAATCATCTTTAGGCATAAATTTCATATCCATAATGATTAAAAAGTAGAACCATCTTATCGCAGAAAGTTCACAGTCAGAATTGTCTTTTGGCAAACATTTCATATCGGTAGTCATTAAAAGGCAGAACTGGCATATTTCCGAAAGTTAACAGAATCATCTTTTGTCATACATTTTGACATCCATTAATAGAAAGACACATCTGTTATATTACAGAAAATTCAGTTATAATAATTTTGCATTTCTTACCAGAACAATAAAATTTTTACAAGCAAGCATGCAGCATGCAAGCAAGCACGCAGCATGCAAGCAAGCAAGCAGCATGCAAGCAATCATGCAGCATGCAAGCAAGCAAGCAACATGCAGCATGCATGGTTTCTGTCACTGCTACAGCGCTGCGGGGTTCCGGCGGTCCCACGCGAGTTTATCGTTGCAGATGGGTTTAACGCTCACCACCGCAGCTTCGGCTTGCTGCCCGGCTTCGCCGGCCAGCCTCAGCCGCGGCGGCGAGTGTTACAACCACCTGCTCCTCAACTCGCGGGCCGCCTCACCCCTCCGCGCCTTCGCGGTTTTAAATTACACTCTAGGGGTAGGGCAGACAAGACTACGTGGAGTCGGTTTTGCAGCAATTTGTTTCTGTCACTAAATTTTTAGTAAAAAGCGTTTACTGTTAAGACAATGTTTAAATTTTAATATAAGTACCTAAGATTAGATACAAATGCTTTTTTTATGGAAATGTTTAAAGAGATTCATCCCAGGTGAAATTCTGCCATCTTCATAGTATGCCATGTGAAATTATGAGAAATGATCGTTGTTCCAAGTAAACATTGTGCTAAACGAAATTATGCGATGTTTTAACAATGCTAAAGGTAATTATGCCAAATAAAATTCTGCCATCCTAATAGTATGCCATTGTAAATTCGGGCATATAAATATTCGGCCAAACAATAGTTATACTAAATATTTTTTATGCCTTACAAATACTCGTTTAAAAAAGATTATGCCAAGTAAAATTCGGAGCAACAAGATTCTGCCAGATAGAACCCTTCTGAGATACGCAAAAGGGTTTTTTTTTATTTACAGTTCATTACCGCGGACTTGGTGGTCCGCGCCTTTTTTTACAGGTTAAACTTGTTTAGATTTTTTTTTTACATTACATATAGTATGTGCTTCCACATAGGACACTTTTCCTTAATCTACGCACAAGTTATTCCTGTGAGCATACAATAAAAGCATTTCGTAGCTTATGGCCTATGTGAGTCCATCATTTTTTTTCTTTTTTTTTTCTTTGTGTTTTTATTTTGTTTTTTTATAATGTTTCTTTTTGTTTTTTTTTTTATATGTATAATCTTCAGACTTTTGTTCTAAATTACTTATTACTATATTAGTTAAAACACGGATGTTTTGACACACTTAAAACAAATGGATATACATAAAGGGGTGATGCATGGCAGTTTGAGCCGGCCAACCTCGACCTTGCGGGAACGTGAGTATGACAGACTCACTCTGCCATGCAGCTTTACATAATGGTATTTTATTTAACATTATGGAGAATATAGAGTTTGGGTGGAGTTTATTATTGGGGACAGTGATTAGTTTAGGTGGGCCTAATGACCAGGGACTTCGCTAGTTTCTTCTTTCTTCGCAGAGAAGGAGAAAAGCTGGGTATAAGCTTCTGCATAGGCTCAAGCCGACCTAGAGCCCGAATACCTACATATCTCACCTGGCCTTGCAGCTCTGATCAACGGAAGCACCAGCAAAACGACCATAAAAGGTAGCAAGTATGCTGCACTGCCCCAAATGGTAGTTGCCACTCACCGATGCCGTATAATGCGAACCAAAGGGAAGACGATCGCATTATTCGAGTGGAGAGAGGAGACTCCATTTGCCCAGGCGAGCTCACTGCTCCAACAAATCAGAGAGGCAGGAGAACAAACGGTCACAGCCCGCACTATAAGTGTTGACGCGGTGGTGGTCGGAGGGGAAAGAGGAGACGTCGCAGACCGCTTCGGCTGTTTAAAAGCCTCAGAACAGCATGATTTAGTCGTCTATGAGGACAGAGGGGAAAGTTTGAGCTTTCTCAGAGCCCCAAGAGACCCAACAGCCAGCGCGACGAGCTCCAGAACGAGTCCGACCACTCAAAGTGGATCCGAGAGGGCCCAGGAGAAGGCAGCCGCCGAAAAAGCTGCAAAGGAGCAGAGCAAAACTACCAGCCCAGAGGACCAAGCCCGGTCGAGGAGTCGCCTGAAAGCAATCGGCACTTTCCTCAGTTCTCTACTCCCTAGCACCAGCCGCAAATCACAAGCTGATAAGCAGGGGGAAGCAGTGGAGAGGTTCTTCAGAAAAACACCAAGAGAACCATCACCAAAGAAGCCCACACCAACAAGAGCCGACTAAGGGCATGTTATCCCACCGACCCTCGCAGCCAATTCAGGCACTACGGACCACGTGAAGAGCGCTTTCCTCGAGTACATAGCAATCGTGAGAGCGACCAGAGAGGTTAATCTCATGACATGCAAGAAGATCCTGCAGACCTTCCAGAGAAACACTGAAGGACTGCTAAGGGTACTGCGCGAGGAGGCCGAGACGGCCGTATACGACGTCAAATCTCAAGTCATCATAGGAGAAATGACGGGGTCGTATATGGCAGCTTTCAGCGCGGAGAGTGGCTTTGTGACCCTGTACGAGGAGGAAGCGGAGCGCTCAGGCAAAATAAAATTCAGAGCACCGAACACCGACCCGATACTGATTACCGCCAAGTGTACCAAAATCATGCTGGATGACAAGATCCTTGAAATGGCTCAGTCCATTCTGGGGACTTCAGACATCCAGGAGCATTGGGCGGTACCCAGTATCAGGTGGGTAAACGGAGTTCCGGGTTGCGGCAAGACAACCTGGGTGGTGAAACACTTCGACGAGGAAAAGGACGTTGTGGCCACCACGACAACTGAAGCTGGCAAAGATCTCAGGGAGACGCTTGCGCACCGCTTAGGAGACCGAGTAAAGACAAAGGTGCGCACTATGGCCTCAATCTTAGTAAACGGGTTCAGGAAACAAGAGAAATGCTACCGCCTCACGGTAGACGAGGCTCTTATGAACCATTTTGGGACCATAGTCATCGCAGTAAAGTTGTCTGGAGCAAGCGAGATTGTCCTTATCGGACCATTTTTGGACAGAGTGAACCTATTCGAGTTAAGGTATACCCGTCCATATATGGTGGCTGGCATCACCCAGGAACTCCTCTGCACACATCGCAACCCGATGGATGGGCAGTAACGCGCGTTCTCGCTGATGTTGCTCGCGAACGGTGCTGAATTCCGGGATTCGCTAGGGGCCAGATTTTAGGGCTCTTTATGCCCTTTCAAACGACACCAATCTCGGTCTTCTAGCACCAGGGGTTACGAAGATAACTTGCGGGGGGGGGTGAGGTAGTCCCGAGGGGGGAGGGGGGAGGGGGGTTTCGTGGGGAGACGATAGGCGGTGGGGTCTTGGGTGGGGTCTTGGGGGATCTCGTGGGGAGGTGAGGGGTGGTGGGGTCCTGGTGGGGGTCTTGGGGGGTCTCGTGGGGAGGTGATGGGTGGTGGGGTCTTGGGAGTGAGGGTCTTGGGGGGTCTCGTGGGGCGGTGAGGGGTGGTGGGGTCTTGGGTGTGGGGGTCTTGAGGGATCGTCACTCGTGTGGTGGTTCGGCGGTTTAAGTTGGAGGGGGTATTCCCAGGTTGGGAGGGGGTGGTTGTGAAAAGTAAGGGGGGGGGGGTAAAGCTCGCGAACGGTGCATAATTCCGGGATTCGCTAGGGGCCAGATTTTAGGGCTCTTTATGCCCTTTCAAACGACACCAATCTCGGTCTTCTAGCACCAGGGGTTATGAAGTTAACTTGCGGGGGGTGAGGTAGTCCCGAGGGGGGAGGGGGGAGGAGGAGGTTTCGTGGGGAGACGATAGGCGGTGGGGTCTTGGGTGGGGATCTTGGGGGGTCTCGTGCGGAGGTAAGAGGGGGGTGGGGTCATGGTGGGGGTCTTGGGGGGTCTCGTGGGGCGGTGAGTGGTGGTGGGGTCTTGGGAGTGGGGGTCTTGAGGGATCGTCACTCGTGTGGTGGTTTGGAGGTTTAAGTTGGAGGGGGTATTCCCAGGTTGGGAGGGGTTGGTTGTGAAAAGTAAGGGGGGGGGGGGGGTAAAGCTCGCGAACGGTGCATAATTCCGGGATTCGCTAGGGGCCAGATTTTAGGGCTCTTTATGCCCTTTCAAACGACACCAATCTCGGTCTTCTAGCACCAGGGGTTATGAAGATAACTTGCGGGGGGTGAGGTAGTCCCGAGGGGGGAGGGGGCAGGGGGAGGTTTCGTGGGGAGACGATAGGCGGTGGGGTCTTGGGTGGGGATCTTGTGGGGTCTCGTGCGGAGGTAAGAGGGGGTGGGGTCTTGGTGGGGGTCTTGGGGTGTCTCGTGGGGAGGTGATGGGCGGTGGGGTCTTGGGAGTGGGGGTTTTGGGGGATCATCACTCGTGTGGTGGTTTGGAGGTTTAAGTTGGAGGGGGTATTCCCAGGTTGGGAGGGGGTGGTTGTGAAAAGTAAGGGGGGGTAAAGCTCGCGAACGGTGCTGAATTCCGGGATTCGCTAGGGGCCAGATTTTACGGCTCTTTATGCCCTTTCAAACGACACCAATCTCGGTCTTCTGGCACCAGGGGTTACAAAGATAACTTGCGGGGGTGAGGTAGCCCCGAGGGGGGAGGGGGGAGCGGGAGGTTTCGTGGGGAGACGATAGGCGGTGGGGTCTTGGGGGTCTCGTGCGGAGGTAAGAGTGGGTGGGGTCTTGGTGGGGGGTCTTGGGGGTCTCGTGGGGTAGGGTGAAGGGTTCAGGAGTTCCCTCAGGACTTACGTATGCGCTGGTGCGGAGCTGGAGCGGATTCTTCACGTCGGTCCGCGTGATGGCTGGTGTGGTAAAATAATTCTTCGGAAGGCTTCGGAGTCTTCACACAAGGCTGATATATTAAAGAAGAGCACGTGGTGACAAAAAGTGTGGTTATACCACGCGGTTTGAGGTTGTTTTTTGGTAATAACCTCGTGCTTTTTGGCGATCTTGGTACCTTTATGTCTTTATTGGTTTCCCTCCGATTTCCAAGATTCTTACGCCGTTGAATTTGCCTTCGCCTCCTCTCTCTGGGTGAATGTGGGAGAGGTAATCCGACTACGCAAAGGGGTTGAAAGAAGGGGGTCGATAAGGGTTGAATAGGGTTGAATTTTTTATTGGTCGTATACTCATCCAGATACCCTCTATACAACCCCGAAAACCATTTTTCTCTACAATGTCAGCTTTCTGAGATACGCAAAGGGGTTGAAACAAGGGGGTTGAAAAGGGTTGAATAGGGTTGATTTTTTTTGGCATATACTCATCCAGACACCTTCTATACAACCCCGAAGACCATTTTCCTCTAGAATGTCAGGTTTCTGAGATACGCAAAGGGGTTGAAAGAAGGGGGTTGAAAAGGGTTGTATTTTTTTTGGCCATATATTCATCCAGGTGCCTTCTATACAACCCCGAAAACCATTTTTCTCTAAAATGTCCGGTTTCTGAGATACGCAAAGGGGTTGAAACAAGGGGGTTGAAAAGGGTTGAATAGGGTTGATTTTTTTGGCAATATACTCATCCAGATACCCTCTATACAACCCCGAAAACCATTTTTCTCTACAATGTCAGCTTTCTGAGATACGCAAAGGGGTTGAAACAAGGGGGTTGAAAAGGGTTGAATAGGGTTGATTTTTTTGGCCATATACTCATCCAGACACCTTCTATACAACCCCGAAGACCATTTTCCTCTAGAATGTCAGGTTTCTGAGATACGCAAAGGGGTTGAAAGAAGGGGGTTGAAAAGGGTTGAATTTTTTTTTGGCCATATATTCATCCAGGTGCCCTCTATACAACCCCGAAAACCATTTATCTCTCCAATATCAGGTTTCTGAAATATGCCAAGGGGTTGAAACAAGGGGGATGAAAAGGGTTGAATAGGGTTGAATATTTTATTCGTCATATTATGCTCATCCAGATACCCTCTATACAACCCCGAAGTCCATTTTTTTCTACAATGTCAAGTTTCTGAGATACGCAAAGGGGTTGAAAGTAGGGGGTTGAAAAGGATTGAATAGGGTTGAATTTTTGAGTGGCCATATACTCACCCAGACACCTTCTATACAACCCCGAAAACCATTTTTCTCTACAATGTCAGGTTTCTGAGATATGCCAAGGGGTTGAAACAAGGGGGTTGAAAAGGGTTGAATAGGGTTGATTTTTTTATTGGCCATATACTCACCCAGATACCCTCTATACAACCCCGAAAACCATTTTTCTCTACAATGTCAGGTTTCCGAGATATGCCAAGGGGTTGAAACAAGGGGGTTGAAAAGGGTTGAATAGGGTTGAATTTTTTACTGGCTATATACTCATCCAGACACCCTCTATACAACCCCGAAAACCATTTTTCTCTAGAATGTCAGGTTTCTGAGATACGCAAAGGGGTTGAAACAAGGGGGTTGAAAAGGGTTGAATAGGTTTGATTTTTTTATTGGCCATATACTCACCCAGATACCCTCTCTACAACCCCGAAGACCATTTTTCTCTAAAATGTCAGATTTCTGAGATACGCAAAGGGGTTGTAAAAAGGGGGTTGAAAAGGTGTAATTTTTTTTTTCGTTTTATACTCGACCAGACACCCTCTATACAACCCCGAAAACCATTTTTCTCTTCGACGTCAGGTTTCCGAGATAAGCAATGGGGTTGAAAGAAGGGGGTTGAAAAGGGGTAGTTTCAGATTTTTCCCATACTCACCCCGACACCTTCTATACAACCCCATAAAAAGTTTTTCCCTCCTAGCACGGGAAGTGGGAGAACAATTATGTCAATCAATCAATCAATCAGTCAATCAGTCAATCAGTGAGTGGTTTTTTAATTGTATATAATATAACTAGTATTTCGCTTGGGGGCGCGAGTTGCAAGCAACCCGCGGTGTCTTTTTAGTATTTTTAGTAACAATTATTATCTCTACAATGTCAGATTTCTGAGTTACGCAAAGGGGTTGAAAGAAGGGGGTTGAAAAGGGTTGAATAGGGTTGAATTTTTTATTGGCCATATACTCATCCAGACACCCTCTATACAACCCCTAAGGCCATTTTCCTCTACAATGTCAAGTTTCTGAGATACGCAAAGGGGTTGAAAGTAGGGGGTTGAAAAGGGTTGAATTTTTTATTGGCCGTATACTCATCCAGATACCCTCTATACAACCCCGAAAACCATTTTTCTCTAAAATGTCAGATTTCTGAGATACGCAAAGGGGTTGAAAGAAGGGGGTTGAAAAGGGGTAGTTTTTTTTTTCGTTTTCTACTCATCCAAACACCCTCTATACAACCCCGAAAACCATTTTTCTCTTCGACGTCAGGTTTCTGAGATAAGCAATGGGGTTGAAAGAAGGGGGTTGAAAAGGGGTAGTTTCAGATTTTTCCCATACTCACCCCGACACCTTCTATACAACCCCATAAAAAGTTTTCCCCTCCTAGCACGGGAAGTGGGAGAACAATTATGTCAATCAGTCAATCAGTGAGTGGTTTTTTAATTATATTATATATAATTAAAAAACCACTCACTCACTGATTGACATAATTGTTCTCCCACTTCCCGTGCTAGGGGGGGAAAATTTTTTATGAGGTTGTATAGAAGGTGTCTGGGTGAGTATGGGAAAAATCTGAAACTACCCCTTTTCAACCCCCTTCTTTCAACCCCATTGCTTATCTCAGAAACCTGACGTCGAAGAGAAAAATGGTTTTCGGGGTTGTATAGAGGGTGTTTGGATGAGTATAAAACGAAAAAAAAATACCCCTTTTCAACCCCCTTTTTACAACCCCTTTGCGTATCTCAGAAATTTGACACAGTAGAGAAAAATGGTTTTCGGGGTTGTTTAGAGGGTATCTGGATGAGTGTATGGCCCATAAAAAATTCAACCCTTATTAACCCTTTTCAACCCCCTACTTTCAACCCCTTGGCATATCTCAGAAACCTGACATTGTAGAGAAAAATGGTTTTCGGGGTTGTATAGAGGATATCTGGGTGAGTATATGGCTAATAAAAAAATTAACCCTTTTCAACCCCCTACTTTCAACCCCTTTGCGTATCTCAGAAATCTGACATTGTAGAGAAAAATGGTATTCGTGGTTGTATAGAGTGTGTTTGGATGGGTATATGACGAATGAAATATTCAACCCTTTTCAACCCCCTTCTTTCAACCCCTTTGCGTATCTCAGGAACCTGACATTCTAGAGAAAAATGGTCTTCGGGGTTGTATAGAGGGTGTCTGGATGAGTATATGGCCAATAAAAAATTCAACCCTATTCAACCCTTTTCAACCCCCTACTTTCAACCCCTTTGTTGTTAGTCAAAAAATACTAAAAAGACACCGCGAGTTGCTCGCAACTCGCGCCCCCAAGCGAAATACTAGTTATATTATATATAATTAAATAACCACTCACTCACTGACTGATTGACATAATTGTTCTCCCACTTGCCGTGCTAGGAGGGGAAAACTTTTTATGGGGTTGTATAGAAGGTGTCGGGGTGAGTATGGGAAAAATCTGAAACTACCCCTTTTCAACCCCCTTCTTTCAACCCCATTGCTTATCTCAGCAACCTGATGGCGAAGAGAAAAATGGTTTTCAGGGTTGTATAGAGGGTGTCTGGGTGAGTATAAAACGAAAAAAAAAATTACCCCTTTACAACCCCTTTTTTACAACCCCTTTGCGTATCTCAGAAATCTGACATTTAAGAGAAAAATGGTTTTCGGGGTTATATAGAGGGTATCTGGATGAGTATATGGCCAATAAAAAATTCAACCCTATTCAACCCTTTTCAACCCCCTACTTTCAACCCCTTTGCGTATCTCAGAAACCTGACATTGTAGAGAAAAATGGTTTTCTGAGTTGTATAGAGGACATCTGGATGAATATATAGCCAAAAAAATTTCAACCCTATTCAACCTTTTTCAACCCCCTTGTTTCAACCCCTTGGCATATCTCAGAAACCTGACATTGTAGAGAAAAATGGTTTTCAGGGTTGTATAGAGGGTATCTGGGTGAGTATATGGCCAATAAAAAATCAACCCTTTTCAACCCCCTTCTTTCAACCCCTTTGCGTATCTCAGAAATCTGACATAGTAGAGAAAAATAGTTTTCGAGGGTGTATAAAGGGTATTTAGATGAGTATATGGCAAATAAAAATTCAACCCTTTTCAACCCCTTTGTTGTTAGTCAAAAAATACTAAAAAGACACCGCGGGTTGCTTGCAACTCGCGCCCCCAAGCGAAATACTAGTTTTATATATTATATACAATTAAATAACCACTGACTGATTGACATAATTGTTCTCCCACTTGCCGTGCTAGGAGGGTAAAACTTTTTATGGGGTTGTATAGAAGGTGTCGGGGTGAGTATGGGAAAAATCTGAAACTACCCCTTTTCAACCCCCTTCTTTCAACCCCATTGCTTATCTCAGAAACCTGACGGCGAAGAGAAAAATGGTTTTCGGGGTTGTATAGAGGGTGTCTGGGTGAGTATAAAACGAAAAAAAAAATTACCCCTTTTCAACCCCCTTTTTACAACCCCTTGGCATATCTCAGAAACCTGACACTGTAGAGAAAAATGGTTTTCGGGGTTGTATAGAGGGTATCTGGATGAGTATATGGCCAATAAAAAATTCAACCCTATTCAACCCTTTTCAACCCCCTACTTTCAACCCCTTTGCGTATCTCAGAAACTTGACATTGTAGAGAAAAATGGTCTTCGGGGTTGTATAGAGGGTGTCTGGATGAAAATATGGCCAAAAAAAATTCAACCCTTTTCAACCCCCTTCTTTCAACCCCTTTGCGTAACTCAGAAACCTGACATTGTAGAGAAAAATGGTTTTCGGGGTTGTATAGAGGGCATCTGGATGAAAATATGGCTAAAATAAAATTCAACCCTTTTCAACCCCCTTCTTTCAACCCCTTTGCGTAACTCAGAAACCTGACATTGTAGAGAAAAATGGTCTTCGGGGTTGTATAGAGGACATCTGGATGAATATATGGCCAAAAAAAATTCAACCCTTTTCAACCCCCTTCTTTCAACCCCTTTGCGTAACTCAGAAATCTGACATTGTAGAGATAATAATTGTTACTAAAAATACTAAAAAGACACCGCGGGTTGCTTGCAACTCGCGCCCCCAAGCGAAATACTAGTTATATTATATATAATTAAAAAACCACTGATTGACTGATTGACATAATTGTTCTCCCACTTCCCGTGCTAGGAGGGAAAAACTTTTTGTGGGGTTGTATAGAAGGCGTCGGGGTGAGTATGGGAAAAATCTGAAACTACCCCTTTTCAACCCCCTTCTTTCAACCCCATTGCTTATCTTAGAAACCTGACGTCGAAGAGAAAAATGGTTTTCGGGGTTGTATAGAGGGTGTTTGGATGAGTAGAAAACGAAAAAAAAAACTACCCCTTTTCAACCCCATTTTTACAACCCCTTTGCGTATCTCAGAAATCTGACATTTTAGAGAAAAATGGTTTTCGGGGTTGTATAGAGGGTATTTGGATGAGTATATGGCCAATAAAAAATTCAACCCTATTCAACCCTTTTCAACCCCCTACTTTCAACCCCTTTGCGTATCTCAGAAACTTGACATTGTAGAGAAAAATGGTCTTCGGGGTTGTATAGAGGGTGTCTGGATGAAAATATGGCCAAAAAAAATTCAACCCTTTTCAACCCCCTTCTTTCAACCCCTTTGCGTAACTCAGAAACCTGACATTCTAGAGAAAAATGGTTTTCGGGGTTGTATAGAGGGTGTCTGGATGAGTATATAGCCAGTAAAAAATTCAACCCTATTCCATCCTTTTCAACCCCCTTGTTTCAACCCCTTGGCATATCTCGGAAACCTGACATTGTAGAGAAAAATGGTTTTCGGGGTTGTATAGAAGGTGTCTGGATGAGTATATGACCACTAAAAAATTCAACCCTATTCAATCCTTTTCAACCCCCTTGTTTCAACCCCTTTGCGTATCTCAGAAACTTGACATTTTAGAGAAAAAAGGTCTTCGGGGTTGTATAGAAGGTATCTGGATGAGTATATGGCGAATAAAAAATTCAACGCTTTTCAACCCCCTTCTTTCAACCCCTTTGCGTATCTCAGAAACCTGTCGTCGAAGAGAAAAATGGTTTTCGGGGTTGTATGGAGGGTGTCTGGATGAAAATATGGCCAATAAAAAAACAACCCTTTTCAACCCCTTCTTTCAACCCCTTTGAGTAACTCAGAAATCTGACATTGTAGAGATAATAATTGTTACTAAAAAATACTAAAAAGACACCGCGGGTTGCTTGCAACTCGCGCCCCCAAGCGAAATACTAGTTACAGATATAAAACCTTATTGATTCATGCTCTGCAGTGACGCTAGCAACCAGAAGACCGACAATTCAGGCTTGTTCAGATATATCACTTTTTTGCGTCATAAGTACCTTATAAGTTATAACAAATTCTCTAAGGGTCCCTCGAATGAATATTTGCCCTGGGCGTTGTGCAGATTGGTTAAAATATCAGTTCGATACTCCGATCGGAAGCTGGCTGCTGACCGTGGGGTTTTAAACTCAACTGAGGTAGCAGGTCAAGTAATTCGTAAAATAAATTCGTTTTTCTTGTAATATCGCCCTTATGCTAACATTACAAAAATACTCTCAGAGCTCGATGTGTGTGTCTCAGAGTTTCCAAAAATTTACTCCCTTAAATGTAGGAAACATAGGCATTGCATAAAGCATAAAGCATAATCAGCCTTTTAACGTTCTCACTGCTGGGACACAGGCATCCTCTCTGGGAGAGGGAATGGGTCGTAATCCACCACGCAGGCCCAGTGCGGGTTGGTGAATATCACATGTCTTCGAATTTTTGGTTCTAGTACATGTCGGTTTTCTCACGATGTTTTCCTTCACCGTTTTGAGAGCAGTGGTGATGAAAGAAATTACACAAAGTAATGCGCCTGGCTGGGTTTGAACCCGCGAGCTACATTTCGTAAGTCGGGGCCGTTACCGCTCGGAAGAATGAATATTATGGCGGTTTTTTTTTTAAAACAAAATCTGTCAAACGTCCACTTCAAGCCTTCAGTAGCAGTTATTTGCTCCATAAAATCGGCATTAACGAAAATGTTCCAATTATGATTATAAGTTCTACGAGTACCATTATTCAAAACCTCATACACCTCAATTACGAACCGAAACACGAGCCACACAAAAAACATTCTGACTCAACATTTTCCGCAAACCAGGTCACCAGCGACTCATTATAATTAATTAAAATTACAGCAGCTAAGCACTTCAGCACAAAACAGTCGTTACATTGTTCAACTGCGGTGATTATGTGACGTCACACAGGCGGAGTAATTAAACGATGACGTCAGGTTCTAAACTTGAATACTATTGTAGGTAGCAATTTAAGTTGGTGATAAGTAGGAGCTTAATTGTGGGAGACGTGAGGTGATTTTGACAGTTGAAAGACGTTTAGCGTTTTGTTGATGGATGGCCTCGGGACTGGAGTTAGTTGATGCTGTGATGGTGCACCACGTGTGATGCGTGTATTAAAATTCGAAAAGCCGACTTTTCCTTTCGTCGTCGAATGTACTCTGAATCTGTATAAAAACGTATTTTGTACTGACTTCAAAAGAAGGAGGTTCTCAAGTCGACTGTTTTTTTTTCATATTCTCCTCATAACTTTTTGCTAGGTTTACCGATTTTGATAATTCTTTTTATATTCGAAAGCTAGTGCTTGTCATGTCTGATCTGACGACTAGTATTTGAGTTATCCTTAATAATGCGTGTTAAATTGGCTTCGACTACATCGATGACGTTCTCATATTATACACTAATGAAAAAAAAATACTGTATATTGTATACTCTTACTTACTAAAACCCATCAGTGTTCCTCCTAGTGCCCGCCGCGTTCCAGCGCCGCGGTGACTCTTTCGAACAAATTCCCCAACAAGACGATACTCCTTACCATGACTTTTGGTTTGGTTGTCATACTTTTCAACGTCCCATTTCCCCATCAAAATATTACAACCGATTAATTTTTCAAAAACGTTGACAAAGCTTCACAAATTATTCCAACAATTTCATCAACATATTAAGTTTAAAAATAAAGTTCTAACAATGTGTGGATCGGTAACAATAGCGTCAAAATCTATACCGTCACGTTCGCGAGCTTTTCATTGGTGAATATCGTTCAACGTGGCTGCCGCTGTAATTAATATGTGATACGGCTATTAATATGATTTATTATGGTCGTGTGTAGATGCATAATTTATGGTAGTAGCAAACGTCGCATATATGGAACTTTAAAACGTTATGTGATAAAGTTTTCATTCAGTTGATGCGTAGGCCCTGGAACGCAGTTGCGACTTAGATGTGTAGCTTGAATGAGTAGATGGTTTCAGCTGCCTTAGCTTATCAATTATCACAATCTGTCAATTTTTATAAGTCAAATTTAAGACTCATTGACATGTTTGGTTATTATGGAATTGGTATGCGAATTCGTTTGTTAGATCCTTACTAACTAACCCTTATTAACTAATATTTTAGAGTTTGTATGTACCTACTGACTCCAAAAGTAGAGAATATATCTTTGACCTCCGACTAATTAGAGTAGTGGTGGCCAAGTGGTAACGGCCCCGACTTACGAATTGTAGGTCGTGGGTTCAAACCCAGCCAGGCGCATTACTTTGTGTAATTTCTTTCATCACCACTGCTCTCAAAACGGTGAAGGAAAACATCGTGAGAAAACCGACATGTACTAGAACCAAAAATTCGAAGACATGTGATATTCACCAACCCGCACTGGGCCTGCGTGGT
Organism: Hecatera dysodea; assembly: GCA_905332915.2. Taxonomy (NCBI): domain Eukaryota; kingdom Metazoa; phylum Arthropoda; class Insecta; order Lepidoptera; family Noctuidae; genus Hecatera; species Hecatera dysodea. The sequence continues at coordinate 20,562,238 of HG995296.1, read as the reverse complement.
GGATTACGACCCATTCCCTCTCCCAGAGAGGATGCCTGTGTCCCAGCAGTGAGAACGTTAAAAGGCTGATTATGCTATGCTCGGACTAAAAAGTGTTAGAGCCGAAGTGGGGTACCTATGAATGTTTGTTACGCAATCATGTCAGAACGGCTGAACAGATCTTGATGAAATTTGTCATACAGGTTGATACTCTTGAATAACACGTAGGATATTTATATATAGACCTTTTATCCCAGGAGTATGTTTTCTTGGGACAATTTTCGACATTCACGCGGGCGGAGTTGCGAGCTGCAACTAGTAATAAATAAATACTAGCAGCGCTCCGCGGTTCCACCCGCATAAATTTCGATCCCGTGGGAATATCGAGGTAAAAAAATTATACGTTAATCCTGGTTATAAACCATCTGTGTGCCAAAGAACAATGGCAGACTTCCATACATAAAATTAGTTGAAAAGAAATGGTAGCGTCTATATGTCAAAAATATCTTAAAATGTTGAGGGTGAGTCCCTGAGTAACTTTGTTAAAGAATTTTGTCCTGGGGGAGCTTCAAAAAAAAGATATTTAACTTTGAACTTTTTTAGGTTATGTCTTATGTCACTTGGAGAAACATGCGTCCTGTGGTTGTTTGTTGTTACTATACTATATTCTTAGCAAAAAGATTAACTATGTGGGTACATTAACCCATATACTTAATATTTTTAAGATTATTGTTTCTCTATTATATATTCATATAATAGTAGTATATAGGTACACCGCTGGGGAAACTATTTTTATTGATCAAGAGTACGCCTGTAAGGTTTCTGTAACAGTCAATGATTGCCATATAGATTGATGAATGTGGAAAAAGCAGAAGGATGTTTTCTCTGCCTACTTATACGGGGAAAAGGCGTGACCTGCCGATATGTATGCAGCATTCATTATAGGTACTTGTTTTTTATACCACTAACGAGGCAGACAGGCATACCTATGGTCCACCTGTTGATGTTATAGTTGTTAGTGCTCACTGTAGCCTTTAGGACCCTTTTGGAATGAAATAAAAAAATAAAACAATTCTACATTTTTTACATTTTTATTCCTGCTCATCATCTTTTCTTAAAATTATAGAATTTATAAATTCTGCTAGCGCAGCGATAGGTAATATGTTGATGTCTGGCCCACCCCAAAACCACACCACAGTCATAACATCGGCGCAACACCCCAAAGTGCGCCGAGCCGCCGACCAACTAAACAGCTACAATATTATTCTTCTAGTATACGGGTTCGGCCAGGTATACAGGCACGCACAAATCACACATACCAAAAATCAGTCCGTAATCAATTCAAGTCAAATAGAAATAAGAAAATAGCAAAATGTCAAAAACAACACAAACATAACCAACACGAAAAGCACAGCATCAGTGACAGCTGACAGCCCGCAATTCGAGTCAGTGTTGCCATAACAATAAATGGAATTGTTACTATAGTATTGCGATTAAGATATTGAATAATTGCAGGAAGTTCTATTTATGGAACTTATTTTCGACCATATCACTTTTATTTTTTATTATTACTGATGGTGTAGGTATTAGTAATACTAACTTCCTATAAAATAGTTTTTATCCATTATGTGTTTCTTAAAAGTATATACCAAAATAGTTTGAATTTAGTAAATGACAACACTTGAATAGTGTAAAAACATTTTAGTCATTTGATATTCCCAAAAATGTATGTTTTTTTCTGTGGCTTTAATTAAAATACATTTTTATTTGAAAAATCATAGAAAAATACCTAAAATCATTTTATGTAACAGACATTACTAGACGCTAAATTTTTTGTCAACTATTATTCTGCCATTGTTCTTTCATCCAAATTCGTTCAGTCGTTTTTGCGTGAAAGAGTAACAAACATCCATCATCCATACTTACAAACTTTCGTGTTTATAATATTAATAGGATTTATCAAGACCACCGACATGTGTGCCAGTCGGACGAATCAAGATCAGACTTGTGACTTTTTTAGCCTGCATTTATCACTGCAAACCTCGTTGGCTTTAGACAAGGCTTGATACAACTGAAAGAACATACCCTAATCAACTTCTTCTATGTCCTATGAAAAAAGAAAAGAGAAAAAACGCACCATACAACAACCACAACAACTAGAGTCACTATAATATTTTTATTTTCAAATGTTTTGACGTTCAAAAGTGCCGTTTAATGGTCTAGTTGAAATAAATGAATTGACTTTGTCTTTGACTTTGTCCCTAAATAGTCATCACCTCGGCTTACCCTAAAATAACATCAAATACAGCATCATCACCGCAACATCATTTGTTCCACCAACTCTAATTAAGCAATACATCATAGTAGAGCAACACCCGTTTTAAGTTCCCAAACACACCAGCAAACCCACCGACTTAAAAAGACATTCACCTCCCCCCTTAAATGTACAAAAAATCTCTGAAAATCAGGAACACACTGCGGTTCGAAAGGTCTCCGAAATCTGGCCGTGGTGGGGAAAGATTTAGGGTAAATGTACATCCATGTTTTCGGCTCGATCTGTTTAAAGTTAATTAAGTCGCGTAAGGGCTTTTTGCTGTACGCTGACTTGTTAGTTTTTAGACAATTTTCATGTTACGAGGGCTGTGAGAGATGTGGGTGTAAATTATGTTTTCCATTAACGTGTGGTGCTGTGTAAGAAAAAATTGGGTCGCCTGTTTGTAGAACAGCGTCGCGTTTCAATCATAGACCAGCTTGGTATTTGGAAGACTTTGGCACTTTCAAATTGCAAGAAATATAACTGACTTTTTAATTTTAATGTTTAATCCATTGATATGTTGAGGAGCTCGTGGCTAAATTATAACAGTCGCACGGGTCGGTCTTCGAGGTTAAGCAACGCTTGCTGAGGTTGGTCTGTGGATGGGTGACCATCTTAACATAACGAGACTTCTCCGTGCCTCGGCAAGCACGTTAAGCCGTTGGTCCCGGCTGTCATTTGGAGATCTTTGGCAGTCTTTACGGGTTCTCAAAACCCAGAAAATCTGACACCAGTCTTGCCAAGAACAAGAAGTACCGTATTCCCCAGTTAATGGATTGTGGAGGTCTGGCAGGAAGCCGCTCCACGTAAAATACTGGTATTTAGCTGAATCCGGCTTGACTGGGAGCCAACTCCAATATAGTTGGGAAAAGGCTAGGCAGATGATGAATCTATTGATATGTTGTGAATTCAGTTTTAATTTTAATATCAACCTATTGCTATTATTGCTATTTAAATTCTCATCATTTCTACATGCTTTAATAATTTCTTGTAATATTAAAACATTGTATTTTATCTTTGGACCTAATAGTAAGTTTATGTTTAAAATTAGGAATATAGAAGAGAATACTTAATATTTCAAGGCAGCACTTTTGTTTTAATGAGCGTTATTTAAACCTTAATAGGGTAGTTGACTAAGAAAATCTAATTAGTCCGTCAGCTAGATTTCCAAAAAATATTGGACACGTATTTTTCACGTAAACAAAAAACGAAGACGTTGTGTGCGTTGAATACTCATGTGACGTAACTACGTGCTACAATTTTAACCACGGCGTGACGTCATAAGCCCCGCTTCTGATCATGTTTGATGCTTTTTATCTTCGTTATTTTTTATATATTTGCTAAAAAAAAAAATGTGTCCAATATTTTTCGATAATCTAACTGACGAAATAATTAGAATCATATTTGTTTTTACTAAGGAAACATCCCTTTTGTCATGTGCTTTCCTTTTTTTTTGTTATTAAGTTTGTTTTAAAGTGTGCAATGTATGTGATGTAGCTATATTTAATTTAGAAAATAAAAACTTTTACACCTAAATAGGGGAAAAATGAAATATTATTTTTTCCAACTTTTCCAGTTTTCTTTTCGTTCATCAAAATTAGAATGTATATAAACCATACATAAAATGAGTATAAACCATTAGAATAGTCAAAACCAAATAAACCTTATGAAGCTATATCTTTATCTTAGAAAATAATAGAAACGTATTAACCGTAAGAAATGAAATCAGCTGTATTTCTTTTATTCTGACTAAATATGAATTGCGTGTATTTCCAATCAACCAATTCTAATCAACTAGATTAATTTTCAATCAGAACTAATATTATACTTACGCGATAGGCGAGACTCACAACGAGTCGTCTTGCCTTCGCCATTCTGACGCCTCGCGTTGGTAACCAGAAAAGAGATTTGCAGAAGGCCCAACTCCTTACTACGAGCAAATTAGTACGAAAGAGTCACCGCGACTCTGGAACGCAAATTGCATTTGGAGGAACACGGATGGGTTTTAGTCAGTAAGAGTCTGTCACTTCCGTCCACTCCGCCTAGAGTGGAAAAAGTCATTTAATGATTTCCAATCCCTAAAAAACTAACTAACATGCAAGTAAATTGCATATCTGTTTGTTTAAAGGAAGATAATAAAATAAATTACAGCCGTGACTGATTTTGCAATCATAATAATCGAGTAGTTTGTACCTTCGTCAGTTTTCACATAATAATTACATAGTGATATAAACAACTTCTTTCTCTATTTTCTAATTATTTTCTGTGTCATAATCAAAACACAATCAATATCTCAAATAGAAATAGTATTTATTTGCATAAAACATGGTGTACAAAGTTGTTAAAAAAGACATTTAAAAAAGTCATACTAATGCATAGAAACCTACTTTCAATCACTTTAAACAACTCGTAATCTCTAAATCAGTTTTATTTAATTGTCAATATCACAGCAAGCAGGAAAACATCGTGAGGAAACCGGCATGTCCGAGAACCAAAAATTCGAAGACATGTGACATTCACCAACCCGCACTGGGCCCGCGTGCTGGATTACGGCCCATTCCTTCGCTTAGAGGCCTGTGTCCCAGCACTGGGAACATTAAAAGGCTGATTATGGTTATGCTTATCACAGCAAAGTGCCGTTCAGTCGAAGTATGCTTGCATTTTTAATCATTGTGTGGAGTTAGCCTTCTGTATCTATTTTGTACCTCTACGCCGTCTTCACTAATTATTTCCATGCGAGGCTAATTGGCTCAGTTTAGTTTCAATTATGATGTTACTTCTTTAGCGATGAAGTTTGTACAGTTTCGGCGAGATTATCATTTAGTTTGGGCTCTTCAATTTCATCTTTGCACGAATCATGAATATGTATTTGCGACGGTTTTGTTCGCGAATTTGATGTAGTTATGTGGAATTATTTAAGAAAGTGGAGATATTTAAGAAAATGCTGAACGAGCTTATTATGGAAAATTAAATAATAAACTTCAACATACGTTCTGAAAATAATAATATTAGTTTGTAAGCTTGGTAGCTTTGGGACTGGTTGTCATTTTTTTTTTTTGTTTTTTGGTTGGGAAATCATCAAATGACTTCTCCCGCTCTGGGCGGAACGGAAGGGAGTGTCAGATTCTTACTGACTAAAACCCACCCGTGATCCTTCTTGTGCCCTTTGCGTTCCAGGGCCGCGGTGACTCTTTCGAACAAATTCCGCAACCCTAGCAGGCACTGAGCCTATGGGGCCCCGTCTTCGTTGCTGACGGCTCTTTGAGGTGCGCGTGGAACACGACGCGCCGTCGACTCGGGTAGGGACTGGTTGTCCTGAGTTTGCAAATACACTTTAGTTCCATAACCCTTGAAGTCAACCGCACATTTGTCATTTTGGTTGATTGTAGGGTGCATAACATATAGACCTTAAATTTTCATAGACGTTATCTCTAAACACATTCAAGAAAGTACGTAGTTCATAAATCCATTTTTTATTTGGTTTATAGGTCAGGTTCAGTTGAACTTCAGCGTCAGGCAATTCCTAGTTGACTTGGATTTTGCTGAACTGGACCTATTTGGCGCAACGGCGGTTCACACAATGTTATTGTTTTAAAATTAAGAATCTATCCTTACTAATATTATAAATGTGAAAGCGTGGATGTTTGTTACGCTTTCACGCGAAAACTACACAACCGATCATCATGAAACTTTGTACACATAATCTTGGAGGTATTAGAAGTAACATAGGATACTTTTTGTCCCGGGATTATGTTCCCTTGGGATAATTTTCGACATTCACGCGGGCGAAGCTGCGAGCAGCAGCTAGTTTATTATATTTGTATCTACTTTGTATCTGTGTGTGCCAAACAAAATTATTTTCTCTTTCTTTTCTTCTTTCTTATAGTTGACAACTAGGTAGCTATCAGAATGAAATCTTTACCACACAAATCTACATAGAATCTACCATTCTTCTATTTTGTCGCTAAGACGGCAACTCAGACGACACGTGTTTGAAAACCAGCAGAGGCGACGCAACGACGCGTTTCTATGACAAAAGATTTAGCCGCCTGTTCGAGCATTCAAAGTTTAATTGAATCCTATGAGGACTTAATTGAAAGCACGGCGAATATCCTCCTCGACATTTTACAAGTTAATGTTTAACTTACACGTGTCTTGGAATCGTGTTGATTTTTGAAATTAAATACCTATTTCTGAGGGTAAGTAACGTCTTTAGAAGGCTTAATTCATCCCAAAGACAATGCTAAGTTTCCTGGCGTGGTCAAATCAGGAGAACCAAAGTTACATTGTGTATTACAAGTGGCTGTGGGCCATATTGCTCGCAGAAGAAATAGTCCATCATCTGCCTAGACTTCTCCAAACTATATTGGGGCCGGCTCCCAGTCATACTGGTTTCAGGTGGATACCAGTATTTAACGTTGAGTGGCTGCCTACCAGACCTCCACAACCCATTAACTGGATAACACGGTACTTCATGGCATGACGGTGTCAGATTTTCTGGGTTTTGAGAGTTTATTCTGAAAAGTTTATTTGCGAAATCACTTCTGAATTCAGATGTGATTTCGCAAATAAATTTTTCAGAATAGCACGGCTGATGACAGCCAGGCCCAATGGCTTAACAAGCTTTCCGAGACACGGAGAAGTCTCGTTATGTTAAGATCGTCACCCATCCACAGACCAACCTCGACAAGCCGCAAGGAAACTGGAACAGATTCCAGAATACTTCAATATATAAGTGTTAGCACAAGCAATATCTGGTTACGTATCTAATGGTACCAACCCGCACTGGGCCCGCGTGGTGGATTGCGGCCTATTCCCTCTCCTAGAGAGGAGGCCTGAGTCCCAGCAGTGGGAAAGTTAAACGGCTGATTATGCTTACTAATAGTGGAAACCTATCCAAATGTTAAAATGATAACAATCATTTTACCGTGGTGCTGCGAAAAAAAAGCATATTAAAATCCATGAAAGTTACATTATGTCTAAGGAAAATAAAGCAGAAAGGAACAGTCATAGTAGGGTGCGTTTAAAGGTTGCACCATATTGTAGTCAAGCTCAGCATCATAATCATCATCTTCCTGCTCTTATCCCATGTTACTTGGGGTCGGCGCAACACCTTTTTTCTTCCATTCTGTCCTGTCAGCCGTCACGCTATCACTAACTCCCTATCCTTTCATATCACTCAGTAAGTAGTAGTCCAGCTCAGCGTGAGTCGAGCAAATACAACATGTTGCAGAACACTCCAAAAAAACCCCCAAACACCTTTTCTTTTTTGGATGGGATATCATCAAATGACTTCTCCCGCTCTGGGCGGAGCGGAAGGGAGTGTCAGACTCTTACTAACTAAAACCCACCCGTGATCCTTCTTGTTCCCTTTGCGTTCCATGGCCACGGAGACTCTTTCGAACAAATTCCGCAACAACCCCCAAACACCTAAATGCCTAAGGCATTAAGCACGCCTCTGTACATTTGTACGCGTAAAGTATTAAATAAATTTTACTCTGGGACCAACACTGAAATCGCGAAGCACAAATTTAGCTGTTCAGTACATTTTGTCCAGTAATTAGCACTTAATGTATGGGGCGGAATTTTTTTTTCAGACGCCATATAATACCGCTTCGCAAAAATAAAAACTTAACGCCCAATATCCAGTCGCTTAAACGCCCACATCGAACCATTCGATAACACAAACACATCACTAGGCACTCACTTTAACCGCAGTTTGTTCCAAATTAAGTTAAGGATTACCCGACTTTACTATTAGTTCGGACTTAATGTAAAAGGGTGCTGTGTTTACGAATTTCGTTTGTTTTACACCCCTATAATCCTGGACCTGATTTCGTATTCGAGGTGAGCCAAATTGCGTATCAATATGCCGGGTTCGTTTTTAGGTCACATGGCTAAATTAGGAGGTGGGTTGCTCGAGCTTTGGCGGAAATTGCGTGATTTTGACGAAATCTATTAAGGATGACAGTATTTTATGTCCTTGTTGTTCGAAATATACTCGTAGGTTTTTAATATAATTTCTAGCATTGTGTAGTTCTTAAAGATTTTCGTGAAGTGGAAGAACTGTTTGCATGAAAGAGAAACAAATTATTTTTATGTTTGGATACAAAACAATAACAATTTATAAAATATTTATCCATTCAAAGTAGGTGACTTAATTATTTTGTTTTAAATCTAACTATATATACATACACTTAACTAAATAAACTAAAATCCTCCTAACTTCAAAATGGCATCAAAAAACTCGTCCGCATCGCTATCGACTGGGAGTGCCGCCAGTCTATTGGGTTCACTCCCAGTCATACAACGTCATACAACGTGTTGTATGACCACACTTATCCTCTGTCCGAAGTAAAAGCCAGCCCTCGGGTCACGCAATAAAATAATAGATTTTCTCAACAAAGCCTTAAGATTCCAAGTAAAATAAAACGACAATAGGGAACAAATCTCCCTAATAGCCAAAGACACTTCAGAATCGTGTCACCACTTAAATTCAACTCGCATTTTGTAAGCCAACTATGAAACAAGCTCATCTCTTCACAATATGATACAAAATACAGATAATCCGCACAATATGTAACATTCTCCCCTGCTCACACAAGTGCAGCAGCCAGCGTCAATTTAATTACACATCAAAACATCAAGATGGCGTATTCTCGTAGTACGCCGCGTTCGCGTACGCCCCAATTCGCGTATGACAATGTCGGCGTATTCCAGTCACTACGAAATAGGGATACGAGAGACTCACGCCCTGATTATTGCGGCCGTAACATGCTTTTTGTTTTGTTCTGTGATTCAGAGGTTTCGTGTTTTGAGTTCAGCTGAACTCAGGTAGGCTGGAATTGGGTTTTTTTGGTAATGAACTGTTGAGATAGCATAGTTTAACGTTTTGGTTGGTAGAAATTATATTTCCGTCTTTGTATTTTTACAAGAATATATTCTAAAGATTCCAAACCGATGAGATACTAGGTACTTGAGACTAGAGATGCCGATACATTCCACCAGTTTTTACGACAAGTCTTTTACGGTTCAAGCGGTGCGATTATGGAATGCCTTGCCCGTATCAGTAAGGCGTGCTCAATCTTTGTCCATTTTTAAAACAATTGTCAAAAATCACTACCTCTCTCTTTAATCGATTTTAATTGGAATCCATGCTTTATGTTTCATAATTTTATTTAATTTAATTATTGTATATATTTATTTATTATGTATTTATTGTATATATAATTAGTACACCTAAGACTACCTACAGTACTGTATTTCCTTTTCTCTTTAAAATCCATCCAAAGGTTGTCTTGAAAAGATCGTATATTTTAGCGATAAGGCCGCCCATTGTGTCACCCAATGTAATGTTTTCTTCATCTATATTTTCTGTAACTTATATGGTGTACATAATAAAGATCGTATTCTATTATATTCTATTCTACTCGTTACTCGTACATCATTATTACCAACGACTCAGTGTTTATTAAAGCAAAATCATTATCAACAACAGAAATAAATGAACTACATAACTACAAACGAACCAGCAAACTATCCTCAATCAATTCTTCAATATAAGTGCCACACTCTGATTCATAACAATCAGATCCCTACTCAAACATCACCCTATATAATGTAGTACATATGTACCCAGATGTATATGCGATCTCTCAATAGAACCAAATGAAAGGCCGTCCCAGAACTGCCAATCTTATATTAATAATTAATTATGGTGTACGCCGCGACATGTTATATTAATTAAGTGAATGATAGGTTTTGTTCGGTAGTGTTGATATAAATATAGAAGCATAAATAAGACGTTATTCCGATAAAGTTCAAAGACATCGAAATGGAAGAGTAATGTAGGTAGTAATAATATAATTAGATTGAAATGAATAAGGGTAATAAGAAGATTGATAAAATGATTTCGCAAATTGATTAGTTTAGTTGGTTATCTGCCTAGCCTTTTCCCAACTATATTGGGTCGGCTTTCAGTGAAACCGGATTTAACTGAATAACTATTTAGCTGAGCAACTGCCTACCAGATCTCCAAAACCAATTAACAGGGTAACTTGGTACTTCTTGGCAAGATTGGTGTCAGATTTTCAGGCTTCTAACAATCCGTAACGACGGCCAAAGATCTCCAAATGACAGTAGGGACCAACGGCTTAGCGCGATTTTTGAGGCACCAAGGATTCTCGGTCACCCATCCACAGACCATCCTCGGCAAGCGTTGCTTAATCTTGAAGAGCGACCTGGACCCCAAGTCTGCTATTTTTATAAACTTGTCATTCCAACATGATTCCATCGTAATTTTGCTAAAAGTTAGTAATCTGCTAAATTTATGATGGTCGATCATTGGTCGGTCAATGGTCTCGTAATACTTTTTGAAAACCGGGCTATTAAAAGCAATGACTGCACGATGACGTTCTAATTGTAGGTCACTGATCAAAGGAACTGTCAAAATTTTAGCAGATTACCGCATACGTCTGTCATTAATTTGTCAAAACGTACGAGAATACCATTCTATGTCATTTTTTTCAATGAAATGACAGTGGTTTTCCATTAGAAAGTCATAATGACGCTTTTAGTTTAGTGGATTATCAAACTTGTCAAAATAAACCATTATGAAATCAATGATAGACCATTCTGACACTATTGTAATAGCAGACTTGGAGCCCTGTGCAGCTGTTATAATTTAGCCAATTTATTAGTCTAGTTGTTTAATAATATTCAGTAGTTACTTGCACATCTATACTAATATTATAAAGCTGAAGAGTTTGTTTGTTTGGTTGTTTGTTTGTTTGTTTGTTTGTTTGTTTGAACGCGCTAATCTCAGGAACTACTGGTTCGAATTGAAAAATTCTTTTTGGGTTGAATAGACCATTTATCGAGGAAGGCTTTAGGCTATATATCATCACGCTTAAGCCAATAGGAGCGGAGCAGCGATCAAGAATGTTTTAAAATCGGGGATTCCACGGGGAGAAAGTCGCGGGCAGCAGCTAGTCTATACTAATATTATAAAGCTGAAGAGTTAGTTTGTTTGTTTGAACGCGCTAATCTCAGGAACTACTGGTCCGATTTGAAAAAATCTTTCAGTGTTAGATAGCCCATTTATCAAGAAAGGCTATAGGCTATATTTTATCCCCATATTCCCACGGGAACGGGAACTAAGCGGGTGAAACCGCGAGGCGCTGCTAGTAATATAATAATTGTGATGGTTTTTATTAGATTGACTTTAGGAAGTAGCTTAGGTTTTTTTTTCTTTGGCAGCTTAGCCGATTCCGGCTATACTGCCAGCGTCATGTGATAGCAGCTCGACAAGGTGCAAAGTTCGATGGCACATCCTATATTTGCCATCGAAATTTGCACCTTGTCGTCGATCTATAATGTTAGCAGCTGTAAACAACATACACTATTTTGTTAGTGAACATAAAGTTTTTCTATACTAATATTATAAAGAGGAAAGATTTGATTGTTTGTTTGTATTGAATAGGATCCGAAACTATTGAACTGATTTCACAAATTCTTTCACTGTTGGAAAGCTACACTATCTCCGCGTGACATAGGCTATATTTTATCCCCATATTCCCACGGGAATGGGAACTACGCGGGTGAAACCACGAAAACAATTTAAAAAAACACACAAATAAGGTTGCACTCACAGAGCATAGTTAACTATACACACAAAGCATGAATGTCAGTGAATAGCACTGTTTAATCATATTGTATGTAAATGAACAGCCCTTTACAATACTATTGCTTTGACAGTCGGTACGAGTAAGTAGTACGTCATGAATAATATAATATACTAGCAGCGTCCCGCGGTTTTACCCACGTATTTCCCGTTCCCGTGGGAATATGAAGATAAAATACAGCCTATATTACTCAAGAGTGAATGTAGCTTTCTAATGGTGAAAGAATTTTTTAAATCGGTCCAGCAGTTTTTGAGTTTATTTATTATATACAAAAATACAAATCTTTCCTCCTTATAATATTAGTATAGAGTTAGTAATTTATAGTATTGAAAATGGCGTGCTCTGTGCTTGCTTAACTGACGAGTCCCTAACTAATGTTTTTGATTTTGTAATTTTGAATAATTCAAATATTTCGATCAATACAAAGATCTAGAAAAAAATTAGTACTACACAAAAGACACCAAAATCAATTTCTCAATTAAAAGATGAGCCAAAAATTATATAATATTTCCGCAAAATTATCCCTGAAATAAAAAATAAATTAACCTAAAATTGATGCCCCAAAAGGTGCGGCCACGACCAAGCCATTGAGCCATTTGGCCATTATTACCGAGCACATTATCCGTACTCTTTGAACCAAGAACGCCTTTACAAAAGTGTAGGACCAGTGACTGTGCAAATGGCAGGGAATACAAATGATGGATGAAGTTCTTACCGTGGCTATGCTGGAGTTAAGAAAACTATGCTTTGTATATTTAAAGGTGGTTTATTATTGATGGCGTTGGATTTGGTATGAGAGTTGATAAAGAGAATGAGTGACTTTTGAATTAGTGTTATTGAATGCAGATACAAAAGATAGTTTGTGAAATAATAAAAAAAAGTAATACTTTTAATAAGAAACTTGCGGCTAAAGAATAACAGCCACACAGGTCGATCTTTAAGGTTAAGCAACACTTGCCAAGGTTAGTTTGTGGATGGGTGACCATCTTAACATACCAAGTTTTCTCCACGCCTCGGAGAGCACGTTAAGCGTTCTGGTTAACCTGAACTTTCACGACTTACGCATTTTCGCCGAGTCAATCTTCATTATGTAATCTATCTTTATTTCATTTACCTATTTTGATACGATCATCGATCTCATTTACGTTTCCAAAGAATCCAAAAGCGTAACACAATAGTCGCACAGCTTATAAACAAAAAATCTCAAGCGCCATATAAAACGTCAAGTTGAAGCGAGCCCGCAAGTAGCACTCATGAGCTAAATGAGTTCCAATCTAGCCGGCCGTTGTTGGGTTTTAAGGCCATCATAAAACGTGAGCTCTGCGCCGTTTATGGCCACCGATCTTAAACTTAGAATGCAGGCGGCCGTTCTTTTTATTTTTGGCCGCAAATTGAGTTTTGTCGGTTAGTGTGTTGATGTTAAATTGTGTTCTTTTTGTGTGTTTCGTTTTGTAGTTTTTTCTTTATAGATGCGTATGTGGCGGATTGGAAACATGCCGAGTGGGGAAAGCAATGGGAAAGTCTTTTGCCCGGTAGTGGAACATTATAGGATAAACAAAAGACTAGATATCAACTTTTTAGTGTAGTATTGTGATATGAAACGAAATTGTAGTTTCATAGTGTCCAAATAGTTTTAAAATATCGCTATTCGATCATTGCAAACTGATGTATAAAAAGAGAGAAAGAAAATAGTTTATTACGGAAGTATTGTTTCTGCTCAAAAACCCTCTCACACAAAAAAAATAATATTTTTCCAAAACACTACCGATGCAAAAATTTGAAATGTTCAATAACGTGAACTTACTACTATTTGTCAAAGACAAGACAGGAAATTAAAATTGTATGTATTACCTCATATCAACGGGCATACCATGAGGTGTTAAAACGTGAGTCTTCCGAGCGCGAAAGAGGGATAGAGTTATACACCCTATATAGCTCCATCCCTTTTTCTCGCTCGGAAGACTCACGTTTTAAGACGTCATGGTAGGCCCGCTGGACTGTTATGAAAGTCTAAACAGACATGACTGTATAAACTTCACCAATATTTTTTTTATATAGACTCATATATTTTTCTTTAATATAGACTAATATATTTTTACAGTAAAGACTTTCTGAAATCTATACTAATATAATAAAGAGGTAAAGTTTGTGTGTTTGTGGCGTTGTAAGGGATAAACTCGGGAACTACTGAACCGATTTTCAAAGGTATTTCAACAATAGAAAGCTACGTTATTATGGAGTGTCATAGGCTATATTTTATCCCCGTATTGCTACGGGAAACGGAACAACGGGTGAAACCGCGGGGCGCTGCTAGTATTAAAATATATTGGTTTCGTACTGATTTCTTCTTCCCAGCTAAAAAACTAGGAAGTGGTGACGGGTGGGCGTCATGGGGGGGCCTTTATATAAAATTTGACGTTCAAAAAGTGCCATCTCTCAGCCTAGTTTTAATAAATGACTTTTGCTTTGTTTTGATTGTTTTTTCGTCTAATTATTGTTTTCTTCTTAGAGCCTAACATAAACACCATTATTTTTTTGTTGTAGCAAAAGTAATAACCACAGTCAAAAGTCAGTTCTCGCCTAATCCTTAAACCAATTTTGTTACATTTGTCAAGACAAAAAGTGGACTCTATTAAAAATGTTAATAATTATAGACTGGATTCCGGGGTAGGATACCGTATATCATAGGATCCAGTGTCTCTCGACAAATATTGTTCAGGTCTAAAGACACCTATTGTCCAAGTCTGACATAAGCATATCAGCATCAGCATATTAACAATATTTGTATCAAGGCCTTCCAATCACTTGGTTTTGTCATGAGGCAGACAAGTAGGTTTACAGACAGGAATGCTATTGTAGTTTTGTATTATTCCTTTGTGCGTAGCAAACTGGAGTACAATTCGCTGGTGTGGGATCCGCACGAACAAAAATATAAGCTCATGATAGAACGGGTTCAACGCAAATTTGCTCGCTACTTATATAAAAAGTTATATGGGTACTATCCCTATTTGTATCCGTCTCTGTTTGTCGCGGGAATGGTGGGCATCAATACGCTAGAGCTGCGACGTAAATGTGCGCTGTTGATGCACTACTACTTGCTACTGAACAATAGGATCGACGACGCGACCACGCTGGCCCGCTGTTCACTGTTCACTCCGGACCGACAGCGGGTGTCGCGCGCCGGTGCCTCGCGGTGCCTGTTTGCTGCTCCGCCGCACGGTGGGCTGAAAATCGGCTTTCATAGACTTAGGGATTTCAATTTGCAAGTGCTTGTTTTTATGTCGGATATCGCTTCTATTAGTCATTACTATGTACAAAAATGACACCCGAGTTAATTCTGCCCAAAAACGAAGGAAATATAATTTTTTTACGAAAAATTTGTATGAAGCTAGTATGAAAAATAGAATTATCTCCTAAACGGCATGTTTAACCGTAATATCCTTGGAGGTGGTCATAGTGCTAATTATTTATGATTTTTTGGTTGGCGATCGAACGAAAAATTTAATGCCGTTTTTTTTTTTTTAAAATCGTCAAAATATTTTTATTTGTTTTTACGTATGAAACGATTCCTTTTGGTGTTTATGTTGAAGAACACGGACTTTTAACTACACATAACATAAAATAGCATCACTCCTATATTTTCGAAGGAGTTGGCAGAGGTTTATAGTACACCCACACGTAGACAACTATGTTTGAGCTAGATAATTATCAACACAAAATGAGTTTTAAAACTTTTCATACAACCAAATGACCAATTGTTTACCCTTCTAATGAGTCCAAAAAGAAGTAATTAAGTAACTACACTGATTAGGTCTTCTAATGAGTCTTAATAGGTGATTTAATGATTTTCAATATCTCACGACAATGCCAATTATGGATTACATTCAACATTTCCTGATAAGTAAGCTAATTTGTTAATTAGCAGTGCTATGAGTTCTAAGAATAGTTAGTGACAATTATAGATTTTCATTAGCTAATGAGGAGATAACTAATGAGGGTAGTTAAATAATTATTGGCGTTTTGCAATAAAAGGGCTAAAGTTTTGTTTTATAATTTAATTTGTTCACAACTGTGTAACTGCTAACACTAAATCAGCGACTATAAAATCTTAGAATGGAAAGTTTAATCACCAATTTAGACTTGTTTGTTCTTCTACGAAGTGAGAGTACTTCATTTGATCATGAAGTATTGTTCAGTGCAGTTGTATCCCGCATAGGCGATTGCCTGTCTGACGAAGATCGTGTTGTTCTCAAAGAATTTTGTCGGAGATTTACGCGAGCCGCTTTACAAAGGTGGCAGAAATCCAACCGATTCCTTGATAATTTCAGGAGAAAGTACGAGAATTGGTTGGGAGCAAATATTGATTGGCCGAGTTTTGTGCAAACTTTAGTTAATCAAGAACCAAGTGTTGATAAGGCACCAAGAGCGCCCTCAGTCTCTCCAGAACCGTCGACATCAACGTCCATTGGAACAATGACGAAAAAATCCCGTAAACCATTCGAAGATCTGGGAAGTAAACAAAAAAAGAGAAGATCTGATGAACACACAGGCGAAGATTCCAGTGAATTGGCATATGCAGCTGCAGCACGTTTAAAAGAAGAAGGGCATGGAGATATCGCCTCTGTCATCGAATACATGATGAAAAATCCTGAAGTAGCCGC
The DNA here is from genome assembly GCA_905332915.2 of Hecatera dysodea. Classification (NCBI taxonomy): domain Eukaryota; kingdom Metazoa; phylum Arthropoda; class Insecta; order Lepidoptera; family Noctuidae; genus Hecatera; species Hecatera dysodea. The sequence goes on along the minus strand of HG995296.1, from coordinate 20,545,601 downwards.
TAAATTAAATGAAACGCTTAAGAAACCAGCGAAAACAATCATATTTACGCCAGAAAAGGCACTTGGATTGCTTCTTTCGCTAAAACTCTCAAAGTGGCAATATATTACGTTGCGTGAGGCTGCCATTCGGGAAGGTGCTAAGGATATTTATCCATCTTACTATAAAGTGCAACAAACTAAGCTTGATTGCTACCCTCCGAAGCAATCAGTGACAGTTACTGATTCATCGGCTAGGATTACACTTCAAGCTTTACTTGATATCACGGTTACAAGAATCCTTCAAAGCCTTTCTAACGAAGAGCATAACAAGCAGTTGAAGCTGATATCCAAGTGGGGATTTGATGGTGCTTCTAACCAAAGCCGATACAAGCAGAAAATTGAGGGTGAGGAAGATGACTCGAGCATTTTCATGACCTCCTTGGTGCCACTAAAACTCATAGATGGAGACAACATTTTATGGACGAACCCAAAACCATGCTCAGTTTTGTATTGTCGTCCAGTTCAGTTTACTTTTGTAAAGGAGAGTGAAGCAGTTGTCCTTGAGCTGAAAAAACAAATTGATGAAGAAATTGAGGCCCTTATCCCCACAGAGTGCAATAATAATAATAAGGTGACTCATCAACTAATGATGACGATGATCGACGCTAAAGTCTGCACTTACCTTTCTGAAGCTAGATCAAATGCATCGTGCTACCTGTGCTTAGCAAAGCCTACAGAAATGAACCGCTTAGATGCTGTAACATCAAAAATTGTGTGTTCGGACCTGTATGAGTTTGGCTTGTCATCCCTACACGCCCGTATAAATTGTATGGAATGTCTGTTACACATTGCATACAGGCTCGACTTCAAACGGTGGGCAGCGAGAAGTGATGAGCACAAAGAAATGCTACAGACAAGGAAGAAAATAATTCAAAATAAATTCAAAGATGAGCTCAATCTGTTGATTGATATAGTAAAACAAGGCTCGGGAACCACCAATGACGGGAATACTGCATGAAAATTCTTTGAGTTTCCTAATAAAACCGCAGCTATAACCGGTTTGGATGAAGACCTCATCAAAAGATTTGCTGTAATTTTACAAGCAATTACATCTGGAGAGCAGGTCGATATAATAAAATTTAGAGATTATGCTCGCAAAACAGCAGAAAAGTACGTATTATTATACGACTGGTACTACATGTCGTCAACCGTTCATAAGTTATTAATCCATGGGGCTGACATAATCGAGAAAAATAATATTGTGCCGATTGGGACTCTCTCGGAAGAAGCCTCAGAGTCTCGAAACAAAGATTTTAGGAGGTTTCGAGAACATCATTCGCGGAAAAGAAGCAGGCAGGATTCTAATCAAGACATTTTAAATATGCTTGTTGTTTCTTCGGATCCTTTGCTAAGTGCACAAAGGCCTAAGTTAGATGCCAAGAAAAAGCAGAGCTTTTTTGCTGAAACTCTCGACTTAATTCAATTTCAGGAAACTGAGTTCGAGTTTTTGGATATATCCAATCTGGATGCTGACTCAGAATTGGAGTCTGACAACGAGAGTGATAAGGAAAATTTGCAAAAAAAATATATATGTACATATTTGTAAATTTGTATTTGAGTGTGTTTGGGTTTTTTTGTAATATTTAATGATATTTTTTATTTATTTTACTTTATTTTACAAATGCGTAGTGTTAATTCTTTAAATTAAATTATTTTGTATATAATATAACTTTTTATGTTACTTTAATAATAATTTGATAATCTTTTTTTATTTAAGTAATATAAATGTGTCAAAAACAGCAGTTTTTTTATTTCATTTTTCTTGATTCGTGTGTCCTTAATATTTGGGTTAATAAAATATCGAACTTTTTAACTTGGACACTAAAAGGGATCGTTTTACATGTAAAAATAAATAAAAATATTTCGACGATTTTTTAAAAAAAAACGGCATTAAATTTTTCGTCCGATCGCCAACCAAAAAATCATAAATAATTAGCACTATGACCACCTCCAAGTATATTACGGTTAAACATGCCGTTTAGGAGATAATTCGATTTTTTATACTAGCTTCATACAAATTTTTCGTAAAAAAATTATATTTCCTTCGTTTTTGGGCAGAATTAACTCGGGTGTCATTTTTGTACATAGTAATGACTAATAGAAGCGATATCCGTCATAAAAACAAGCACTTGCAAATTGGAATCCCTAAGTCTATGAAAGCCGATTTTCAGCCCACCGTGCGCCGTCACGTACCCTCACGGCTCGCTATGCCCCAACGGCGCAAGCGATCAGTTTACTGAACGCCCTGATTGCTCAGGAACCGGATGTCGATGTATTTACGTGTACTCAAAGATCGATGATCAAAAATTGTGTAAACTTTTTTAGTTCTTAAGTATAATATAATGTTGTTGGCTTGCTATACGCTTTGGTGCAAACTGTTAGTATAGTAAGCAATTGATAAAAATAAATAAATAAATAAATAATAAGAGAATGTTTTGATGATTAAAAAACTTGATGACTTGTTGAACTAGTTTATGTGAGATTGTACAATGCTTTTACTAGGTATAACAAGTTAACAGGTAGAGAGTAGTTACATTATGCACGTTGTTGAAAGACTCCAACCACTTTTATTAGCGTCCATTTCAAAAAGAAGTTTTGCGGAAACACGACGAAACAATGACGAAAGTTGATTTAGTTTTAATGGCGCTTGTTTTGGTACCGAGTCCTTTTGCTCCGGCTGGCGAGTGGCGAGGCGATGCTCGGCGCCAACACCTATATTTGTAACGGTAGCAGGCCATTAACCTCATGTCCCTCTTTTGTCTCCAGGTGAAGTTGAACGGCTGCTCCGTGAGTACCGACAGAATCAGGAGCTAGTGCGCAATATAGGCGCGCACTACTACCAGATTATATACCCGGTGCAGCTGAGACACCACGAAAAGATGGGCATCTCCACGAGAGAGGTCAACACTCCTAAGGTGAGGATTGAATTTATTTATTTAAACTTTATGTACGACTAGCTTCTGCCCGCGACTTCGTCCGCGTGGAATAGTTACTTTACCCTCGATTTTGAAACTCTCAGCCCGATCGGTTTAAAATTGACAAAGTTTCATACTAAGTTTCATCCCCTATTTTATCCCTTTGGGGGTAGAATTAATCAAAATCCTTTCTTAGCGGATGCCTACGTCATAACATCTACCTGCATGCCAAATTTCAGCGCGATCCGTTCAGTGGTTCGGGCTGTGCGTTGATAGATCACTGTGTCAGTCAGTCAGTCTTAACTTTTGAGTTATATACATATATTTAGATAGTGGTACAAGGGTGGACTTAATGCAACAAGGCGTTCTCTACCAGTCAACCTTTGGGTTTAATAGACAACACTGTGGTAGGTGTACAACAAATAAATAAAATACAAAATATATTATATTTTTTGGCAAAGAAATTCAGGAATTCAAAGGTTTTCATACAATATTAGTATCGGATACTAATATTGTATTGGCATCAAGCAGAAGTTTATGGAAATGTTTTTTGATTATTATTATAATTTCGTTTGTGCAATTTTATCAATTACTTTTTTCAATATTTCAATTGGAATGTAAAAAATAAAGATATATCAATAGTATATTGTAATACAGAATATGATTTAAAAGAGTGTCCGAGGAGTTTGTTGCACGTCCTTCTCCATAGAGATTTATGGCACTTTGGAGCAGTGGTAACCGAGTGGTATCGGCCCCGACTTACGAATTGTAGGTCATGGGTCCAAACCCAGCCAGGCGCATTACTTTATGTAATTAATTTCATCACCAAGCTCTCACAACAGTGAAGGAAAATATCGTGAGGAAACCGACATGTCCTAGAACCAACAATTCGAAGACATGTGACATTCACCAATCCGCACTGGGCCCGCGTGGTGTATTACGATGCATTCCCTCTCCTAGAGTGGAGGCCTGTGTCCCAGCAGTGGGAACATAAAAGGCCAATTATATTTGTTTAGTAAAGTAATTCAATTTATTATTTGTATATTTACAAACCCAATTTACCACCATCCAAAATCCTGTCTACGCCATATTCTCTGTCAATCAGTATTAAATTAACTCCAAAATAGGTATGAATTTTTAGGGGCTGCCTAAGAAGTCCAGACTTAGCCGCCGGGTGATTTCGACAGACTTTTAATCCACTTACTAAGTTCAGGGAGGCTGTCCCGAATTCTTGCGCGGTAAACTTTGGCAGCGCTGTGCCCAAATGTCCTTACTTTGGTATTGTTCGTCAAACCGTTGAGCTCCTTGAAGTTCTAAGTTTGAGCTACACGGTATCTGACAAGTGCTTGCACTGTCTGGACAGGTCCACTCAAATCTCTTTCCTCAAAAGGCTACCTCAGACATTAAGCTACATGGTTCTCATATCGTTTGACCAGTACGGATTGTATGGACTTTAAAAGAGACTTTAACCTATTCACTCTTGACTTAAATTCAAATCTATACATATGAATAAAACTGGAGCGTCTGTTTGTAATATTGAAATAACCGCTTTTACTACATGAATATATACGGTACCTACATACACCAAAATAACATTTTTTACAATTTTTGTCTGTATGTCTGTTTTTTCCGGCATATCTCTGAAATGGCTGGACCAATTTTTACGGAACTTTTATTGGCAGGTAGCTGATGTAATAAGGAGTAACTTAGGTTACTTTTATTTTAGAAAAATAATGTTGCAATGTCCAAGTACTGTACAGTACCGCGCGCAGCTCACGCGCTTGCCACCACTGTGCCGTCACGTCGGGCGCCTCCCACCACTTCTCCCACCAACGAATCAATATCAAAAAGAATCGGGGAGTTAGTATCTATTCCGCGCGGACGAAGTCGCGGGCAGAAACAAAAAAAAATATAAGAAAAAGCTTATGCTAACGTAAGTCCTATCAAATCAATAGATCTTGATAGGAGGGTTTTCGAAATAAATAATACCCTAGATTAAAAAGTAATGACACCAGATAAGAAGTATCTCAAAACCATAATCATCGATATTACTTTTTATCATCAGCCACATACGCGGGGTAAACCAAGGCAGTTTGAGCATCTTGAAGGCCTGCTATATCACAATACACTCCCATTTAACGGCATTCCACGTCTTGAAGCTCTAAGGCGCGAAGGCCTAAAGTATCCCGGGTTCAATTACTCGCCTTAACGACCATATAAAGATCATCCGACGAACATTCCACCCTCATACGGTTGAGCACACAAAATATCCGTTCTAGAGCCAATTTAACTTCGCTTCCAACTTGTTTGAAGTTGTGAAAGATTGTTCGATCGGCTCCTCTGCCTTTTAAAGGTCCCAAGTAATTATATAAACATTCTCTCTCCGCCATATTGAGATCCGAACTGCTGGGATTAATGAGGAAATTGAGAAGATCGAACTAATTATGCTTTGTTTACGACAGTTGCCTGATAGAAAATTCGGAGTATGTGATTTAAAAAAGTAACAATAGGGTAGTTGTCTAAAAAAATCTGATTAGTCCGTATTTTTTTCTTTTTTCACATAAACAAAAAATGAAGACGATACAGTGCGTTGAAAACTCGTGTGATGTCACTACTCGCTACAATTTTTACCGGGCCGTGACGTCACACGCTCCCACACCTGATCTTTGATGCTTTTTATCTTCGTCAGTTTTTATAGATTTGATAAAGGAAAACATACGTGTCAAATATTTTTCTATAATCTAACTGACGGACTAAACATAATCATATATTTTTTACTCAGGCAACATCCCTATTGCCAAAGTTTGTTATAACTGGACTGGTTATAAATTTTGTTGGACTCAAGGGATAACAACGCTAAAGTTGTTTGCAAACGGTTATATTAATTTTGAATCTATTTTTGACTTGTTAGCATGTGTGGGCACGAACTTTAAGGCGGTTTGATAATTTTGATTGCTTTATACAAGTTGGGTTTTTGTTTCGTTTGATGGTGTTTACATCATTTGCTATATTTAGATACTATTACATACATCGATAATGGGCCAAAATTTTTGTACAACTTTATTATGAGCTGGATGTTTCTGGACATTGAAAAAGCTGTGACTATGTTCCCCGGGTCGACGACACGTCGTGTTTCACGCGCGCCTCAAAGAGCTGTCAGCAAAGAAGACGGGGGCCCGTAGGATCAGCGCCTGTTATGGTTGCGGAATTTTTCGAAAGAGTTACCGCGGCCCTGAAAAAGGCACTTGGAGGAACACGGGTGGGTTTTGACAGTAAGTCTGACACTCTCTCCACCTAACGCGGGAGAAGTCATTTGATGATGTTCCATACAGAAAACAAAACAGACTTTAGATGAGACAGCTTATCCAAAAAATAGAATTTCTAAATTAGTAAATTATGAGACATTCATAAGTAGAGTTTTGATTGAACATTGAATTTTTATACTATAAAACCGCATCTTACGCGTACTGTGAGGGCTGGTACGAGGTGGCGTGGGGAAAGAATTCTTGGAAGGACTTGGGGGAGGCCTTTGCCCAGCAGTGGGACAGTACCTACGGTTAATTAAATAAAAAATATGAAAACCTCGACACACAATACAGAGAGTGCTCACCAGGACAATGTACAAGATATGTCATACTATAAATTCAAAATCTTGACCAAACGCCACTTGTGTTCAGTTGTTTTTAAAACTTTTGACATGTTGTCCAATTGGGAATGTGACATAACGGGAAGTAGCCAAATTGAACCCCTTCGTTCTTTTCGATAAATGCAAACATTCAACTGGATAGTTCCTAGATAGGATATGTTCGACAGTGCGGAGAAGAAAGTATTTGAGTTAAGGAATATCTTAAAATTTCTCCCGAGTTAAAATGCAATCTAGAGATGAAGACGCTAAAAGTATACGATTCGCTTTAGACGCCATTTCAGGACATAGAGGCGATAAGTTAAAACTTTGCGGATCTTTTATTTATAAAGGGGAGAGGGGGTTTTGTCGCATGATGAAGAGATAGTGGACTTTGGGAGAGAGTTTTTAAAAGTTTTTTTAACCAAGCAAATGCGTAAATGCGCATGCTCAGCTTATATTCATCGTAAATTAGACAAGCCTTCATTGACGTTTTTGTACTTGTACTCATCTTGGAATTGGAGTTTTCGTTGTGGAATATGGGCCTTAGTCAACAGTTAGGTAATAGCCAGAAAACCTTGCCAAAGGGTGTGTAACTCAGATACTGGGTTATGGATATCAGATAGGTAGTCCCTCATGTAACATACTGGTACTCAGCTTCATCGGGTAAGACTGGAAGCCAAGCCCAACATAATTATGAAAAGGCTAGGCAGGCAGATTAATGCTTATAGCCCTTAGTAACTCAACTTCCCTGAAAACTCAATAATAAAGAACAGAATATTAAGCAGTAGCAAGCAACTGTTTACAGCATCGAGTTCGGGAACTAAACAAATACAACTTAATTGCTAACGGCAATCCCAGGAATATTTGACTATCAAAATTTTGACAAAACAACCAAAGTTTTAGCTTCAAACTGAAGTATTTTATGGATTATGCTATACCGAAAACTTTAATGTATATGGTCCAACGGTCTGGATAATGGCCAAATTAATTTGTCTTTTTGTCATATAGCCTCTTTCCCGGGTAAGGGCCTCGGGTTCAAAAGTTTTCTGGGCATTTTAAGACCTAGCAATTTATGAGAATATTGTATTAGGCTTAATCGGATTACAGGTGGTGTTAATGTTTTCAGGTTACTGGTTTTGGTTCTTTGGGAATCTTAGTAATGAAAAATAAATATATTTAAATTAAGGGTTGATTTATAAGCTTTTGTAAAGTTTAAAAAAATACCACAAGTGGTATCAATTATTTAGTATAAAAAAGTGTTTTAGCCATGTTTGACAAAGTCGTCAAGTTACATATTTCTACAATTAAATTACTTAACTTGTTTTATTTATATATAATATATTTCGTTTTATGAGGCACGTCAAAATTATAAACATGAATAAGTTATTCCTAATGTAGGTATTTTATTTACTCAATAATTTAATGCATTCATAATAACTTGATTGATATTGTGTTTGTGCCTACCATACAAAATCGCAACAAAAACATTGACGTTCAATACAGGAATAATATCCGTCGTATTGTTTGCCAGAAAAATATAGGTCAGCATCCAACATATTAACAAGATACAATATAAATATCACTTACAAATCATTTCTAAGGATCATAAAATAACAACAAAGCCCCAGAACATTCCGCACACTTACAAGGTAGGGCTTGACTTTAATTATTATTGTTTTCCAAAACAAGAGAAAACTCCTGACGAAGAAAACCAAACCTTGTCGTATTGTCTTAAGGTTCTAAACGGTTATGTCCTCATCCAATCACGGCTTTTACCAATATTTTTCCCCATACATAATGCAGTAGCGGATCTCGAGTATTATGTAAAGGGGGGTATATATTAGGCCCCTAACGATCGCATGACCAACATGAATGTACTCCTTGAAGGACATACAGACATAAAGAATATCAGTAATATTAATGAAAGTTATGTACGTTTGCGTATTGAAACGATTTGTATGCAGATGCTGAGCTTAGGATCAGGGATTTTGCTGGATAGGGGAACCAGAAAATTCTGACTTATTGAATGTTAGTTAATCATTTTGTGCCTTTTTGTCTAATGGATAATATTTGATGACCAAGTTAGGCAGCGTGGTTTGATGACTACTTGAAAAGTTCTGGGATTTCCATTGAGGCAATTTCACAGCAGCTTTATAATAATAGTATAGCTTGACAGAATTTGTTTAATATCTATTACATTTTTTCTTATTCCTTTTTGCTTCGTGATTGGTATCTGTATTTTCTTTGATGACCTTCCCAATCCAGATCAAAAGGTATCGCTATAGGGAACACTCAGAAACTAAAGGTGGCAGCACAGTGGCGTCAATGTTAAGTATATTTTACTTATAAGATTCAATTTTTTTACGCTAGATGGCACAGTCTAGTTCGTGCATGTTCCCCTAAACGGAAGTATAGGTCAAATATTTACAACATAAAAGTTTCAGATTTGCAACACTAGATGGCATAGTCTACGCCTTGCACGTTCCCTATCGAAATCCCCAAAAAAGTCCAATCTAGTCACAATTTTGTACGAATATTTTCAATATAAACACATGAACCGTTTCCTTTGTACCAAGCATCGTTTGTGCGAACTATATTTAAAACAAATAGCTTTCGGGGTTTATCGTTTGAGGCGAAAACATATCCGAACATGGAAAATAGTCTCCTTTTGATGTGTGCAATTGAACGTAGTATAGGTAAATGCGGCCTTTTTTTGTGAAAGAAGTACCTTTACTTGTTAGTTGTTAGGATGATATGGATAGAGGATTTTTGTTTGTTGTGATAGTCATACTAGAGAGATCGATATGGTATTTGCTTAGTTTTTTTTTATATCTCGACACCTATACATAGGCAAACTCAGGGAAGTTAGGTTCGAACTACATATATATATCGAGCGAATTTAGCTCCCGTCATACCATTCCAGTTTTTTTTTTAACTCTGCAGACAGAAATAGGAGCCCTGCGCAGTGTGGCTTCGTTGAAGAATGTTGAAATTGTAATACCTAACATTTCATTACTTGCTATTCTATAATTTCTTGGAATGCTAGTGAATGCCAAGCTTCGCAGCCTGGGTCATCGACGCAAGGTCGCTTGTCAGTCTTCTACAGATTGTACTTCGGCGAGTGTGCCCATGAACTCCACGACGTCATCCCACCGGCCCCCTTCTACCATAAGATATCTAGACGCACTGAAAGTTACCATCCCTACATTGTTGCTATTCCATCAATTCGCACCAAGCGTTTCCAATCGTCTTTTATAATGCGCACAGCAAATGATTGGAACTCTCTGCCTGCGTCTGTGTTTCCGAACGCATTCAACCCTGATCTCTTAAAAGTTAGAGTGAACAGGCTTTTTCTGGGTAAGCTCATTCCGTCGTTGACTTTGTCTCTGTCACCTGCGACCTAGACTAGAGTCAAGAGCATAACCATCTGACAATAAAAAAAGACTTCAAGAAATTATAGAATATCAAATTTTGATGAGTAAAAATGTGTTCTAACTAAACATAGTTGACAATTTATCGAGAGTAAACAATCTCCCAAGATATTTTATAATGTAACAAATTTTGCCATTTTCCGTTGACATATCCATTTGTGAATTTTCACGATGCCATTTAAGATTTTTTATAGGAACATATTCGTAGAAACCCACTATCTTATAACTCTAGTTGACGGCGATAAAACGCTGCGAAAAATATGAAACTTTGTCCGTGGATGCTGTAATGGTGGACCAGTAAAAGATTAATGTTAGTACCAGCATTGGTTGCATTAGGAAATTTAGTATATCACATAACAGTTGGTTTTAAAGTTGCCATTTTATATTTCTATTGAACGGTCTTGTGAGTCGCAGTGAGCCGTGAATATCACAAAATTAATGTTCTCTAAAAACTACTGATACAAATTTAAGAAAGAAAAATGTTTATTTGGGTTTTGCACAAAACAAACAAAAAATAAACAAAATCTTTGTAAAAGCTTTTACAAAGATTTTTGCATGATATACAATGAGTCATTATGTTTTATAATTATACTAGTAAAGAAAATACCTACCCGTCATGACATACGGAGCCGAAACGTGGACACTGATAGCTCGTATAGTCCATGAGCTCAAAGTCGGACTATGGAAGGGTTATGCTGGGTATTTCTCTGAGGGATCGCATCATAAATGAGGTGACAGTCAAACGGACAGCGGGTCTTAGACATAGGGTCTCGTTTTACCCTTTGCGTACAGAACCCTAAAAAATACGTGCAAATATTTGTAATATTAGTAATCTTACTAATATTACAAATATTTGCACGTATTTCGCTTCGAATCAGCGGCTTTCTTGCCTGTTCTTCTATAAATAAACCAGTACCCTAATTATTGAACTCATATTCATTGACAAACGAATGGAATTCTAAATATCTACTGCATTACATGACTGAAAAACATGCGTTCGATATTTTTTATTGTAAACTCGCAAGAAAGAATACGAACGATTTCACTGTGAAAATTAAAGCATAAGGGATCGGTTACAATATTTTTCATTAGCTTTTTATTACGCAATGTGACTGCTTGACCTTCAAAATCAACATTTAAATAATAAACATATAAAATCGATTCCTAATTAATATCTACAATTTACTTTAAACAGAGATACAACTGCAAACTAGTGCACTACTTACAACTCGATTCCGTGCATCCCAGAGGCAAACAGCTCTAAATAAATACACATAAATATATATTTAGGTAGATCTATATATATACTATTCCATTTTCTCCCAAATCCCAGTTCAGAGGCTTCAGTAATTACACTGGTAAGGTAAACAAGGCAAGGAGGGATTCGTTTACTGACGACTAATTTTGTTTACCTAAATGTCTGGATCACTAATGCGTCGATTTTTTCTTGGGGTACAAGTTTAGAGAGTTGAGCGTTGTACGGAAGGTGATTTGGTTGAAATGTCTATGATAAATTATTTGTTGTGTATGTTTAGATTTCGTCCCTAAGGCTTCATCCCTTTTCGACAGATACAGAAATATGTCAAAAATGCTTATCCTAGATCAGGCTTTTTTACATATTTAGTTCACACAACTAATTGTGTGAACTAAATATGTCGACCTAAGTCTTTCAAATGTGACAGTAATAGTTAAGGTAGGTCGCAGAAGGTAATCAGTTTACAAAGCTGTCACTCAGTGTAGCTACTACTGATCCCCATTTTGGAAAAACATAAACTTTGCCCTAGGGTGATATGAGCCTGCGGACGGCGAGCGTCGGATAACAACCACGCCCGGGTCGGTGCATTATTTTCCACGCACACCTCAAAGTCACGTTAGCATAGCTTTTGATGTGCCTGCTAGGGTTGCGGAGTTCGTTCGAAAAATTCACCGCGGCCCTGAAACGCAAAGGTCGTTTGGAGAAAGAAAAATTGAAACCCACCCTAGGTTTTAGTGAGTAAGAGTCTGATACTCCTTTTCAATCTGCGCAGAGTGGGATGTCATTTGATGATTCCCATTCTTAAAAAAGGATGTTTTGATACCGTGTTACTATTCAAGGGTACTTATGTACATCAACTATTAACATCACGCTTTTTCTGACTTTTTATGGATGGGAAATCAGCAAGTAACTCCTTTCGCCTCGGGCGGAACCCCTTTTGCTCCAAACAAGGCGGAAATACTCATACTGACTTGAACAAATCCGTGTTCTTCCTAATGCCCTTTACGTTCTAGGGCCGCGGTGACTCTTTCGAGCAAAACTTATTTGGCCATTATAATAGTAGTTCTGCAATAACATCTTTACCACCGCTATTGCTTCTAACTTGTACCTCTCCCGTCGCAAGAGGGAGGGGGGGAATAAATTGCGCCTCCAAAGACAATTTTCATGGATTTACAATCATTTCTTTTTCTATCACAAAGGCCGACTTGTTTGCTAATTTTTACATAAAAAGCGTGGAGACGTGTTTTTTTCAAAAGTCCCCCACAAATAGATTTGATCAAAGTTTTCTGAATATTTTTGTGTACGATTTTCTTTTAAATCGTTTTGTTACCAACGAGAGTTTCTAATATAAATTTCATTGTCAGATTGGAGAATTAGCAAAGTAGTTTGTACAAGAGTTATTAAATTATAAAAGTTATGAAAGTAATCAAGATTATTGTTTGGCGAAAATTGTTTTCTCTAGTTGAATTATTTATTACGTACATAATTGGTACTTTGTTGGCTTTCAACCAAAACTCTTTTCAGCTCCTTACTTTATTTTGTAACAAAAAGAAATATTATTCTGAAAATCCCTCTTAATATTAAACATTATATGTACATGTGAGTGAAAGGCTTTGAGGATGTATTTTTTTTCATTTCACGGGTTTTCTTAAAATTACAGTAATATACCTTATACACATAGGCTATAATATAGGAATTCAAAAGGAGGGCTAGGTAACAACTCGTGGTCAGAACTGCAGGAACAATAGTGTCAGAATGGTCTATCATTGATATCATAATGGTTGATTTTTACAAGTTCGGTAATCTACTAATATAAAAGCGTCACTATGACTCTCCAAAGGTCAACCACTGACACTCCATTGAAAAAAAATGGCATAATATGGTAATCTCGTACATAATGACAAATGTCATAACAGACGTATGCAGTAATCTGCTAAAATTTTGACAGTACGCGTCATTGTGCAGTCATTGCTTTTAATAGCTCGGTTATCAAAAAGTATTATGAGACCATTGACCGGCCAATGATCGACCATTATGAATTTTGCAAATTAGGAACTTTTAGCCAAATGGCAACGGGATCGTGTTGGAATGACGAATTTATAAAAATAGCAGACTTGGGGCCCTGGTATTATTGCAAAATCATTGAAGAATTCAAACATAACTGCCTCGTTTTCTCATCACCAAAGCAAACTGTTCCATCTCAAACATTCAAAGTAACCATTTTCTAAGATTTTGAAACAAAAAGGGAACAACAGAATCAATTTAAAGTTTACAAAACACGTTAAGACTGTGGTGAAAACCCCTGTTTACGGCCCAAAGTTGCCGACGCCATGCAAATTGCATTAGGCCATCGGCTCACTAGGACAGTTACTTGTATAGTCACCACAATCTTTACTTGTTTATTATAACTAGAGTTTTATGAAGTTTTTAACTGCGCAATCTCGGTTGTTAGGGTTAAGCAACTGTTATTGAAGTTCGTTAGCGGATGGGTTTCCAAAGGGTTTTAATATTTTAGTGGTTAAAGGGGTGGCTAAGTTTTGTCGTTACTTTTAACTTTCTTATTTGAACTCAATCTTTCTCTCATGAATATCAAAGAGAAATTAGGTAGGTTTTTTTTTCAGACGACAAACTTTTCTCAAAGCGCTCGTTCGAATTTTGACAAGTTGTCAAAAGTTTGTAGTGAGTGAACAAGTTAAAATGCAATACTAGTTATTTGATGGAAGTAGTATAAACTAAAAAAAAAAATGGAAGTTATAAGGACTGCCGATTCAAATGAAAGCTCAGAACTTTCAATATAAAAATTTGAAATTTCATGTGTTAATTAAAATAATTATTATTTTTTGTTAATTCTTTAATAATTATTATTTTAATAATTTATTTTATTATAATAAATTATTATTTTAATTAATTAAATTATTATTTTAATGATAAAATTACTAATGTTTGATTTAAAATTATTATTATGATGAATCAGTTTATTTCAGATAAAAACAATCCATACAGTTACAATGTATAAAAAGAAATACAGAGAAATAAATTACAATTAAAAATAATAATCAAACAAAAAACAATGCATAGTACCTACATACACATTGAACTTTTCACTAAATCCATTAAAATTCACTTATATACGTACGAGTCATGAGCATGTCGGTGACGCGAACCCATAAGATTTTCCCCTACCAAGAAGTGCCCAACGCAGCTAAAAAGATTTTACTTCAAAAAAGTACCTATATAAAAAGTTCGTGAACCCATTAAAGAAAAATTAGGTACGTAATTGAACTTAGCAACACATCTATACTTTACAATCAATCAACACATCTGAGCAGTAACCACTCAACTAACCAACTCCAAAACAAGAGCGTTAGACAAACAGCGGGCGTACCATGACGTCTTAAAACGTGAGTCTTCCGAGCGAGAAAAAGGGATGGAGCTATATAGGGTGTATAACTCTATCCCTCTTTCTCGCTCGGAAGACTCACGTTTTAACACCTCATGGTACGCCCGATTTAAATTGAAACGCTAGGCAAAACTCGCGGTCACGCATCGTTCTACGTTGGCTCGGTAACGGATTATCCGCTTACAAGTTGTTTAGTATTACCTTACCAAAGTAGGTAGGCACTTTGAGACTCCCAATTATAATGTGTTTACGTATACTCTGAGATTAAGTCCTGTTATAATTGTTTTCGGATTCGAAATGGTGTCGTGTTCTTGTTGTCTCGAAATCAAAAGGTGTGTGATCGTTTGTAATGGAATATTGTTGAATTTTGATAGTCCAGATTTTAATGTTGAGTTTTGCCGTATTAATTTGTGTCAGATGTAACAGTTCATAATGTTTAATGAAATCTAGAAAATCCTTAGAAAACAAAACTCCATGATTTTTTTAACTTTGCCCCTCATTACTGTTCTGTATAGTGGTTTACAAACACACAAAAGCTAGACACGAAATTACTATGTATAGGCCATATAAATATTTGTTCCGTGTGTATATTATCGAAGCTCCGGACCTAAGGTTCTCTGCCACAATAGATATGATCCGCGGTATTGAAAATATGTATGAAAACAAATAAAACAGCTGTATTTTTTCTTGTTACAGGGCAGGGGATATGACTATCAACAGGGCACGAGGTCACGCGCAAGGGTAAGTGTCATTTTAATCTCGTAATATTACTTAAAACCGGTCAAATGCGCGCACGTAGGGTTATGTACCCATTGTCTTGTCTATAAACACGGCAAATAAATCATGTCTGTTGTATGGGAAACCCCGTTCAATATTTATTTTGTTCTGTTTTTAACTGACTTCAAAAAAGGAGAAAGTTTCTCGATGAAATGGAATGGTGTGGAATGGTGTCTCGATGAAGTGGAATCCCCGATTATAAAACATTCTTTATCGCTGCTCCGCTCCTATTGGCTTAAGCGTGATGATATATAGCCTAAATCCTTCGTAGATAAATGGTCTATTCAACCCAAAAAGAATTTTTCAATTCGAACCAGTAGTTCCTGAGATAAGCGCGTTCAAACAAACAAACAAACTCTTCAGCTTTATAATATTAGTATAGATATATATATTTTATGTTTGTTCGCGAATAACTTCGTTGTTTACGAACCGATTTTGATGATTCTTTTTTTGGTGTAAAGGAGATATCCCAAGGGTGGTATAATGATAAGGAAACCAGGATCTGGTGATGGTGATTGTAAAAAGTTTTTTTAGCATTTGTTGTTATAGCGGCATCAGAAATACACCATCTATGCTAATTTCAACTGTCTAACTATTACGGTTCATGAGATACAGCCTGGTGACAGACGGACAGACAGACAGACGGATGGACAGCAGAGTCTTAGTAATAGGGTCCCGTTTTACCCTTAAACAGGATTAAGTGCCAGTCTCATAGAAAAAAAAATCACGGTCAATATACATTGGTAAATGACAATGCAAAATCTTTTATGTTATTTTACTGCGATAAAATTTAGTCTATGTTACTCGTTGGTAATGTAGCTTTCCATTGATGAAAAAATGGTCCAGTAGTTTCGGAGTTTATGCGGTACAGACAAATCAAAAATTCTTTCCTCTTTATGATATTAGTATAGATTTTATCTACACTACTGATACTACATATTTATTATAAAGGGGAATGTTTTTATTTATGTATGTCTGTACCGAATAAATTAAATATTACTAGACTGATTTCAAAATATCCTTCCGCCATTAAAATGCACCGTTGAGCTTGATGCTTCATTGAGTAACACAGGCTACATTAATATAAGTAAATGTCCACCCGCGCGAAGCTGGGACGGGCCGCTAGTGTTAAATAAATAGTTTGATCATTCAAAAGCAAGAGCGGCTACAAATCCTCTACTCTTTTGAAATGCTCAAAAAAAATGTCGAGGAATTCAGAAGACCACCTCATTGTTATAAGTTCTCGCATACATAAAGATTACCTATTATAAAACATCATATTAATTAGTTTATTATTTTAGCATAATTTGTATTTAATTAGTATTATATATATATTATTTTTTATTTATTTCCCCAAAAACTGGATTTTTTAATTTTATTTATTTGTCACAACACTTACCAGTATTGTCTTTTTAACCCAAAGGTTGACTGGTAGAGAATGCCTTGTTGCATTAAGTCCACCCATGTACAGTCGGTGATAGCAATTAACTGACCCCCTAAAAATTAAACGAATTTGAACCTTTTGCTTGTTACGAACGATCGAACTAGAACAACGCTGGAACTGGTCAACGTCTACGATCAATAAAATAGTTATTCGAATTTGATCTTTAATACGCAGAGTTAAGGTAGGTATGTTCTTGAATATTATTTTAACTTGTAATATAATACGTAATTTCGATCACGTTGAATATGTTTCGAGTGGTCTAGTGGTGACTGTAGTGAGCTGACAAATCGTGGTTGCGAGTTCGTAACCAGCGTAATTGACGCGTTTGTTTCTGTTTTGTATATTTATTTTAAGTTATAAATAATAAATTATAACTTTAGCAACAACAAAAAAAACGAACAGAAATAAAAAACCAAAATGGTGGTAAAAACAATTTTATTTTATAAAAAAAATATTATAAGAATAACATAAGTAAATGATATTGATGACGACACGAAGATGATAATATTTACCTGCTTACTAATAACGTTGTTAACTGCACTGAGTTTAATGTAGTGAATCAGCATGTTATAATATTTAGAAATATAGGTATGTATTTCTATTTCATAACAATAACATCACTACATTAAATATCATTGAACTAAATAAAACGGCATTAGGTATACGTTGAAGTTCTACCTGGTCTACTATATATCAATTTGTTTTATGAATAGTTATTTTAGTTATAAAATAAGGTTTTGACAAAAAACTAGGTATTCGAAATACTTCGTTACAAATTATAACAATAGTTAATTTAACACACACACTGACATACGTTAGTATTGTTTGTGACCAACACTGGTTACTCAAGTTATTCATGCTTTTAATAGCGAAGTGGAGCACCATTTTTTCTATTGCTTGTTGCAAGCGGTCCCGCATACCGCGCACCATATTCCAACAACGATCACTTCCACTTGCAGTTGAATGAGTAGGCAAAAATGGGTGTTCAGTATGCCTTCTAACAATTGCTTGATGACGTTCTGACACTGGAGTATGTAACATAGTAGGTTTTGGTCCAGGACGATCTTTTTGAATATTCCCTGCCTCTTCAAAACGTCTTAGCGACAATCTGACTGTATTTCTCTGAAACAACACAATAAGCATAATTTTAGTAACGAATAGGTAAACATAATTTATCGATTAAGTTTGAAAAAATACGTTTATCAAATTAGATTATATAAATCAAATTAGACCTATAAATGATCTCAAATTAGACTCATAATGAAACACAGTTAATTGTCTATTATTCTACATTCACCGCCTTTTAAGCAGACTAACGAATTAAGGAAAAAGTATAATTATAAATGAAGCATAAAAAGAATACACTTACCGCTATATTAAGTTTCCTAGCAATCGCTTTAATACCAACATTCTCCTCATGCAAATAGATTATTTTGTATTTTAAATAATCACTCAACTGAGACATGACGATTAAACTATCAAAACTGATAACAATTAATAAAAAGGAAAAAAGCCAATTTAGTAAGGCAAGGTAAAAATGTTCGCGCGTATTCACTGCTATTTGTGCATAGAATATCTTGTTCAATTTATTCTTCTACCCCATAGTCCTTATGTCATATTTATAGCAGTTTTTGTTGAATACGCATATTGACGTCTAACTACCCACTTATTAAAAAAGGTAAAAAGTTATAAATAAATGACCTAATACCAACCTCTTAAAGCTCATGTTTGCGTATCAAAATTATTTATTGTTTCTGTTCATCGAGTAGTGTTAGTCTGATAAACTCATACCATATTGAATAACGTTTAATGTTATGAGCATAGGGTGTAAAATCGAGTAATTTTTAGGGGGGTCAGTTAATTGCTATCACCGACTGTACCACGTTTGTACATAATGTTTAAATAAATAAGACCTATGATTCTGTTCCATAATAATTTGGTAGACAACAACAATTATGGTAATATAATGGATGCGCGAAGCCAAATAAATAAGCTACGAAAAGACATTACTTTCCCAAAGAATTTCCCTCAGGAGTGATTCGAGGTAATTACCGCGAGCCACGCTACCACATATTCTTGGATGTATAACTTCTTACCAAAATAATAACCTATACTCCATTTATTATAACAGAGGCTCGTAAAAGCAGGAGTACGAAACCTTTTATTTTCAAGGTAGTTCAAACAATTTTAACAGTATACAATAAAGCATATTCCATAAGTTTACTCGTCACGATGCTTGGGTAGGTACATTAAATGAAACATTTTTTTTGTGATAGTCAGTTTATTAAAAACAATTTTTTTAGCAACCGACAAAATTAAAAATCACGTGCTGCCATAAGTTATGAAAGGAAAAGGTAAAATTTTGGATTGGTAGAGTTATAGTGATATGGAAAACGTTCCCGGTACGGTAAAGTTCTTATTTATTAAAACTTTATCCTTGTTATTTCCTGTATTCATTGTATATACCTACATAGATATTACATTCTTAAATATTATTATATAATAATATAAAAAGTAGCCCACCGGTATCGGGAACAGGGCCAAAGCTACCGGCGGTCAGGGCCCCAGAGAGAGGAACCTCCTAACAATGCGAGCCGTATCCAGAAGTACCACTTTCTGGATCATCATTATAGTACTTCTTACTCAGTATAATCTCATTTTCTATCCACACTGTACCAGGCCCTTGTTAACTATGAAGTTGTGTTACAATAGCGATTGATTTTGCACCCAAAACATCCATACTCACTTCAAACGAACGTCACAAAAATACAACCAAAATATTCTTCACATACAACCAGTATTTCAACCCGAGCCTCTAAAACGGAACGCGTACTATAAAACGCGTAATTTTCAAAGAGCAGTCACTTTTTCCCTGTTTTAACGTGGAAAGATGCATGGACTTGTGTTTTGCACACAGCGGGTTGTATTCTGACAGCATTTTGGTTCACAAATTAGCAGTGCGCTGGCTGGGCTTGTGTGGGGTCTAAATTAAACACTGGGCTAGATTATAGAGGGCTGAAATATGCAGCTCGGTTTTATATTGTTAATTTTGTGAGTTTTGTTCTTGTTTGTGGTGTGAAGAGAAAAATGTGTTATGCTGAATTTTGAACTCTATTACTAAGTGCTTACATGTAATAATAAATACACGACATCTTTTTTAACAAGTGCGCAATGGGCTTTCTAATCGCATTCTGTTAGAGAAAATCTTTGGATGGACTGAACGAAAGAATTTGAAGAATTGAGAATCTGGAGTAGTAAATCTATACTATAATATAACATTACAAAGCTGAAGGGTTTGTTTGTTTGTTAGAACGAGCGTTTGTTTGGAATTGAAAAAATATTTTAGAGAGATAGTCCATATTAGGACTAAAAGGAGCGGAGCCTCAATGAAAAATTTACTTACTATAAGTCAGAATTTGAATCTCATTGCAACCAATTGCACTTTTGATGGGAATATTCCGATCATCTGGTAAAGGTCTATAAGTAAACTTACATACTACCAACGAATTTTGAATTTTAATAAAAAATAGGCGTAAAATATTATTTAGTAACAAAAATTCATTAATCCATTCACGTAGTCTCTTCATACGGAATGATGATGGATGTTCCATAGAATACTAGGCCAAACTAATAAATTACACCTGTGTTGTCAAAACGTGAATATTTAGTTTCTACCTCATTACGATGCCACAGGATTTCAACAAATTAATTTCAACTTTGTGCTGACGTTGTTACAGTGTAAAACTGTTTGGAAGGGCTTGTTAGTTGAAGGTTTATAGGTACAACAGGGGAGGAAAACGATTAGTTCAGCAATTTAATCATTTAAAGTTTTGGTTCAAAACATTGATCGTTTTCTCTACGGAGTTGAAATATATATGGAGTTGAAATATCTACATATAAACACTGGTCCCAGCTGTCATATATGTTGCGGGATTTGTTCGAAAGTGACAACGAGGGCCTAGAACGTGAACGGCATTAGGAGAAACAAGGATAGGTTTAGTCAGTAAAAATCTGGCATTTTCTTTCACTCCGCCCAGAGCGGAGTGTCAGAGTTTTTTTCTTTTAAAGTATGGTATAAAAAATGGTTTTCTATAAAGTCGGTTTATGGACGATAGTTTAACGTGACAACGTCATAACAAAACATGGATGAAATGATCGTGTATCTCGCTCGCTCGTGTAGCGTTCTCGCTCCGTTCGTAAAGTTACAATGAGCGTAACGTTACAATGAGTCATCCTTTTTCGTGCGTGCAGCCGGCGTTCATCGTTTTATTAGACGTTGTCACGTCAAAACCAGCGCCACCACCAGCGCCACCAGCGCTGGGTGTCTGACGCGCAGCAAATGCTGAGATGGTAACCCTTTCGGTATGGGCACGCTCAGCGCAATTTTAATCTGTATCATTGTTATGTTTTTTTATTGTTACTTTTTTTTTACTTTGTGTTTTGTTGCTGTTGTGTTGTGTCTAAGTCGAATAAATGTTTTCTATTCTATTCTATTCTATTAAAAAAAAACTGTCATGTACAGATCTTTGACAGTCGTTACGGACAGTCAGAAGCTAGAAAATCTGACACTAGTCTTGCCAAGAGGTGCCATCTTATCTCGTTACGGGGCTGTGGAGATCTGAGATTCTGTTTGACTAGGAGCCGACCCTAACAAGGGAAAAAATGCTTGATTGATAGTACAATAAACTAGTAATAATAAAAGGTATTTTCGTGATATTACTGTTACATTCCTAACTTTGTGTCGAACCGTAGAAACAAATGTACATTTTAATTGAAGGACAGTAATTATTATTACAACTAGCTGCTGCCCGCGACTTCATCCCCGTGGAATCCCCGATTTTAAAACATTCTTTATCGCTGCTCCGCTCCTTTTGGCTTAAGCGTGATGATATACAGCCTAAAGCCTTCCTCGATAAATGGTCTATTCAACCCAAAAAGAATTTTTCGATTCGAACCAGTAGTTCCTGAGATTAGCGCGTTCAAACAAACAAACAAACAAACAAACTCTTCAGCTTTATAATATTATTATAGATAAGCATAGTACAAAAACACAGCTTGTTGTCTTGGCACAGAAAGCTGCCCAGCTTACATAGGACTGGACTGGATATGTCTGCCGTATGTCCATCGAGCGGTGGGCCTATAAAATACAAGATTGGTGCCCTGATATTGCGAGACGGGGCTGCGGCAGACCACGAAGGAGATGGTGGGACAACTTGGATGTCTTCCTTGGGAATTGGCAGGATGTGGCACAAAATAGGGAACAATGAAAGGAGTGGAGGGAGACCTTTGCCCAGCAGTGGGACATTTCAGGCTAGCTATATTATTATAACTTAGCTTCTGCCCGAGACTTCGTCCGCGTGGAATAGTACCTAACTAACCCCCCAATTTTGAAACATTCTTCATTGGTGCTTCGCTCCTATTAGATAACTTTAGCGTGATATCACGCAAAATGGGCTATCTAACACTGAAATAATTTTTCAAATCGGACCAGCAGTTCCTGAGATTAGCGCGTTCAAGCAAGCAAACAAGCAAGCGTTGTTTTTCTAATATGTGGGTAGTTAGCCTGGTACTTTAAAGTACTGTAAAAAAAAACAGACTATCTTTTAAATGTATTTAATGTTACCTTAATATTAATAATTTATAGTATTGTATGATTTATGTGATTGTGCTTTTTGTGTGTCCTCTGTTCTTGCGCTGAATAAATGTTTTATCTATCTACTTATCTATCTATCTCAAACAAACAAATAAACTCTTTAGCTTCATAAATCAGTATTGATAAGTACAGTAACTAATTCAGTTATTTGTTTCCATCAGCGTGGTTTTCCATTTCATTTCAATGGATAGAAAACCCGTCAACCAATTTCAGAATCAAAAATACCCATTTCATCTTTTCCATACTTCCAACAAATATGCCGCACATCTTCAAATTCAACGATCATCCAACAAACAAACTTCAACCATCGTTTCTAAGTTCAGATCTTAAACAGAATTAATGTGCCTAGTTCCAGACTGGTTTCATTAGGCATGCAAGCTGCTGCCTAGGTACAGGCTTTCATTAGACAGCGAGTACCTGTGGATGGAACATACTTGCTATTCGCAAATATATGGATCCTTGTAGCAAGAAGTTTTGGGATTTAATTCATGGTTAAATGATGATATTGCGTGATTAGAATTCTAAGCGTCTAAGTTTTGGCCCGACGCCTGTTGGATCAAGGGCCGTACTACTAAAGTGGCAATGAGATCATGATTCCGTTGTGTGAGAGAAACAGCGGGCGTACCATGAGGTGTTAAAACGTGAGTCTTCCGAGCGAGAAAGAGGGATAGAGTTATACACCCTATATAGCTCCATCCCTTTTTCTCGCTAGGAAGACTCACGTTTTAAAACGTCATGGTACGCCCGCTGAACTATATGGAACGAATAACACTATTCCTTTTTACACTGGATTCATTATGATAATGATACGTCATAGTAGAGTTTTATGGCTTATACGATATTCTGCTGCTTTAGTAAGGTTTTCTATAAACTGAAGCAAAATGACGCAAGTCAAGTCTTTGTGAATCTGGTGCAAACGGCGTGACTTTAGAATTACTGCAAGAGCCTATGAATTAGATATTTTTACACAGTTTTTTTTTTGCACACTTCATGTTATCCTAGCAATATTGTTCTATACTCCGTTCACAATAAGATTAGACATTGGAATAAAATTGTTTACAGTCCGTTTAACCGATTTTTACTTCTATTCCGTACGCATAAAGATGGCATTAAAAGCAAAAAAGTGATTAATAATACCAAATGTTTACTGCAGCTGCCATGTGTCATGCCACCAACGCAATAGAAGTCAAAATCGGTTGAACGGACTGTAAAAAAGATGTATTTCAATGTCTAATCTTATCGTGAATGGGGTATAGAAATTATTAATTTATCTAGGTTTTAGAATACCGTATTACAGTTTAATTATCCAACTTTGTACCAAAACCCAAAATATAACGCAGCATTCCAAACACAGCTGAACTAATTCCCTCCTCAACATCTGAGTATATCGCCGGGGCTAATAACTCCTCTCCCGGCTTACAAAGCAAATTCATCTAGTTCAACACAGCACCCTCCTTTTAGCTGTATAGTCGGGTACGTACAATACGATACATATGTATGTATATACATACATATACATATAACTGAATAGTGCGAGTCCTTGTTTGTTGTTAGGGTTGCTAGATTGAAGCGAAATAAGTGGGTTCCTAGATTAAAAAAATAAATCCTAGATTAAAAATAAAGATTTGATTGTTTTTTTTGTAAGTATTGAATAGGCTCCGATGCTACCGAACCGATTAGAAAAATTATTTCACTGTTGAGAGTTGATATTTTATCCCCATATTCCAACGGGAACGGGAACTATGCAGGTGAAACCGCGGGGCGCTGCTATAAGTAATAATTGAATCTGAGTGCCAATTCTACTAAATTTTAAGGAACGTTCACATTCGCACGTAAGTCGCAATCTATCAAAAATGTATGAGAAAATTGAGGCTTTTGTGACAGATTGCGAATGTGGCTGTTGCTTACAGTTAGTATAATTAACCCTTTGGTATTATTATTGCAGGGCCCCAAGTCTGCTATTTTTATAAATGTGTCATTCCAACACGATCCCACTGTCTGCTAAATTTATAATGGTCGATCATTGGTCGGTCAATGGTCTTGTAATACTTTTTGATAACCGAGAAACTAAAAGCAATCACTGCTCAATGACGTTATAATGGTAGGTCACTGATCAAACGAAGTTGGCATACGTCTGTCATTCATTTGTCATTATGTAAGAGATTACCATTCGCTGTCATTTCTTTCAATGGAGTGTCAGTGGTTGACCATTGGCAAGTCATAGTGACGCTTTTATATTAGTAGATTACCAAACTAGTAAAAATCAACCATTATGAAATCAATGACAGACCATTCTGAGACTATTGTAATAGCAGACTTGGGGCCCTGGTTTCATGTCTGCATAAGAAGCTGGGATTAAGACTCAGCAGTGGTCCTGGGATACCTAGTAGATGCCAGTCTCCATTGTGGTGATCTGCCTTTTCCAGGAAAGTGGTTCGCTTCGAGTCTATCTGAATCTGATGCCTTTTTGATCTTCACATCCAGTTACTGAGTAACAACACTATAGTTCTCTATCTGGGTGTCAGATGTTCCAGGTTCTGACTTCCTATACATAATCGGCCTTTCAATGTTCCCACTGCTGGGACACAGGCCTCCTCTCTAGGAGAGGGAATGGGCCGTAATCCAACACGCGGGCCTAGTGCGGGTTGGTGAATGTCACATGTCTTCGAATTTTTGGTTCTAGGAAATGCCGGTTTCCTCACGATGTTTTCCTTCACCGTTTTGAGAGGAGTGGTGATTAACTACACAAAGTAATGCGCCTGGCTGGGTTTGAACCCGCGGCCTACAATTCGTAAGTAAGGGGCCGTTACCACTCGGCCACCACTGCTCTCCACTTTCCTATACCTTCTTCCCTAATTACTCCTCTTCGATAGCAACGTAAATTTATCATTTACTAGCTGCTGCCCGCGACTTCGTCCCCGTGGAATCCCCGATTTTAAAACATGCTTTATCGCTGCTCCGCTCCTATTGGCTTAAGCGTGATGATATATAGCCTAAAGCCTTCCTCGATAAATGGTCTATTCAACCCAAAAATATTTTTTTAATTCAAACCAGTAGTTCCTGAGATTAGCGCGTTCAAACAAACAAACTCTTCAGCTTTATAATATTAGTAAGTATAGATTAAACTTAGTATCTGCCAACCCTATTGGTATTACATAGTTAGTAGGTCTATTCTAAACGCTTAGTATTCCCTCACACGCCTCTGCAAGGCGCGGAGCTATTTCTACGTTTTTGTTCAGGAATATTCCTATTTGTACATAAATAACTTTACATTATTTTTATACGCCGGTGGCTCTTTTCTTAGGTTAAAATTCCTAAGGTAAGAAATAATCTTTTTTTTTTTTTTCTTTTTATAAGAGGTATTTTCTTTGAACTATGTAACGTAAACGTTTATAGTACATGAGAAATAAATAATAGGTACATATAGCCAGCCACACGGGTCGATCTTCAAGATTAAGCAGCGCTTGCCGAGGTTGGTCTGTGGATGGGTGACCACCTTAACGTACCGAGACTCCTCCGTGTCTCGAAAAGCACGTTAAGCCGTTGGTTCCGGCGGTTATTTGTAGATGTTTGGCAGTCGTTACGGATTATCAGAAACCAGGAAATCTAACTCGTGTCTTGCCAAGGAGTACCGTGTTACCCAGGCTCTTCTGCCGTCCATTAACAAGAAAGGCGTTAACCCTCAGAGGGTCGATTTTAAGGTTTTCGCGCCATCGTATGTAGAAAAAAATTCTCTATCGATCTGTCTAAGTATCATATTTCTAATATTTATACTTTTTGAAATATTTTTAGTGAAAAGGTCGTTAAACACTAAAAAAGTAATAGTTTACGCTACTTAAAGTACGTTAACCATCCATATTTAACTAAAAGGCCACATGTATCCCTTAACGCCATATTTTTTTTTTATTTTTCCTAAGTTTTGCTTGGTAAAAAAGACGCTTTTTGACAATACTACACTAAAAAGTCCTAAAGATACTTTAATTACTTTCAAGCCAAGAAGCATTTTGGTAGTTTGCATTAATAACCTAGGCTAAAAAGGCGTCTAATAAAAATACTACACTAGAAAAACGTTAAAATTTGCTAACGACTTTTTAGCGTAGGACTCATACAATAATAATCAAGAAATACTTTTCTCAAATTTCTAACCGCCTTTAGTTACTCATTTCATGGTATAAATCATCCACTTAAAAGACACGAAGCCACAATAATTGGCTAAAAAGACGCTATCTGCTCTCGCCTCTCACCCCCGCGCAGTTGTGTCCTTAGTGTGCCGAGGTAAGTAAATACTATTTTAAAGTAGTTATTGAAGTAAATAAATAATTTATGGGTCTCATAAGCACAAACCTTCAAAATGATACCCGGGAACGGAGATTTTTATAACCTTCCAGTGACTACTAGACTATGCGCCATGTCAAATAGATACTCGACCGCGGGTTTTCCGCTTTAAAGTTATATGCATGGTCTTTGATCTATTTGCTGAAACCAATAAGCGTGTTAAGTACCTAATGATTTAGGCAGCTTATAGTAGACAGGATTATTCAAATTGGGCTGCGTGAATATTGACCAGATCAAACTAACGAGTTTCAATTTTGTCTGTCACTTTGTATGTCGATCTTCATTTTAGCATTTTTATTTCGTTTTAACTGTTCCAGAAGATCAGTGTTTTCGTTTCTCAAAGAAACAACGAAAAAAAAAATTGAATCAATAATTAAAGAGGCAATTAATAAACTTTACGCACGGCAATACTCCATGATATCACAGGTGTTTGACAAATTCTGCGAGACATAAACCACATTACGTTCTTACTACCTTCAAGATCTAGCAATACATTTAGATAATTTGAACGAGACTTTTTCTTCATATAATACCGCTTGTAGCTTTTGCGTAAAAGTTTCACTTGGTGAAGGTGAGTCATTACCTTCACCAAGTGAAACTCCTACGCTTGAACTCAAGGATTTCACTTGTTATGAAAAAATGCCTTCTGTATCTGAAGAACAGCAACTATGTAAATTTAATAATTTGAACAGTCCGACTACACACAACAACAAAAAACATTTTACTCTAGGAATATTTTTTAAGCAGTGCACAAAAATATTCTGGTGGTTCCATATCAGTAAGTAATACTAGTCTGTCAAGAAAGTACCGCTAAAAGACCAATACTTAATACACAAAATGATAATTATTAATCTAACATTATTTTATCACCTTCAAAGTATACTCCTTCAGAAACGATACACTTATGCCAACCAACGAATAATCCAGTCAACAAAAAAAATTAAACGCTTTTTCCGGACTTGAGTTCAGATCTCGCCGGGAATTCTACTTTATATCTTCTACCGAAGGAAAACGGGTGCCATGAATTGGTAATTTGAGTTTAGGAAAAAGGAAGAAGTTGGCTGGAAAGATATCTGGAGAATAAGGAGGTTGCTTGATGGTATTTGGTGAGTTGAGGTATGTGGTTTTAGCTCAAAATTTCGTTAACAATGATGGCTTTGTGCGAAGGCGCATTACTGACTAAAACCCTTCCGTGATCCTTCTTGTGCCCTTTGCGTTCCAGGGCCGCGGTGACTCTTTCGAACAAATTCCGCAACAATAGCAGGCACTGACCCTATGGGGCCCCGTCTACGTTGCTGACGGCTCTTTGATGCGCGCTTGGAACACGACGCGCCGTCGACTCGGGCGGCGAGCGACCCATAGCTCGTCATCCGCAGGCCCGCGCCTACGGTGGCCGGGAATCGCCCTGCGTTTCCCGACACACGGGGCGTTTTCTTCTTTTACGGCGGCTGGGTCGTGAGGTTTCCCTCTCTCGCATACGTTCCGCCTCCTCCTTTACTAGCATTACTACTTCGCAGAAGGAAGCGACCGCTTTCCATGCCTCCTCGTTCCGGACCATGGCTTGAACCAGGGCCGGACGCGAGAGGTTGCCGCCGCCGATCGCCTCGACGCCTAGTAGGCACCTGTCCCTCGTTAAACAATGGTATTCAGCTGATTTCGGTTTGACCGGAAGCTGGCCCCTGACGGAAGCGTAAGTAATGAGTACTCGAAAATGGTAGCATAATCCGACGCAAAGAAGCATTGCTGATTTTCAGTGCGGGGGTCTTATAACAGATACCGAATTCTCATCCCTTTTAATATATAACCCTTATGAGACCACTCGTGTGTTTATCTACTCATCATCATCATCTGTAGATATGTTCCTTTGCTGCTCTAGAAAAAACGCCGAAACAAACTCAAGAAGTCATAGCCCCTTTATTAGTCAAAGAACAAAGAATGACTTCTAAATCAGGAATTTTAGAACGAATGGACTTCAACAACATTAGTAAGGGTCTATTTTGTACAATCACTAATGAACTTGCGAAGCGTTGCTGTAAGTTAGAACGAATACTGGCAGCTTGCCAGACACGAAGAAGATAATAAATTTTGTGGAAAAATAAATATCATGTCGAATGTAAAAATCTTGGTAGCAAAATATCATAATGGGAAGCGTTAGTTAGTATAGATATTTGGAAGTGAGGCTGACACAAACACACAGTACGCTAACTATTCAAAATTCAAATTCAAAAGTCATTTATTCAAACTAGGCTGATAGACATCACATTTTGAACGTCAAATTTTACATAAAGACAGTCCCCCAAAACGCCCACCCGTCACCTCTTCCTAGTGTTTTAGCTGGGAAGAAGAAGTGGCGCAACAAACTCCCCAGCAACACATCTGTCCATTGCGTTTTTATTGCACTGCCCGTAACCAACCCAAAATGCAACCAACAACTAATATCCTTATCGAAAGCCTCACGCACGCTCCCCCACATTAGGCCGTATCTACACAAGCCGACGAACATCCTCAGCTATGTACACAAGGGTCACAAGTACGTGTTGTCTGTACTCAACTTTACCGAAGTTCAAGAAGACGGATTTGCATACAGCTTGAGTAAAGATTACAGACCTATAGGGACCTGTAGATGTACGTTTGATAGATTCAGATTTGATTGGGTTCGCTAAAGTGCATCGGGAAGTGTGTGTCGATAGTCCTTAAACGCATGTTTATTCAACAACATTCTATGTTTCGATGAGACGTGCTGAACGCGTAAGGACAAAGATGTTTTTCTTGCAACTAAAGAAAATTTTGTTTCGTGAAAATGGTTTTCTTTTTGCTTGTCTTTAAGCCTTCCAGTTTCTTCCATCTTCTGCAATTTTGAGCTAGTCCTTTACGGTGGCTTTTTAAAAATATTTTTGTGAAATGGATTTGCTCTTTTCTCTAGTCTAGGTCACAGGTGACAGAGACAGGGTTGCGAAATTTGTTCGAAAGAATTACCGCGGCCCTGAAACGCAAAGGGCACAAGAGGCATCACGGGTGGGTTTTAGTCAGTAGAAGTCTGACACTCCCTTCTGCTCCGCCCAGGGGTCATTTGATGATTTCCCATCCAAAAAAAAAGGTGACAGAGACAAAGTCTACGATGAATTCTTCCAAAACTGAATGAAATACTGCTTATTTGAGCAAGCGTTTCAGTCTAGACACCAACACAACGCCTACATGTGATCAAAACTATAATTATAATTCCAGTTTTCTCGACCATCTTTCACTGCAAGACCATAAAAGTGTCAAAATAATTCCAGTACTTGTACGCAGTATATACCTTTTCAAATTATATATTACTACTAGCTTTTGCCCGCGGCTTCGCTCGCGTTAATAATGTTATTAAATTGACAAAGTTTCATACAAACTTTCATCCCCTATTTTATCCCTTTGGGGGTAGAATTAATCAAAATCCTTTCTTAGCGGATGCCTACGTCATAACATCTACCTGCATGCCAAATTTCAGCCTGATCCGTTCAGTGGTTTGGGCTGTGTGTTGATAAATCACTATGTCAGTCAGTCAGTCACTTTTGAGTTATATATATTTAGATAGATTGTCCGCGACTTTGTACGCGCATATTCCGATTTTTCCCGTTCCGTTTGGAACTTCAGGATATCTTCTCTAAGTACTCCTCTATATATAGCATAGGCATTTAGGTTTCTTTGGGAGTGCCTCAAGGAACTAATTTGAAATTTCAGCTATCTACAACCAGTAGTTTCAGATGTGCGCTATCTGACAGTTACTCAGTCACCCAATCACTCAGTAACGCAAGAGTTTCATATACATATATATACATAATTGTTGATATTTACTACCCCATATTAAAATTACGGGAAGGCAAACACAGCCTGAGGGAATAATCCATTAATATGAACCAACAGCAATATTAATGAAGTCTTTCTTAATTGTGGCCTCGCGAGGATGTGAGGCCATAAAACATTGCGTACTTTGGACTGATATTACTCGTATATATCGTGTACCCTTGAGGAATTTTTGGACTGAATTGAGTTTTTTTCTGGCTTCTACCACCCACAACTCGTCAGTCAATAACAAAGTGAACCAGTGGCCAGGAGAATGAGTGAGTGTGAGTGGGAGCATATGTGTATGTGTGTGTGTAAGTTTGGGCTGACACGACTAGCATCATTATCTGCCTAGCCTTTTCCCAACTACATTGGGGTCGGCTCCCAGTCAAGCCGGATTCAGCTGAATACCAGTATTCTAGGTGGAGCGGCTGCCTACCAGACCTCCACAACCCATTAACTGGGAAACACGGAACTTCTTGACAAGACTGGTGTCAGATTTTCTGACTTCTGACAATCCATAACGACAATTTCAAACTTCCGACAATTTCAAATCGTAAAAAAATACAAAGATAAAGCGCATCAAAGAGAGGGGGCTGGTGACGTCATTTCGCTGGTAAAAATTGTAGCACGTAGTTACGTCACGCGTGTTTTCAACGCACTGTATCGTCTTCATATTTTGTCTACGTGAAAAAAAGAAATACATACGTGTCCAAAATTTTTCGTAGTCTATCAGACGGACTAATTATATTTTTTCAGTAATTTATCGAATTTTGGCCTTGCCAAGTAGCGGAACATAGGAACACGGAACTTAGGCGTATTATAATTAACGGATTTGACTGTACTTAATAAATTATCAGATTAAAAAGTATTTCCGTGTTATGTTCTAATGGCTAACAGATATATTACTCCTTAAGATGTGATCCTCTTCTTGTAGTATTGCTCACAAAAGTCACATTTCAAGAAGAAAACGGAAATAGAGAAGAATTTTCTGTAAAGCAATTTCCAATTTCTGAAATATATATAACATCTAACGGTGGAGTGACGATTTGCGCAGGACGGCTGGCAGAAACTGGATGCGAGAAGCCGAAAATAGATCTAAGTGGCGTGCAATTGGAGAGGCCTATGTCCAGCAGTGGACTGCAACAGGCTGCTGATGATGATGATGATGATGATGATATAACATCTAGAAACCGGTGAAAGAGGATTGCTTCCTTATTTTATAATAGACATTAAATATACCTCAAAAGCATTTATTTTCTCACAAAATGTAGTTTATTTTCTTTTATATCTGAAACCTTTTTAGTGAAACTTCTGGTACTAATATTAATTTGAATTTAATTTTCTCGGAAAAAGGTTTAGTTTCGTTCAAAGTAAAGGAGTTGTTTTTTATTCATTTTGTTATTCTGTCTTTAGTAAGTTTTCGTATAGAAGTTTCCTCTAATGTCGCAAACTGAGTTTGTTTTTTTATTACAAGGAATTTGGGAGCATTTAAACATAATAGATTGCCATAGTTATGACAGCACGTTACAGACGGGATTTATGGTTTTCAGACGGGAAGAATAAAAACTTGGGGTTTTTTTCTCTTGTCGTAAAAGGGAAGAATTTCTCTTGGGGCTGATTTCACTTTGAGTTTCTACAAACTCTAATTTGTGTACACACATTATCACAGTTAATTTTTTCGAGAAAAGCTTTTAAATAAATCACATCATATTTAATTCTGCTTTTACTAAACATCTTCTATGATTTCATAAATGGCAAATAATCTAGTATACAGACACCAGAAAAGACATCATTAAAATAAAATAACTCATAACTATTTCAATATTACAGAACGCATTCCTCATTTCCAAATCACTAAGCCAGAAACTCATAAAAACGAAAAACGAAGACGTAGACATTTTTGGTCTAGCATATTTTTAGCCTCACGCAAGGCACATCTAAGAGAAAATGATCCTGCTCCCCCTCCTTAATTACGTCCCCCCTCTGAGGTCAAAGCCCCTCGGCCGTAATTATTCCTACCCCCCATTTCTACCCCTTATTTCTAGCCCCAGTTATTTTGCTCGGAGAGGAAAAAAAGACTTTCAATCATAGATGTCTTTACGTGTTGAATCATTGATGATCGTGCAAGTGAGAGGTTCAAAGTGAAGTATGTTCTCGCTCTTTCTCTAGGGGTTAAGCAGGGATTAATCAGGGGTGAGTTTGGTGTTTATGGTTGAAACTCATCTATTCGTTGACCAGATAATCCACAGCATTATGCCTTAATTTCATGCTTTAGTGGCGGCGATAATTGTTATCTTGAACCTTATAACTAGTTTTTGTAGAGGGAAATAGGAATATGATGCGTTTATTATAATAATTTCCTAGCAGTACAGCGCAGATTTTTTAAAAGTTATTTCAGTTTATCCAAAGGTTGTCTCGTGCATATCGTTTTCAGCTATAAACCACCAATGTTCCCATAGAATTTAACTTGTTTAAATAAGTTAGAATACCTTTCTATTTTTAACGACTTCCAAAAGACTTTCGGCTGTTTTCGTGAGGAACTTAGTGCTATGAGAGTGGAGTTGCGACAGTTCCGGGACGAAATTGCCAGTATTAAATCTGATGTCGAGCTATGCAGGGAACGCATGAATGTGGTTGAGGATAAAGTTTCCCATCTCGAGAGACGTTTTGAGGAGAAGGAGCCATCATCTGCTGACCACCTCGAGGAGACTATAGCGGAGCTGAAATTACAGCTGAATGAACGCGACCAGAATCTTCTGCTCAATGACATCATAATAACGGGTATACCGGAAACAAAAGATGAGAGCCCGTTACACTTGGTGCATTTGGTTTCTTTGAAGCTGGGAATTAAGATTGACGAACGCGAAGTAGTAAATGCAGAGCGTATTGGCATGGTGCGCCGCAATCTTACTGTAACCAGCAGTGTGGACGCGGCGGAGCAGGCGCGGCCGCGCGCGCTCGCTGTGCGACTGTCGCGACGCGTTGTCCGCGATCAGCTGTTGCGGGCGGCGCGCGTGCGGCGCGGCCTTACCACGGCAGACCTGGACTTGCGCGGACCTGCGAGGCGGTTTTATCTAAACGAGCGACTGACGCCGATTAACGGAAAGTTGTTTTTTAATGCACGCGAGGCTGGGCAGAGGTATAATTTTAAGTATGTGTGGACCAAAGATGGCCGCATATTTGTGAAGAAAGAGGATGGTGTACCCCCACAACGTATTCGTTCTGACCTTGATATGGTTCGAATTTTTGGCAATGGCACAGTTTGAACGGAATTTTACCTAGTTTAAAAATATTTTATAAATTTGTTGTTCTATGTTTCGCACGTTACAACGTTTGTTGTCCATACATGTCTGTTGTTTTCTTTATTATTAGTTTTGTGTATTCCTGGCTGCAGTTAACCCAGCCTAAAGGGTGCGTTGTTTTGGTTGGAATTTTCCGTAGTGGCACAGGTTTGTTGGTAACCATCTTCCTTAGTTACAAGTTTAATATATATGAACTCATATCTAATATTATTTATTTATCGCAAGCCTCATCACCGTCTTCCATTTCTTATATACCTACAATCACACTTCAAATTGTTACAATATTGATAGTTTTTAATGACATTCTAAGTACACGTGTGCCTATTTTGACATTGTTTTGCATTTCTCATGAAGTTACATTACAATTAAGTCGGTGTTATTACTGCAAAAATCTATATACTACTTGTTACTTCATTGCACGACAGTATTTTATGTATATAATTGCATTAATTGATGATACTATATCACTGCTATGAGTGCAAAGTATTTTAAATTTGGATTTCTAAACCCTGGCTCATTAGGCACTAACCATGATGATTTTATCGCTGCATTGGAACATCATGATGTCAGTATAATGGCAATAAATGAGACCTGGCTTAGGGCCGGTGAGGAGGGGCGCGCGCCCGCCGTGCCCGGGTACCGGCTGCGACATGTGCCGCGGCCGGAGGGCGTGCGTGGCGGCCGCGGTGGAGGCGTTGGGTTTTATATCATGCGCGGGATAAAGGCGCGTACTCATGCGCACCCGGTTGATCCTCTTCATGAGGCGGTTGAACAAATGTGGCTAGTTCTGAGCACAAATGGTGTCAAAATCGCTGTCGGCACTGCATATAGACCACCATGGATGGATGTTGATATGTTTCTGGATGCTCTTACTTGTTCAATTAATTCTATAACATCTTGCACACACACTATTCTTTTGGGTGACTTTAATATTAATTGGCTGAATCAAACAGACACTAAAACTAACAAATTAAATGTATTTCTTCAAACTCTCGGCCTTAGTCAACTAGTGCAATCTGCTACTCATTTTACTTCCACTAGTGAGACTCTTATAGATCTAGTGTGCACTGATGCCAAGGCGCGTGGCGTTGAGGTGGACTGGAATAGTGCGCTTGGTGCGCATGCTTTTATAACCGCTGAATTTCATTTTAAAAAGGAGAAAATACCGCCCATTGTTATAACACGTAGAAATTTAAAAAGCATACCGTTAGACAAGTTCAAAGAGGAGGTGGCTTCAGTGGATTGGCTTTCACTAACTCTGTCAGGTGATGTGAACACTATGGTGGCTCAACTTAACAATAATATAACCACACTTTTTGATAAATATGCTCCACGTAAGACTCAAATTATTAAGGAAAGGTCGTATCCATGGATAACTGATAATATCAAGCTTATGATGTGCTTGCGCAATCAAGCACACATGCGATGTAGAAACTCCGTTTCTGAGAGCAAAATATTGTATTACAAGGAGCTTAAAAGTTTAGTTAATAAGTCCTTATATTATGAAAAAGTGGCTTATTTCAAACACAATGTTAACAGTAAAATACACTATCCCAAAATTCTATGGAAAAATCTAAAGACTACCTTATTACCCTTCAAAAATTTGTCTGAATTACCTTCTCATTTGAATGACCCTGATAAAATTAATTCCTATTTCTTAAATGTCCCCGGTAATAGTGTGGCACCAGCGTCATGTTTTTCTTTCTTTGAGTCGCGTAAATTTAACGAAGATGTTTTTTCTATCAATGCTGTAGACCAATCTACAATTATTAAATTTCTGTCAAAATGTAAATCAAATGCAGAGGGTATTGACCACATCACGCTTGACATGTTTTTTATGACCCTCCCTCAAACCTTAGATATCTTGACTTCTATTGTTAACTGCTCAATTTCTACGTCAACCTTTCCTGACCTTTGGAAAATTGCTGTGGTGCGCCCTATACCTAAAGTCGTGAACCCAAGCGCTATAAAGGACTTACGGCCTATAAGCATTTTACCCTTCTTGTCAAAAGTGCTTGAAAAAGTAGTAAATGCCCAATTGTCCGAATACCTTGAGCGAAATAACATTCTACCGGAGGCGCAATCAGGTTTTAGGAAGGGTCGTAGCACTGCAACGGCTCTGTTAGATGTTACGGACAGTATATTATCGGCTCAAGATGAAGGATGTTGTACTTTATTGGTTCTACTGGACTTTTCTAGGGCATTTGATTCTATAAATTTGTCTCTTTTGCTATCTAAGATGACGTATTATGGGTTTGACGCGCCTACGGTTGCATGGTTCAAGAGTTATCTTAGCAATCGAAAACAGCTGGTTGAAATTCAAGACGCTAATGGATCTTGTATTTTATCAAATATGACTCCAGTGGTAAGGGGTGTTCCACAAGGATCGATACTGGGTCCCCCTTTATTCACTTTGTATACTGCAGATATTCCAAATGTTATAAAAAATTCTAAATTTCACATATATGCTGATGACATTCAATTATCTTTTAAACCTGAAAACTATGAAACTGCAGTAAAATTATTAAATGAGGACCTGAGCAGGATTGTGGACTGGTCGGAACAAAACTCACTACTACTCAACCCGACCAAAACTAAATTTATGCTTTTCGGGCCTAAAGGTCAACTGGATAAAATTGATTCAAATCGTACTAAAGTAATCCTAATGGGCCAGTGTATTGATCGTGTTTATGAGGCGAGAAATTTGGGTTTGATAATGGATCAGGATCTACGTTTTGAGGCTCATACTGCAAGTTGTGTAAAAAACTGCTTCTACCGTCTTAAAGTATTGTATAAGATGCGTCCGTTTTTAAGTGAAGACCTGCGTGCACAGCTGGTTGAAAGTCTGGTTCTATCCAAGTTAAATTATGCCGATACCGTGGTGGGACCTCGATTACTAGCTCGTACCGTACGACTAATTCAAAGGGTTCAAAATGCTTGCGCGCGGTTTTGCTTTAATGTACCACCAAGGAGCCACATAACACCATTTTTAAACAAAAATAATATTTTAAAAATGAAATCACGTCGGAAGTTACACTTAGCCTGTCTCCTATTTGGTGTGATTAAGTATAAATGTCCGTCATACTTGTACTCGAAGCTTCTGTGGGTGAATAGTCACCGGCAACGCAAAGCCAGGCGTTGTGCTCAGCAGCTGGCTACCCCGCATCACCGTACTGCAGCCTTCCGAGGAAGTTTTCGATACGCGGCCTCCAAATGTTGGAACAACATTCCCCCACCCATTAGAGACCTAAAAAACATTAGTTCATTTAAATCTAGACTTAAGAAATTCATTTTGAGTTCACAAATCGAATTTAATGACATCGACATTGATAAATCTTTTATATAATCCTTTTATTAAATCCAATAATTATTTACACACAATTATACATATAATGTACCTACGTTCAATCAATCACCAATTTAAATTGATATTTTTCCTTTGTTTAAAAAAAAAGAACCTTAATATATAAACTAACCGTATGTTGGACTGGATGTGATGCGGTATGTGGTCACAGTGTGATCCAGGAACAAACCTTTGATGACTTATCTTCTCTTTCCGATTACAATATACATAGAAATATTTTATGAAAGGCACATTTGTATTTTCTTTCACTTCGTTTTTGCTTTGAATGATGCGAGCCTGCGTCGAGCGACCTGCGTTATTTTATATCGCATATTTGTAGGTAGTATGGAAACAAAAATATCTGGACAATGTAGCAAACATAAAAAAGACACATTCTTTTACATTATTTATTTACATATTCCGAAACATTATTTATTATTTATCAATTTAAGTATTTTATTTATTTATTTATATATTTTATTTACCCACGTCCGTGTGTCACTGCGGGGTGCCAACTGAAAACCAGCGCTGGGTGTTTGACGCCCAGCAAATGCTGAGATGGTAACCCTTTCGGTATGGGCACGCTCAGCACAATTGTAATCTTTATCATTGTTATTTTTTTTAGTTTGTGTATTGTTGCTGTTGTGTTGTGTCTGTGTCGAATAAATGTTTTCTATTCTATTCTATTCTATTCAAAAAGGAAGAGTTTGTCAAGTCAACCGTATATTTCTTTTTTGTGAGTTATGAGGTCAAGCCTCATAACTTTTTACTGGGTGAACCAATTTTGATAATTATTTTTATATTCGAAAGCTGGTGCTTGTCACGTGTTGTTCTTTGTTTAGAAGTCAGTTGTGTTTTTTGTAAAAAAGGTTTTTTTTGGTGTTTTTTTTATAATATTAATGTAGATTAAGTAAATTAAGTATAGATCTTAATCTACATTAATATTATAAAGAGGAAAGATTTGTATTTTTCTATGTAACGAATAAGCTCAAAATAACTGGACCGATTTAAAAAATTCTTTCACCAATAGAAAACTACATTCACCCTGACTAACATGGGCTATATTTTTCCCACGGGAACGGAAACTACGTGGGTATAACCACGGGGCGCTGCTGTTTGCTGAATAATTTGTTCACTGAGACTAGAATTCGCTTAACCGGGTGTAAATATTTTTCTCCGCGCACCTTTCAACATCGAAAAACGTGCTCATCGTAGAAGGGACAGTCAAACGCTTATCTCATCCACAAAATATGGTTACACGTCGCCTACCAAAACTATTCCCAAAATACCCACATTTTAACAAAAAAAATAACCTGTAAAGTAGGGTACTACACAAAACTGTCTGGCTAGCAGCGACAACTGAACTCTCAGCTGATGTAGTGTAGCGCTTGAACAATTTACTTAGCATTTCTTGGCAAGGTAGCACGTTTTACAGAGGTTTTAAAAGAAAATTTAAATCTTCGTACTCTCCCAGGATTTTCTAACGATGTAAATTCTTGTTAATGTGCAAGTGTATGTTTAAGTAGGAAAGATGGCGCGTTTGAAAGGTGGTGTATATCATGAAGTACTGAATAGGTTAGAAATATTAATTTATAAGAGACGCGAGAGGAATGAGAGAAAAAAAAACCTAAAACCGCCACTTACTACTGGGTCCATTTCTGAGCTACTCAACAACATTTTTTTTTAATCAAAATTGTTTTCACCATTTTGGAGGGGTTCAAGGATTTTTTGTTTGTCAGAAAAAAAATAGACATGATATCTCTATAAAACTGCGATTTCACTACGGGCCAAATAACTAGCACATTCATATAATTTTAATGTATCCAAAAATAAGACGCATACAAAGCTAAGACTTCGGGTTCTACTAAATAATCTAGAAAAAAGTTGATATTTAATTTACTGATGAAATCTCATACTATAATATTTTCTACGATTGATGACGTAACATACATAATATTCAGATTTTTCGCGATTGCTATGACTTCTGAATTATTTTTCCAAGATCATAGGCAGCTTCATAGTATCTTACTAAAATATAGTAGTCTATCTTCATAGAACGATAATAATAAGTCGACAAATAATAGACATATTATTATGGAAGCTGAAATAAAGATAATAACATGACAGATTGCCTCAGGGATTTGTGGATTTGCTCGGATGATACTACACAGATTGTAATCTAAGATATCCTGGACTGAGGCATTCAAGAAATGATAATCCTACTAATATTATACACGCGAAAGTTTGTGAGTATGGATGGATGGATGTTTGTTACTCTTTCACGCAAAAACTACTAAACGGATACTAGATGAAATTTGGCACACAGATGGTTTATAACCAGGATTAACATATAGGATAAATGTTACTTCGATATTCCCACGGGATTGAAACTTATGCGGGTGAAACCGCGGGGTGCTGCTATTATTTGTATAAAATAATAATCATATACTAAACATAATATCTATTAGAAAGCCTACTATTTCTATTAAAGTGGTAAGTGGTTTTTCTTGGCTCTCCGTGACCCCTTGACGATAGTGTTTTTTATACAATGTAATATAATGATACTCAGAATAGAATTTGTGTATATTTCTATACATTTTAAGCACTGGATAAGAAATAAAAACAATAATTAATGATCTTTTTATTATTTATATTGAAATGTTTAAAAATATAATTTTATGTGTGTTTAAATGATTAACATGATTGTATATTGCATTACATTACATGAAATTAAAGTTTGCCTTATGCTAGAATGGTACCTTTGTACGAGCAAGTGTCTGAATTTAAATCGAGACCTGAATATAAAATATACAGATCTCCTCGCTCACACCCCTATAAACTTACTGAATACTGACAATCCATAACGGCTGCCTAAGATCTCCAAATGACAGCCGGAACCAACGGCTTAACGTGCTTTCCGAGGCACGGAGGAGTCTCGTTATGTTAAAATGGTTACCATTCCACAGACCGACCTCGGCAAGCGTTGCTTAACCTTGAAGATCGACCCGTGCGACTGTTATAATTTAGCCACGAGCTCCTCACAACTCCTCTCAACATCGGGCAAAACAAACAACTATAAAAAATACAACAACCCAAAAAAAAGCTCTCAATCGACATAGCCAGAACTTCAGCCAATTTTTTAACTTCAACCCCGAGCGAACCACGCGGGTAGTGTTTGATATATTTTTCTTCCAGCGTACACGAAAATCTTATATTACCGAGGTGTAGGATATAAATTACGAGCATGACAAGTTAATTTATTGCCTTCTATAAATTAGTAGGTTGTTATTTTACGTAATAATTTAGTAATAATATCGTCGTTCGGTCAGAAAGGGTCTACGAGACTGCTACGTCGTAGCAGACGCCGTCGACGGCTACGAGGTTCGTAGCCGTCGTAAGCGTTCAGATTGTTTTTGTTCGTGATATTCTTTGTTCTGGCGTTTTTTGTTTGCGTTTGTTTGATTTTAACATTGTATGGTCTAGACATGGTATTGATTGTACTTCAAAATATTCATACATATGTCATGGAATTTGTTCTGCAAAGGGTTTCAACATGAATTCCCCTTATGAATTAATATTAATCACCCCATAGTATCAGTGCCTGCTAGGGTTACGGAATTTGTTCAAAAGAGTCACCGCGGCCCTGAAAAGCAAAGGGCATTAGGAAGAACACGGATGGATTTTAGTCAGTTAGAGTCTGACACTCCCTTCCGCTCCGCCCAGAGCGGGAGAAATCATAATATGATGATTTCTTATACAGAAAAAAAAGGGATTCAACATTTAGAAATTTGACCCAATAAAGAGAAATTCAATGGAATGGTCTACTAATTGGTGTTTTAACCAGGCTTTCATATAAGCCAAATGATTATGATTTCAATTAGTTTGTTCTAATTGATTCATTTTACCTGCACCGCCGCAACAGGTCAAAAATTGAATTCTGTGATTCGTTACTCATCATGGTTAATTAATGTATTGTGGTATCATTCAGTTTTCAATTTTAGTTCTTAACTTGGTCAAATTAAACCTCAAATATATTATTAGATCCTTACATATAAAATTGGAGTCTTGTATGAGAGGAACATAAAGTTGTTTTTTTTTTTCTCTTCCATACTTCTCCCGCTCTGGGCGAAGCGAAAGGGAGTTTCAGACTCTTACTGACTAAAACCCACCCGTGTTCCTCATAATGCCCTTTGCGTTCCAGGACCGTGGCGACTCTTTCCACGGCAGGATATTGATGCTCGTTTTTTTCTTAATTTTGCACCTCCCATTATAATATCTCTTCATCACTCAAAGTTGATTACTCGTGCATTATTTTCATTTCTGTATACACATTAAATAAAATATATCTATCTAATTTTCCGTCCTATAAGCGCATTGTATCCGCAAAGCACATTTCTACGTGCTGATGTATATTTAGCTCTTCAGTGTCTCCAGAGGAGATCTCTTATCCGTGTGGATGTTGCAAACGCCTCGAAAGCCTGTAACACGGAGCGGCAAAGCGTTGAATTTAAACATTAGTTTAGTGCAATACATTTCTATTGCAGCTGGTTTCTATACGACTTGCTGACTACAACCGGTTTGCTGAGCAAGTTTTGTTCCTGTAAATCTTGTAGATATCTTGATGTTAGGACCCCATAGGGTCAGTGCCTGCTAAGCAAAACATAAAAAAACATAGCGCACCCGCTATTTAAGAAAACAAATATGTTAACACCTATGTTTGACAAATAAATTAATTGATTAATTGATTAGGGTTGCAGAATTTGTTCGAAAAAGTCACCGCAGCCCTGGAACATAAGAAGAATCACGGGTGGGTTTTAGTCAGTAAGAGTCTGACACTTCCTTCCGCTCCGCACAGAGCGGGATAAGCCATTTGATGATTTCTCTTCCTTAAAAAGGGGGTATCTACTTAACAATAAAAAAATGCTGTAATAAGATTTTTGCAATATGACGAGTAGATACATAGTTATTTTTATGGAGTGTGGACTGTTCATTCTGGTTCTGAGAAATAACAGTAGTCAGGACTAATGTGGCGGGCTTGTCTTAATAATATTAAATAGGTACTAATTGCCAGATTTTTTAGCGATACGTAGACTTAGCGTCATAATGAATGGTAAAATGCTAAATAATTATGTCATAAAAAATGCATACTCCCTATCTTTCTATTTTGATTAAGATTCAGATAAAATATCAGACCGATGGATTTATTAAACACAAAGACCAATTTAACATTAAATATTCATCTAAGTTACGTAAACACCATAGCATAAAAACCCAATTCTTTCCTCCATCCCTGATTGCCCATAATCGAATCAAAACATCAGAATTTCATCTCATCCGAAGCATTTATGGTACCTACCATCCCATCTCTACTATTTCCTCGAAAATATTTAAAAATGGCGAACAAAAGACGAGCGGTATCAGTTTTCAATATCCATTGTGCCCGGGAATGAAGTCTCGACCCTATCTAAGATATCCGATCACTGATTGAAATCGACTAGTTCGATGTTCACTGCGGTGTTTTTTCAATATTTCCCGAGATTGAAATTTGTTGGGCAAGCAATGGAAAGCAAATATTTTATGTGCTCGTGAGTTATCTTAGATTAGGTGCTGGTGGTTTAATTGCTTTTTCTTTTATGTTTTCTTAGGCTGAGATTGGCTGGTTCGTTTCATTATTTTATCCTTAAGGAGAGAAAGTATTGACTTTTGGGTGGGAAGATTTGATAAACTATACAGAACCAAACAAGTAAAATTAAATAATCGTTAAAGAATGACCCAATTGTGATTTTTTGTAACTTTGCTTTTAAACTCTATAAGGAAAACCATAGGGCGTGGCTTAATAATATAACACCCGCTTGGGTTTATCCTAAAGGTTAAGCAACGCTTGTCGAGGTCGGTCTGTGGATGGGGACCATTTTAACATTCCAAGACGATGTATGTGTGTGTGTTGTAGTTAAAAGTATTATTTAAATATCTTTATAGTTATACGAATGTCTGAAATCTCCAACATGACGCAACAGTCCATTGGCAACCCACCGGGCCGGTTGACGTAACGACAGATTTTTTATAGAAGACACAAATTGGTCATAGAACGAACGAACACAGCCCTTAGCATTCAAAATATCTCGCCTTGTTAACCCAAAAAAAATAAGATTGAAATCTTCTAAGCCCCTTACACACAACACGTAGAAATTCTAAAGCTGTGTCCACAAGGCAGTTAACACGTTCAATTACATGGGCTAGCGGAGCGAGTAGGAACCGCCCCGGCTTCATTAAGCAACCGCTCGCGATCGTCCCCAAGTGTAATCTAGTAGAAAATGACGTTGACATGATCGGGCATCTTTGACGTGACGTGACGGGCGGACGTGTGTGCTGGGGTTTATTCTAGTTGATGTATTGTATGTTAGTAAGATGCATTGTGCAGTGTAAGATTATCACAAATCTGTCATTAGTGAAGATTTGATATTGATTGAAAACGACGTTGGTAAATGTTGTTTAGAAAACAAATGTTGAAAGGTTTTCCTTCATCTTTAGCCTTTAGTGGAGCGGCTGCCTACTAGACCTCCACAACCCATTAACTGGATAACACGGTAGTTCTTGGCAAGACTGGTGTCAGATTTTCAG
Source organism: Hecatera dysodea (assembly GCA_905332915.2). Taxonomy (NCBI): domain Eukaryota; kingdom Metazoa; phylum Arthropoda; class Insecta; order Lepidoptera; family Noctuidae; genus Hecatera; species Hecatera dysodea. The sequence continues at coordinate 20,501,639 of HG995296.1, read as the reverse complement.
GCTTCTGAAAATCCGTAACTACTGCCAAAGTTCTACAAATGACAGTCAGGACTAACGGCTTAACGTGCTTTCCGAGACATGGAGAAAACTCGGTATATTAAAATGGTCACCCCTCTACAGATCAACCTTGGCAAGCGTTACTTAACCTTGGAAATCGACCCGTGCGGCTGTTATCGTTTAGCCACGACCTCTCCCATATATTTAATTCAATCATTAATTTCAATTTAAGTTGTTCGAATATTCGGGTCATTTTAATTGAATTCCTTATTATTATATTATCTTGCCTGCCAAAAACTAAATACCTACTGATCAGCTTAGTTTTAAGATAATTCATTTACGAGTACCTATAGTCATCACTGCTCTCAAAACGGTGAAGGAAAACATCGTGAGGAAACCGGCATTTCCTAGAACAAAAAATTCGAAAATATGTTTCATTCAACATCCCGTACTGGTCCCACGCAGTCCGAGCAGTGGGAACATTAAAAGGCTAATTATGCTTTGTATAATTATGTAAGTACACCTACTGTGTTTCTCGAATGGTGAACGCATATACACAAACAGCCCTTTCATTTATGTTAAAATCTACAGCCAATAGTCTACTTATTATAAACATGCTTGTTTTTTGTTCGGGAACGAAGCTATGGCAAATTTCTTAAACCTATTTTCGGCAGTTTTTTTTTTCGGAGAAATCATCAATTGACTTCTCCCGCTCTGGGTGGAGCGGATGGGAGTGTCAGACTCTTACTGACCAAAACCCACCCGTGTTCCTCTTAGTGCCCGTCACGCACCAAGGCCGCGATGACTCTTTCGAACAAATTCCGCAACCATAACTAGCACACTAATAGAACCGAACGGAACCCACAATCGATTATAATATATAACATAAAATACAGCCCTTCCCCCCACCACCCCCCTCCTCCCTACAGTACAGTCGAGCGCAGCCTCAAATCAGCTAGAGCCCGCTTCCAATTAATGTCTCTTTGTGATGCAGCTCCTAAGCCTGCCATTGACGTCGTAAGACTTGTGTAATCTTCAAGAGAGCCATCTCTGTAGATTGCGTGGTAATAATAAAATGAGAGCTCGGAATAAGTATTTTTATTTACTGGTTGTGATAGTTCTGACTGTCGCTGGTCACTGTAGTCTGGTTGCTGTGTTGAACGCAAGACAATGTCATATTTATCATGTTCTTTCTCTATAAGTTAGCTTATAATAATAATAATAATATAAAAATGTATGTATAATTAAATAAATAAAGAGGGAATAATAATAAATCTTTATTTTTAAGTAACATGACTCAACTGTGTTAGTAACAATTATTTCTTATCCCTATGTTAGTGTTCTTATTATAATAACTTAACCTAAAACAATGAATACAATATTTATATGAGTCGCTACCACACGCCTACCACCGAGGTGGACAGCTTGCAGCAGCGAGTCACATACATACAATCGAATCTGCTCGCCACACAGCGCAGAATAAGGTTGGGGCTGGCCCGCACACGGCGCACCAGGGAAGCGCATCGTTTTCTCATCGTAGTATAAAAACAGTCAACTCGAGCTTCAGCAAACATTCCTGATGCACTGCAGAAGCGCGGCAACCCCATCAATATCCTGAACGCATCATTATATTGAACAAGAAGGACGCTGTACGATTTCCGCGATTGATTTGTTTATGACAGGTTATATGAGTTCATAAAATTGTTTTTTTTTTTGTATAATTTTTTATGACTATATAGGTCAATCTTTTTTTACTTACTTGACTCGATCTACTCTTTACAATGTTTTATAGTGAATTGATTTATGATTTCAAAGTTGGATTGGATTCTGATACTAAAACCAGATTTTATTCAAATTTTGTGACCACTAAGCCATAAATATTAACCGTAATAATATTTATAACTCAAAAGCAAGTATGCACGTGCAAGTTTACTTGCGCCAGCCACTAGAGTAATGTATGAAGAGTGAGTGATGGCATGCGAGTGACCTCATTGCGTCATCACAAGCTATTTGTCTACACCAATACATTTATAATAAACAGGAAAACTTTGTTTGTTTTTTTTATTGTAATGAATAGGCTCAAAAACTACTACACCGATTTTAAAAATTCTTTCACCATTCGAAAGCTACATTATCCACGAGTAACATAGGCTATATTTTATTCCCGTATTCCCACGAGAACGGGAACTACGCGGGTGAAACTGCGAGGCGCTGCTAGTGGTAAATAAATTTAAAGAAAGTACAATAAATGAACAATATCTGATTAAAAATTAAAAAAAAAATGAGAAACAAATCTATAAAAAATGACGAAGATAAAAAGCTTCGTTTTTTATGTACGTGAAAAAAAAAAATACGTGTCCAATATTTTTTGGAAATCTATCAGACGGACTAATTAGATTTTTTAGTCAAATAATTAAAGGAAGTTTAATGAATCAAAATCAAGTATACACAAGCAAGTTTACTCGCGCCAGTCACTAGCGTAACATGTGATAGTGAGTGATGGTACGCGGTGACCTCACCACGTCATAGCGAGCTAGTATGATGAATGGGTACGGTTGGCAAAAACAGCCAGCTAGATTAATTATTGTTAGGTGTAGAAATTATGATTCGCTGCCTGGCTTTTTGGTGTTATCGATGACGAGGAATTATTTGAGTTATAACCTGTTTAATGGAATAAAATAAGGATAATAATTTCTTATTTTATTTCAGAAAGCTAAAGCGTGCCATTATCTAGAGATCAAGAGTTTGTTTGTTTGCTTTAACGGGCTTCTCTCAGGAACTACTGGTCCGATTTGAAAAATTCTTTTAGTTTTAGATAGCACGTTTATCGAGGTAGGCTATAGGTTATATACCATCACGCTAAAACCCACTCGTGTCCCTCCTAGTGCTTCTCAATGACTCTTTCAAATCAATACCTAAAACCCTATCAGATTTTGTATCTACAGATTGTCATAAGTGAACGTTTACGGCAACGCGATCGAGTACCTTTCAAAACACGCAATGAGGGCTCAGATCAACTCAAATTGTTTCAACATTTAAAATTGGCATTACTTTTCCATTCGTTAATTTCTAAGGTAGCTTGAGATAACCCACCAGGAGACGCTAGAACATTGCACGTACTTAATTATAATTTTTCATAATTAATCTCAAATCACAAAGCTACAATATCGTTATCATCAGCTTAGTGTGAGTGATGAAACTCCAAATACTCTGATTGACCCACTACGTCAAAGCACCATGATGAATACGTACAGCCAGCAAAAACATTCACACTAATATAGAAATAGAAATTATTGCTTTGTGCCAGTAATGCTCAATGCTTTGTGCTTCCGTTTCTGGGATATAGACTAGACATGATGAATCTAGATTCCAGGTCAAGAATACAATGGTTACAATAGATTACGGACATTTATTTTTGTTGTTGGTAATTGAAAGTTTTTTGTTTTCTTATGTCTGTCTATCGACAGTTGATTGATTATGTCTTTGAGCTAGAACAAGTTGGTAAGGTTTCAAAGTGATCTTCTTACTTTGAACGAAGGAAAATTTATTTGGTAAAAAAATTTGTTTGTGTTGAAACAAGTAAATAAAAATAAGTATTCTTTTGCGTGGCTGTCAACAGGGATACTGTTATACTTTCTACTTATAATTTAATCGTAAAGACAAACATGCTATATGTATGCTATGTCTATAAATGAATCAAGATTTTGTATAAAACACGGAAATTCTATGGAAATACTAGATTACTTGCCTATATACACGATACTACATTACCTGCGTCTCTGTCTGCGCATGTCCCGTATTTCCCGTTCCCGTCGGAATTTGGGGAATTTTTCTCTTAGTGCCCCCGTGCGGAGTGTAATTTCAACTTTCTACGACCAGTCGTTTTGACTTTGCACTGTCAGTTTGTATCGGAAGAATTTTATATACATATACATATTGATAACGTGAAAATATGTGACCAACTTTTCAACTATCAAGATTCACGCGGCCTAAGTCTCTGGTAAAACCAAGTAACAAATAATTATTTGTAACACACAAGCTTCACCAATACTTATCTACGCTAAGCCTTTACAAGCCTTATTTATGTCCTCAAAGAGGAAAACGGTTGGCACCCAAAATTAAAGCAAATTGCGTCCATTACTTACAAACTGCATTCAGCACTGCAAGAGATTTATTAAACAGAATAAAGTATATTCGTTAATAAATGACCTAACTAATAGACCTAACATTATTATAATAATTGTAACTATCTAATGTTAGTATCTTGTGGAAGGTGGAACTAAACTTGGTGGAACCTGGGGCCGTATTATGACATCTTAAAACCATCATGTTTTCTGTGTGAGAAAAGGATAGTGCTATTCGTCCTGTATAGCTCCGTCTCTTTTTCACACCGAAAACATGATGGTTTTAAGAGGTCATAATACGGCCCCTGTATCTTGGGGTCCTGAGTTGTGATTCCATTAAAATATATAATATTTCACCCACGTAGTTCCCGTTCCCGTGGGACTACGGGGATAAAAATGGCGTATGTTACTCAAGGTGAATGTAGCTTTTTAATGATGAAAGAATTTTTGAAATCGGTGCAGTAGTTTTTGAGTTTATTCGTTACATACAAAAATACAATTCTTTCCTCTTTATAACAATAGTATAGATAATATAAGTTAAAGATATAGCACTTAACAGAAAAACAAAAAACTTAACAGAAAATTAGCACTTTTTTTGCTAACCTTCCTTTTGTCTGAGGAATTGCTTTATGATTCGTCTTAATAAACATTTATTTATCCTTATAGGTGGATGATATGTGGATAGAGATGTGATTGACGTACAGACCATCCCGCATCCTCTTAGTAATTACCTATTTATTATTAATACGGATGGGTCTTTTATATTAGATATAAATGAGGTCATAGTGTAGTGGAGGGGATGTGTTTTATTATCGTTGCGTACATGCGTCTTGCTTTAGAATTGAAAGGAAGGGGGCGCACAATTGTGACTGTGTAGGGGATAAATTTAATAGGGAATGAGATTGGTCCAGCAGTGGGACTGAAGGAGCAAGTAATAATGACGTAGGCAGGCTGGGATGAAGAACTCTTTTGGTGTCATTGGAAATAATATGTAATTTTAGATAACCTTAACTGTGGGGTTTTATAATGTACCTCAGGCAATGAGGCACCTATATTATGCTCTTAAGAGCATGTACGCCGTATGGCCTTTCATTAAGTCACTATTTTGCGAAATGACTGAATCGATTTTAATGAAACTTCACACATATAAGCAGGATATATAGGTCTAAAAAGTTAGTTAAAACATTTACGAAGTGTCTTATTTAAAAAAATATAACTGGAAAATGTTTGTATGGAAAATTTAACATGAATCTAATTTAACTGTAATACTATTTACCGAAAAAGTTTTCAACTATTTATTTAGGCCTATGTATCCTGCTTTTGTGTGTAAAGTTTCATTAAAATCGGTTTAGTCATTTCGGAAAATAAGGGCTTGAAAATTCGTATGAAATGCCGTACGGCGTATACGCTCGTAACTCATATTCAGCTTCTATAATAAACACATCAAAAGTATCTAGGGATCAACATATATTTTTGCAATAACTTTTCTCCTGATTGATATTAATTAAAATTTTCTTTAAGGATTCATCAAATAAAGTGTTTTCGTTTGTCACAGTAACGATAAACCAAGTCACCTTTGCATTAATAAAGAAATTTGCCATTTTCCTAATAAAAGGATTTTTGACATTTGAACCACTAACATTAAAGTTCGAAAAAAAGACTGAAATAACAGTTTTCTTTAAAATTTTATTGGGTAACTTAAACAATTAATAATCCGTGTTTCTACCGCGAACACTAACAACACAAGAACATCGGTTTGGCATACTCAAAATGAGTTCATCCAAATCACGCTGTGGAATGGCCGCCCATGTTCGTTGCAACAACAAAAAAAGGTCTTCTTGCGACTGGATACCCTCCATATTCGGCAGAGCTCTTCTCTGTAGCATATCCCATGCATGCTCAATCGGGTTCAAGTCTGGCGACTGAGCAGGCCAGGGCAGGACATTGATGTTAGCTGCGGCGAGAGTCTGTCTTACAACTCTTGCGGTGTGCGGTCGTGCATTATCATGCATTAACTGAAATAAGGGACCGATTTGCACTTGTAGAGGAACGATGACGTCTGATACAATCGTCTCAGCATAAATTTGAGCGTTGAGGTTGCCTCTGATCCAAATCAACTCAGTTCTTCCGCCGATCCAAATACCCGCCCATACTATGATGGTTCCACCACTATAAGGATGGACTTCCTGGCAGGATTTTAATCGCTGTTGGCGTCCAGGGGTTCTCCAGTGTCGTATACGTCTTGTATCCGGTCTCATACCAAAACGAGACTCATCAGAAAAGCACACGAAACGCCATTGTTCTTCTGCCCAATTTCTGTGTTCAAGAGCCCATTGATATCGAATCCTACGATTGTGCATTGCTATAGGTGGTACCCGTAGCGGTCTTCGGGAATGAAGGTTCACTTCATGCAAGCGGTTTCTGACTGTTTGGTCGCTAATTAAGTTCCCTGAAGAGTGATGAAGCCTCACGGCTAACATCATGGCGGTTATTGTTGGAGCTCTTCGAGTTAAGATTTGAATGTATCGGTCTTGTCTCCGTGTGGTGCAGCGATACCGTCCTCCATGGCGCTCAGCCAAGGTAAGCGAAGAGCTCTGCCGAATATGGAGGGTATCCAGTCGCAAGAAGACCTTTTTTTGTTGTTGCAACGAACATGGGCGGCCATTCCACAGCGTGATTTGGATGAACTCATTTTGAGTATGCCAAACCGATGTTCTTGTGTTGTTAGTGTTCGCGGTAGAAACACGGATTATTAATTGTTTAAGTTACCCAATAAAATTTTAAAGAAAACTGTTATTTCAGTCTTTTTTTCGAACTTTAATGTTAGTGGTTCAAATGTCAAAAATCCCTTTATTAGGAAAATGGCAAATTTCTTTATTAATGCAAAGGTGACTTGGTTTATCGTTACTGTGACAAACGAAAACACTTTATTTGATGAATCCTTAAAGAAAATTTTAATTAATATCAATCAGGAGGAAAGTTATTGCAAAAATATATGTTGATCCCTAGATACTTTTGATGTGTTTAGTTGTTCGTAAAAATGTATAGAGATGTTATTAATTGGTCCCTTTATTACAAACACTCCCAAAAATATCCAGACAAATCTATATCAATTAAAAAGAAAACAATAAAAACAACACCTTAGTTTTAATAATCCCTTTATAAATGTACTCTCACGTCATTTTTAACAAGACAAAAGGGACAAAAGCAACCTGCAATAACTCACAAGGATTTTATTATACGCCGGTAAACAAATATCAAATATAAGGAGGACGACCTTTAGATATTTTACCCTAAAACGCTACACCTGAAAATGGACCTTAGAACCAAAAAACTAAAGTTGAAAGTCGGCTGATATATTTGATAGTTCAGCCCGGCTGAGTTGTCAGCGTGATTTAGTACTGGTAGGGTGGATGAAAAATTGTCGGTAAAGCGCACAAATCATTCCCGCGCCTATACCGATAGACAGACAGACAATAATTTAGAACAGTGGCTGCCAACGTGTATTTGACCGGGGACCACTTTGATTATTTTATATTTTACTGCTTGGGAGCAAAAATGAACAACAATTAAATATGTAAATCTAACAATGAACATATATATCTAAACTAATATTATAAAGAGGTAACGTTTGTGAGTTTGTTAGTTTGTGATGTTGTAAGGGGTAATCTCTGGATCTACTGAACCGATTTTCAAAATTATTTCACCAATAGAAAGCTACGTTATTGTAGAGTGTCATAGGCTATTTTATCCCCGTATTTCCACGGGAACGGGAACAACGTGGGTGAATCACGGGGCGCTGCTGGTCTATACTAATATTATAAAGAGGAAAACTTTATTTGTTTGGCTGTAATGAATAGGCTCAAAAACTACTGATACGATTTTAAAAATTCTTTCACCATTCGAAAGTTACATTATCTACGAGTAACACAGGCTATATTTTATCCCCATATTCCCACGGGAACGGGAACAACGTGGGTGAAACCGCGGGGCGCCGCTAGTATCATATAAATTTAGCATAACCAAAACTTATAGCTTAATTCATTGCCATAAAAGGTAAAGAGCATGAAACGATAGAAATTAATATACCTACTTTTTGCGGATCATACTCTGCCCCTTTCTTACCGCCAGTGGTCCGCGGACCACAAGTTGGCAACCACTGATTTAGAGTGTGCCGATATTTATTCGCTGTCCGCCGTTCGATAGGACGATAATTGGTGTTGCTACACTTTCGTTTGCGATAGTACAGATTATATGGCTTTTAGCCTATTTATTAGGTTTTTCCGAGGCAATTATTTATATTATTTTGGCCCGACTACCAGCTTTATTTGAACAGTGATGGGGGATTATGCTAGAAAGATTCGATTAGGGATACCTTCTTGTTTAGCCTGCCTCTTTTATAACAGATTAAAAAGAGCAGAGTTAAGTTTCTATTTTATATTTTATTTTTATTCTTATACGTTAACTTTTTCTTAGAAATAATCGTAGTATACTCGTAGGTACATGTTGGTTTACTTTGCAATCGCCTCACGTATTATGGGACGAATGAAATCCACATGTCATTTATCTTAATTATCCTTGAATTTCACATCGTTAACCATTATTATATTAACACTAGCAGCGCCCCGCGGTTTCATCCGCGTAGTTCCCGTCCCCGTGGGAATATAGGGATAAAATATAGTCTATGTTACTCAGGGTGAATGTAGCTTTCTAATGGCGAAAGAATTTTTGAAATCGGTAAAGTAGTTTTTGGGTTTATTCATTACAAAAATACACACACACAAAATACAAATCTTTCCTCTTTATAATATTAGTGTAGATTATTTATTATATATAAACACTAAAAATCAGTAACCACAAAAAGGTACCCTTTTATCTTCCGTTCTTTATTTTCTTCGTAGGTTAGATAATTTGATATGTTTACTTCTATATAACCTCTTCAGTCAAATAGCACTATATACTAACACAAATGAACCATGTACTTTTGCCTAGTTTACTTTGCGCATGTTCTCAAGTTATTGCATTATACTAGCTACAGAGTGTTCCATATCTTTAACATAAACACACTAGTGTTCTATGTCTATTGTTACACGCTGAAATCATAGTCAAGACTAATTAAAGTCTAGTTCGGGCTTTACACTTGTGTAATTTGTTATGTATAATAGGGTAGTTAACTAAAAAAATCAAATTAGTCCGACAGATAGAATTTTTTCTCGTAAACAAAATACCAAGACGATACCTACAGTGCGTTGAAAACTCGTGTGACGTCACTTCGTGATACGATGTTTACTTCGCCGTGACGTCACAAGCCCCCACTCATTTGAAGCTTTTTATCTTCGTCAATTATTATAGATTTGATAAGGCAAAAAATACGTGTCCAATATTCTTCGATAATCTAACTGACGAACTAAATAGAATCATATTTTCATTCTTCAGGAAACATCCCTTCCTGCTTATGCAGTGTTGCGATTTCCAGGATAAGGGTGAAACTTTAGAGACATAAGGCGCCAAAATAAGGGTTGGGTTACGTCAGCAGGCAGAGAGGTTTCCTCGCTCAGCTGTTCCGCTCCAATTCACCGGTTATTGAATAATATGCGTGTAGGGTGGAACGAACCCGTTCAAGAAAACATAACACCTATTTAAGATTATGTGCGAAACTAATCGAGTAACTATGTATTATATGACTGAAGTGCTTTATTAGGTGCATATGGATTTTGTAATTATCTTTATGCTAATTTGTGCTCCGACTTGTTTCGGCGTAAAACTGGCTTGTATGTATGGCCATCCTCGGGACTATGACGTACCAAGTATTATTATGTTGTGAGCAAGAGACGGAGCTATACAGAACGAATAGCACTATTCCTTTCTAACAACGGATTTATGATAGCAATGACATGTCAAAGTAGGACGTAAACGAAGCTAATGAAGTATGTAAGGTTTGTACCTGTTCTGGCGTTTTGTAATTTCTGTCTACCTCCAATGGAAAAAGCATGACATTATGAATATTTTTTAATACTTAAAAACAAGTTGTTTTATTTAAACTGTATTGTTTTCATTTTTCCTACTCAATACTTTTACACACAATGTCTACATCTCTTTTTACTTGACTCTCCTATCGCAGGTATGCTGAAAGAGATTTCTATAGTAATAAGCATCACCTTTGTATCTATTTTTCTGTTTCCTTCTTCTTATCTTTAAATGTGTGCACATAAATTGTTAAATAAATAAATACAATTTTGGATTAAATAAATCTGAATCACGTATAATCTACCAAATATTTCTCCATTCTATTCTGTTAATTATATGGTGTAAATAATTAAGATTATTCCTTTACCAAATCGAGACAAATCATAAACAAAAAAAAAACAATGATTTACAGTAATAAATCAAAACGAACTAATATAAAACCCGCAAACACCACAAATCCGAAACATCATCCTCGATTTCAGCAAAAAAAGAAAACCTTAAGAAAACGCGCTTCTCTCACTAAGTAAGTCAAAAGTTTTGGTTCCCAACATGAAGTTTGCATACGGGAAGAACTCAGGAAATGTGATCCCAGACTGCCTCCAATGCGCTCTTATTAAAACTTGATACTACCTTCCTACGAGCTTGATGTAGTGGATTTAGTTCCTTGATCATCTTTGTGATCAAACTTGGAGGTGCTTTTAGTATTTGTACAAAGATAATGGGTTTCCCGATTTTGGGGGGTTTGTCTTGCGCTTTGCAATATTAAGTTCGCTTATTTGCCACTACGTTGCTGGGGAGTTTGTTGCGCCACTTCTTCTTCCCAGCTAAAACACTAGGAAGTGGTGACGGGTGGGCGTTTTGGGGGACTGTATGATAAATTTGACGTTCAAAAAGTGCTGTCTCTCAGCCTAGTTTGAATAAATGACTTTTGATTTTGATTTTTGACTGTACCATAAAGCCGATTTAGACGAGCTCGTGGTTAAAATATAACAGCCACACGATTCGATCTTCGAGGTTAAGCAACGCTTGCTGAGTTGGGTATGTGGATGGGTGGCCATCTTAACATAAGAGATCCCTCCTTGCCTCGGAAAGCACGTTAAGACATTGGTCCCGGCTGTCTTTTGAAGAAGTTTGGCAGTCGTTACGGAATGTTAGGAAATCTGATTCCAGTCTTACCAAGAAGTACCGTGTTACCCAGTTGGGTTGTGAAGGCCTGATAGGCAGCCGCTCCACGTAAAATACTGGTATTCAGCTGAATCGGATTTAACTGGGTTCAACCCCAATATAGAAGGGAAAAGGCTAGATAAATGATGTACCAAAAAGTTTAAATAAATAATATGAATGTCACATTAACAGAGACATCGCAGCTTTACAGGAAATTACGACAAGAGTTAAGCTGGAGATAAAAATAATTGCAACTGGTAGGTTGTTTTAAAAAGATGATTGTATGACATAACTAAACAGTTGATTTATGTATCTATTGAAAAAAAAATTATGATGTCTGCCAGAATTAAATAACCAAGCCACATTTGAATATAGTTACTAAAGCGAACAGCTTATACTAAAAATCCAATACTCCGAAGGTAATACAGAACCCAACCCTATAGTTCTGACTTCAAACCATAACTGTTACACCTCTCTTATGGGGCCTTTATTTTAATAAATAATTAATTAAGCAATTTTATAAATACAAAAAATGCCTCAATTGCGGACGCCGTTTGCGAGTTCTACGCATGACTTTTCTTGAGAACATCACCGATCAGTTTTGTGTATGTCCTTACCTTTGCATATATGTATGTCGACCCCTCACAGCTGATCTATCCAGACAACATCGCAAAGGGTAAATTTTCGTGAAGTGAACGTGATGTGAACTGTAACTTCATGTTCACTTCACCTAAATTTACACGTGAGTTGTTTACAGAACAGTCGTAAAAGCTTACAAAGTTTTATTTTTATTTATTTATGAAGCACACCAACAACTTATTATATTTACAAATTTAATATTATAAATTGTGATACACTTAGGGTCCTGTGTAAATAAGTTACTTACAGGCATGCATAACTTTTACAAAAAGAATTTGAAATTACAATTATTAATAAAATTATACATGATAGATTGACAGCGGTACATGAATTATAAGAATAAAAAGATTAACAAATTATCAATAATTTAAGCGCAATTTTTTTTACATGAATATAAATTGATAAACATAATTTAAATACTTGTATTATAAAAAATGAATATAGTATATAGAATTAAGTTATATACAATGGGATTAAACACAGTTAGAATTATTAATGTAAAATTAAAAAAAAAAACTAAATTAAATACTGTACATGTAAGTTTACAAACTACAGGTAAAGTTTCTGTTTACGTCCATCGAAAAAGGCACCAAGTATACTGATAACTCGCCATTTAACAAATGACACCACATTCGAATCCAAGACAGCTTCAGATTCAATGACGTCATACACAAAAATGGCGGTCAGTGATTACGGATTGCCATTTTCACAAATGTGCGACACACGACTGTCCGGACGAGCCTAGCGACCGCATCGACCACCAGTTAATGATTTTATAATTAAATACACATTAAATGGCGGCCGCTTACCCAATGCTTTCCTTTAACTGAACGGTATGTTGTTTCATTCGGTAGGATTAACATCATCTATCTCTGTCTCTGTTTGACGTAGGTAAGAGGGGAGTGATTAGAGTAAGAGCCACAATAATAGAATCCGATAGTTGTTGTATGTTGCGGGATTTGTGCGTAAGAGTCACCGCGTCCCTGGAACGCAAAGACCATTTGGAGAAGCTCAAGAGAGTGGGCTTTAGTCAGTAGGAGAGGCTCAAGATGGTGGGTTTTAGTCAGTAAGAATCATACAACCTTCCGCTCCACCCAATTTCCCATCCCATCATATCGAATATCAGAGGAAAGAGATCCTTCCAAATCGAGAAGAATCGGACATTACTCACTCCACTCTCTCACTGTCCTCGAGATCTGAATGAAAAAAAAAATGATGAAAAATACAGAACGAAAACGAATTTACTTGCGCCAAGTATGATTCATACCGAAAATGAGTTGAGACAAAACAAAACGAGTAGCCTACATAAGTTAATTTGAAGTTGAGTATCTGTCTAACTTTTCTTTGGCCTGACGTTGAAGTAGTGTTTGAGACCTCATCAACTCCAAATTTTCATATTAGAAACTGTGATACAACTTTGATGCTTACTGACTTTTCAAAACGCAAAGTAATTCATTCATTTAAAAACCTACGTGATTATGTACATCTACTTTTAGCATTACATTCAGTTTGAATGCCCACATTAAATTATGTTATTTGTGAAACACACACACACACACATCTCCAAAACTCATATAAAACTCTGACAAACTTAATATTACAGTATTTCCAAACGATGATTGATGAAAATCCAATTGTACAAACAAAACAGAATCGCCCTTAATATCGTAGTCGCCATTTTGTACAGTCAAACAAAAAATCAATAAGCGACCAGTTAGCGATTTAAATTAAAAAGTTTTGTTGGCCAAGTAACTTGGAAGCTTGAGAATTTGTTCTACGTCAATCAGTTTCCATTTTATTAGAACAGTTCCTTATGTATAACTTTGTATATAAATGTATTGATATAACAATGGATAAGTTTAGAAAAGGGGAATTCTACTATGTATTTCTTGTGTAGAAATATTTTGAAGAGGATCATTTCTTGTTCTAATATTTCTTCAGTACAACGGCTGAAGCAAGACTTTCTATGACATGAATAATATTATATTTGTTGTTTGAGATAGGTTTGCTCTTGACTCTAGACTAGGTTAAAGGTAACAGACATAAAGTCGACGAAGGAAAGAGCTTACCCAGAAGAAGCCTGTTCACTATAACTTTGAAGAGGGTTGAATGCGCATGGAAACAGACGCAGGCAGAGAGTTCGTTTGCTGTGCGAATTGTTGGAAAAGCAACAAGGTAGGGATGGAAACTTACAGTTCGTCTAGATGTTTGATGGTAGAAGGTGATGGGCATACACGCTGAAGTGCAATCTGTAGAAGACTGACAAGCAGGTGACCTAGCGGCGATGACCCAGGCTGTGAAGCTTGGCATTCACCATTTTTCGTCGCCAATGAGCCTCTTAGCTCTGCGTTCCACCGACTCAAGCGGGGCAAGTTGGTATTTAGCTGAATCATCCCAAAGGTGGCTGCAATACTCCATGCAGGACCGGGCTAGTGCTTTGTAAAGCGTTAAATGCTGTCCAGGCGTGAAATATCGCTTCACTCTATTTAGGATGCCCAGCTTTTTGGTTGAACACACTTATGGGATTGCGACTGCAAAATGATATGATCAATTGCACTTATAAAAACTGGACAAGTGCGAGCGGGTCATGATCACCGAGGATTCCGATCAAGTCATGTTTTTTCCTCGTATACACTTCCTATGGAAGTTTATGACAGCAATCACATTACTCTGACAAAAATATAACACGTAAGATTGAAGGACAAACTTAACTTTGTTGAGAAAATCATCTTCCATACATCAATGTACGTCGCGGTCAATTTTTCAACGGAATATTATTTAAAAAAAAATTGTAATTACAAAAAAAATGTTTTTTTTTTTATAAAAACAACAAATTCTCAATTTTCAGACTTTAAGTAAGACTTTGCTTTATTCCAAATTTCATGATTCTAGGTCAAAGGTCTGAGTAACTAGGTAAAGGTACCTTTTGATTTACTTGTGAGTTACTACTCACAAGTAAATCAAAACCTATGAGGTTACTTTTTTGCCTCGCATATTTACATTTACAACTGATAGGCTTGTGTTAATTTTTTTTTTCATAATTTTATTTTTACTTGACTATTTTGTTTGTCATTTGAAGATTTCCCACGCAGAGAAAAAAAAATAAAGGTGGAACATGAAATGAACTGTTATTCTATCTTGTTTGTATGGATTAGCTCACTGCGTATTCACATCACCTAAACATACACAGTGAGATGTTTACAGAATCGTACTGCTATATAAATGAGTTATGATTAATAAAAAAATATTTAATTAGAATTTCCAATCATGCGATAACTACACAATCTCTATTTGACAAAATTAAATTTCCTAGTTTTTTAGATAAAATAAAACTAATATTTATTTTATCTAAAAAAAACATACAAACATCCGAATTGAGAACCTCCTCCTTTTTTAGAAGTCGGTTAAAAACTGTCGTCTCTAAGAGTATTCTACATTTTATTTCCAATTCTCCGATAACCACACAATCTCTATTTGACAAAAATTAAACTTCCTAGTCTATCATTAGTTTTATTTTATCTAAAAAACTGTCATCTCTAAGAGTATTCTAGATACCCTGCATTTCTTTCCAATTCATTCCTTACGATAAACACAAAACACATTTGCATGCAATCCACGAAACGAAATGCATCGATAATCGCAACCGCACTCGGAAAGCGTCGGGATGCGCTTTCCGTCGCTAAATCGGTAACAATATTCGATACGAACTCGAATCTGCACGAGGCGACCAATGAAACGCGCTCGTACTGGCTGCATCGAAATCCCTGATTGGTCTCGACGTTCCTAGGATACCGACGTTTATTTTATTTTTATGCTTATCCTGAAAAGCGCGCTGGTATTTAAATCTGTTTATATTATGTACCTATCGCTGATGGTCTGTCGCCCTGATCTAGTTTTAAATCGCTCCCTTACTTTGTAGCAGAACTTAGCACAAATGTGAAATCGTCGGCTTACTGCAAGAACTCATTAAGTGACTACACAAAACTTTCAGAAATAATTTAATAACTTTAGATTGCGCGTTTTAAAACTACCACAATTATGATTTTATAAGGCATCTAATGATATCATAAGGATCTTTGTTATCTGATAAAAAAATGATAATAATTAATAAGTAGGTAATAAGATGATTTCTCAAAGTTTTGTATTGTTACTTAATGAGTTCTTGCAGCAAGCCGACGAAATGCAGTGTTGCTAAGGTAAATATAAAGTATTAATTAATATCTTAGCACAAGGTGATAAACATTTTTAAATGAAATCTCCATATATCACATGAAGTACGCAAAAACCACTATATGTTTTACTTGTGCAAAAAAAAAAATATTGTAACAGCATAACCAGCATTTTAACGTCCCCACTGCTTGGACACAGGCCTCCTTTCTACGAGAGGTAATGGGCCGTAATTCACCACGCGGGCCCAGTGCGGGTTGGTGAATGTCACATGTCTTCGAATTTTTGTTTAGGACATGCCGGTTTCCTCACGATGTTTTCCTTCACTGTTTTGAGAGCAGTGGTGATGAAATTAATCACACAAAATAATGCGCTTGGCTGGGTTCGAAACCGCGCCCTACAATTCGTAAGTCGAGGACGTTACCACTCGGCCACCACTGCTCTACCTACCACTCTTTCTCTCTCTAGAAAACGGAAAACTTCTATTATTTTTAACATACCACTCACATATCTATAAAGCTAAAAGACAGACTCCCATTGTTACAAAATATCAGAAAGGCCATGTGTGTATAAATCCCCAATTTCTAGGCAGTACAGCGAGCTCATCTTTAAACAATAGACTATCATATTCTGAGACCGATTAATCTCCAACCAGGATACTAAAACCTCTGTGCTCAAAAACATATTGTTCCCAATATGGGCCCATATCTACCGTTATCATCGAGCTATTCAAACTTACCTTCCCTTATATAAATGTGCGTACGTAAATACTAACTTGTTAAAGATATTTTATTACGGTTACAGTTAGGGGTTACTTTGGAAAGCGTAAAATTATTAATGGTTTATCGTTTGGTATATAGTGTTTGTAATGTGTCAGTAATGTTGATGAGGCAAAATACGAAGCAAGTTGTATCCCAATGCGATAGTTCGTATTGGTTCTTTTTGGACTGTAAAAGATCTACAAATGACAATTATTGGGATCAACGAATTAACGTACTTTCCGAAGCACGGAGAATTCACGGAATTTTATGGATGGTCACTCAGCTTTTATTATTTATAAGTTTGTCTTTTTATTTATTTATAAAGTTGTAATTATAATATATACTCGTATTACTAGCAGCGCCCTTCTGAAGAGTTTGTTTGTTCGCTTGAACGCGCTAATCTCAGGAACTACTGGTCTGATTTAAGAAAGTCTTACAGTGTTCGCTAGCCCATTTATCGGAGAAAGCTATATCATATTTATATCATCACGCTAAGACCAATAAGAACGGAGCACCAATGAAGAATGTCACAAGCGAAGCCAAACGAAGCTAGTCTATACTAATATTATAAAGAGGAAGGATTCATATTTTTGTATGTAACGAATAAACTCAAAAACTACTGGACCGATTCCAAAAATTCTTTCACCTTTAGAAAGCTTCATTCACCCTGAGTAACATAGACTATATTTTATCCCCGTATTCCCACGGTAACGGGAACGATGCGAGTGAAACCACGGAGCGCTGCTAGTACTGTAAAAAATCGTTAGCTATTATCATCCCCTTGTGTATAATACTTGTGTTCCACTTTGCAATTGTCGATAGATATACGCCTGATTCTTTTTTTTTTTAAATAGGTTAGCATAATTTATACATAAACATCGCATGAAAATATCACACAATCGTAAAATACGGAACCCCAAACCTCAAATGAGACAATGATTTTAATTGCACGGACGTTGATAGCAAATTATTGAAACTATTGGCGGGTACTAGTGTGCCATAAATAAACGGTCACGGGATTACAGTAAACCCGGTTTATATGGCGAATTATTTTAATACTTTAAGTTACGTTGACAGTCGTGGGTGTGTTATTTTGCAATGAGGTGTAATGCTGAATTGGGCTTATATGACAAAGCCAGAAAATGTTGTTGTTTTAAAATAAAGTTACCAACCAATTTTTTATGGGTTACCACTTTTCCCTTTTTCTTTTCCGATTGAATAAAATTGTGAATATATAGTTCATTTTCGCTGTTGATGGGCATACAATAAGAGTTTAAAAATGCACTGATAGAGAAGTCTAAGCACTCATAAAAATCAATATTGCTAAATACACCGCAAAACTGCGGTGTATTTAGCCTAATAAGAAAAGGGTACCATTTGAATCTGTACCATAATTCATCAAAATAGGTTCAGCAAATCAGATGTGATAGAGTAACAAATAAACTATTATTAGGATGCAACAAATTTACTTTTAACATTTGTGTTGCCAAAACATACATACAAAAATATTTAATCAAATTTTATCCAGCGTAAAACCCTGAAAGTACCCAAATTCGGGGCGCCAAGTTGGGTACAGTAAAAAATAAAAACACACGGTTCCCCAAAGATGCATTATGCGGACGAGCCGGGTGAATCTGACCCAAGATGAACATTCAAACCATTTTGGGTAACAACACGTAAACTGTTTTGGGTTACACTTGAGGCCAGTGAAAAGGGTCTACGGGCTATGGTAGGTAAATGTTTTGGGTTTGGTATTTCATTGATGAAAAATTTAAAGCAATTGCTATCGGATATAAAATAATGAGGTATTATTTAAATTAAGTGACACGTCACATCACATATTACACATCAAAACAACATACATAATATATCAAAACTAGAACGGCGGCGGTACCAATTTCAGTACCGGTCTCGAAATTTCTAAAATTGGTACCACATTTCTGGTCCGAGACAACACTAGGCAAGGACGTTTATTGTTTCTGTTCCCGCGATGTCTTGATGATTTATCACTTGAAGATATTGCATTTTAGTTGCAATGCTGAGTTATTACAACGCAACGACGCCAGCAAATTGAATTGTCGGTGTGTGCTTTTTTTTAGAAACAGAAATTTGATTTGTGGGTTCCAGAGGCATGTTTTAGTGGGAGAAATTAATTGTAGTCCTTTTTTTTGTTTGAGGATTTTTCTTTAAGTCTGAGTTGTGTCGTTCTGGCTAGGGAGCGGAATGTAAACGGATTTATTTGTTGGTTGTCGTCTTTGCAAGGTTTTGTCAATTAGGATTTTGTTCTTCTAATTAAATGGTCCAACGATATTTACGTAGTGTTTATGTTATTCTAGATATTTGTAATTATATTACAAATTAAGCCTATACAGTTTTTGATATTTTATTTTATATACAGCAAAAACTATATAATATCCATTACTAAAAAGGTTTAGATTATTAAAATATGGTTAGTTTTTGTATTTTTTAATATTTTTTATTTATATGTTTTATCCTGTAGATAATTTACTAAAAGGAAAATAAGAGCCCAACCGTAACGCATAATAAAAACTTAAAACATTGTAGATAAGTAAATTCTACTCCCCAACAAAGAGGGCTACATTATCTCGGCCGCCACTACACTATGCATTAGCACGGGCAATATATTATCACTAAGTGTTTGTTACATTGCCGACTGTACTCTCGCAGGATTTTACTATTTACCGCCGGCTCGAACAGCGCACGCAATGTATGCTTCTCATTCGGAAATTGTTTTCGTGCGCTTACGAAAGATTTATTTTCAAGCACATTTAGTTTATTTGCTCGCTTGAAATGGTGATTAATTTCTCTTGAAACTGGGTATGATAATTGCGCAGAAACGTTTGCGATGTTGTGGGGATATTTTCGTGAAACGTTATGTGGAAAATGGGCATTTTGTGGAGTATTTAGCTTTTTCAGTTTATGTCTTATCTTACCGCCTTCGAAAGTATCTAAACACGCATCGTAGTCATCGCTATATAATGACTTATTGTAGACACACGAACTAATTATTATTTGACCTATATTTTAAGTTCTGGTCAGCGAAAGATTGTATTATAACTAGTAAACGGTCTGAAAACAGTGCATTACGATTCCACCACGCCTTATTTTATCCTGATCATGCTTTACCTACTATTTCTTAAAATTCAATTCTGATCTGGCAAGAATATACTTAGTCTTATCAGAGTAAACACTTCCCTCTCCTTTTGAACCCGATTGACGCCAAAACAATGACCATAAAAAAAAACTTTTTACAAAAAATAAAACCGACTTCTAAACAAAAAAAAACCAAAAAGTATAAAATAACTTTAATTTCGGAAGTCGGTGTTTTTGGTTGCTTTTTTGTTGTTGAACACACCGACTTCCGAAATTAAAGTTATTTTATACTTTTTGGTTTTTTTTTGTTTAGAAGTCGGTTTTATTTTTTGTAAAAAGTTTTTTTATTTTTCACTCTTTAGTGGTACCTACACTCCCTCCCCTCCCCCACCTAAACGAACCAATCACATTGGTGTAAAAAAATACGTACTGCTCCTTTGCAGAGTAAACTAAGAGGTCGTCAAAGTAGACAAAGTACATATTTTTTTTAGATTTTTCGAAAACCGCTTGGTTGATTTCGATAAAATTTTCATGGGACCATTTGGGAACTATACCCTTTCCAACAAAAAAAGAATTTTTCAAATCGGTTGACAAGCGACGGAGTTATGCGCGAACAAACAATAAAAAAAAAAAAAAAAAAAAAAAAAAAAAACATACAAACATCCGAATTGAGAACCTCCTCCTTTTTTAGAAGTCGGTTAAAAATCGGCATAATCATGATTCAAAACTCGAATTTGTGTACTGCTAAGCATACAAATAATTTCTTAAAAACCAAACCACACAACGCAATAAAACGTCGCAGAGATTTACTTCCAAACAAACAACAGAAAACTTTGCAGCCATACTTCACTGGAACAAAAATACCCTCAACACATAGCTGAAACAAAAGCAAGACTTGATACATAGGCTTTTTGCTAATTAAAAAGATCGTGCAGAGACCCTACTTAAATCAGCATGCGTCCCGAATGTCCTGCCCGAACTGGAACGCGTAAGTAGAAACTCTTGAGAAACTACTCGGATTTGAAATGGGGTAGGATTTTCTATTACAAATGCAGATTTTTTATTTATGTAGCATTAAAGATTTAGTCATGGAAAAAAAAGAAGAAAAAAAGAAAAAAAAGAATAGAGAATTTGTAAAGTAGGAACTGCTTTGATTATTTTTAACCGACTTCTAAAAAAGGAGGAGGTTCTCAATTCGGATGTTTGTATGTTTTTTTTTTTTTTTTTTTTTTATTGTTTGTTCGCGCATAACTCCGCCGTTTGCCAACCGATTTGAAAAATTCTTTTTTTGTTGGAAAGGGTATACTTCCCAAATGGTCCCATGAAAATTTTATCGAAATCGAACAAGCAGTTTTTGAAAAATCAACAAAAATCTAAAAAAAAAAAAAAAAAAATATCTACATTGTCTACATTGACGACCTTTTAGTTTACTCTGCATTGGAGCAGTGCGTTTTTTTACACCAATGTAATTGGTTCGTTTAGGTGGGGGGAGGGGAGGGGGTGTAGGTACCACTAAAAAGTTAAAAATAAAAAAGTTGTATTTTTTTGTAAAAAGTTTTTTTTATTTTATACTTTTTTATATTAAGTGTTCTTGGTTAATAAAAAACTTAGCCAATAAAAACTGTATGTTTGAGTCCAAAATTCAGTTCATGTTGCAAAAACATATGTATTACATAAAATTGATAGAAAAGCAATCAACAGTGAAATAGGCCTCGATATAAACAAAAAAAAAACTTTAAAATAATTTAGCAATACGAAAACAGGTTCCCAGACGATTTTACGCTGAAGTAGCATTCTTAAATACGCAACCAGGACCCAAACTTTGAATAGATGCGGATTTTTCATTATGTTTTGCATTTTTTTTTAGTTTTGGGGTCCGATTCGGGTTGACCGCTGAGTTAAAGATGCGTTTAGAAGGGACGTGTGTACATAATTACGAAAATATGGAATCCTAACGAAGATGTTATGATATTATTATCATTTGTAAAAAGGTTGCTTAGGAATGATTGACGACACGGTTGGCACAGTGGTTGAGCGATTGGTTGCTGCACTACGTATCGTGGGTTCGATTCCCGCACGAAACAAATATTTGTATGGCCTACAGATAGTTGTTCCGGGTCTGGCTGTTTGTGTATGTGAGATTGTATGTTTGTGAACGCACCCACGACACAAGAGAAATTCCTAGTTCAGGGCAACGTTTTTTCTAAAAATGAAAAAAAATGAAGTAGAGAATAATTATAATAAAATTGGATTCTTTCCACCCGTCTACAGCAAAATCAAAAACTAGGGTTGCCAGGGTTGTGGAATATGTTCGGAACATTTACCGCGGCCCTGGAACGCAAAGGACATTAGGAGGAACACGGATGGGTTTTAGTCAGTATGAGTCTGACACTCCCTTCCGCTCCGCCCCGAGAGGATCTTCGTCAGATCTTCACCAAATTGAAATGGGATCAGTTCAAAAAATACTCTTCCAAGCCAAAAAATTTTTGGTTCTAGGACATACCGGTTTCATCACGATGTTTTCCTTCACCGTTTTGAGAGCAGTGGTGATGAAATTAAGTACACAAAGTAACATGCCTGCTTGGGTTTGGTTGGGTTAGTCGAGGCTGTTACCACTCGGCCACCACTGCTCTCATTTAGCATAAATATCGCTGAACAAACAAAAATAAAAAAGAGTCGAATTGAGATCCTTCTCTTCTTTATGAAATCGGTTAAAAAACCAATTTGCAAAAAAAGAACTCAGAGCAAAACTCATAACGTCATCGAAACTTCGTTTTTTGCCATTATAAGCAGAAATTTCTTTAAACTCACAACTTCGCCTGTTCATTAGGTAGTAAAAAACTTATTCACTGAGCTTTAACTGCCTTTAAGCTGTATCTAATCCTTAGAAAAGGATCCGGGACCCGTAATCAGGTTTATTTCCTCTTGTTTCACATTTTTCCATAAGCCCGGTTTCGGGTATTGAATCTCTATTTAGAACTTTGGTGGTTGAATCGATTAGCGATAATTGAATAACGACTAAATATTCTGTACCCTTTTTTTTTTGAAAAAGTATAATATTTAGAAAAAGGGTGCCGACATTTTATACACACAGCTTAAGTTTGAAATTCTCTGCCAGATTATGAACAATAACAAAAAAAAAACATTTGTCTTAATTCAAAAGTTTAATTTTCAAAAAGAATGCAAAAAATTGCAATGATGGTAAAAATTACTTTTTGAATTATTTACTGTACAGCAAAACAACTTATAATATAGTGACAATTTAAGTTCGTGTACAAACACGACTTTCCATTTTGCCCAAAGCATTTTAACACCCCTTTATCAGAAACTGGGTAGGCACCCAAGGATGGCATAAGATCTCGGCAAAGATACGAATGATGTACAGTAAAATTATGGCAAAGCAAACATTTGAACGTGAACTGTAATTGCGGAATTAATTAGTTTCTGTAATAACCTGTGCCTCTAGTTTGGAGAGGGAGGGTAGTTTGGAGATGCAATTACGTGTAGTGTGACCCAAGGGCATACAGTGTAGCCTAGTTCTACACTGCGGTTCAAAAAAATTACCTCACTGAAAATTCTGTGACACTGAACTGAAGTTAGGAGTTTTCAATTGAGTTTCGTTTTTAACCTGTCATATTAAAGTTGTTTTTTGCTTTTACGATTGTTCGAAAATTATATACGGTACAAGATGACATGGAACTAACGCATATGACAGATACGCATATTTTGTCATTATCTACATAATAAAGGAATAGGTATTTTTTTTAATGATGCATTACTGTTACTATTGCATAATGGGTGTATTTTTTTTATTTAATTAAATAGAAATCTAATCTAAGAATCACTAGTCTAAATACATTAAAATAAAATAAAAAACACTTAACTAACTTAAACTAAAAATAGTCAAAAATTTCGTCGAAAAATTCCTCCGCATCGCTGGCCACTGGTAATGTACCCAAAAGGCTGGCAGCATTACCATGCTGTATGGCAGTGCTTATCCTTTGGCCAAGGTAAAAGCCAGCCCTTGGGTCACGCGAAGTTACTAGCTTCTGTCCGCGACTTCGTCCCCGTGGAATCCCCGATTTTAAAACATTCTTTATCGCTGCTCCGCTCCTATTGGCTTGAGCGTGATGATATATAGCCTAAAGCCTTCCTCGATAAATGGTCTATTCAACCCAAAAAGATTTTTTCAATTTGAACCAGTAGTTCCTGAGATTAGCGCGTTCAAACAAACAAACTCTTCAGCTTTATAATATTAGTATAGATGAGCACTTGGACCCCATGAATACATTACTTAAAATAAGGTTAAACTTGAACGTCTTCAAAACCTTTGCATGAGATTTATATTTGGCCTGCGCAAGTATGATCATATTTCCGAATTTCGCACAAAGTTCAAGTGGCTTCCCATACGTCCTCGCCGGAATTCTCATATTCTATTTCTGCTCTAAAGTATTCTGTTTAATCCCACAACCCCCTCTTATCTTAAAGAACGTTTCAAGTTCCTTCATGACACACATAATAGATATCTGAGATCATTGAAAAATTTGAGACTAGAGATGCCGATACATTCCACCAGCTTTTACGACAAATCTTTTACGGTAAGGCGTGCTCAATCTTAGTCCATTTCTAAAACAATGGTTAAAAATCACTACCTCTCTCTTTAATCGTTTTTCTTTTGGTTCTATGCTTTTTGTTCCATAACTATTATTGTATATAAGTATCTATTACGTATTTATTGTATATATAATTAGTACACCTAAGACTACCTACAGTACTGTATTTCCTTTTTCTCTTTCAAATCCATCCAAAGCATCTTTTAGCGATAAGGCCACCCATTGTGTCGCCCTATGTAATGTTCAATACAATTACAATTCAGTACAATTCTACAATTAAATCTTGAAACAAATCAAGCGCACTATTTGACAACTGTCATCGAATTTCAAAACTACCCTACAATGAGCCAATTACACGGAAATCTATCAATAGCTGTCAATTGAGTGGTGACA
This sequence comes from Hecatera dysodea, assembly GCA_905332915.2. Taxonomy (NCBI): domain Eukaryota; kingdom Metazoa; phylum Arthropoda; class Insecta; order Lepidoptera; family Noctuidae; genus Hecatera; species Hecatera dysodea. Next base: position 20,476,700 of record HG995296.1, on the reverse strand, counting down.
GCAGTCTCATTAACCCGTACTAATTGTGCATTAAATCGGGACCCTCTTCCCAACACCGCGGCATACGCTTTGACGGCCGATTCTCGGGTTGTAATAATGTCCGGGTTTTTTGGGACCAATATTTGTTTGGGCGAATTTAAAACGATTTTCAGCAGCGTTATAGGGTTAAATTGAGGGTAGAATGGGCTTTGGAGTAGCTCGTTCGTTTAAATATTGAGTGGAGTTGGAAGTATTAAATTAAACCATATGGGAAAAGGATTTGCTGACACACTTTTGAAATTTTAACATACTAAATATTAGTAGGTATGATTTATTTCAGATTTGATTTAAATACACATACCTATTGATATAGTTGCCATGACCCGCTTAAGTGGTGAAATTCATCCTAAGGGAACATACTCCCGGAATAAAAAGTATGTTATGTGTTATTCCAAACTATAATCTACCTCCGTGCCTTATTTCATTTAAGATCAATTCAGCCGTTCTGATTTGAAAGAGAAACAAACATCCATACATACAAATTTTCGCGTTTAAAATATTAGTAAGGATAAAAAATATAATTGATACACATCTCATGAGTAAACAACGGTGATATTCACTGAAATCTTGATATCTTTTTATATACTTATACAATTCTCGTGTCGTGGTGTTTGTGGTTGAACTCCTCCGAAACGGCTCGACCGATTTTCTTGAATCTTAGCATGCATATCGGCTAGGGTAGCGAATCGGACAACATCTATTTTTCATCCCTCTAAATGTTAAGGATGGTCCATCCCTACATTTTTTATTTTATTTTATGTGGCAAAGCGACGATTGCCGGGTCAGCTAGTTTACTATATTTAGTAGTGGCTGCAAAGTATTTCGCCGCTTGGACGGCTCTATTATCCTTAACAGGCTTTATTTGAAGAGCGGTAAAATATAATATCATAGCCATAATTATGTAGGACGTCATTATTTTTATCTTCTAAATAGCACTAAATAAAACTGCACCCCATTTTGGAGAGGATTTTAATCTTCCATATGTCATGTCCTTATTAACTTTTTACTTCTAAAGTTTTTTGACTGATGCAGGAAAGCTAAAGAAGTTACTGTAGAATGCAAGATCGAGTGAAGTGGGTTCTTAAATGTTTGCACCCCATAGGTAGGAGAAAATACTAAGTTATGTATATGACAGATATTTTATGTTTCTAATGCGTAATTGATAAGCAGTGATCGGAAAGCTTAGCTAATTTATCTAAGCTTCAAAGAACAGAGACCAAAAGCGGAGACTTCCTTACAACAACATTTTTTTTTGAGTAAATTTTCCCGGTTTCGGGATATCACTAAAATAGGTACCTACCTACATTTATTTATTCATTTTCTGTTTCCTAAACCTTGAATACTCCGTTCCTGTTATTGTAGCGATTTAGATTGAGGAACAACTTTCAAAATGAGCGGAAATAATATTCTGACTGTGTACACTTACACACACAGTCAGAATATTAGTTCCCTTATATTAATTTTATTAACTCACCACTCTAAGTACACACTTAACGTACGTAAAATCGTACATTAGTGATATCCCGAAACCAGTACAATATTCCCGAAAAAAAAAAATGTTGTTGTAAGGAAGTCTCCACTATTTTTCTCTGTTAGTAAGTCGTACTAGTAACTTTAGGTAAATCAGCCCACTTTTTCCAAGTACTGTTGATAAGTTTTCAAATAACCATTATTACACACTATGATTCCTAACGGAAACGCAATGATTTTCGTTTGAACTGTAAAATATGCAGCTAAAGTTATTCCCTTTGTTTAAGATAAGGATAGGTGGCCTCAAAAGCAAATTCTCAATACACAGACTGATAAACATATTCAAATCAACTTTTAAACAAACAAGCATGTTCAAGTCAGCGTATAACCTGCTCAAGGAAATTGTTCATTGTTCCCTCATCCTGAAGAGCACACTTCAAAAACATACTTATCTCTGTCTAACTTATAGTTAAACACGTTCGTCTCGCTCTTGTAGTAAGTACCAAGTGAGTAAGTCTCATGGTTGTGCAATTTGTTCAACTTTCTTCGTATCGACATCTTGTTAGTATTTTTTTCACAACTTCAAGGTACTGTAGACCTGAGCATATGATTTTAATTTCAAATCGATACCTCCTTGGGTTCCCGAGATAACTAACTTAACAGAGAGACGGACAGTTTCCGTTTTATCCTTTCGATGTACGGAACTCTAACAAGAAATCTAGTTTCCAGAAAAAAACAACTCCTAATTTAAAAAAACAGTGTGCAGTCTAATAGTCTAGTAGGGCCGCGTTACGAAAATCTGCAAAAACCCGTCGACAAATAAATAAAAGTTTGACTCTGCAATATTTTGTTATCCTACTAGGTCCCTATATAGTTTATTTTTACAAAACTGACACGTCAGTGCATCGCCCGGAGCGAAGCTTTATTAAATTTCTGTGATGGCTTGCAATAATCCGATGCATCCTCCACATACTCCCCGGGTCAGGTACCCGTTTCCCGGGTACCCGCGACCCGGGTAATAACCGGGTAAAATAATATTTTTGTTAGTACGTGCATTTTGTGTGTCAGTTTTTAATTTGCTTACTAGCCCAATATTGAAGCATAAGCATAACATGGGTAAGAGATACTTGCTTTATTTATTCCTAGCGGAGAAATTAAATTATGTCATTATTATGTATTGTTTAAACATTCAAGATTATTGATCTGGGATTTCAAACACTTTTTTTTTTTAATTTATTACTAGCAGCGCCCGCGGTTTCACCCGCATATTTCCCGTACCCGTGGGAACATGGGGATAAAATATGACCTATGTTACCCGGGGATAGTGTAGCTTCCCAACAGTGAAAGAATTATTCAAATCGGTTCAGTGGATTTAGAACCTATTCAATTCATATAAACAAATAATCGAATATTTCCTTTTTATAATATTAATTAGTATAAATTTATGTATATATATTTTATAATTACTGCTAAAAAATAACGCTCTTCCCCCCAAAATATTCAATAAATTAGTAAACAATAAGTATCACAAAAATTCTCAATAGAACCAATATTAAATTTCAAGGATACAAGCCCGCAGGCCAAAAATAGTCTCAACAGATAGCCCCATTTTAATTATATTTAATAGGACCGACGAAAATTCAATAATATCTCAGCTTAATTAAATAATGCGAGGAAAAATATAAGGAAAAACTTCAGCCGCAAGTATAAATAAATATGTACAAAGCACTTCAAGAAAAAACGAAGAAACAAATTACTGGGGTGCACAGAGCTTCAACGATGTTTTTGTGTAGACAAAAAACTTTTATCTTTCACTGCGTTCAATTTAATGTTTCGAGGAGCCCTAGGAAGCTAAACAATCACCTCCTGACGGGCCGGTCTTCAAGGTTAAGTAACGCTTGCCGAGGTTATTCTGTGGATGGGTGACCATTTTAACATACCGAGACTCCGTACCTTAGAAAGCACGTAAAGCCGTTGGTCCCGGCTGTCATTTGTAGATCATCTTATTCAGAAATCATATAACTTGTCACCAGTCTTGCCGAAAAGTACTGTCTTACCCAGTTACGGGGTTTTGGTGATCAGTCGCTCTACGTAAAATACTGGTATACAGCAGAATCCGGTTTGACCTGAAGTCGACCCAATTATAGCTAAGAAAAGGTTGGACAAAATGATGATGATGATCTAATTTCACGGGTATGAAGCAAAGTACTTAGGTACAATATTGTGCCCATAAAGTTCTTGTTCTGACCTACATTTTTTATAATAAAGAGTTGTTACCTTTCTTTTCTCGCTTTGCAAGCGGCTATTGTTTCAGTACAAAAGCTTCACAACACGTGTAAAATTCCCTCATTAGGAGGCGTTTGTATAAAATTCTGTTTGTCACAGTTACATGTTCGTAATTGTTATTTGATTGTGAAAGTTTCGGGTTACTTGGATAAATAATATGTAGGTACGTCTTTGAGGCGAATAAATTTTGTCTGGAAAATGTTCTGGGCTTTTCTAGTGGGCGTTATTTTTGCCTGAGTATTATGCTTGCTTGGTTTTGGAAGATACGATAATTTCTGTTGTAAAAATGTTTGCCGAGTCAGCAAGCAACGTGATTATGAGTATAATCTTCAAACAATAATTTGTTATCAGTGAAAACACTCTTCTACACTTAGGCTACTTATTTATCCTAACTCTGATGTTATAAATGCGACCGTGAATATATTTTCTCTTCACATTGTAACGGCAGACTGGATTTTGAGGAGACTTGGTACGCGGGTAGGCCATATTCTATAGGATAGTATACTTTTCATCGTGAGAGTTTAATACCTTGGTTCATTTTCGTCTATGGCAAAAGCTAATCAAAAAATTAATCTAATATACATACATATTTATCAATTTACAAACTAACCATTTTTTATTTATTTCCAAAATAATTAAGTCTATTTTAACAATGATTTTTGCCACACAACGAAAATCTCTCAGGGTTTGTCTGTGCGCTGGCGAGCCGTTTATTTAATTATTACAAATTGATGTACAGATACATACAGAACTTGCGTGATAGTAGAATTATACATAGACTTTATGTGTAAAGAAATATTTTGACTTACGCTTGTAGCTTTTCGAACTCGTTTTGTATAATGTTTGTAAATCTTCTGGAAGTTTATTAAGAATGTAAGGCACTAAATATTCTGCAAGCCTCATTCCGTACACATTGTTGGTTTTTGGTAGAATGTATTTATTTTTTAGTGTAATGGACCTCAAGAAGTTAGATCTTGTTTTTTCGGTTAGCAACTCAGGCCTATTTAGTTCAGCAAGGGTGAAAAATTCAACTTAATTAAACATATTCATAACATTACAGTATTTAAAAAGATCATCATCATTGTTTTTAAATTTATTTTTTTATATGTTTCGGTGTAATGACTTTTAATATTCTCCATTCTCATAAGAAACATTACAAAATTCTCTTTCCCATTTTTAATCCTCGTCTTCAAGCACATCTGAAAAAAAATGTAGTAAATAATAATAAAGAAAGAAGACAATGGAATCACGCCAATCGAACTGGCAAATTCAATCACGAAATCAACCTTACATAATTATGTTTGCCTCCTTGCTTTTTCTGGCGGAATGGTGACGTCACTGCCAACTGATACAGCTATACGGTTCATTGATCCGTCGCAACTTATTTTACTAAAGAATGACCCATTTCTTTCACCGCTCTGGCTGATTTTCCTTTAAGGAAGTGTTGTATGGAACGTTAACGCGATCGTGTGCGGGTTTTATGGGGAAAAGAAAAAAAAGAAAGAACAAGTATAAGAAATTATGTGCATACAAATTATAGACTTGACTGTCTTTGTTTTCTGAACTTAATAGACTTTTAGTTGAATAGAACACTCTATAAGATCTATTTTATCAGATCTTCATTAAGCATTACGCTCTAGAATGCAAATCTCAATTTGGAGTTGATGGGGCTTAAAAGGCTGCATGCCAAACTTAGACGACACTTGGCAGAATACATTTGCCTCTCTTCTGATAAGGAGTGGGCGCGTAAAACACAAGATTGTTACCCAGAAACAGTGGCACGAGGTTGCGGCATACCACGAAATAGATGGTGGGAAGACCTTTTTTTTTTGCATGAGTTCTCTGGGTGGAGCGAAGGGAGTGCCTCTTACTGACTAAAACCCACCCGTGTTCCTCCTAGTACCCTTTGCGTTCCAGGACCGTGGTGACTCTTTCGATCAAATTCCGCAACCTGGTGGGATGATCTGAATGTCTTAATTATTGGAAGGAAGCTTTTACCCAATAGTGGGACAATATGGGTTTGTAATAATAATAGCTTCTGCCCGCGACTTCGTCCGAGTGGAATACTTTAACTAATAACTCCCCGATTTTGAAACATTCTTCATTGGTGCTCCGCTCCTATTGGCCTTCGCGTGATGATATATCCTATAGCCTTCCTCGATAAATGGGCTATCTAACACTGAAAGTATTTATCAAATCGGACCAGTAGTTCCTGAGGTTAGCGCTTTCAAGCAAACAAACAAACTCTTCAGCTTTATATATTAGTATTTATAATAATAAGATACCCATCACGTGGGCTTTCTCTCTTTAAATAGATTAATTTCAGTGTGTAAAAAACAGCATGGCTCATTTTGATCGCTACTATAATGAATGTTACTAAAAACATTACTGTTATTCAAAAGATACCAACTCAAATAGATACTAAACAAATAATAATGAAAAATTCAAACTGCCCAAGAAAATATAATTTACCGTTCCACCAGTAAAGTTAAAACGAAAAATACAAAGATTTATCGGAGTTTTCAAATAAATGTAGAAAAAGAAATGAAGGTTTCAAAACTTATTTTAATGCAGTTTTAATGAATATAGAAATGAAAAGTGAATCGGCATGGCTTCGTGCCAAATGAATTGGCTATAATTTTCTGAGACGTTCCTTAGTTTGACTTTTTTTTATTAAATTACCTGGGGATTAGTTTCCAAACCTCTAGTTTCTGAATTGAGACATGACATACTCTATTTCAATGCCTAAGTTTGACAGATTTTCATGGCATTTTTCTCTAGATGGAAAATCATCAAATTACTTCTTCCGCTCTGGACAAAACGGCCCTTCTGTTTCGTCCAGAGCGGAGCAGAGCGTGTCAGACTCTAAGTGACTTAATTAAACTCATCCGTGTTACTCCTAATGCCCTTTGCGTTCCAGGGCCGCGGTGACTCTTTCGAACAAATTCCGTAACTAGATTTTCATGGCTAAAGTAGCATTTGACAAATGCTCGACTTCAATTTCTTAATTCAGAAATCTGGAGATTAATCATGTTTTGTAAAAGCAAATTGGTTCAAAATTTGAATTGACTCACTAAAACTTCAAAATTGGCTAATTATACAATCGATGCCCGAACACATCGCTTAACTTATTTTGGCGCGCTACTAAGCTATAGTAAATCTTTGTCTGTAGAACACTTCTGAACATCAAAACGCATCTGAATTTGACAGCATTATATAAACAAGAACTCGACTGAACATCGGCTTTATGAAGCATCACCCCATTTCCTGTGGCTTCGAAGTTTGAAACCGTTAAAGATACGATTGAGTCTGGAATTCTTTATGACACATTATGACTAGTCGAAGAGCTCGTGGCTTAATAAGACGTGTTTAGACGCGAACAACAAACGAGGCAAACGAATTTTCTTGCCCATGCTAGTAGAGTAGATACGACTAGTAAATAAAGGATTATAGATTAATAGCAGTGCCCCGCGGTTTTACCCGCATACGTTTCAATCCCGTTGGAATATCGGGGTAAAAAATATCCTATTTGTTAATACTAGTTATAAACCATCTATGTGTCAAATTTCATCCAAATCCGTTCAGTAGTTTTTGCGTGAAAGAGTAACAAACATCCATCCATACTTACAAACTTTCGCGTTTATAATATTAAGTAGGATTGGAAATTAACATGTATTTAGATAGAAGCGTGGCTAAAGAATAACAGCCGCATAGGTCGATCTTCAAGGTTAAGCAACGCTTACCGAGGTCGGTCCGTAGATGGGTGACCATCTTAATATTCCGAAAATCCTCCGTGTTTCGGAAAGCTCGCTTAGCCGTTGGTTCCAGCTGTCATATGTAGATATTTGGCAGTCGTTACGGATTGTCAGAAGGAAGAAATTCTGACTCCAGTCTAGCCAAGAAGTACCGTGTTATCCAGTTACTGGGTTGTGGAGGTCGGGTATACAGCTGCTCCACGTATAATGTATATAATGTTTCCTCCACTCCTCGGAAATTTCCTCGTAAGCGGGTGTCATTTGAACATCTTTGAAAGTTGTTCCGGATATTAAAAAGTCAGAAAATCGACACCAGTCTTACCGAGGCGTATCGTGTTTCCAGTTGTTGTGAAGATCAGACAGGAAGCTGTTTCATGTAGAATACTGGTATTCAGCTTCATCTGGTTATACTGGAAGACGATTGACGGGTAATATGAGTTCATTTAATATTGTTTTTTTATTTTTGATGACTAGTAGGTCAATCGGTTTTTACTTTATTGACTCAATCTACTCTTTACAATGTGAGAACATAGGTGAAGCGAACTTGACAGTCAGAATATCAAATACTTTTCACTTCAGGTGAGTTACGAAGTATAATCGAAAATGAGATATGAATCGAATTCGCACGTGAGTTCTTACAGAATAGCACTGCTGATTTATGATTTCCATGTTGGATAATTATTATTTTTTCTACCTTCGTCATGTATTAATTTCTTGACTTTGCATACTATTGTATTTTTCCATGTTGGATTTTTTTCTACCGTTGTCATTTATTAATGACTTTGCATACTATTGTATAAATTCAAGTTCTTAAAACGCAATAGACAGATGTGTTACTGGAGAGTTTGTTGCGCCACTTCTTCTTCCCAGCTAAAACACTTGGAAGTGGTGACGGGTGAACGTTTTGGGGGACTGTCTTTATGTAAAATTTGACGTTCAAAAAGTGCTGTCTCTCCGCCTAGTTTGAATAAATGACTTTTGATATATATATTTTTTGTTTTTTTTTTTTATCTCTACATTGTTGGGAAAAGGTTTGGTAGAATGATTGACACAATATTCTGTGCAAGTTCCACACACTTCCACCCTCTGCCACTGGGGATCATAGCTCCCCATTAGTAGGTCGTCTTTGCGTTGACGTATCCCATGTAACGGATTGGCGTGGCTTAGTTTTAATCGATTTCGGAAAAGGTGTGTAGCAATGTGTGTGCGTAGTGGGCTGTCTGTTTGTGTTCATTGGCCAAAAAATGTACCTTGTTTTTATCATGGTTAATGATATTTTATGGTTATTTATTTCTGTTTCAGTATCTTTTAAAAAAACACGTGGAAAAACAGGTTTCTTCAATTTCATTAAGTATCGGCTATTTAAAACAAAACAAAATAAAACTTTCAAATTATATTATATTTTCATAAACGTTTTCCTTTCAATGGCTTTTTGATCTGTTCTATTAGATTTCATAGGCTGTCAGAATCACAAATCTCTAAATCATTTTTATCCTGAAAATGCAAATTACTTCAGGCAGACAATCCAGTCACATTGCTAGGTAATCAAAAATATTTCATATGTCTGAAGTCTGAGTGCTTATCAAGCCTTCAGAATCCCAATTTCAGGCCCAAAATTTGGGCCTTATGTAATATCTGTGCTCTTTATTATTCTCTGAGCGTCGTCTTTTAAAATAAAGCATTTGGATAAAATGGAATTTTGTTAAATAAAAAAGTTATGTAACAGCGTAGCGATCAATTGACACGTGTAAAAATGAGTCTGTATTTAAGTTACTAAATTACACTAAGTAAATTAAAATTTATACAGCAAACTCAATCTAACTCGAAAACGGCTCATGTAGCAAAATTAACTATGGTATGTTTTATGCTAATAATTTATCAATACATATAAATAATTATTTATGAACATTTTATCACTGGTCCCAACTACTACAACTAACAGCTCCAAAATATAATTTCTCTGAAGAAAAAAAATATATATATACTATCTGCTGCCCGCAGCTTCGCCCGCGTGAATGTCGGAAATTATCATAAAAAATGTATCCTATGTTACTTCTAGTACCTCCCAGAATATGTGTACAAAGTTTCATGATGATTCGTCAAGCAGTTTTTGCGTGATAGCGTAACAAACATCCACGCTTTCACATTTATAATATTAAGTAAGGATACATGCGTATCAGTCGCTTAATAGTTTAGATTTTTATTTTTTTTAATAAAAAAAGACATTGTTTATTTTTACCTAAGTAGGTACCTGTGCAACTTCTTACTAAGTGATTTTCTGTTTTTTTAACTTTCATGTAAAAGAATATTACCGTTTTTATTTCGTATCCGTTATTTGAGTATATTTATTTTGTCTTAGTAAAATTTGGAAATTTAACCTCGTAGACATAGCAAACTGTAAAAAAAATGCTTTGATGATGAGTCTAATAATATTATTTTTTCTTTGTTTCAGACTGGCAAACACTTTCATAGGACTTCACTTCTCATCAAAGCTTTCAACCACAAGTTCCGCTTGGATCTTGAGCTTAACACGTAAGTAATAATACAAATATAAGTCTAAATATTTTGTCCACAGCAAATTTTGTCACGTCACACTGTGCGGTAAATGTTTGGCGACGCTTGTGTTTTTCGTAAACATATTCAGGAAACTATTATAATTTATGAAACGAGTAAATGTAACCAACCCTAATGGATGTATATATTTTTGCAGAAAACAGGGTAGATCGCTGAAACAAATTAAGTACCTACTTGATTTCAGGTTTTAATTCCGTAATAATAAAAAAAGAAAACAAATATTCATATGGAATATCCAACGTGGCCTCTCGTACGCCTACCAAAGGGTCCAACATCGTCATGATTTATAAAAAAAAATAGGCAAAGGTTTTATTTACAAGCTTTGAACCATAAATAACGCCCACATCTCATCAATCATTTACCTACGCTTCTTTCTACATAATCATTCTTAAAAATATCTCCAAGCTCTATACGTCTACACTATTGAAAATAAAAAATCCCAACCCACAATTGCTAAACCACGATAACTTCAGCACAGTCTTATTTATATCAAACCCTTGCCTAAGAATCAGCCAAACAAAGAAATAAAAAGAGCTTTCCAATTTGTTGAAAATGAACAAACCAATCGAACCACAGATCCCTGAATGGTACAAAATGCTAACAAATTGTTCCAAGTTGGGGGTTCTCTTCAAAAACAGTTTGAACCGACACCATGAATGAAATATACAGGGTTGCCCTAATGTGAACTTATGGAGGTAACACAGATTGAGAGAGAAATATAAAAAACTTCATTGCTAGAAAGAGACGACGAACGAACTCGTTTCAAAGAATCCCCGTTACGAGGGAACCGCTGGATTTCTTTAGAAGATAAGCTGTTTGTAATTCTGTAAGAGTTCTCGTATTGCAAAACCCATATTATTATGATTCGGGTTAGGTAAAAAGAGTATTCAGGACATGAGGTTCATATGGAAGTAAAGGTTATGGATATATTCTTACTTACTAGAACAATTTCAAATTCATCTTTACCTTTAAGGAATTGATAGATCAGATACTATTAATTAAAAAAGTTACGAATATTTTTCTCAGTACTTATTATAGGCACACCTTATTGAATTACCTCGAGTTGACGTTTTGTTCGTCATTGGCACACGTCAAATTGCCGCGATGTGTGCTAACCTAATGATCTTCGCCCTACCTAGGTATCGAACTTAGTACTAAATAATTAGCAGTTGTAGCACTTTTATATGGATGGGATATCAACATATGGTTTCTTCCGCTCTGGGCGGAGCTGAAGGGTCAGACTTTCTGACTCAAACCTCCCCGTGTTCCTCTTGATGACCTGTACGTTTCAGGGTCGCGGTGACTCTTTCGAACAAGTTTCTCAACCCAGGCAGGAGCAGAACTTGCGTGAATTAGACCAACGAAGAAGGCAAAATTATAATTACAATAGGAAAGCTGCAATTACAGAATTCATGAACATTTTGTTATTGAAATGATAAAATAGCATGAAAGAAGGGCCACTGCAGTGTTTTTATTGTAGTTAATATTGATTTTTAACAACTATTACGAATTAATATAACGTGAAACGGAACGTAAACAATCAGTGTCTAGTGACCTCATTAGTATTATGAAAACGAAAAGACGAACTAAAATTTTATTACATGACAGTTCATGATCTCTGGCAGACAGGAGTGACTTCATCATTCGTTTTCGCGGGAAAAGAAAAACAGTCAGTTTATAATCGCAATTTTGGCAATACATTAAAAAGTATATTTTTTTAATTTTTGTATGGTCCATTTTACACGGAATTCTTTTAAATGAAAGCAAGATGAAAACATTGCATGTTCCCTATTAATTACCAGAATCACTTTATCTCTGTCTTTTTATGCCTCTTTCTCCCTCGAATAACAAACAACCATACCAACATATTTCCTTGTCAATTGATTACCATAGAATCCCACTTCCATCGAATTTGCTACGGAAATCAATATGGAAATATGTAAAATATTTACATATGGCCGGCCCTCGGGGATTTCGTTCGTATTTTATTTCAGCATGTACGTCGATTGACCCGGTTCCCAATTGAGATGAATAGGTACACTTGTGAGGGTTTGTGCTTATGTGGGTACCGAATTTAATTACTTATTGTTCTGCTCCAAAAGCTTCCAAAAATCGGTGTTCTATGAGCCACAACTATTGCCGAAAATTCCAAAATGTATGGTTTTATCATGCTCTATCGATATGGATGTGGATTGACCACGTTCTAGACTTTCGTCAATTTTTGTCGTCATTAGAATGTCCTTTTTTGTAGGAGGTCTGACTCTGTCAAAGGTCTTTTAAGACTTTAGTGCGTCTGATGGGCTTCGAGGTAGTGTGATAAACACACATGCATGTAGTAAGACGGGGCCAGAGTTGTGGGATTTTTCAAAAGATTCACCGCGACCCTGGAACGCAAAGGGCACTAGGAGGAACACAGATGGGTTTTAGTCAGTTAAAGTCTGACACTTCCTTCCGCTCCACCCAGAGCGGAAGCTGTCATTTGCTGATTTCTCACCCATAAAAAAGGGGCAGTTTAGATCCCCGGGTCGAAATGGTTTATAAGTTTTTCATCATAAAATCATCGATAGGTAGTTGCTTGAAGTCTGCGTTTTTACACGCACGTTTCCCCATTGAATTAAATCCTCTATAATATCTGTAAAATTGTGTGTAGGACCTCATACACCTTTGCCAGCTCCTGTCCGGAAAACAGGCGTTATTCTATCTACACTAATATCATAAAGAGGAGAAGAGTTGATTGTTTTGTTTGTTTGTTTGCATTGAATATGCTCCGAAATTACTTGACTGATTTGAAAAATTCTTTCACTATTGGGAAGCTACACTATCACCAGTGAACATATGCTACGGGAACGGAAACTACGCGGGTGAAACCGCGTGGCGATGCTAGTGTAAAATAAACCACAACAAAACGCCTTTTTTCTCCGAAACTTACTCCCATCTTTAGTTCAACATTAAGCCTTATAATACGGTACCCTGTTCAAAAGTTCTCAAGCTCGTTAGACATAAAAACACTGAACTAGCAAATAGTCTTCTTTGTAAGTAAAGAAAATTCTTCTCCGTACGGTGGAAAATTTCACCTTTAAGAAAAAGTGCGCCTTATTAGGCTGAGGGTGCAACGCTGCAGGTAACATTCGCTGCTGAGTTGATTTTAAATTGCGCAAGTTCTGTAATAAAAAACCTTGTTCGGGAATGTCATTTGATTTTTGCACAAGCTAAAACAGCAGTTCTGGGCCCCAAGCCTGCTATTACAATAGTGTCAGAATGGTCTATCATTGATTTCATAATGGTTTTGACAAGTATGGTAATCTACTAATATAAAAGCGTTACTATGACTTTCCAAGGATCAACCACTGACACTTCATTGAAAGAAATAGCATAGAATGCTTATCTCGTACATAATCACAAATGAATGACAGTATGCGGTAATCTGCAAAAAAATTTGATTGTTCCTTTGATCAGTGCTCTACCATTATAACGTCATTGTACAGTCATTGTTTTTAATAGCATAGTCATTATATTCATAATCAATCTACCACGTTTCTATTACAAGACCACTGACCGACCAATGATCGACCATTATGGATTTAGCAGATTACGAACTTTTAGCAAAATGACAATGGTATCGTGTCCAACACGATATCATTGTCAGATGAATCAAAGATGTACGTAAGTCAATCGAGACCAATGACGTAACATACTCTCCGAGGCACGGAAAAGTAATTAATGGTCACCATCCACGGAGAGACCTCGGCAAGCGCTGGTTAACCTAGAAGATCGACCCGTACGGCTGTTGTAATTTAGCCACGAGCTCCTCAGTTATAAATTCAAGCATACGATAAAAAATGCTTTAGCGTAAACTTTGATTTAGTGGAAATGTACTAATTATAAGTCATCAAGACTATATGCAATATCCCTGACTCCTCATGAAATCCCACGTCCGCATAATGTCCGCGGCATCATATTATTCCCGCAATTGTTTACAGTTTACAATGTCCCGCTTTGTCGGTAACTCCTGTTAGATTTCAAACGTGTCCAGTCAGTGATTAATGCGCACCGGCTTAAACATGCTCGTTTCCATTTTTAAATTTACATTTCAAAATGAAAATGTTTGCGGACATGTGGAGTGTTGATGCATTGTTTTTAGTTGTTTATTGATGTGTTGTTGTTGTTTTTTTATGTAGTGTTCCGCGGTTTACGACGTGTCAGCTTGTTTGGAGGTGGGATTTCGGATTTGATTAATGGCTTTTCATTTCAACTGTGTTGTTGAAAGTTTTTAATTTTAAGGTTGGATATTTTTAAAGTGTGATTGTATAACAAGTCAACAAATACATAGCATTGTATATACATATCATCATCATCTACCTAGCCTTTTCCCAACTATATTGGGGTCGGTTCCCAGACAAGCCGCATTCAGCTAAATACCAGTATTTTACGTGGAGCGGCTGCCTACCAGACCTCCACAACCCATTAACTGGGGAACACGGTACTTCTTGGCAAGACTGGTGTCAGATTTTATGGCTGCTGACAATCCGTTACGACTGCCAAAGATCTCCTAATGACAGCCGGGACCAACGGCTTAACGTGCTTTCCGAGGCACGGAGCTGAAGTCTCGTTATGTTAAGATGGTCATCCATCCACAGACCAACTTCGGCATATATACATAGTCATCTAATAAATAGAATTAATGTGAAAAAAATTACATCGATTAAAAGCCTCATTGAGTATCTGACAGAATTCTCGTTTTTTTTACAGTTTGCGGCTGCAAACGTTCCTTGAAAGACAAAAAATTGTTAATATATATGAAATTTGACTTTCGTTGAAATAATGTTACGACTTGAATTTGAACGCTTTATAATTTAAGCTACACGAACAGCCTGTGGACTAG
Source organism: Hecatera dysodea (assembly GCA_905332915.2). Classification (NCBI taxonomy): domain Eukaryota; kingdom Metazoa; phylum Arthropoda; class Insecta; order Lepidoptera; family Noctuidae; genus Hecatera; species Hecatera dysodea. The sequence continues at coordinate 20,461,694 of HG995296.1, read as the reverse complement.
ATATACTTAAAATCGTCATCCAGTTCAGTGTACTGTTGAAGCTGCTCCAGTACTGCAGTGCATCAGGGATGTTCGCGGACGCACTTGTGTTTTTTTTTTGCCACAATAGGGTATTTTAATGTAAAAATCTAATTAGTCCGTCTGATAGATTTACAAAAAACACGTATTTTTTCTTTTTTCACGTAAACATAAAAATTGTAGCAACGTAGTGACGTCACGCGAGTTTTCAACGCACTGTATAGTCTTCATTTTTTGTTTACGTGAAAAAAGAAAAAATACTTGTCCAATATTTTTTGTAAATCTATCAGACGGACTAATTAGATTTTAACAGTAAAATATCCTATTCGTAAGCAGTTTCCGTCCCTGGCACGTGGTGTGTGGGGCAGCAACAACAGTATCTTGCCCTGATTTCGAGCAGGCTGGAATGCCCGTTAGTGAATCGTTTGTGCTGCCATTTCCCATGAAATGGTGCAGCCATTGTGCATATTATAAATTCTTTAAAAAGTGTTGGTTAAAAAAATAATATCCTATGCATAAGCTGTCCCTTTCCTAATTAAATTTCGGAATCTTTTTCATCACGGTACTTTGGCTAAATCATAATAGTTTTTTACGATCCATTTACTTATAGCAAAATCATAAGTAACAGATTTTTGAGTTAAACCCTTTTCATTCTGAAATGCGTCATGGTTACTTGAAGATGAAATGGAATAACACAAGTACTACACTTGGCCTTCAGGCAATTTCAGTATCTGTCAGAAATTCAACTGAAATACAAAACCAAATTGCCTTCTCTAACCGCAAAGACCAAATATACCAAAGTCACAACACATCATTACACCAAAGCTAAGCCACACAAAGAACACACAATGAATAACACGCTCAAAATCACAGAACAACTATTTCTGCGTGTTTGCAACAAAAATGTTGATTGGCACACAAAAGCGTGTCTCTGGCGTTGCAGCTGCGTTGTGTTTGCGCATCGCTTTTAATGAAGTTGTCGGGCGTCGCGACACGCGGACGTTTTAATAGCGGGATAAGTAACACGCTGGTAGAGAAACTTGCTTGAGGAAGGTGGTCAGTGGTCATTAAAACAGGAGTATTAAAAAGTCTGGGAGGAGCTAGTGGCTAAATTGTAATAGCCGTAAGGGTCGATCTTCGCAACAGAAGAAGACTCCCCGGGCGTCGGGAAACGCAGGGCGATTCCCGGCCACCTACTGCGCGGGCGAGTCGACGGCGCGTCGTGTTCCACGCGCGCTTCAAAGAGCCGTCAGCAACGTAGACGGGGCGCCATAGGGTCAATGCCTGCTAGGGTTGCGGAACGCAAAGGGCATAAGAAGCATCACGGGTGGGTTTTAGTCAGTACGAGTCTGACACTCCCTTCCGCTCCGTCCAGAGCGGGAGAAGTCAATTGATGATTTCCCATCCAGAAAAAAAAGGGTCAATCTTCAAAGTTAACCAGCGCTTACCGAGCTCTGTCCGTAGATGGTGACCATCGATTACATACCGAGACTTCTTCTTGCCGAGCAAGTCGAGATCCCGATTGATTTGCATGCACATCTTTGATAGTCTTTACAGATCAAAGTCAGAAGCTAGAAAATCTCTGCCACCAGACTTGTCAAGGAATACCCTGTTACCCATTTACTGGTTTTTAGAGGTAGTGCCGACCACAATATAGTTGGGAAAAAATCTGGACAGATTGTTAGCCAAAGACAAATTCTATGCCCGACATACATAGATATATCCATAACAGAAATATAATAATGAAAGTAACTCTGTGTGTCTGTTTGATACGCGTTCACGCATAAATCGATGAACCAACTGTCACGCGGATGAAACCAAAGGCAAAACTCAGTAACGAAAAAAAATTTGACGCTGGCGTAGAAAAAAAAACCCGTGTCACGCCGTTACATTTGTAACGTAGATAGATATGAAAGATTGTATTGGGATTTGGGAATCGCAAAGTTACATTTATGTAATTGATTTAGTGCAATAACATAAAGTTGTTTGTCACAAAGAGTGACACGGGCGTAGTGCAGCTGCTTTTGCTTGCGTAGCGCTTTTAATTAAGTTGTAGAGCTGAGCGACGCGACGGGCGGACGGCTCTCGAGCGGAACAAGTAACACGCTGGTGGAGTACTTGGGTGTTATTTAAATGATTATTTTAATGTGGGATAGATTTTGCAGCGTGTTTCTTACTTTCAATACTGATATCATAAATGTGTGTCTGACGCCTAGCATATAAGCATACAGCATATTCAGCCTTTTATTGTTCCCACTGCTGGGACACAGGCCTCCTCTCTAGAACAGGGAATGGGCCGTAATACACCACGCGGGCCCAGTGCAGGTTGGTGAATGTCACATGTCTTCGAATTTTTGGTTCTAGGACATCCTCTTCAAGGTTCTTCACGATGTTTTCCTTCACCGTTATGCGAGCAGTGGTAATGAAATTAATTACACAAAGTTATGCACCTGGCTGGGTTTGAACCCGCGCACAGTGGTACCGCCGCCGAACAAAGGCGGTCATAAATACTGAAAATCTTATTTGATGCTTTTATTTCATGGAAAGTGGTTCAGGTAGCTATAAAAACTCATAATATATTAGTGTATATGTAAATGAATATATAATGATATATATTTGATAATTTGTTAACACGAAAAGAATAATAAAATAAATATCAAAATATTAAGTGTGCTTGTCCTCCGTTCTGAAGCGTTTTTTGACAATAAATCAAAACTCTTCATGTTGGGGTGTATGCTCTATTTGTCAAAAAACACAACTAAATAGATAAATAAAAAAATAAAAATGGAAATCAATAGATATTTTACATGAAATCGACTTAAAATTAGAACTTACATAACAGATTTAAAATTAGCTAGACTTGCAATAAATCTAAAATTTTCTTTGACATTGCGCTATTTTTCGTACGGGGAAGGTTCCGAAGGCCAGTAATATAAGGATCTGAGCTAAGTAAAAGTCTGTTAAGTAAATCTGAGTTTGTAAGTTCACTCGACATTTTTCGAGTGTGATTTCGTCTGAAAGCTTTAAAATGTTTGTTGTTGGCTTCAGCTGCTTCTTCGGAAAGATGCCCGATGAACAATAAAGCATATTCACATATGACGGTAACATATTACGTGAAGTTTTACTATTAACAAAATTTCTAATTAGTAAATATTGGTGTTTAGTTAATTTAGCCTCTACAACAAGTGATAAAACCTCGTCTGCATTAATATCTGATGTAAAACTAGTGTCAGACTTATGAGAAGTGTCGAGCAATGTTTTCACAGCAGAGTCATCCACTTGAGATAGCTGTGTCAATCGTCTACGTTTTGATCTCTGACTAAGCTGGGAAAAATCGTTTTTTGGACGCCCGCGCGAGATGGCCCCGCTTCTGGTTGAATTTCTTCATGAACACCTTGCTCAACGCTCCTTCTTAACTCAATACATTCTTCTCCTTTTAGCCAATCAGAATACTTAAGTAATAACTTTGATTTACTCCTACCTATTTTTACATAACCACAGTATACGATCATGTAAATCCTTAAAGTCTATATTTTCGAGATCACTGCATGATGACAGCAAAATTTCTAATATTCCTTGGTGTTTTTTGGTTGCTTTTCCACTCACAGTACTCCAAATCTCAAAGATATACATCCTTGAGAAGGAACACTTGATCAAAGTACCTGAAAAAATAGTTTGAAATTAGTTGGAAACTTCGTAGACCTTGCTACGATTGTGTCTACGCAGACGTAGGCCCTTTATAGCAGCTGTCGGAGCATAATGGCGCAAATCAAAGTATAATATTTTTAAAATATATAGTCTCAACTATAATTTAAAATGGTTGCGAATGTTTGCAAAATCTTGTAAAATTTTGTAGCTCTAAGCAAAGCTATTAGAAAAAATATACAATAAATTATGTATGGCGTAGCACGTAAATAGTACAAATATTATACTGACAATTTATTCAAAATACAATTAAATGTGACAAACATACCTTGCTCTTGAATTTCCATTGCACAAAACAACAACACAAACAAAAGAATTCCGAGAATTCACTTGTAACCAAATGCTTTAATGATGAGTCACCGATAACAGCGAATGCAACGTAACGATGCGTTCACTTCCGATGTAAAAAAATAAGAGATAATTAAAACAAATAGGTGACATATTTATATCACCGGATAGCTCGTTTAATGGTCTATCGAAATATGTAACTTGTTTCTGGAAATTCGAATATGAGTTTTATGGATTTATGACCTATGGGCGGAACCACTGTGCCGCGATCTGCAATTCGTAAGTCGGAGCCGTTAACACTCGGCCACCACTGCTCTAGCTCCTAGCATATGCTTTGGTGGTAACCTTTTCGGGACTCTCAACGCAATTCTGTACCTAATATTATTTCTGTTACTTTGTTTGTATTGGTTTGTATGTTCTAAATGAGAAAGTAACTCTGTCTGACCATTTTCGTGTCGGTTTGTCCCCTCTCCGCTTCTTAAGGGCTAAATGGATTTGGATGAAGCTAGGAACATATAATAGATAGACCGTGTCCTGAAATAGCACAATTTTCTCAGAAGTTGCTGTGGTCCCTTTTGTTAATTTTTACCTTTCATTCTTTTTATAATTAACACGAAGCCAAATCTTCCAGGCAGTGAGAGTCATGTGTTATACTATTTCATGATGCGCGCTAATGATGTTCTGCAGTTTATTTATACTGGATACTTTTTTTTCCACCGTAGGTTTTACTCCTGTATCGTGGGTGCGTTCACAAACATGAAAACTCACATACACAAGACACCCCGACCCGGAACAATTGTCTGTAGGCCATACAAACATTTGTTCCGAGCGGGGATCGAACCCGCGACACGTTGCGCAGCAGCCGAACGCTCAACCACTGTGCCAACCGTTGTCAAATTATATATATTAAAATACGGTTTTCATTTTTACCAAGTTGACACTTTAAGAGATAAATGTGTTGATTGTCACACAAAGAGCTTTGCCAGCGTGTCATTGATCGTAGTCGGGGCCCACTAGGGTCAGTGCCTGCTAGGGTTGCGGAATTTGATCGAAAGAGGCACCGCGGCCCTGGAAAGTCAAGAAACACGGATGGGTCTTAGTCAGTAAGAGTATGACACTCCCTTCCGCATTTACAATATTGTATATTCACATAGTTACGATGAGTATACATCGTAACTATGTGAATATATAATAGTAGGACAGAAAATAGCTATAACTTTTGTTGAAGTCGTTCAATAGCAGCACAGTATAACTAACATATCAACAACTCCAAAATTGTCAAATAACACACATTTCCAACAAAAAACAAATATTAACGAGGTCTTCCTCTGAAACTGCGCAAAAGATTTGTTACACAAAGAGTCACAAGCGTGTAACCTTATATTTTGTTTGTACCTTTAAATGAAGTTCAGATCTTCAGCGAGAACGGACCAAGTAATAAGCGTACAGCGTGTCATACAAATTGAGAGAGAGAGTAATCAAAATGTTGTTCACGAAAACAAAATAGTAATTACACAATATTTAAAGCATGCAAAACGTTGTACAGTGCAGGCGGTGCAATTTATTTATAAGGCACTTTTAATGAAGTTGTCGTATGCCAGCGGACGTGGTAATGTGTTTGTGGGACAAGTTATTGGTGGACAGCGGAGACTTTATTGCAGCTTTATGTTAACATTTCTGTGGGTGTGTGGTGCAAGAATAAAGACGGAAAATACTATTTGAATGTTTATTCTCCATGATGTTGCCTTAAAATTTGTCTACTTCCCTATTATTTAGATACTCTAATGATTCAACATGTAATTGATTACGATGTCACATCAAAGCGTTTTTTGTAAATTCATACTGGAATAAAGACAGAAACTTATGAAATAGCCAATACATTACAAATTATGGAATTTTCAAACACAAATTTGTGCTAGAAAAGTTTAAAATTACTTGCATAATTCTTTTACTTAAGTTTGAAAACCATAAATGAACAATCAATTTGAATATTAGCGATACAGTCGGAAAATAGTAAAATAGCCATATCCTGTCTAAAGAAAACCTACCATAATATATTTCAGTTCTAAAATATATATTAGAACTTCTTGCATAGTTTTATTCCTGAAGTTTAAACATCATGGCTGAATAATTCCTATAAATATTTGCAATGAAGTCAAAAACTAGTAAATAAATAGCCATTTCCTGCCTAAGAAAACCTACCATTACATACATAGTTCTGTCCTAGAAAATATTAGACTTTTTTCATTGTCCTTTTCCTTTAGTAATGAAGCCATGGTAACTTTGTTATTTTTTAAAACGCTCCGCTTACACCTTGTCCCACAACTCAATCTAGACGTGTTCGCACCGCGTCTGCTGCAGAAAACGAAGGGCTCAGAATTTGGGACTCAAATTGGAACGCGAAGGCGACACAAACAGGTTGTGTGAAATAGGAAACGTTTCTGATTAGGTCGTACACTACTGAGTATACATATACACAGTCTAATTAGTGTGAGAAGTAGTTTAAGTTTTGGTACCCTCAAAATATAGTCTATATTAATTTGTCATTATTTTTAACCGACTTCTAAAAAAGGAGGAGGTTCTCAATTCGGATGTTTGTATGTTTTTTTTTATTGTTTGTTCGCGCATAACTCCGTCGCTTTTCAACCGATTTGAAAAATTCTTTTTTTGTTGGAAAGGGTATACTTCCCAAATGGTCCCATGAAAATCTTATCGAAATCAACCAAGCGGTTTTCGAAAAATCATCAAAAATCTAAAAAAAATATGTACATTTTCTACTTTGATGACCTCTTAGTTTACTCTGCGAAGGAGCAGTACGTTTTTTTTACACCAATGTGATTGGTTCGTTTAGGTGGGGGAGGGGAGGGGGTGTAGGTACCACTAAAAAGTGAAAAATAAAAAAAACTTTTTACAAAAAATAAAACCGACTTCTAAACAAAAAAAAACAAAAAGTATAAAATAACTTTAATTTCGGAAGTCGGTGTGTTCAACAACAAAAAAGCAACCAAAAACACCGAGTTTATTTTTTTGTAAAAAGTTTTTTTTTCGTATAGTGTGCATGTTTTGTGACTGCGGTGGCCGTACTACAAAGTGCCAATGCTTTCATGATTCAGTGTGAGGGAAAGAGATAGTGCTATTCGTCTTGTGTAGCTCCGTCTCTCTCTGACACAGGAATCATGATGGATTTAAGACGTCATGGTGGGGCTGCTGTTTCGATAAGGATCTTAAAATGTTGGTTTTGAAAGTTTAGATGGTACTTATCTATACCACAGTATATACTAATATTATAAAGAGGTAAGATTTGATTGTTTGTTTTTGCTCAGAAACTACTGAACAGATTTGAAAAATTATTTCACTGTTGAGAAGCTACACTATCCCCGGGTGATAGGCTATATTTTATCCCCGTCAGTTGACAAAACATCTTTTGTTTATTGGAAACTTATAAGTTTAATTGAACTCCGAGAAATGAGAAATGAAATCGTTAAGACAACATTAAAACAAATCAATCGTAGATATTTTTTCTTATTGCAAAATCGAACCTACATATTATATATAAAACTGGTTTAACACATCATTAGTATTTGATCTCTTGAAAGCTTTCCAGTAAATAAAAAAAACACCTTGAATATTCATTCTGATCAATGCAGCAACTCGAAGCAAAATCACTCGAAGTCACTGCACCAATAGAGGAATCTATATCGCTTGAATGCCATATTAATTGCCTCTTCTAACCGAGGCTAAGACGTTCTAATTAACTGAGTCAGTAGGTTATAGAGAGTTCTCTCGCACAGATTTGTCTGAATAACTCCAGAACGCATAAGCTTGCTCAAAACAGCCATTAATTTGGAATAACAATGAAAAACTTTCTAAGTTTATACATGAAAACAAAAAAAAAACAGTACCAGGAACCCACTCAATCAGTTTCAAAGAAAAACTCCGCAAAATACGAAAACTTAATCGCAATTAAAAAAAAATATCACAAAAAAATTGTTACGTCATCTTTCATTTTGGGTTAATCTCCAAAATGTTACCGTGTAAGCGTAATTCTGCGAAAACAGTCTCGGGCGGGCGCCATATTGTTTACGATGACGTCATGTCTCCCTGGGAGACAAGGGGGCCGATTGAAAAACAATACAGCGGTGGGGACGGCCATGTAAATAGCGAAAATGATGGGTTTGTAAAAGATTTTATTATGTTTGCCAGTGCAAAGTACGCCAATGCTTTTCCTTAGTCGTTACCGTATTTATGGCTTACCGAGTTTTAAGTATTTAGGTACGCGTCGAACTTTGATGGAATACTACTGTTTTTCTTTCGTTCTGCTTATTCTTTGAGGGTTTTTGTTCATGAAGTATGTTTTGCTTCCTTGTATGAGAAAAAGACTTTGTGGTGACGGTGCTTCTACTTTTTAACACAGTTTTCTTCTTGATTAATATAAACTTTTTCACACAAAAATTTGAAACAGAAAGGTGAGTATGTGTGTTTTCTTTTTTTGTATATATCTATACAAATATTATAAAGCTGAAGAGTTTGTTTGTTTGAACGCGCTAATCTCAGGAACTACTGGTCCGATTTGAAAAAATCTTTCAGTGTTAGATAGCCCATTTATCGAGGAAGGCTATAGGCTATATATCATCACGCTAAGACCAATAGGAGCGGAGCAGCGATAAATAATGTTTTAAAATCGGGGATTCCACGGGGACGAAGTCGCGGGCAGCAGCTAGTTGTAAATATAATATTTTTTTAATAATATACCAGTCTCCATAGACCCCTTAAATTTTTAGTACAACATCAGAACCCATAATTTCGATAAAAAATTAATTACTACTATGCAAACAAATTTTAATAGACGCCTTTTGACTAAAAGCAATGCACAAATTACTTGGAACTCGCAGGAAATTGAATTTGTCAGCCTCTACCACTGTCAGTTCTGTTTGATTTAATACTCTTTGATAGTTAAGGGGTGCTCCCAAAACTATGACCTCGACAAATGAACTTGATTAGTTTGAAAGTCTAACAGTGATTATCTTCAGGCTTATGATTGGTTGGTACAAATGTTAGTGCTCAAATGATTGGAAAAGTTTTCGATAGCTAAATCTGTTGTTATTGAAAACATCCTCTATGTTTAGGATCTAATCTATCTGGAAAACAATGGCCTAAATTGAGCGAAAGATTCAAACGAAAACGCTGAAACTGGTTTACTTTTAATTAACACTAATGATGTCTGTCGTATATCTATCAGCTTGTATTGTATAAACAATGCTACTGATCAAAGTCTCCTCCACGTTAATGTTGCACCTTTTTATATTTGTTTTAATTACAATTCCAAGAGCAGCCTACCAATCTCATCTACACCAGAAAGATACAAAAAAAAATGTGGACTCACCAAAAGCACATACACGAAACACTTGAACAATGTTTGTCTCTCTCGTTCTTACAAAAGTCTCCAAAAATGGAGCGAGATGGAACGCTGCCGAGGATAATAAACCATTTTCGCGTGTCTTTCATAATTTATTCGGAACAAGTGGTCGACGGGAACACCGTAATGAGATGAATTCAAATTAATGCTCGTCCTTATCTTTAACAAGACGGGGATTATGCTTTGCTTAGAAATGAAATTTATTCAAAGGGAAATTTTCTGCGTCATTTTGTATATTTGATTACGGTTGCGTGAACTGAGGCAAATTTAAAAAAATAAATTTAGATTGTAACGAGGTTGGACTAAACTCTGGACTGTTCTGTAATTCATTATTAATTTAAATTAATTAATAATTTGAGCTCTTTCTTCTTGTCAATGAGTGACTGCGACGACTTAATATTTTAATTTTAAACTCATTTAATATTTTAATCTTACAGACTGTTTTATTTAAGACAATGGCTGAATAATTTACAAAAGCTTTTGCTTGACGAGTTAATTTCATTTACAACTTCATCAAATAAACTACAGTCAAAGGAAGTTTATTTACGTTATAAATACTCTTATATTCGCAATAATTTCACAAACAAAAAAAAACTTTTTACAAAAAAAATACAACCGACTTTTCCACAAAAAATCAAAATAAGTACAAAATAACTTTAATTTCGGAACTCGGTGTTTGTGGTTCCTTTTTCATTTTTTGAACACCGACTTCCGAAATTAAAGTTATTTTGTACTTTTTTGATTTTTTTTGGAAAAGTCGGTTGTATTTTTTTGTAAAAAGTTTTTTTTTTCACTTTTTAGTGGTACCTAAACCCCCTCCTCTCCCCCCACCTAAACGAACCAATTACATTAGTGTAAAAAAACGCACTGCTTCAATGCAGAGTAAACTAAAAGGTAGACAATGTAGATATTTTATTAGATTTTTGTTGACTTTTCAAAAACCGCTTGTTCGATTTCGATAAAATTTTCATGGGACCATTTGGGAAGTATACCCTTTCTAACAAAAAAGAATTTTTCAAATCGGTTGGCAAGCGACGGAGTTATGCGCGAACAAACAATAAAAAAAAAAACATACAAACATCCGAATTGAGAACCTCCTCCTTTTTTAGTAGTCGGTTAAAAATGTAACGGGCCGTAGTTATTCCTCACAATTAAATAGCATAGCAAAAAAATAGCTGGATAAAAAAAACTGTACAATAACCAGTTTCACCGTACTTTTATTTATTATATCCGCAACTTGACAGAGTGGCCTTCTATGGGCACGTAACCCCACCCTACTTAATTGTACTGTTTTGGGGTTTATGAATTACCTACCCCGTATCCTTTCGTGGCTTAAGTACTTTTCTGACGATAATGTTTATTGTTTTCGTTATATTTTGTACTACAGTCTTGAAATAACTAAATATAAATTTGATAACTATACAAATAAAAAGATAGATGTCAAAAGATAAGCTAGACGGCGGCCACAAAATACAAAACTGAAACTAATCATAAAAATGTAAAAAAAAAAACAAAATTTAATTTTAAATTCATTAAATTGTCTTAGAAACAGAAATAAGAGCCGGATTTTAGGATTCCGTTGTCAAATGGAAAAAATGGATCGCTTTTAATTTCGTTAAGTTCGTCTGTGCGAATGTTTCACATCCAGTTCAGTCAGAGACTATGGCCGACTCATAAAATCAGCCTTTTAATGTACCCACTGCTGGGACACAGGCCTCCTCTCTAGGAGAGGAAATGGTTCGTAATCCACCACGCGGGCCCAGTGCGGGTTGGTGAATGTCACATGTCTTCGAACTTTTGGTTCTAGGACATGCCCGTTTCCTCACGATGTTTTCCTTCACCGTTTTATGGCCGACTAATGATATTATTTTAGACACATTTGAAAACAACTAGGTTAACAAAAAATGTGTATCCATTCTACGGTTTTGTTTTGATAATTATTCTACAGAATGCGAGATGATGTGAATATACGCTTTTGATGATGTAAGTATCTGTAAAATTACCATGTCAAAGTACTTATTACAAAAAAAAATGCAAACAACTACTGGTAAGGTTTTTTGTAATATGCAAAGGTATTGAAAATAAAAAGGTTAAATCACTTTGGCTAAGCGATGATTACTAATTAGTTAGTTTAAATTATTTTTATACAAATGTAATGTACTTGCCAAGGTTGGTCTGTAGATGGGTGACCATCTTAACATACCGAGACTCCTCCGTGCCTCGGAAAGCACGTTAAGCCATTGGTCCCGGCTATAATTTTTAGATCGTTGGCAGCCGTTACGGATTGGTCTTCAATATAAGAAAAAAAAAACAAACGATAAACTTACTTTAAATAATTTAAGCTCGTTCAAGTACAGTGGGGCTCGCTAAAATATAATGCTTTAAGCATAAAACCCCAATAACGTTCCATTCATATTCCCTATTTTATTTGTGGCAATATTCAATATTTTTTCATTCCACTTTGTAATTGTCATGGCGATAATTGAACGAATGAGTGAATGAATTAAATGAACATGTGGACATGAGGCGTTAGGGGGTGGTTTGGGTGCTAAGTTACGCGATTGAGCAATTTATGAATATATTTATCTATTTAGGTCCGGTGTGATACAAAAGTCGATTTAATTTTCTACTTCAGTTTTTGGGCAAACTTTGTGATGAAAACTGAGACAGACGTAAAAGCTATGAAATGCTTCACACACAGCAATGTATTGAATAATTTCAGACCAATTTCGACGTTGCTGACTATACAGTTAAATATGTAAAATACAAGAAACTTTAAGAGGAAGTAAAAAAAGTTGATGCTACAAAAAAGGAACCTATTACATAGTCCAGATCCACATGAGTCCATTGGATGCAAAAGCACAGGATATTCCATGCGGCGACTCTTGGAAGAGGCCTATAGCCAGCAATTGACGTTTTCCACCACGTTTTTCACCAAGATCCGTCTGTGGATGGGTTATCATCTCAATATACAGAGACTCCTGTGCCTCGATAAGCACGCTAAGCCATTGGTCGCGGCTGCAATATGTAGATCTTTTGCATTCGTTCCCGATTGTCAGAAACATGAAAATCTTACATGAACCAGTTTTACCAAAAAGTGTGTGTGTTACCCAGAAATTCCTCAGAGTCAGAGTTGCGGAATTTGTCGAAAGAGTCCCCGCGGCCCTGGCATGCAACGGGAATTATGAGGTACCCGGATGTGTTTTAGTTAGTAAGAGTCTGATACCGCCTTCCGCTCTGCCCAGAGCGGAAGAAGTAATTCATCCATAAAAAAGTGATATTGTGTTTTAGAGGTCATATAGTCAGCCCCTTTACATAAACTACTGACTGGAAACAACTGTAATATAGTTGAAAAAATATGAGGCAGGTTAAAAATTACTTACAAAACTAACCCGCTGATCGCTCCGCTTGTCACCAACATCACAGCATTCCGCAATAAATCATTTTATTTACTACACATTAATGATTGAAACGTTATTTCCCATTCGCTTCTCTGACGTCATTACTCAAAATGAGTAATTGTTTTTCAATATATTACGTCAACGGATTATAATAAATAAGATATTTCAAGTTTTCGTGACGTTACGGAAATGGGAACGCAGTTTGCAGGCTCGCCTTTTCAATTTTTAATTTCACATTTTTTGAAAAACGTCATGTGACATCGACGTTTGAGCGAGTGAAATTCAAATTTGAACCAAACACGCTATAATGTAGTCACTCCATTTTAAATAGGTACTCAACTGCATCAGTTTAAACTTTATAGCTCATCTTGTCATGTTTGGGAATTAGGAGGCTAAGTCGATGTTGTTTTCATAAGTACAGTAGGACTGACAGTATCCTCCAACTTTTGGTTGGGAAATAGTTAGGAATAATTGAAGGTATCCTGTAGACTTGAACTTAAAAGTGTTGACGTTTTGGAAACATCATCGTTGGAAACGATCACTTTATAACGTAACAACTTTGAAGAAGTATTTTTTGATGATTTCTAACAATTTCCTCATATTGAACAACTAGATCTTAGCTTTATAGATCTCAAAATACCAATGAAAACAAACCAATGAAAACTACTAACTACGAAAAACCTCACCATCATCCACAACCCAATATCACCCAATGCTTATCATAGATCTCTCTATTATTGTACCAATCCCCACGTTTCTGTATCACCCTTTTACAGGCTTTACCTCTCTCTTATGGCAAGAATGTCGACTGTCCATTTCGCCGCCGGACGACCAGCAGTTTTTCTTCCAGTTCGTGGCCGCCACTTGGCCAACGCCTTACTCCACCTATTATCCGCACCAGGCCTTGCAGTCTCGGCTTAGTTGCCGATCTTCTTTTTTATGGATGGGAAATCGTTAAATGACTTGTTCCGCTCTGGGCGGAGCGGAAGGGACTGTCAGACTCTTACTAACTAAAACCCATCCATGTTCCTCGTAGTGCTCGCCGCGTTCTAGGGCCGTGCTAACTCTTTCGAACAAAATCCGCAACACCGATCGACTACCGACCAAATTATTTCTATAAGTCGTTACGATTTGAAATGCTGATATTTATAAAAAAATCTCTACATTCAAAACAAGTGTATGTCATCGCTAGCGAACTGAAATTTGTCGTAAACGTTTACAAACTTAGCGTTCAATTTTTACAGCCCGTTAAGCGGATCGATATTATTAGGTAAGCGTCATAAAGGTATTTTTCGGTAGAAATCGAAATACCGAAATCCCTATCAATGTCCAAACTTCTGGCTAAGCTCCATTTGGGTTCCGTAATTCATTAGAAGTACTTTAAAAAATCTCGCAGAAATATCTCTCGGTTCACGACACCGCAATCAATATTTGTTACGTGCTTATTATAGTAATTAAAAAAAACCAATAAATTCAACCAAATTAAACTTAAAACCAATAAAGAATGATTACGCTCTCATAACACAACATTGTCTCGATATATCGATACGATACGACCCGTAATAAGAATCGATTAACATAAATTTCGAGTGGGACGTATTTCACGATGCAGTAATTAAGTTACAAAATGTGATATTACAGGATCGTGTGAAATTGCTCATTAAACGGGCGAGAGCTCGATTTGACCGATGCTGTGCATGATTGGGGCATGGTAAGTATTTTGTTGCTGGAATGTTTTACGATACTTTTCTGGGTTCCGTATCCAAAGGCCAACAGAACCCTAGTACTGAGCTTCCGCTGGCCGTCCATCCGTCCGTTTGTTTGTCAGCAATCTTTATCTCATGAACCGTAATAGGTAGACATTGGAAATATTCACAGAGTTTGTATTTCCGTTGCCGCTCTAATAACAAATAATAAAATGAAAGGGATAGACATACAAGGAACATGTTCTTTCGGTTTATGAAATAGCACCATTTGTGTGCAAGTCAGATTTCATAATCTCTTCTTTATGAAAACTCGGAAAAAATCTTTCAAATTAGTAGAAGCAATGTGTGTAATCAGGCGAATGTTTCTGAGCAACTGTATCTTTACAGATAACAAACAAAAGCAAAATAAATTTGTATCTCTTAATCACCATAAATCATTCATCATCATTACAAAAGCACAAACAACGTTTCTTTGTAAAAGTTATGAAACAAGAAATATAAAAAATACGCAAAACAATGACGTATTTTTCACTACTGATAAAGAAAACAATTTATTACAAAAACATCAACGATTTATTCTGAATCTGCTCTTAAAAACTCAGCCGCCACGGAGATTAGCATAAAAACAATTTATAAAAACGTCGAAAACCGGAACTCCCATTGATCTACCAAAAAAACCCGACTTGGACCCCATAATTCACCCTGAACAACCCCTCGAAACTACCCCTTAAATGTAAATGTGTCCATTAATATCATTTTGCGCTTTTACGACAATAAAATCGCGCGATTCGATCGCACGACAACGATACTATCTGTTTTTATCGGTGAATATTTGCATAATTGCCATAATGGTCTATAATTTTTTTCAATATGACGTTTTAAAACGTCCTTGTGATGTATGAATATAAAATGGTGATTTTTATTCGAGTTACAAATTTTTATTACTCAAGTACGCACTTGGTTTGGTCATTGCCTAGGTGAATATATGCTCCTTGTTCAAACAGAACTTTGATATTACAAAAACAACTATAAATTCATAGTTTCTTGCCATTCCACATTAATTTATTTCTATCAACTAAAACTAACTGAGTACGTACCAACTCACTATAAAAATTCAAAATTTGGTCTTGAAATTTTATATTATACTAGCATCGCCCCGCGGTTTCACCTATTTCAAATCGGTTAAGTAGTTTCGGAGTCTATTCAATGCAAACAAACAAAAAACAATAAAACCTTTCCTCTTTATAAAATTAGTGTAGATAAGTTTTCTGAAATCCCAAATGACTGAAAAGTATTCCAGAAACCAGTTGCAAATTCAGTTATTTAACATACAAATCGTTTTACAACAGACACCAACAAATACAGCATTAAAATTTATATTACAGAAACATGACGTCACACATTAATAACCGTGAAACAACGTTATATAGCATTTCAAATAAAATTTGAACAGGCAATTAAAACTTTTCATCAACTTCCTCCGGGGTTGGCAGAGAGAGATGGCGCATATGTGCCGTTATATAAGAGTGACAGAGTCGGGTATACGTGGTTTCCTCGCTCAGGTCAATGTGTTGAAGTTCTAATGGCAATTACGTTGAAAATTGAATTAATAAGTTGTATTATAGTAAAGGAGACATGGGGCTGTGTAATGTTTGGTAGAACTATTTTCGATTTAATTCAAATTATATGTTATAACAACTTACATATATTAGAGCAGTAGTGGCCGAGTGGTAACGCATTACTTTGTGTAATTAATTACATCACCACTACTCTCAAAACGGTGAAGGAAAACATCATGAGAAAACCGGCATGTCCTAGAACCAAAAATTTGAAGACATGTTACATTCACCAACCCGCACTATGCCCGCGTGGTTTATAACGGCCCATTCCCTCTCCTAGATAGGAGGCCTGAGTCCCAGCAGTGGTAAAATTAAAAAAAATGATTATGCTTTATTTATATCAGCTTCAGTTGACATACACTTTGGGTCTACATTACAAATCACGCGTATTCACCTCTTCTGTGCGATGAAACCCCTTTCGAAATGCACCAAATTTCCCATACCAGTATACCATAATGAAGTATATTGAACCAACATTATACATGATAAACCTGTAATGTGGCTTGTCTATTTGTTAGGTTTGATAATAAACGCCAAAACGAATGAAAGAAGAAATGAAAAGTCATAATTTTCATTATGTAAAAGATTTCTTTCGAACCGTCACAGTGACTTGCACGGAATTAGCAAGTTTGACATTTTAAAATGTCACAGATCTATTGATCACTAATTTTATCAAATGTACTTTCGGTTTAAATTACTGTCGTGACCAAGGGTTGAAAATGATCAGATAATAATTACGTATACTTAATACTATAAAGCTAAAGAGTTCGTTAGTTTGGTTCAACGCATTAATCTCAGAAACTACTGGTTCGAATTGAGTAGATCTTTTAGTGTGCCCATTTACAAAGAAGGCAATAGGAGCAGAGCATTAATGAAAAATTATGCACGAACGGGGTTTTTTTTTTATTTCTTAAATCGGGTCAGATGGTATAATTATAATTTACAACGAAACTCACTGTAAATAATGAATTTCATCTTTTTGATATTGGTAATAATAAAAGTGTTTTCATGTATGGTTTTCCATGCAGTTTGAGTATGGATTCATACGATATAGACTTTTGTTTTTGGATTCTGAATTAAGAAATCCATCACACAGACTTTGTCCGATTGTTTTGATGTACAGGCAAAATTATGGGAGTCTTGCGTGAGCCCACCACACCAGGGATGATGCCTGAGTAAAAAACTATGATTCTATTAAGCCTTTTTTTCTGTATGGGAAATCATCAAACGACTTCTACCGCTCTAGGCGGAGCGGAAGGCAGTGTCTATCTCTTACTAACTAAAACCCACCCGTGATCCTTCTAGTGTCCTTTGCGTTCCAGAGCCGCGGTGACTCTTTCTAACAAATTACTTAGGCACTAGCAACACGGGTGGGTTTTAGTCGGTAAGAGTCTGACACTCCCTTCCGCTCCACCCAGAGTGGAAGAAGCCATTTGATGATATCCCATCCAGAAAAAAATATACCTATATTTATTTCTTTACCCAACGAATACACAATTTTCTTTTCAGCTTCTCTCACGAAAGTTTTAAAGATCTAAACAAAAGCCGTAAACATAAAAACAAGGTGTAAAATTGCTAATCAATGTTGTAGCGAATGAAACTGTGAACAGCGATCGATATGCGTCGGTTCGTGTCAAAGGCACGATTCATGACTGTGTGGTGCAAGGGACAGGCTGTTGCGGTTAATTAATAAATTATTTAGTTGATCAATAGAGTAAGTAAAGTAAATGATAAATGATATTTATTTTGTAAGTAGGTTAAACGCTTAACACTTTTACACGTCCAATATTTCTTGTCATTTTAAGCTAGATGAAGCTGGTAAAGAGATAGTAAAGCTCAACGTTATTGTAAGCCCATAGCGATATAGTGATATCTCTATTCTAATTTACTCTATCTAAATCCTCAATCTTTGTCAGTCACTCATATCTGTTTAGTAGTAAAATGAATAGCGACATCCGACCAAGATAAGAAGGCCATTCAGGGCGAAAAATTTGCCAAGTGCGAGTTGGACGCGTACACGTCATGCTGTAGACATTTTTTATTACATATTTGATTTTTGTTAAATTTTAGCAGCAATAAAAAACTAAATTTACATTTAATACTGTTAACATTAAAGTTAAAAATTGGCGAAATTCAATAATATTATAAAAAAATAATAAATTTAAAATTAACTAAAATATATTCAATAGCTACGTAGGGTTCCGTAAATAAACTGAAAAAGAAAAGTTGAATAGAATATAGAATAGAATAGAATAGAATGCATTTATTTGTCAGAATATTGTACAAAGTTCTTAATAATATGTTCATTATGCATTACGATCCAAATATTCTACCGTTTCCGGCGTACAAATTTAATATGGTTTGTAAAATTATGGGTCATTATCACATTAAAATAATATTCATTAGAATTAATCATTACAATAAAGATTACAAATCATTTATAAATTGAATTAAAGTGGTACAAAATATTAATTATATAAGTCACAATTCAAGGATATAAAACATGTTTTGTAGACAATAATGTCAAATATTTATGTGCATTTTTCATTCATAAAATCTTCAATCGAATAATAACATTTGCTTAAAAGAAAGTTAAACAATTTACACTTAAATGTTCTGAGGTTGAGAGTTTTGAAACTATCAGGTAATTTGTTATAAATAGTAATGGACATGCAGTATGCGTTATTAGAAAACAATTTAATTCTACGCCTAGGAACATTTAGCATATGCACTTTGCGGCTGGGTCTGGACACAACATCATTAAACAAATCAAATTCATGTCTGTTTTGGTGTACAAAGATACAAATTTCAAAAATGTTAAGAGCTGGAAGTGGCAATATGTTAAGCTTTTTAAATAATTGAAATTTTAAACACACATACGATCTATTTATTCAACCTTAAAATATTTGCCTGATTGATTATAAATGATACATAGATATTTTGTTAAGTTTTTACAGACAATTTTGCTAATTAATAATATAAAAAAAGAGTGACAGACAAATGACGTCACACCTCCCCGCTTTCTCTCACGCCCAGCACCACGACCCATTACAAAATTAAATCCCGAGGTCGGAAACGATTTTGTGGGCCATCGGGACGCACCTGGCACACTTCACATCGGTCGGTAGAGGGCGCTGTGTGGTCGGCCCTCTTTCAATTGTGACAGAGGGCTTGAAAGCAATCGCCGTTAACCACGGGTTACAATTAAGTTTTAAGCCTAGCATTATGTTGGTTGTGGATGGTCGGGTTTTATTGGGGTGTTTGGGGTTATAAAATCGTGTAATGTATGGTTTATAAAATAATGCGATATGTATGAAGGTTAGTTACATCAAGCTCTATGAATTTAAAAAGATAATTATGAGGTACATATTTTCTTGTAGCACTGTATGGAGTGTTTTAGAAATATCATATGAATCGTTAAGTAAGACAAATATAGGTTTAAAGCCCAAGATGAAAGTAGTGTAAATTAATAGATTTATGTTACCAACCAAACTCTGAACATCCGGCGAAATTTGTTCCCAGAGAGTTAATAGAATCCGGCAAACTGTTTTATTAACCTTTCATATAATTAAAGAAATTATCGTGGATGTCTTTACCTAATGAAAATTAGTTACCTACTACTAAACGTAAAATATAATATTTCTGAACCTCAGTAAGAATAATTCCCGGCGTATTCATAAAAAGCAAGAAGCCTTTTCCTCAAATAAATTAGAATCGGCTTTTAGTCTTTTCGGGCGCTTCTGAATACCAGTATTTTACAGTAAGCGTCTATCTGACTTCCGCTATCCAATAAGTGAGCCTTCTAGTACCTAGTACCAGATATCTTGGCTTTTTTGTGTTGTGGCATCGTTTAAATAACGATGATTTTGCCAATGTCAAGGTTTGGAGAAATCTTGGCTTCTAATTGCCCGTAACGACTGTCAAAGGTCTTCAAATGACAACTGGGACCAACAGCTTAACGTGATTTTTGAGGTACGGAGGTATTCAAAAATAGGTCACATGCTTACGTCAAGATGGTCACCTATCCACAGATTATGGATACCTTTTTTTCTGGATGGGAAATCATCAAATGACTTCTCCTGCTCTGGGTGGAGTGGAAAGGAACGTCAGATTCTAACTGACTGAAACGCATCCGTGTTCTTCCTATAGCGTTTTGTGGAACCATGGTAGTCTTTTTTTTCTGGATGGGAAACCATAAAAATAACTTATTCCGCTCTGGAAGGAGTGGAAGAGAGTGTTAGGCTCTTACTGACTAAAACCCACCCGTAATTTATTCCTCCTAATGCCGCGACGACTCTTTCGAACGAATTTCGCAACAGACCATAGACTGGCTTTCAATTTGAAAATCGAACATGACATACGAAATAATTAAGAAAAAAAAAAACAATTGACAAGCGGAATGTAATAAAAGAGAATCTAGCAAATTCAAGGCGATGTAGGTACTGTAAGCTCCCTTTGCTAGTCCTTTGACCTGTCTTCTTTCTATATCTATACTAATATTATAATGAGGAAAGATTTGTATTTTTGTATGTAACGAATAAACTCAAAAACTACTGGGCCGATTTGAAAAATTATATCCTTGTTGGGAAGCTAGGGTGACATAGGCTATATTTTATCCCCATATTCCCACGGGAACGGGAACTACGAGGGTGAAACCGTGAAGCACTGCTAGTAGTTTATATATCTGAATGAGTAAAAAAAAACTTGTCTTATTCGAGGGGGGAGAGTTTTAAAGACGCACCTCCTTGTCAACCGTTGTCTAACCTTAAAGATCGACAATCGGCTGTTATTATTAAGCTAAGAGTTCTACAACTAGCCAGAAAAAAGCCACACAAACAGCAGTGGCACATCTAAATTTAGATTTTCATTAAAGCGCGCACATTGGGACTCACGGTGCGGGTAAGCCACACAAATTAGATTCGATCCCGCGCCCTGAACACAAACGGAACACTGTGCAAATGTTATTGCCTACGATTATTGCCGTAATACTGGTTTTTTTAGATACTAAGAACAGGCTTTGGTTGGGAAGTACTTTTGTTTTGTCTGGTTTTAATGAAAATTTCACATTTATTTTATTTGTAAATTGACAACAAAAAAATGTCCTGAATAATATCATTATATTTCTTTCAATACAAATGTGCCAAGTCTTCAAAGAAAAGCGTTGTGATTAACCGATTAATCTTTCAAATTCATGTTTAATCAAAAATTATAAAACATTTTACAGAAAACAAAACTTTACAAAAAAAAAAACAGCCGACTCGGTGTTTTTGGTTGTTTCTCCGTTTCTTGAACACCGTCTTCCGAAGTTAAAGTTATTATACTTTTTTGTTATATCATACACGAAAGCTTTCACGTCTAAACTGCTAATAATGAAACTTGCCACACGGATAGACTTACACAAACACACACATATGTATGTACATACATATATGGTACTATACATATACCGCAGGCAGCATACTACGATTTACCTCCTTAAAAATAAATAACCTACCTTCCAACCCACTCAAAAATAATGAAGTTTAAATGAATAAACACGATCATAATAAATTATTACTGCTTCATAAAAACTACGCTGAAAGGATAACGGTGTTCATAATAATAACATCCTTTAATCTTGATTAAGTTTAGATTGTAAACAAGATAAGTGCTTGGATGTTATATTTTTGTTTTTGAGAGTCTTGTATTATCTTACCTGATGGTAAGAGATGGTAGAGGCTTGCCCATAAGCACCTTGGTATTCATTTAGGAGTTAAAACTTGAAAGCAAAAGAATATAACAGTAGTGTTGCCCAAAATCGGTCTTGGTCTTGCAGTCTTGGTCTTGTTCTTGCATTTTCGCAAGACTAAGACCACAAGACCAAGACTGACCCCTGCAAGATTTTAGCAAGAACAAGAACCGCGATTTGCGATTTAGACTTATACAGCGAACATCTCGAGAATCTAAATGACTTTTATTTTTGTGAGATATTATAAACATATAAAAAATTATATTTTAAAATATTTCAATCTATAATATAAAAAATAGCCAACTGGTATCAGGAACAGGGTTCAAGCTATCGGCGGTCAGGGCTCTAGAGAGAGGAACCTCCTAACTATACGAGCCGTGTCCAGAAATACCGCCCTTGATCCAGCCGCCTGGCCATTGGTTGACTCGACTATCGATACAATGATTTCTGCGTCCAAATCTCTCATGTCGACAGCCTCGCAAGCATAATCAAGATATTGAATCAATCCTTATCGTTCATTAATAATAGTCAATCTTACTGAAGGGTATTGTTAACCATTAACTGGGTTTTGGAAGTCACATAAGGAGTTATTAATTGCTACAAAATTAAACCTAAACGAAAGTAAAAAAAGTTGATTGAGTCAGGCGTTACTTTGCGGAAATCCATTGTACATTTGAAAATGAAAATTAAAACTAGATATATAATTTTCATTTTCAAATTACTAAACGAAAGTGTTAGTATTTAAAAAAAAAATTAATAATAATAAGTATGAAAATACTGATTTTCAGCTGTGATATAGTTGTGAAAACTATATTGCCTTTTCGCAACTAACAATAAGTACCTATATTTTTTCTGCAGAATAAATACTATGACATTGCGTAGTTTCTTGGAGTAGGAGCAGTGGTGGCCGAGTGGTATCCGCCCCGACTTACGAATTGTAGGTAACGGGTTCAAACCCAGCCAGGCGCATTACTTTGTGTAATTAATTTCATCACCACTGCTCTCAAAACGGTGAAGGAAAACATCGTGAGGAAACCGGCATGTCCTAGAACCAAAAATTCGAAGACATGTGACATTCACCAACACGCACTGGGCCCGCGTGGTGGATTACGGCCCATTCCCTCTCCTAGAGAGGAGGCCTGTGTCCCAACAGTGGAAACGTTAAAAGGCTGATTATGCTATGCTTATGCTATGCGTAGTTTCTGCCTAAAATAAGCTAATTAGTCCGTCAAATAGATTTTCAAAAAATATTGGATACGTATTTTTATTCGGTTGCCCGCAATGTAATGCAACTTGCATTTGAACTGGCTAAAATGGACTTAAAAAGCCAGATACTGGATACCAGTCCTAATGAAGGTTGTTAGGACTGGTTTTGAAGTTAGGAGGAACACGGGTGGTTAGAGACTGACACTCCCTTCCGCTCCGCCCAGAGCGAGAGAAGTCATTTGATGATTTCTCATCCAGAAAATAAGGAAGACCCATGTTCTTAAAGATTGATACTTCACAGGATCCCCTTCAATCTTACAAGGCTCACAGGTGTTCTAAAACAAGAGGGTACATTGTTTGGTGCGGGTGACATCGTTCATAATTTTATGTTCCTTGTCGAAGTACCCTCGGGCGCCATTTTTTCGTTGTCATATCACGTTGGTTTATCGGCTTTCGGAATAAGCTACGATCATCGTTTGAACGTTTTTTCTTGTTTATATTTTAGGTATTGGCTTAGGAAGTACCGTGTCACCCAGTTAGTGGGTAGTGGAGGTCTGGTAGGCAGCCTCTTCATGTAAAATACTGGTATTCAGCTGAATCCGGCTTGACTGGCAAATGATGATTTTAAGTATCGGCTTGCCGGGATGGTGTACCGTGAGGTTATGATGGTTGAAGTTTTAATTGACGGGTTGAATTTTAGTTTGGTTCTGGTACGCAATAACGAATTGTTTTGACCTTCCAATTAGGGTTGATTTTTAATATTGGGATTCGTTTCTGAGGTCATGTATTAATGACTTTGCATACTATTGTATAAATTTAAGTTCTTAAAATGCAACAGACAGATGTGTTGCTGGGGACTTTGTTGCGCCACTTCTTCTTCCCAGCTAAAACACTAGGAAGTGGTGACGGGTGGGCGTTTTGGGGGACTGTCTTTATGTAAAATTTAACGTTCAAAAAGTGCTGTCTCTCACCTTTTTGGTTTTTATTTTGATTTTGGGATATTTGGAGAAGAAGTGAGGCGGTTAGACAAGTGTATGGATATTTATTTTTAATGTAATATTTGTTAATTGCTATTTTTATTTCTCCGTTAAACGATAAATTAATGTTGAAAAATCGGATCTACATTAACATATAATTATACAAAATTATTGAACTGGGTTATTTTACGTGAAAACCCGTAGAAATGTTTTCATGTATCCTTATAAAAATATTAAAAATGTAGTACCTATTGAGAAATTACAAGAACATTTAATTAAATGAGATATTTTCAAACTAGTACGCAATCAAACAGAACAACTTTGGCAGTCAAAATATTTTCTCCTCTACAAATAAACGCTGCTGTAGCAAGGCTGTAGACGACACGGTTTTCCTAAAAAAGCCTTTTTCAGAACACGACATAAGAGATCTGAGTATTGAGCACCAAATACCTGTAAGGCAAGTCGATTCAATTTGTCTCAAAGGGTTTATCTGTGTTCACCCCTATCTCATGGGGGGTGGAGGGGTACAGGGGCTGAGGGAATGTTTGATTGTGCTTAAGCAGCATGGTTTTACGGATAAGGAGGAATCAGAGGCATTGGGGACGCGTGGAAACTCAATTTGCGAAATGGCTGTTTTTTTTTGGTGTTAATTTAATGTTGTATGTGAGGAGCTTTTTAAGGGTTCCGTAGCCAAATGGTGAAAATGGAACCCTTATAATTTCGTCATGTCTGTGTATCTGTACGTCACAGACGTTTTACTCGTAGACAATTAAAGCTACTTAAATTAAATTTGCGTTTTTAGGTAGGTGCAACTTGTGAACGGTTATTAAGACTAGTAGTGCTGTGATATTATGGAAAAAAATAATTTTAGGGGTGGCACTTTATACGTGTAACTGTTACTAATGAAATAATAAATTTAAACAAACATGTGCTCTTTCAAAATGAAATAGAGGTTTCTGAAAAAGTTTAAGGCAATAGTTTTTGAGAGATGTGCTTCCAAATTCATAAAAAATGTGTCTCTCTAACTTTTGTAAATTAAAAATGTAGTTGAAAATTCGATAAAATTTGAGAAAATAGAACTTCACAGACTACCAACGAAAAATATATATTTTTTTATTCAATTCGAACCAGTAGTTCCTGAGATAAGCGCGTTCAACCAAACAAACAAACTCTTCAGCTTCATAATATTGTCATACGAGACAAAACCGTTTTCTCAACATTTTTATTTGATGCTCCGCTCCTGTTGCAAACATTGCATATTTACAATATTAAGTATGACATAATATAGGGAAGATGATCTGAAACTGACTGCAGGCACAAAATGGAGAAGGGTCGCAAATGACAGAAGCCAATGGAAGTTTTTGGAGGAGGCCTATGCCAACAGGCACACTGAAATTAGAGATATATTAAAAAAAAAAACAACTT
The DNA here is from genome assembly GCA_905332915.2 of Hecatera dysodea. Classification (NCBI taxonomy): domain Eukaryota; kingdom Metazoa; phylum Arthropoda; class Insecta; order Lepidoptera; family Noctuidae; genus Hecatera; species Hecatera dysodea. Next base: position 20,436,205 of record HG995296.1, on the reverse strand, counting down.
TAATTTTTAAATATGTAGTATCATTAGGTTATATTGTATTGTAACAATTTCAGAATAAAGGGCTTTATTATTATTATTATTATTATTCCCTTTATTCATATTCTATTCATATTGTTTACATTTTTAAATATTTCTATTAAAGTAAAAAAAAAAACATTTAAAAATATAAAAAATAGTAGCCCATCGGTATCGGGAACAGGGTCCAAGGTACCGGTGGTCAGGGTTCCAGAGAGAGGAACCTCCTGACAATGCGAGCCGTGTCCAGAAGTACCGCTTTCTGAATCAAGCCCTTGATCCAGCCGCCTAACGTGAGCCTCCTAAGGTGTTGGTCGAGGCTCTTGGCTATTAAGCCATTGACGGAAACGACTATCGGTACAATGATTGCTGAATCCACATCCCACATGTCGACAACCTCGCGAGCCAAGTCAAGATATTTAATTTGCTTATCTTTCTCGGCTTTCACGAGGTTCTCGTCATGTGGAACAGTTATGTCTACAATCATTGCACGCCTCACGATTCGGTCCACCACCACTATATCAGGCTTATTGGCAACAATAGTCCTGTCAGTGATGATGGACCGATCCCAGTACAATGTGATATTGCCATTATCGAGAACTGGGTCGGGCAAATACCTGTAGTACGGCACCTCCGATTCCACAAGTGAGTATTTTAGAGCAAGTTGCTGGTGGATAATCCTGGCTACGAGGTTGTGCCTATGCAAATACTCTCCGTTAGCTAGACTAGAACAACCAGAGACAATGTGGCGAATTGATTCTCCCGGACGGTGACATGCCCGACATATGTCAACCGTGCCGTCCTTCACAATAAATCTCCGGTAGTTCCTAGTCATGATAACTTCGTCCATAATTGCACAGACAAAACCTTCGGTTTCTCCAAAGAGATCACCGAAGCGTAGCCAGGCTACGGACGCTAATTGATCTACGTCGGGCCCATGTAGGGCCCGGAAAAAGCGTCCGTGTAGTTCCTTACTCTGCCATACTGCCCTGCGGTCGTTAGTGTCAAGCACTGCAGGTTTGCGCCAGTTCTCATTTGCCAAGGAGAGCGGGGTAAGACCCTTGTCCACCGCCACTACATCTCGATGCATACCCACGTCGACAGCTAGGAAATATTCCCTGAGACTGCATATCTCGCGATTGTGGAGAGTCTTAGCATTTAAAAAACCTCGACCTCCACACTTTCGCGGGATATACAGTCTCATTACCGACGATCGTGGGTGATGCATTCGATATGCAGTGAGCAGTGTACGGACCCGTCTATCCAGGGCGTCAAGTTCCGTTTGAGTCCATTTGAGTACGCCGAAAGAGTACATCAATACCGGCATGACCCAACCGTTGAAGGCACGCACCTTATTTCCGCCCGATAGAAGGCTATTGAGTACCTTCTTCAGGCGGCCAAAGAAGCGCTCCCTCAACGATTGCTTCATGTCGGTAACATTGATACCTAACGCTTCCGACATACCCAAATACTTGTAGGTTTCAGTTGAAGAGAGGGATCTCAGGTTTATGGAATCCGAGAGTTGAGTTCCCACGGATTCCATAATCTCTCCACGCTTTACATGCATGACCGCACATTTGTCTACACCAAACTCCATCCTGATGGCGTTACTGAAGGTTTCAGTTACCTTCAGTAGCTCCATCAGTTGCAGATTAGTGGGGGCAAAGAGTTTCAGATCATCCATGTAAAGGAGGTGAGATATAACCTGACCCCCTCTCCTCAACCGATAACCTAGCCCTGAATTCTCTAGCAGTGTGCTTAGAGGATTCAAGGCTAGGCAAAACCAAAGCGGACTCAAACTATCGCCCTGAAATATACCTCGCTCGATCCTTACCGGTTCGCTATTCCGCTGGATATTTCGACATCCTGGATAGCGAAGGACTGTCCTCCATTGCCCCATACATGACATCAGGAAGGTGCGCAGTGTTGTGTCAATTTTATACAATTCTAGCACCCTCATGAGCCATGAATGAGGCACCGAGTCATAGGCCTTCTTATAATCTATCCAACATGTCGACAGATCCTTTCGGGAACGCCGAACCTGTTGGCTAATGACCATATCAATGAGGAGTAGCTCCTTAGTACCGCGGGACCCATTCCTACATCCATTTTGAGAGGCAGACATGATGTTATTGCTGTTAATATGTTGATTAATTTTATCTCTCAAAATAGATGTAAGAACCTTATAGACCGTCGGTAAACATGTGATCGGTCTATAATTTTTGGGTTCCGCGGTACTACCAGACTTGTGGAGCAGGTGGGTAACTCCTGTCATAAAGAACTCGGGTAGTGAACCGGACTCCAAAGCCGCTTGGTATCGAGATGCCAAACAAGCGTGCGACCCTTTAAACCATTTTATCCAAAAGTTGTGCAGTCCGTCCGGCCCTGGGGATTTCCAGTTACGGGTAACGGACGGACTGCACGGGCTACATCTTGGGAGCTGATTATGATAGCCCCCATTTCTGGTAATGGATCGCACGCTCGCTCGACCTCCCGAATCCAATCACCTTCGGTATGACTGACAGGCACCGACCAGATGTTGCGCCAAAACGAACACATGGCGTCATCATCCAGCGGATGCATGTCAGTCACATCTTGGTCCGGTCGCTCCCAAGCCTTATATACCCACCTTTCATTACTTCGGAATGTGCGATTCTGGGTGTATCGCTCAACCCGTCGTTTATACCTACGGATACGGTTTGCCCATGCATACACCTTCTGCTTCAGGAAGTCGATGCGCTCTGTGACACGAGACAGATAGTCTGAGGGACTGATATCAGTCCCTGAAAATGCCCGTCTCACAAAGCGCATCACTCTTGGGCGTGTGTTGCCCTCCCTGAAGCAGATCAGTTTGCCAATTAGCGCTCTGGCCCCACCGATGCGGCGCTCGATTCTGCACTGCCAGGCCGGTACGGCTACTTTCGGTCGTGTAACTCGGTCACTGGGCATTTTGACGTGAGCTACACGACAAGCCGCTACAGCCGCGCAGTACATTATCGAGTGTGCATCAGTGAGGTCTTCACAGTTATCAAAATAGTTTGACAACTGCGAATCCAGAGCAGCCACCAGCGCCCTATTTTTGTTATGCATGGGCAAACGAGGTATGCGTGGTCTAAGCTCGGGCGACACGTAGCGATATTCCCGAATCGCACTTTCCAAAGCACTCCTCAGTTCATCATTGCACTGGGTACTTACATTCGTAACCCTGTCATTATTCTCCTCGTCAGCGTGGCAGGGGATTTGGGTTAACTGTGGTGGTGCCACAGTCTGCGGCGAGGGAACAATGACATGGCTACATATTTCCGTTCGGAGGCGATCAAGCACACTATCATCCAACATACGGTTACGCTGGATGACGCGCACCTGATCCGACAGTCGTTGGGCCGAAACGTTGACAGCTGGCTCAAGCACCTGAAACAGAGAGAGCATCCGACCACGGTACGCGGTCAGGTTAGTTCCCCCCTCTGTAGCCCCATAGTATGAGCGCATGACGTTTTCGTTGATGGTTTGCGTCCATCGCATGCGCTGCACACTTCCACCGGGAGCTGGGACCCTATCAGAGACCGGCGGGCCTCGAGGTCCTAAGCCGTCCGGCGGCCGGCGTCCTCTTCGTCGACGCGCTGGTGGTGGTGACGTCGGCGGCGAGAAGTACTCGTCGCTCGAGCTCGACGCGACTGCCACGGCCGGTGTCGCAGCACTCACGGTGGGGCTGGGTTCCGGCGGCGGCGAGGCGGAGCTGAGCGACGAGGCCGGAGGTGGTAGGCGTGCTCGTCGAGCTGCGGCTCTTGTCAACATAGTATTGTTTCCATTTCCAGTGTTTATTTCATGTTATACATACTATTGTTGTATGTTGTTGGATTGCTTGTATTTTTTTTTCTTGATTAATGCCATTTTCTATTGTATATATTATGGATGTATAGTAATATTAAATTTATTAAAATCGGACGTGAAAAAATTCTTGTCAGTTAGTTGACAGTCGAGCCACAGATTATTATTATTATTATTCCGTTTATTCATATTATATTCCTATAAATTACATTTTAAAATATTTCTTAAAAAAAACATATTAAAAAAACATTTAAAAATATAAAAAATAGTCGTCCGCCGGTATCGGGAGCAGGGTCCAAGCTACCGGTGGTTAGGGCTGCAGAGAAAGGAACCTCCTCACAATACGAGCCGTATCGAGGAGTACTGCCTTCTGTATCAGACCCTTCACCCAGCTGCGTAACGCCAGCTTCGACAGGTGGTCGTCGAAGCTTTTGGCCATTAGGCCGTTGGCCGTAACGATAATCGGCACAATGACAGCCGAGTCCACATCCCACATGTCGACAACCTCGTGTGCTAAGTCAAGATACTTGATTTGCTTCTCTTTCTCAGCCTTCACGAGGTTCTCGTCATGCGGAATGCTTACATCGATTATCATTGTGCGGCGCGCTAATCGGTCTATCACCACTATGTCAGGCTTATTGGCGACAATAGTCCTATCAGTGATGATAGACCGATCCCAGTACAACGTGACATGGTCATTCTCGAGAACTGGGTCGGGCACATACTTGTAATACGGTACCTCAGAATTCACAAGTTTGTATTTTAAAGCAAGTTGCTGGTGAATAATCCTGGCTACTTGGTTATGTCTGTGCAAGTACTCGCTGTTAGCCAGACGAGAACAACCAGAGATAATATGTCTGATGGACTCACCCGGACGGTGACATGCCCGACACACGTCAACCGTCCCGTCCTTCATAATATGCCTCCGGTAGTTGTTCGTTAGGATAACTTCGTCCATAATTGCACACACAAAACCTTCAGTTTCTCCGAAAAGATCACCGAAACGTAGCCAGGCCACGGACGCTGAGAAATCTACATCGGACCCATAGAGAGCCCGATAGAAGCGCCCGTGGAGCTCCTTGCCTTTCCATACCTCCTTGCGGTCATCTGTAGTATGTATTACAGGTTTGCGCCAGTTCTCTTTTGCCATGGACAACGGAGTGAGTCCCTTGTCCACTGCGACCACATCGCGGTGCATACCCACATCGTTTTCGAGAAAATATTCTCTGAGACTGCACATCTCGCGGTTATGGAGAGTCTTAGCATTTAAGAAGCCTCGACCTCCACATTTCCGCGGGATGTACAGTCTCATCACCGACGATCGTGGGTGATGCATCCGGTTTGCGGTCAGCAGTGTACGGACTCTCCTATCCAGGGCGTCGAGTTCGGTTTGAGTCCATTTGAGTATGCCGAAAGAGTACATTAATACCGGCATGACCCAACCGTTGAAGGCGCGCACCTTATTTCCGCCCGACAAAAGGCTGTTTAAAACCTTTTTCAGGCGGCCAAAGAAGCGCTCCTTCAGCGATTGTTTCATGTCAGCACCGTTAATGCCTAACGCTTCCGACATACCCAAATACTTATAGGTTTCGGTCGAGCTGAGGGATCTAACCTGTATGGAATCCGAGAGTTGAATTCCCTCAGATTCCATAATCTCCCCTTTCTTTACATGCATGACTGCACATTTGTCCACACCAAATTCCATCCTGATGGCACTACTGAAGGTTTCAGTTACCTTCAGTAGCTCCATCAGTCGCAAATTGTTGGGGGCAAAGAGTTTCAGATCATCCATGTAAAGAAGGTGAGATATGGCCTGACCACCTCTTCTCAACCGATAGCCTAGGCCTGAATCCTCCAGCAATGTGCTTAGAGGATTCAGAGCTAAGCAAAACCAAAGCGGACTCAAACTGTCGCCCTGAAATATTCCCCGTTTAATCCATATAGGTTCATCACTCCCTTGAATCGGTCGACATCCTGGATAGCGAAGGACCGTTTTCCATTGCCTCATACATGACTCAAGGAAGGTGCGCAGAGTTGCATCTATTTTGTACAACTCCAACACCTTCATGAGCCATGTATGTGGCACAGAATCGTAGGCCTTCTTGTAATCTATTATTATTATTATTATTATTAATATAGCATACAGGTAAAACTTCTTCATAAAAGATCCTTGTTGACAACGAAACGTCATAGAAGACGTGCTGAACAGCTATCTCTCCACACTAACACACAAACTGGTTACCACCAACACATTTTCCATATACAAAGGCTATAAAACAGGCTATAATGCCAGGATGTATGTTCAGCTGTCATCGCTTGCTTCAGCGGTCCGTGGGCTCGCAGCTCAGTTGTCAAACGCCCGTACAATAATCCTTGCTAGTTCCTGATCAAAAGGGATTTTGGGTAGCATCGCTGGATTTGCTAAACGGTGAATTGATTTTATGGTTAAATAATAGAGGGGCAATTTAGAGTAACGTTTTTAAAGGAGCGATCGGATTTGCATCGTACTAGACTGTCGTAACATAATTTCTCTGTTTAATCGTTTTTTTGTAACGGGTGGTCAGACCCTTGAAATTTGACCCTTTGCCATGAGGATATCATATTATACGCCGCATAGTACCGCATAGTCACCGCGGCCCTGGAACGCAAAAGGCACTAGGTGGAACACAGGTGATTAGAATCTGACACTTCCTTCCCCTCCGCCCAGAGGAGAAGTCATTTGATGATCCCATACAGAAAAAAAAAGAAAAGCAGTATCATATTACCCACTGGGTTTCAGCGTCCCACCATTTAAAAAACTGTTATTCAAACTGGATCCGGTAAGAACAGAAATCGAACCCAGCATACTGTAAAATAATTTCTGAACAGCAAAGCTTACAGAGAAACATTATTACATTATACGTAGTACAAGCAAATATATATACTTCTTTTGAGGAGCTCGTAGCTAAATTATAAGAGCCGCGCGGGTCGATCTTCGAGGTTAAGCAACGCTTGCAAAGGTTGGTCTGTGGATGGGTGACCATCTTAACATACCGAGTTTCCTCTGTGCCTCGGAAAGCACGCTAAGCCGTTGGTCCCGGCTGTCATTTGGAGATCTTTGGCAGTCATTACGGATTGTTGAAAATCTGACACCAGTTCTTACCAAGAAGTACCGTGTTCTCCAGTTAATGGGTTGTGGAGGTCTGGTAGGCAGCCGCTTCACGTTAAATACTCTTATTCAGCTGAATCTGACTTAACTGGGAGCCGACCCCAATATAGTTGAGAAAAGGCTAGGCAGATGATGAGGTACTTCTTTTGAAACATACGATATGAAACATTAAGAAACTTCGCTTTGGTTTCTTGAATGGTCGATGGATATGATACTGAACTTTCAACTTAGCCTTGAACATGAAGAATCTAATCATTTATCCCTCAGAAACTGCTCAAATACAAATGTAGTGCCTGTACAAACATATATGTCATTAAGACATTAATATAGAACGAATATTAATATTAATCGCATAGTCGTAGATGTTGATATTACATAAGCATATAATATTATATACTAGTCTATGGATATATTCATAGGTACTTCATCACGCTACTTAAATGTACAATCTAGATCTATCTACACTAATATATAAAGCTAAAGAGTTTGTTTGTTTGCTTGAACACGCCCAGGAACTGCTCGTCGGATTTGAAAAAATATTTCAGTATTAGATAGCCCATCTATCGAGCTATCGGCTATAAGCTATATATTGTCATGCTAAGACCAATAGGAGCGGAGCACCTATGAAGAATGATTCAAATTGGGGGTTGGTAACTATTCCACGCAGAGTAAGTCGCGGGCAGAAGCTAGTATTATATATAGGCGAGTACTTATAGTGGATGTAGATATTAGTTCTTTGTGCCATAATAGTATATACACGCTAGGATATCTTGACATACAGAAATCAACAAAAAAAAAACATGTAAATTGACAAGGAAGACGATAATAATATTATGTACATGAATATTCTAAAGAGAAAAAATTGATTTTTAAATACTTTTAACTAATGAACTCTAAAAACAAGACCGATTCCAAGGATTTACTGTGCCAAGGAGTTGTCTTATATACTTTTATTTTATTTGCGTTATTTTATAAAACTTTATTAACATTATTTTAAATATCTCAGCATATTTATGCTGAGGTAAGAGCGGCCTGGCAAAGGTAAAATTCATGTTGAGATTTCATTTAAATTCATTCGATATTACTTTTAGTTATTAATTTATTATATTATGTAGATCGTCTTGTGCAAGATAAAATACACATTTATCTTTCTCCCGTGTCGATAAATTCGAATTAAATTTTTTATCGATTTACTTAAACAAAACCGTGATAATAACAGAAAGTTAATGGGTATCAACATTCAAATACACATAATAACATACTAATCTTAACTTCCATAATATAATACATTTATTAATCGTTATCCATAAGGCAATTTGAAAGCCAATCACGAAGTCAAGTTTGAGGAAGCGAATTTTGAATAAACAGTTTTAAACTAAAGACGTGTTTAGACCGCGAACAGCGAACGAGGTAAGCGAGCCTAGTTTACTTGCCCGTGCTAGTAGAGTAGATACGACTAGTAAATAAAGGATTATAGATTATTGGAGATTAACATGTATTTAGATAGTAGCTTGTGGCTAAAGAATATCAGCCGCACGGGTTGATCTTCAAAGTTAAGCAACGCTTGCCAAGGTTGGTCTGTGGATGGGTCATCTTAACATACCGCGAGTTTCCTCCATGCCTCAGAAAGCACGTTAAGCCATTAGTGCCAACTATCATTTATAGATTTTTGACCGTCGTTACGGATTGTCAGAAGCCAATAAATCTGACTCCAGTCTTCCCAAGAGGTAACGTGTTACCCAGTTAATGGTTTGTGGAGGTCTGGTAGGCGGCCGCTTCACGTTAAATACTGGTACTAAGCTACATCTGGTATGACTGGAAGCCGACTCCAATATAGCTGGAAAAAGGCTAGCCATGTCAATATTTTGACATTTCTTTTAACACGGTGGCTAGATGACTTAGATACCAAGGAACAACAAAAGGAATAGAAGGAAGCTTTGTTCTAGCATTGAGACAGTTCAGGCTAGATTTAATAACAACATAACTTTCCTATTTCAACCGCGACTTCAATCGTATGTCTTTCCTCTGACTTCCTACCATCAAAATATCAAACAGCAACCCAAAGACAACACACCAACAAAGCCAGTACTCTCCCCACCTGAAAGCAACCTTACCTTCAACTAAAATAATTAGCCAAGTTGACAAGTCGGTGTCACGAGCTACTGTAACAAGTTAATTTACGCTGAGACTGAGCAAACGAAGCACCTTGTTTGAACAAGCATTTATTATGGAAGGTACACGACTACACGCCGAACAAGTGTTTAGTACGACATGTTCGGAATGTCTTAATAATGGAAGGTGATATCAGATGAACGATTTAGATTGGATAAGTTAGAGCTACAGGATGGTTTAAAGTTGAAATGTAAAAATATGGTGTTATATCGTGAACTAGTGATAAGTTTAAATTACTATGTAAAAGGATGTTTATGTAATTTGCATGTTGATGGTATGATTTTTTTTAATTTTATTTGATTTTAAAGGGGCACAACTGACAACCACTGGCACTCCATTGAAAGAATGGTAATCTCGTACATAATGACAAATGAATGACAGACGTATGCGGTAATCTGCTAAAATTTTGAGAGTTCCTTTGATCAGTGACCTACCATTAGAACGTCGTTTTGCAGTCATATCTTTTAATAGCTCGGTTATCAAAAAGCATTACGAGACCACTGACCGACCAATGATCGACCATTATGAATTTAGCAGATTACGAACTTTTAACAAAAAAAATGACAATGGGATCGTATTGGAATGACAAATTTATAAAAATAGCAGACTTGGGGCCCTGTTCTGCGATTAATGTGCCCTCTGTCACTTCAGCTTAGCGATCCTTCAGGCCATGTTTAAATCACATCTTATAAATGAAGAGAAGTGGTACCACCAGTCTCGCTATGTGGTGCCACTCTAAACAGAGTTAAAAAATTCAAGTACCTTGGTCACTGGGTTACAGAGGACTGCACTGATAACTGTGATATTGAGAGAGAGCGCAGGGCATTGGCCGTAAAATGCAACATGCTGGCCCGCAGATTTGCAAAGTGTGACAACAGTGTAAAGGTAACCCTGTTTAGGGCTTATTGCCAAAACCTTTATACCTGCAGTCTGTGGACCAGTTACACGCAGAAAACGTATAATGCCCTGCGTGTGCAATATAACAATGCTTTTAGGATGCTGCTGTCGCTGCCCCGTTTCTGTAGTGCATCAGGGATGTTCGCAGCAGCGCGTACAGACGACTTCTTTGCGATCATTCGTAAAAGATCTGCTTCACTGCTGCGTCGGATGCGGGGCAGCGACAACAGTCTTCTGAGCATTGTTTCTAGTAAGACTGAGGGCCGACTGAGGGCCACCTGTGCTCAGTGCATGTCCTATTGCCGGGTGTATCCATGAGGTGGCGAAATTAAGAATCAATGTTGTGTGTTTAAGTCTTTTATACTAACATAGGTTAAGGAATACTAACAAATTTATGGGTTCTACCTGAGTTAAAGTTAAATAAATAAATAAATTTCTTAAGTATCTCTCTCAGGAAAAATAACTCATAAATATCGTTGTCATCTTCCGCCTTTCATGCCACACAGCATTAGATGACACTAACACACATCCAGCATCTCATAAAATAAAATTGTTAGCATTAAATCAAGTGAGAGGACGTGTTGAGCGCACATTCATCACGCGAGCAGCAGTGCTATTCTGTAAGAACTCACGTGCGAATTCGATTCATATCTCATTTTCGATTACACTTCGTAACTCACCTGAAGTGAAAAGTATTTGATATTCTGACTGTCAAGTTAAGTTTGCTTCACCTATGTTCTCACTTAGTGGCGCTAGTGTAGTTTTCAGCAAGTTACAGAATACCAAACACAGTTTTCACCGCAGAATCAGAAGTGAGAACTGGAGTGAGTTCTTACAGAATAGCATTGCAGTTCCGTGGGACAGGCAAACTTGATTGTGTTGTAAGTTGTTATTACTTTTGGAATAGGAGAATGTTGGTATTGAGTGGGAATTTTGGAATGTTGGTATAAAGTGGAACCTACCAAATAATTATTTATTTGCTTTGATGCACACAACAAATATTAGGCCCCTCGCCCACGGCGACTTTTTGTAGCGATGCAGTCGCGATGCTGTCGCGCGTAGGCATCGATACAGACGCGAAGCTGTCGCTAGCTGTGTGCCCTCGCCCACGGGACCAGATTCAGTCGCGATGCAAACGCGATTCGGTCGCGATACAAACGCGATTCGGTCGCGATACAAACGCGATTCGGTCGCGATACAAACGCGATTCGGTCGCGATACAAACGCGATTCGGTCGCGATACAAACGCGATTCGGTCGCGATACAAACGCGATTCGGTCGCGATATTAACGCGATTCGGTCGGGATGCAGTTACGACACAAAAATACCTTGAATCAGTACAGTTGCAAGATGGACTTCGTTGAGGCAACAATGGTCACGTCCGACGCGGTCGCGCATTTGTATCGATACAATCGCGATGCAGTAGCGCATTAGTAGCGCGTTGGAAATGTGTGTCGATACAATCACGATGCAGTAGCGCGTTAGTAGCGCGTTGCAAATGCGACTAACACGCGTTAGAAGAGATGCTGTCGCGCGTTTGCTAAACGCGCGACTGCATCGCTACAAAAAGTCGCCGTGGGCGAGGGGCCTAAAGTTTAATTAGTGTCAGTTTAGCATGTAAAGCCTATTAGTGCACCACAAACAAACGAACGGTGGTTCGCTGTAGAGGATGTGAGTCATCATTAACAGAAATATAAATTAATTAAACAGTAAGTCATGCACATTTTGTGAAATGTCAAGGAAAAAAAAGATATGATACAATGGAATACTAAATAACATATTATGTCCGAATAATAAACAGAAAAAAAAAATATAAGCTGTACTCAAGAAAAATAATAATTGATAATATTTCATGTCAAATTATTCTTAAAGTAAAAGTAAATAAATTTAATGACAACAGAAGACTCAATAACAACTCTATATCTGACGAATCTATATTAATATTATAACGAGAAAAGATTTGATTGTTTGTTTGTATTGAATAGGCTCCAAAACTACTGAACTGATTTTAACCATTTTTTCACTAACAGAAAGCTATCAGCAAGTAACATAGGCTACATTTTATCCCCATATTCCATCGGGAACAGGAATTACGCGGGTGAAACCGCTGGGCACTGCTATTAAATATAAATGAAAACTAATTTATCTGTTTTTTTTTAATCTACAATAAATGACTGAAAAAATATTTACTTATAGTTATTACTAAATAGATAAAATAACTCATTTTAAAACTTTTAGATAACTTTCTAGATAGGTACCTATCATTACAGCGACCACAAAAACCATGACAATGACAAAGACAACCAAATAAAAAAAAGCACTCAATGACCATCAAATAACTGCTCTATACTGCATGTTTTTAATATTTCTAAAAATATTCCAACATTAAATATTCCAAGTGCGACCTCACAAGTCACGACGCGTTATTACTACGAAGCTGAAAGTTTCATGAATAAAACAAGACCTGCATGTTCCTTGCCACATGTTCTAACTTCCTTATATTCTTGCTTTCTTACGACTGGGGTATATTAAGGCAGAAACTATTATGATAATGAGCTCACCTTTTTTTCTGGATGGGAAGTCATCAAATGACTTCTCCCGCTCTGGACGGAGCGGAAGGTAGTGTCAGACTCTTACTGACTAAAACCCAACCGTGTTCCTCCTAGTGCCCTTTGTGTTACAGGGTCGTAGGGAATCTTTCTAACCATCTTCGCAAACCTAGGCCCCAAATCACCATTAAATATGCCCCACGTACTTCAAGAACAACCTGCACACTTATGTACATACAAATAAATTAAATTGAAGTTCCAGGCGTGCCAGAACTGCGGTGACTCTTTCGCACAAAGTCTTAACCCTGGCAGTATCTAAGTGTATGAAACTGAATGCCAGTACTTTCAACGGCCAAACAAAAAAAGCAAACACCCAAAAGAATTGACCAATTATGAACATCCTCCTTTTTTCGAAGTCGGTCAAAAAAATCGTTTCGTCTTGAAGCAGTCCATAGCATAGATTGGAAAAGACGTAGCAGATTTATTGATAGCATTAAAGACAAGTACACTCATGCTGAGAGCAGTTGTGGCCGATTGGTAATAGCCCGACTTACGAGTTGTAGGTCGCGGGTTCAAGCCCAGCCAGGCGCATTACTTTATGTATTTAATTCCATAACCACTGCTCTCATAACGATGAAGGAAAACATCGTGAGGAAACCGGCATGTCCTTAGAACCAAAAATTCAAAGATATGTGACATTCACCAACCTGCACTGGGCCCGCGTGGTGGATTACGGCCCATTCCCTCTCCTAGAGAGGAGGCCTGTGTCCCAGCAGTGGGAACATTAAAAGGCTGATTATATACACTCATGCTACCTGCATGATACCTACACCAGTATTTTACTCATAGAACAGAGAAATACCTAGAATATTTGCTAGTTTGCGCACAATTCTTTTCTCACATAATCTCAATAAGAACAAAGCCTGCACAAACAGAATACCTTCAAACATTCGTTTGAACTCGAACAAATTAAAAATAGATTAAACGCGCTAAGGGGTAAACTGCACCGCTTAACTCGCACTTATTTGCAAGTTCTAAATCCAGTGGTTGTTCTTTTTTATACATTATTCTCGTTTTGCCTCATAACTAGGGTTGTTACGTTTTTTTTTCTTTGCTGAAAGAGCGGTAAGTGAAAAACGTTTATATTTTTGAATACACTAAAACTACATTCTTCTTACTTAAACCTTTAAATATGGCGTCAAATGATTCCTTCATATAGCTTTCCAAAGTAAGTTTCCGTATGGAAGTCATCAATTAACTTTTCCCGCTCTGGGCGGAGTGGAAGAGAGTGTCAGTGTCCCTTATATCGCATCGCATCAGCAGCGAGACACCCATAGCTTGCCATTAGCAGGCCTGCACCTACGGTGACCGGGAATCGCCCTGCGGTTCCTGACGCCGGGGCTTCTTCTTCTGTTGTGGCAACTGGGGCGTGAGGTTTCCCATTTCCTCACGCTCTCTCCTTCGCTAGCATTATTGCTTTACAAGGCGGTGAAATTCCGCAACTCTGATAGCTAGCAACTGTCATGGTACATACACTGGAACCTGCTCCCCTTACCAAACTCATACGAGATAACACATACAGGTGACTAACTTGACAACACGGAAGGAAACTAATATAACTTCTGCGATACATTCAACCTACATTACTTATGGCAATAACAAAACACATTTGTCGTGAATCGGAAACGAGCTATAATACTCAATTATTAACTCGTCTTGGTTATGTGAAGGTCGTTATTGGGATCGCACTGCCATAAATACAACGAATTCGCAATTTACCACGCGCCAGCCCTGCGAACCACTTGTTAGTTTCGCTTCGGTTGCGACACGGAGTAAGGAAGTGCAGAAGGATCACTGTACATATTTTTAAACAAAGTATATTAAACTTTAAACTCGTGATTATAATGTGCGATAGTTTAATAGTCTTAGAGATCAGAGTTTCTGTTGCTTTCATAAAAAAAAAAAACTATCAGCTATCATTCGGTCTTATTAAGAACACTGTCATCGCAGATACGATTCTATTTTTACAGGCCCACCATTTTGTCTAGTTTTGCGTAAAGATTTTTTCAATTGAAAGTAAAACAACTGCTTTTGAGGATCACGTCGCGGTCTAAAAGGAGCAAAGGAAGACAAACCTATAAACGCTTGAAAGCAACTCAATTTGTAATATTAAGCTTAGGTTTAATTTTGATCTTTACAGCAAGAAAACAAACCTCTATCACAAACTTCGTGTATCGTTGTCAATAGCACTGACAGTTGTGATAAGTTCAATCATAGGACTTCAAATAAATAAAAAAACCTACATTTTTTATACACTATTGTCAGAATGTGTCTGACATGCGTTTGTAGGTGTTACTCAAAGTTAGTATTATTCATAAAATGACAATTATAAATATTGTTGCGCGCCACAATCAAGTACGGAAGATAGCGGCATTCGGTACCACTAGCGCCATCTAGTATCGAGTAGGAGAACTGGTGAAGTCAAGGACCTTCGAGATTTTTCTATGCTAGAATTCTCGGACCTTAGTCGCTCGCGACCGATATGTACGCGAACTTTCTGGATCTACTCGGCGCTCTATATAAGGCCGGCGCATGTACCGACCGAGTCAGTATTGGATTTGCGATACAAGTGATAACTTCGAGAGCGATCTTCGACTGCGAACTCAAGTGATTAATAGTGCGATTGTGTTTTGTGATTAGTGAGTTTATAGTGTAATTAGTGTGGTGTAAAATAAAGTGTCATTTTTGGTTATTGAATCGGCTGATTTTATTGTAACGAACCCGAAGCTCGTAACAATTGGTGTCAGAAGAGTGGATTTAAAAGATGCCGATTCTACCAAAGGACGACACGGAGGGTATCCGTACCCGTAGTCAACGCCAGCAAGAGACGGACCAGAGGCGTTTTGGAGGTGCAACGCCGCAGACGACGGAGAGACAGCTGGCGACCTTAGAGGCCGGCCCGTCCACCGCCGCTCCAGCATCATCATCAGCACCAGACTTTGCTGCTCTGATGCTGATGCTGCAGGAGCAGGCCCGCCGGCAGGAGGAACAGGCTCGTCGTCAGGAGGAACAGGCCCGCCAACAAGAGGAACAGGCCCGCCGCCAAGAAGAGCAGGCCCGTCGGTTGGAAGAACAGCTACGGCATGACAAGGAGGAGCAGGCCCGCCGACAGGAGGAACAGGCGCGTCGATTGGAAGAACAGCTCCAACGTGACAAGGAGGAGCAGGCGCGCCGCCAGGAAGAGCAGATGCTCCTCAGGAAGGATCTACATGCCACTTTCGGCAAAGAAATTAAGGTTGTTAAAGATAAGGTGGTTCAGCACGAGAACCGCCTGACGGAAGCTGAAACACGAATCGACCAAATTAATCATCGGGTTGACAACGTGATAGTTGACGTGAGGAAAACGCTGGACAACCTTAAAGTAGGAGATGGAATTGCAACCTCCGTAGCATCTACTCCTTCGCCACGGGGATTCAAAGTGCCGCCGTTCGATGGAACATCTTCCTGGTCGGCCTACAAAATACAATTTGAGGCCGTTATGCAGGCGAACGGGTGGAATAAAAATCAGGCCATGACTGCCCTCACACTAGGTCTGCGGGACCAGGCCTTAACTGTTCTGGAAGCTCTCGGCAAGGAAGTGACTTACGAGCAGCTCCTTGAGGCGTTGGAATCTAGGTATGGCGACGCTCATCTGGAACACGTGTTTCGTGCGCAGCTAAAGGATCGCGTGCAACGCAGCGGTGAAAACCTGCAGCAGTGGGCCCTTGAGGTGGAGAAGCTGGTCCGAAAAGCATACCAGTCTGTACCTGCGCTCATTCAAGGGAACCTGGTGCAGGCATTCATTGACGGCATCCGCGACCTTGAGGTCAGAGCTGCTGTGAGGCTCGGTCATCACGGGACGCTCAAGGACGCCTTGGCTCATGCTCTGGAAGTGGAAACTGTGCGGCAGGATCATCGTTCCCATCGCGTCAGGGAGGTTGCAGCGGCTACTGTTCGCGACCGGTCTAAAGGATACAGCCCTAGATGCTATGGCTGTGGGGAAAGGGGCCACCTACGGTCCAGTTGCCCTAAGCGAACTGTAGATAGAGAAGATAGTGGATCTCTAGAGGGTAGGGCGGTTAACAGCACCGCCCAGCAACTGCAGGGAAACGAGTAAAAGCCAGGACTGCGGGGCGGGTGCTGGCTGATGTTCAGAGAGCCCCAAGGATTTCGATCTCACAAACCCATGACGGGAACAGCCTAATCATCAAGGGCGAGATCAACGGAACGCCATGTAAGCTGACAGGTTCTCTATTATATTACCTAACTTTTTTATCCATAATTTAAAGAGCCATAACTTTTTTTGTCCTAATCATCATTTGTCCGAATGATAACTTACCCGAACTTAATATCACCTAATATCTCATGCCATAAAATAAAAATTTCTAAATATAATTTGTCCTAAACCCGTTTGTCATAAATATTACAATCAATAATATACAAAATATATAAAACCGTTTTCAATAAAAGTTATAAGTCCTAAATTCAAATTACAAATAATACTTATTCTTAGAACGTATAACAAAGCAATTGCTATGAGCTTCTCTCATTTGTTATAATTAAAAATATTTGATGATGCATTATATTTTTTTATTATATATTACGTAAATAAATATATTATACATGTACTTAATAAAGCAGTTGATTGTGAACATTTGTGGTTTTTGTAAGCAAGCAAGCATGCAGCATGGAAGGAGTCATGCAGCATGCAAGGAGTCATGCAGCATGCAAGGAGTCATGCAGCATGCAAGCAAGCATACAGCATGCAAACAAGCAAGCAGCATGCAAGCAAGCAGCATGAAAGCAAGCAGCATGCAAGCAAGCAAGCAGCATGCAAGCAAACAGCATGAAAGCAAGCAGCATGCAAGCAAGCAGCATGCAAGCAAGCACGCAACATGCAGCAGGCATGGTTTCTGTCACGGCTCCGGCGCTGCGGGGCTCCGGCGGTCCCACGCGAGTTTATCGTCGCAGATGTGTTTAACGCTCACCACCGCAGCTTCGGCTTGCTGGCCGGCTTCGCCGGCCAACCTCAGCCGCGGCGGCGAGTGTTACAACCACCTGCTCCTCAACTCGCGGGCCGCCTCGCCCCTCCGCGCCTACGCGATTTTAAATTACACTCTAGGGGTAGGGCAGACAAGACTACGTGGAGTCGGATTTACAGCGATTCGTTTCTGTCACTAAAACCTATTTTTAGCAAATGTTTTAAGATTAAAATATTTATTATAAATGAACATTCGGAATAATACACATTATTCAACACAATACTTAGGACATATGACTTTAGGGCATCCAAAATTAGGAGATTTAATTATTATAGTACTCGATATTATGACAGAATACTTTTAGAACTAAAGATAATTATGCTAACCAAAATTTCGGGGTTTTGAACATTATGGTTATTGTAGTTTATAGCAAACGTGTTATGGATAATGATTTTCGGACAAACAATTTTATGAGAAATAAGGGAGTACCAAGCTGACAATAGACACTGGAGCCTCTCGCACGGTTGTCAGTTCCCAACTAGGAAGTCGGTTCCTTGGGGACTCCGCATACAACCGAGACCGCATAAATTTGGTGACGGCCACCGGTCAGCGCATACCCGTCCGCGGAGAGAAAGAGATGGAGTTGAAGCTAGGAAACAGGATCTATCTTCACAATGTCATCGTGGCTGATATAATGGACGATTGCATCCTGGGCCTAGACTTTATGAGGAAGAATTGTTGTGAGATCGACGTTAAGCTAGGAGTTTTGAAATGTGGACAAGAGGAACTTTTCATGGAAGGGGCGTTACCAGGAAAGGTGTACAGCCTAAAGAAGATTGTTCTTCCTCCGAGATCGGAAACGATTGTGCCTGTTAGGCTTCCTCGAAATCCTGGGCAGACTCATCGGTGTGTACTTGTGGAAAGGGTAGACAGTGACCTTCCATGGAAAGTGGCACGTACTTTGGTTAGAGCCACTGACATCTCAAGAGTACCTGTGCTGAACCTTTGTGATAAGGAACAGATGATAGATAAGGGCACGCTGATTGGTACATGTGAGGAAGTGGATTGGTTACGTCGAAGCCAATATTTATCGACTGGGAACCTTAGCAAGGATGCACAAACGAAAGTGACCACACTTTTAGACGACTGTCGCAGCGTTCTGTCTCAAAATGAAATGGTCAAGGCGAAGAGAATGTTACTGAAGTATGCCAATATTTTCTCTTCAAATGATGCTGACATCGGGAAGACTGATTTAGTTCAACACAAAATAAACACAGGAGAAGAGTTGCCTATCCGTCAGCGGCCAAGGAGATTGCCAGTAGCACGTGAAAAGGAAGTGGAAACCATGATTGAGGGAATGGTTAAGGATGGTGTCATAGAACCTTCATCGAGTCCATGGTGTTCACCTGTTGTGCTGGTAAGAAAGAAGGACGGCAGCATGCGGTTTTGTGTTGACTATCGTCGTCTGAACGATGTTACGAAGAAGGACAGCTATCCTTTGCCAAGAATTGATGACACGTTGGATATGCTTACTGGAGTAAAGTGGTTTAGCACGCTGGACCTAAAAAGTGGCTACTGGCAGGTTCAAATTGATCCTAAGGACAAGGAGAAAACCGCATTCTCGACAGGAAAGGGTCTATGGCAATTTAAAGTCATGCCGTTTGGATTGTGTAACGCTCCGGCAACGTTTGAAAGGTTGATGGAACTGGTACTAACCGGGTTAATTGGCGATGCTTGTCTGGTCTACTTGGATGACATCATCATCGTAGGCCGTACGTTTGATGAACATCTGCAAAACCTGGAACGCGTGCTCATGAAGATCCAGAGTGCAAACCTCAAGTTAAGTCCGAAGAAGTGTTCATTCTTCAAACGGCAAGTTAGCTTTTTGGGATATGTAGTGTCGGAAGAAGGTATCCGCACGGATCCAGAGAAAATCGCCGCAGTCAAGGACTGGCCAATTCCAAAAGACAAGACGCAGGTCAGAGCATTTTTGGGTTTGTGCTCCTACTATCGGCGATTTGTCAAGAACTTTGCTGACATAGCGAAACCCTTGCACAAGCTAACCGAGGAGAAGCGACATTTCTGCTGGGATGAGAGTTGCGACATTGCATTCCAGGAGCTCAAGGAACGTCTGTGCGAAACACCTATTTTGGGGTATCCTGATACCGGCAAGGAATTTATAGTTGACACAGACGCAAGTGACATAGGACTTGGCGGTGTATTATCTCAACGGAATGGCGATCAAGAGGTTGTGATAGCGTACTTCAGCAAATCTCTGTCGAAGCCAGAAAGGAATTATTGTGTCACGCGACGGGAATTACTTGCTGTAGTCAAGTCTTTGCAGCATTTTAGCAAATATCTACTGGGCCGGAAATTCCACTTACGGACTGACCATGCTGCATTGAAATGGCTATTACAGTTCAAAAATCCAGAAGGACAAGTTGCGAGATGGATTGAACTACTGCAGGAATACGACTTTGTCGTCGAACATCGCAGCGGTAAATCTCACGGCAATGCAGATGCATTATCAAGAAGACCTTGCCCTGAAGACTGCAAGCATTGTAGTCGGCAAGAGGGTAAAGAAGTCGTACCTGTGAGGATGATCAAGACAGACCTCAGCAACGAGTGGAAGGAAAGCATACAATGTGCACAGCGGGAAGACTCGGACATCAAGCCGATTTTGGAATGGATGAAGGTCAATGCTCCTAAACCAACGTGGAGTGATGTCTCAGCGATGAGTTCGATCACCAAAAGCTATTGGGCCCAATGGGACAGTTTAGTGATTCAGGATGGAGTCCTGTGCCGTAAATGGGAAAATGCTCGGGGAGACAGCTGTCATTCGCAAATGGTTGTCCCTAAAGCTAAAGTACCGGATGTTCTACAGCTGTACCATAATGGTTGTTCAGGAGGCCATATGGGAGTTAAACGGACTCTACTGAAGATACGGGAACGGTTTTACTGGGTCCACTGTCGTGACGATGTTGAGGACTGGTGTCGCAAGTGTACAAGTTGGGCGGCTGTAAAAGGACCTCGGACTCGTAGCAGAGGTGCATTGAAATTGTACAATGTTGGTGCACCATGGGAAAGGATAGCGCTAGACGTCGCGGGACCGTTTCCGGAAAGTGAAAGTGGTAACAAGTATTTCATGGTTGTTATGGATTACTTCACTAAGTGGCCGGAAGTCTTCGCCATTCCAAACCAAGAAGCTTCAACAGTTGCGGATAAACTAGTTCATGAAGTCTTCTGTCGTTTTGGAGTACCCTTGGAGATTCACAGCGATCAAGGAAGGAATTTTGAGTCCCAAATATTCCAGGAAACTTGCCGAGTTATGGGTACTCATAAAACAAGGACAACTTCTTACCACCCACAGTCGGATGGAATGGTGGAACGATTCAATCAGACATTGGAGAGATATCTGGCCAAAGTTGTGGAAAACCGGCAACGAGATTGGGACAAGCACATACAACCGTTTTTGCTGTCATACCGAAGTGCTGTTCACGAAAGCACGTCAGTGACACCAGCTTTCGCAAACTTTGGAAGAGAATTGCGGCTACCTGCAGACCTGATCACCGGAATACCACCTGATGCTCCACGCAGTATAACCGATTATGCGAATGACTTGCGGAACAAAATGAACGACATTCATGAGCACGTCAGACAATCGGGCCAGCAAATGTCCGAAAAAATGAAAACCCGCTATGACCGCAAAATGAACAATAAAGGGTTCGAGGAAGGTTCACTAGTGTGGTTGCACAATCCAGTTCGCAGCAAAGGGAAATCTCCTAAGCTCCAAGCTAAATGGGACGGACCGTACCGGATTGTGACAAAGATCAATGATGTGACCTACCGTATACAGAAAGGTACAAGAAGCGCTCCTAAGATCGTCCATGTTGATCGACTGGCGCGTTATTATGGGGCTGATAATGCTCAGGACGAGCATGTCTTAGGAGGGGGCAGTGTTGCGCGCCACAATCAAGTACGGAAGATAGCGGCATTCGGTACCACTAGCGCCATCTAGTATCGAGTAGCAGAACTGGTGAAGTCAAGGACCTTCGAGATTTTTCTATGCTAGAATTCTCGGACCTTAGTCGCTCGCGACCGATATGTACGCGAACTTTCTGGATTTTTTTTTTTTTTTTTTTTTTGAATGGACTACTCGCAGTTCAGCACACTGAGGCTGGTTACTGCTCAACCGGGCAATCCCGTGGTTGCCTTAGATTCTAAGGCCCCCAGCCGGGGCTTAAAACTACTTAAAAACTAAATGGCCGCTCGCTAAGGGCATCCCCTGTGGGACACGGGCCTCGGCTTAGCGGGGTCATTGAGGGGGGGCAGCAAGGGACAGGCTGGGTCTGATTGACTTTCTGGATCTACTCGGCGCTCTATATAAGGCCGGCGCATGTACCGACCGAGTCAGTATTGGATTTGCGATACAAGTGATAACTTCGAGAGCGATCTTCGACTGCGAACTCAAGTGATTAATAGTGCGATTGTGTTTTGTGATTAGTGAGTTTATAGTGTAATTAGTGTGGTGTAAAATAAAGTGTCATTTTTGGTTATTGAATCGGCTGATTTTATTGTAACGAACCCGAAGCTCGTAACAATATGTTATTGGAACAAAAAAGCAGTTTACAAAAGTTTATGTTCATCAAAAACCGTATTAGTATGGAATACTGTGTCGCAGCCATTAGCCCCCACCTCCGCGATGGGAGACTACTACGTTCCAGGCATTGATATACACAGGAAAAAATATAAGTAGGTATATGTATTTATTATTTGGAGAATAAAATAGAAAAAATAACAGAGTCTTAAGTACTGATTATATTATTTTTGTATGTGAATTTGTATACCTATTAAAGTCAATGCAAGTGAAGTGTATGTATGTACATAATAAGTATACGCGCGTGAATTTGTGTATAATACACGTTTGTCTGTTTCCGTGATTTGGCAGGCAGTGGGAATGATAGGGATATTTTTGATTGACCTTCAGACCTCTCGTGTGACCTATTGATTCAAGTGATACTTCTGTCTCATTCCTACATCCGTGCAGTAAACATTATTAAAAACGGACTGCGGTATTCGAGGGTTCTTGCTCTGAGCACGGAGTACCTAGCAGTATTACCTATGTACTTAGCGGTATAACGTACATATATAGCGGTATTACGAACCGGTATT
This sequence comes from Hecatera dysodea, assembly GCA_905332915.2. Classification (NCBI taxonomy): domain Eukaryota; kingdom Metazoa; phylum Arthropoda; class Insecta; order Lepidoptera; family Noctuidae; genus Hecatera; species Hecatera dysodea. The sequence goes on along the minus strand of HG995296.1, from coordinate 20,413,403 downwards.
ATGTATGAAGCGGCATGATGACGTCTGTACGTCAAGCCGGTGTTCTTGATTGCGATTTTAGAATAGAATAGAATAGAATATTTGTCTTTTGAGACTTTGTTAGGATAAGCATCCTTAAGGATTCCTTGTTAATGGTCATAATACTATAGAAAGCATAAATTATTTATTTAATGTTCATTTTGTCGTACAGTAGCTTGGTCCACTTCTCCCATACCGCGTATGTTAACTACGCTCAACGCGCTCGTGGAGACCTGGATTGGACTTGTTTGATAATGTTTTGAAGACGATTTTGTTAGAATGCTTGCGGTTCTGAGAGAAGACAGAGTGAAAGGTTTAATTAATTTGGTTTAATTGGCTAATTTCCTACACTAAATATAAAATAATAAAAAATGTAGTAAATGCATATCAGTTCTGTGATAATACGTCTAGTTTTAGAGTCGATGGTTTCCTCCTTAGATTGTCTTGGCCCAGTAGGTGGCTAATTTAATGGGCATGGGCACTCCAAAGTGTAGCATATTCTGAACAGAGGCTTTGGACTCACATTATGTTTCCGACTTGTCCCTTTCTGGGTACGCGTGATGCGGATACAGCAACAAACAGCAAAACAGTGGTGATGAATATTCTATTGAGTTCCGCTGCGATAACTTGTGACCTGTTTTTGAACCTAGTTGAAATATTTCATAAAAAAATGAAATATTTCAACTAGGTCCAGAATCAGACCCCTTTTTCGGATTTTACATCTTCAAACTAAAAATTAATCATAAAAAGGTACAAAAATACAAAGATCCTTACTAAATAAAAATCAAAATACAATTTTCAACCAAAAGCCCCTTACAAAAAGAACCATTATCAAAAGCAAAAACATCACAATAACGTATCTCATAATCAATTAAAACCACCCTCATACGGTTACATATCGCAAGTAATGCATACGTCACTGTGGCTCGTTATTGGCACAGCCTCGCATTCGATGTACTTGTGCGGTCTGACGTCATGCAGCCGTGATGACGTGGCTCACGACCGCACCGCACTCTACTTGGGACGGTACAAGACATAAGCGGCAGCGGGGTTAGTTAAAAAAAAAAAAAAAACAAAAAGTATTTGAAGGTACGGGTGGGTATTTAGTCAGCAAGAGTACTTTCACCATCGCCCAGAGCGAGAGAGATATAAAAAAGGATAATATGAGAAATAGCCCAAGACGGTCATCGCCGAGTATAATGTTAGGAATCCTATGCGAGACTAAGCTCAAGCCTGATTACATCAGAACGGCAACCAGTCGGTTGTCTTTTAAGGTGAAGGTACGTGAGCACATTCGCAAGAAGTTAGTAGAATCATCACAGCGTTAATTCGTTCAACGCCTTTGTTAATTTTCTTTGTATGTATCTATGTATTTATGATTGTATTTTTCTGTTTTTCTTTCTTTTAAGTTATTTTTTAATAATTATTTTATTGATCCTAAATTTTATATTTACAATTAAGTAGTTATCCTCATATCACAGGTATCAATAGTTCTTAATTAAAATACAACATTCTGCATGCACATAAACCAATTTAAAAAAGTACATCGGTATTTACGTCACATCAACGCTCCATATCTACTCAAAATCAATGCCTAAAAATCGAAAATGATTGGCTGCACTTGTACACACATCTGTAGTATAAGGTATAAGCTGAAGCGATTTTCATGATTATATACTGCGTTGTACGCCCGTGCACTGGTACACAAATCTCAACGTTTCTAATGTAGCTGTGTTATGACGTCAGGCGCTGATGACACTGCAGCTCGCAACCACACCGCACTCAGCGTCAGTGCTGCGGTACAAGGTATAAGCTGATGCGATTTTAATGAATCGAGACGAATATTTGTTATGCATGTTTTTTGGATGTCTGTTATATATATATATATTGTTGTTTATCCTTTATTGATTCCATATTTAAAAAAAAAAACTAAAACTAATACAATTGGTGGCCTTATCGCCTTCCGGGAAGTACTACTAAAATACCTATGAAGTCTCAGGCGATACACATTATTATTGTTTTTTTTAAATGGGATTTCTCGCTTCAACTGTCGTGTGTTTTAATTTAAAACATAATTTATGACTCTCGAAAACATCCTAGTGAAAGATCTTTTGTAATCTAAGACATCCAGATATTACTTTTGAAAAAAACATCACAAACCATAAACTTGAATGTAAACAACTCTTACACAAAACAACAGAAACTTAGACCCTATATTCAAGCTATTCCAGCAATTTTGCTTAAACCTAAATAAGTACTAATTGTTCAACGGTTACGTAACTATTTAATTAACAGAAGCGAAACTGTTTGAGTATGTTCCTCACCCTAAAACTGGTAAACCCACTCCAGTTTTAGTAAATAAGCTTAATTATTGGAGGAAGTTACCAGGAATGCTAGTACTATGCAACTCACTTATTCAGGCAAACGAAAAGCTTTATGTTATACATCTATCTATACTTATAATAAATCTGTAGAGAGGTCAATTCTGTACAAGGAATATATTTTCAAAATAACTATAAGGGGGTGATTAGTGATCGATACTGGTGCCAAAAATGCAATCAGTAAAATTTTTGTCTGTCTGTCTGTCTGTCTGTATGTTCTTTATAGAAACAAAAACTACTCGACCGATTTTAACGAAACTTGGTGCAATTATTCTTCATACTCCTGGGCAGGTTATAGTATACTTTTCATCACGCTACAATCAATAGGAGCAGAGCAATGAAGGAAAATGTTGGGAAATCGGGAGAAGTTACTCCATTTTTTAAGCTTCCGTTGCGTGTGTAGCCTTAATGGTTAAAGTTACATAGAAATCATGTATTACGGAAATGTTTTACATAAAATTATCTAAAAAATATCTCGCAACAGCATATGTCTATCTTTTATGGTTGACTCACAATAACACGTGTAACTCCCGATAGCTTAGCAGTTCGGAGCTTTCTGATTATATTTGTTTACTCTTACGTTTATAATACTCTCACTCATCCCTAATTCAAAAAGTTATTTCATGCATGCAGGTATATGTTATGACGTAGGCATCCGCTAAGAAAGGATTTTGATTAATTCTACCCCCAAGGGGATAAAATAGGGGATGAACGTTTGTATGAAACTTTGTCAATTTTAAACCGATCGGGCTGAGAGTTTCAAAATCGGGGGTAAAGTAACTATTCCACGCGGACGAAGTCGCTGGCAGAAGCTAGTTACTTCATAAAGCTTTTTGACGAAAACGCATCAGAAATACAAAAAACGCTTTAAATTTAAAATTATTATTTTCTTAATAGTGTCTATACCTCACGATGTCCCACACAAACTTTCAAGTCCGTATTCTTGGACATAGGACATAGGACATGATAAATAATTTCTCTTTTTTTTTACTTGTAGTTGCTTGGTTTTTGTAAACCATAGTTTTGTATAATGTAGAAGCATTTTATTTTCAAATATTGTAAATGTGAGTACCATGGAGCCATTTACATGTTATAGGTTATAGTTTACCTTGTGACTTGAACTAAAATGGCAGTTGAGAGCATGTCATGCTCGCTCAAATGTTTCGCTGATGGTGGCGTGTGTGTTGGATCATTCGGTTCCCTTCAAAATGGTTGAGCTAAATGGTGCCAATACACGCGTCATGTTCGTGAACGGGCGCCGTCGGTTGAGACTGGTCACCTCTTAACTGCCACTGACTTGTTTTAATCTTTATACTTTGAATTGTTTTTATAGTTTTCTATTTTTTTTTTCTTTGCATTGTCCTCACATATAGAAGCGACCAAGGATGTAACCAAGGTTATGTAATACAGAACATGATTTAAAAGAGTGTCCGTGGAGTTTCTTGCACGTTCTTCTCCATAGAGATCTACGCTTTGGAAAGTGCAGATAGCTTCACCTCTTTCGACTTGACAATTCAAAAGTGCCGTAAAGGGTTTAATTGAAATAAATGCTTTGAATCTTGAATCTTGAATCTTGAATCTAGGTATAGACAATTTTTTATTAAAAATCGGTTCATTTACTTCCAAGAATAATAACCTATATACCCCATTCACGATAAGATTAGACATTGAAATATATCTTTTTTACAGTCCGTTCAACCGATTTTGACTTCTATTGCGTTGTTGGCATGACACATGGTGTCTGCAGGAAACAGTTGGTATTATAATCACAATGCCATCCTTATGCCTACGGAATAGAAGTAAAAATCGGTTGAACGGACTGTAGACAATTTTGTTCTAATGTCTAATCTTATTATGAATGGAGTCTAATGTTTGTACAAAACTCCTTAAGGGAAAAGCGCTCTTAATGTTTAAGAAACTGAATGCCTTATTAAAAACACTTTCAATGTTATGGTATTATTCTATTTTAAATCAGAACACATTGTACCAGCTTCACCGTACAGCTACTTGCAGCTAATAATCCAACCTTGCAACAATTTCTATATTTATTCGACTCAAAACATATAAACTCGAAGGAGGGTACCCTCACCTCGGGCCGCGTTATCCTCAGTCCGTTGAGTTTGAATGAGGACCGTTGCTATAGGACCGTTGCCATAGCAACGGACCTTGATATCAAACCATGTGAGTAGTAGAACAGTATTGAATTAGATTTAAAAGTGTACTGCGGGCGTACCATGACGTCTTAAAACGTGAGTCTTCCGAGCGAGAAAAGGGGTGGAGCTATATAGTGTGTATAACTCTATCCCTCTTTCTCGCTCGGAAGACTCACGTTTTAACACCTCATGGTATGTACGCCCGCTGAATTCAGTCGGGCAGTGGGTCTGTCGTACAGTGTTTACTGTATAATAATTTATATAGTTTTTGCTTCATATAAAGCAGGTTGATTAATTTTTAAGTGTTTGAAACATGGTTTCATGTTTAATTTCTTTGTAATAAATTGAAATTGACGGCGAATTTTGTACTGCTTGTCCGCTTAAATGCGCTCTGAAATGTGCTTAACAACAATCGGTTCTTTTGAATTGTTCTTTACAGGTCCCCCGACTGCAATGAAATTATTATTATTATCTATCCAGTTTTCAACCGACTTCCATAAAAGGAGGAGGTTCTCAATTCACCTGTATTTTTTTGTATGTGTTACCTCATAACTTTATAATGGGTGTACCGATGTACCGGGTTTTTTAAATAATAATATGAACTATTTATAATATGTACCTACAAAGTACGAAACCATCGATGTGCGAGTCCAATGCGCACTTGTCCAGTTTTTTTATTACATAGTATCACTAAATAATAATCTTCTCATTCACACTTAACAAAACCGGTCTAACTTTTTAAAGCTTATGTATACATATTCGCTACTACGCATAAGGTTCATGAGTTAAGTAAGCTGTTTGTCATTAGATCAATGCCGTGAAACTCTATAATTGGTTTATGTGATAATTGTCATCATTTCGCTATCACTGTGCAGCGTGTGAAGACCTCGCTTTTTCATGCTAGTAACTTTCACGCAAGTTAAATTACATAAAATGATAACAGAGAATATTATTGAAATACATATTATGAAAAAAAAAACTTACACAAAAATTTAAATGTACTGAAATTAAAATTAAAATTTAATAAATATATTAAATGCAAATATAAAGAATCAGGTGACAAGCAGCCAGATAAGCTACCTGACATACATTGCATACCTTCATACCTTCGCCCCTGCCAACGAAGCTCGACTCTACTACTCTACTCTCTACGTAACTTGATATTTTAAATAACCAGGAGTCGACCTTCATCTATCTAAATATAGATAATCAAGACTCAAGATACTATCCAGGTAAACAACAAAACAAGCCCGCTATAAGTTCTTCCAAAAATAGACTCACCTCGGAAAATACGTTAATTGGATAAAGTCTAAAATAAAGGACACAAAGCAAACGCCTTCAGGTAACTAAAAAACTTTTTTCTACTGAAAATTTCCCGACAATCGTCACCTAACTAAGTATTTACTTAACTGATTACCTCGCCAAGTCCGCCAAGTTGCGCCAAGTTGCGCCAAGTCGCGCCAAGTTGCGCCAAGTTTCTCCCATACACATTTAAAGCTGTTTACAACCAAGTCTTTTTTTATAAAAGTTCTTTTTTTTACTGCTGCGGTGCCTAAAGAAAAGTTTTCAGTTGATCTGATTGGAGCTTTACTTGGAAATTTCGGTCGTGATTTTTTCACACCGTCATCTTTTAAGAAAAACTCGGTTACGGAATAAGTATTTTTGTTTCTTTTTTTCCTTCTTTTGATTTGTTTCTTTGAGTTATTCTTGCTTTGTCAGCAAAGAGTCGTACGAGACAGGTACCTCTGAGTATGAGCACTTTTGTAATCTTTTGTTAAAGAAGTTGCAAGACGACTGATCACGAGAGGGTGAAAAATAAATAAAGGGCAGCAAAAGAACGAAAAAACAATTAAATTACATTGTGAGTACGTCTTTTTAACCGCTTTCCAAAAAAGGGGAAAAGGTTCTCAATTCGACTGTATTTTTTTTGTGTGTTTTACTTCACAACTTTGTACTGGGTGTACCGATTTTGATGATTTTTTTTACATTTGAAATCTGATCATTTATTGTTAATTTGATTGAGATCTGAGGACTAGTATTGTATTTGAGTTATCCCTAATAATGCGTGACATAGTCTACATTGGTGATTCTCTGATTGGTGTTCTCATTCCCTCTTGTCTATGTAAAATGAAAAATGAAAATTGTGTACGATGGTTTCGAAGAGCATCTTAGTATATCAACGTGGTATCTTTCTAGTTTGGCAAAGATCTGATGATGATCAGGGATAGAAAACGGAACTCTTCAATAAATGATAGCAAATCTGTCGGGATAGCTGAAATCGCATGTTTGTTTATCGTTTACTTACACCAATTTATTCCACCAATTTATGTAGTAAGAAAATGGTAGTTCTTGACAAGACTGGAATCTTGTCAAGAACTACCATGTACTGTGTGTGACTGCCGTTCTATGTAAAATACTGGTATGCAGTGAAATCCGGTTTGACTGGAAGCCGACCCCAATATAGTGTAGTTGGGTAAAGGCTAGACAGATGTGCGACCTTTTTTTCTGGATGAGAAATTATCAAATGACTTCTCCCGCTCTGGGCGAAGCGGAAGGGAGTGTCGGACTCTTACTGACTAAAACCCACCCGTGATCCTTCTTGTGCCCTTTGCGTTCTAGGGCCGCGGTGACTCTTTCGAACAAATTCCGCAACCCTAGCAGGCACTGACCCTATGGGGCCCCGTCTTCTTTGCTGACGGCTCTTTGAGGTGCGCATGGAACACGACGCGCCGTCGACTAGGGCCTGGTTGCTATCGGACGGCGAGCCACCCATAGCTCGCCATCCGCAGGCCCGCGCCTACGGTGGCCGGGAATCGCCCTGCGTTTCCCGACGCCCGGGGCGTCTTCTTCTGTTGCGGCGGCTGGAGCGTGAGGTTTCCCTCTCACGCACGCGTTCCGCCTCCTCCTTCGCTAGCATTAATGCTTCGTAGAAGGAGGCGACCGCTTCCCATGCCAGGAGGCATGGGAAGCGGTCGCCTCGACGAGAACACGGCGTTGCTCCACCCAAACTGGGCAGACCTCCACCGTATGCTATGCCGTATGTATGTAGATGTGCGACCTACTGTACGACCTCGATGTAGGCCTGGATGTATTAAAAAATCCACTTGATTAATAAAATGAAAGCGAAATGAAGTTCAAATGGCATTTCTTACATCAGCAGCGTGCCTTTACTTTAAAACATGCTCCGAACCTACTAACGAACTTCTTGAAAGACGTTCCCTTCAAAAGTTAAAAAGCTTAAAATTATAATTACTCCCTTTTCCTCTGAAACCAGCTGAGTATTTCTTTCTGCTTGCGATCCTACTCAGTCGTAAGTCACGCCACCGCCACGCTTCCTGGCTTTCTCATTAAAAGCCGTGTATTAGAGCAGGTAATGTCTTGATTATCATATTAAGTGGCGCCCTCTGCACTGAATTAACATGGATTCTTGGACAGGTAGCGTCGTTCTCGTTTTATACTGATCTTGGCTTGGGTATAATTCTAGAATTAAGTAAAACGTGAGTTATGCTGTGGTCTTTGAGTTAATTTCATAATTAGCTGTTTATTAAATGCATTTATTCGTTTATTATTTATTGTTATTACTAGCAGCGCACTGCGGTTTCACCCGCGTAGTCCCCGTTCCCGTGGGAATATGGGTATAAAATATAGCCTATGTTACTCAGGGTGAATGTAGTTCTCTAATGGTGAAAGAATTTTTGAAATCGGTCCAGTAGGTTTTGAGTTTATTCTTTACTTACAAAAATATAAAAATACAAATCTTTCCTCTTTATAATATTAGTATAGATACGAGTAACTAACTATTACTATACACACACTTATATAAACTACTCTTGACTAACTAAAAATTAAAATTTCAAAACATGGCGTCTAAAAATTCCTACGCATCACTGGCTGGTAATGTACCCAAAAGGCTGGCAGCATTGCTACACTGTATGGCAACGCGTATCCTTTGTCCAAAGTAGAAGTATTTCGTAATTGATTATCTTCTTATGTATTGCTAAGTATTACATACCCTTTTTATGTATTGTAATAAGTTCAGAACAAACATTTGTAAGGACTGTCAAAAAGATGATTCAATCCTTCTAAATACGTCTTAACTCGGCATTTTTATTATGGCACTACAAGCAACATATAATACACAGTGATAATCTTCCAGGAATAGTCATCAGATTAACTTTATAATTTGATGATAAACACAGATCTAGAAAGTATGGATGAAAGCCTTTGATCAAAAGAGGTTATGGGACTTTATTGTAGTACTGCATCATCATCTGCCTAGCCTTTTCCTAACTATGTTGGGGTCGGCTTCCAGTCCTCCCGGATTCAGCTGAATACCAGTATTTAGTATCTAACGTGGAGCGGCGGCCTACCAGTCCTCCACAACCCAATAACTGGAGAACACGGTACTTCTTGGCAAGACTGGTGTCAGATTTTCTGGCTTCTGACAATCCGTAACGACTGCTAAAGATCTACAAATGACAGCCGGGACCAACGGCTTAACGTGCTTTCCGAGTCACGGAGGAAAATCGGTATGTTAACATGGTCACCCATCCACAGACCAACCTTGGCAAGCGTTGCTTAACCTTGAAGATCCAGCTCCTCATTCACTACTCACGTTATTGTAGTACCTACTGCATTGATAATATTTTTTTAGATATCTCAGGAAAATATCTATAACACAAGTACACAACAAACTGAGGATGAAGCATATTTTCAAATAAATTCAATTACAGTGAAAATACTCGTATCTATATAGGAAAATCAAAACAAAAAAAGCAACATAACTAACTGATCCAATTAGGTATAAACCTTACTTTACCGCACAAACAAACGCAACTCACATGGGCACCCTACTACCTGATTCATACATAAATCTTCGTTAGGAGCACTCCATATGTTTTTCTTTATTGGTTTGTAGGTGAACATAGAGTTTAGAAAGCCGCTCCAGTAAGATAAGAGACCAACCCTAACCTCTTCAAAGTTAGAGTCAACAGGCTGCTTTTGGGTAAGCTCGTCGACTTTGTTTCTGCCACCTGTGACCTAGACTAGAGTCAAGAGCAAATCCATTTCTCAATAAAAAAGAGTCGCCATTTTGATATTTTTCCTTAATGTATATAAGCTAGCCAGCATTACCATTTTTTCTGGGTGGAAAATCATCAAATGAATTCTCCCGCTCTGGGCGGAGCGGAAGGGAGTACTTGACTCTTACTGACTAAAACCCATCCGTTTTCCTCCTAGTACTCTTTGCGTTCCAGCGCCGCGATGACTCTTTCGAACAAATTCTTCAACCCTCGGCCGCACATCCCCATTAAATATTACACACAACAGAAACAACCTATATAAATACAAAGAAATAAAATTGAAATGTCTGCTAGTAATTTAAAAAAAATTACTAGCTAAGAAATTAAACTAATTAATTAGTTTAATTTCTAAGTCAACCTTTTGCTTAAGTCGTGTTGCCATCGTTTATCGTTTTAAGTACTATATGGTGGAGTCCACATAGATCTCATACCACCTTACCTATATTTTTAAGCATATTCATGTCCTCTATGATCAAAATAATACGACAGCGTTGGCTAAAAGTTAAAAAAGAATTATGACCGTAATTACATAACAAAAAATACATATAAAGAAAACAGAACCACCACCTTTTTAAGTTGTTCTACGGGCCGGTACTACCATAGAACATCTAGACGCACTATAGGTTACCATCCCTACCTTATTGCTATTCCATTAATTCGCACCAAGCGTTTCCAATCTTCTTTTGTAATGCGCACAGCAAAGGAGTGGAACTCTCTGCCTGAGTCTGTTTCCGAACGCATTCAATCCTGATCTCTTCAAATTTAGAGTGAACTTTATCTCTGTCACCTGCTACCTAGACTAGAATCAAAAGCATATTCATCTGACAATAAAAAAAGAAAGATTTCTTTGTTTGTACCGAATAAGCTCCGAAACTCCTGGACCGATTTTAGCCATTTTTTCACTAATGGAAAGCCACATTATCATAAAATAACATAGGCTATACTTTATCCCCGTATACCTACGGGAACAGGAACTACGCGAGTGAAACCGCGGGGCGCTGCTAGTAAGACATATGTAAATAGATCATGTATCACAATGACAATTTTAACAGTGCCGCCACGGTATTCCGATACATAATCATAGCATAAGCATAATCAGCCTTTAAATGTTCCCGCTGCTGGGACACAGGCCTCCCCTCTAGGAGAGGGAATTAAAAATGAAAGGGCCGTAATCCACCGCACGGGCCTAGTGCGGGTTAAAATGTTTGGTTCTAGGACATGCCGGTTTCCTCACGATATTTTACTTCACCGTTTTGAGAGCTGTGGTGATGTAATAAATTACACAAAGTAATGCGCCTAGCTAGGTTTGAACCCGCGACCTACAATTCGTAAGTCGGGGGCCGTTACCACTCGGCCACCACTGCTCACTTTTCCATTCCGGTGCTCTATGGTGCAAAAGAAGCGTACCGACTATTTTTCGTACCATGTCATAAATAGAATTTATTTTAAAAAGGAGGTCGGACTTAATTCTGATATGTGTTCCGTTTTAAGCATAGTGTATCAGCCTGAGTGCGCGTTGTGAGTTGATCTGACTATAATAGTACCTGATGTATGCAAATTGTGTTTGCAAAAAGGAGGAAGAATTTAAAAATAATCCTTACTAATATTATAAATGTGAAAGCGCGGATGTTCGTTACGCTTTCACGCAAAAACTACTTGACGAATCATCATGAAACTTTGTCCACATATTCTGGGAGGTACTAGAAGTAACATAGGATACTTTTTATACCGGGATTATGTTCCCTTGGGATAATTTCCGACATTCACGCGGGCGAAGCTGCGGGCAGCAGCTAGTAGTAAAATAAATAAGAAACATTGTTTTTGCATACAAACATAAAAAAACGGATATCTACACTAATATTTTAAAGAGGAAAGATTTGGTTGTTTTTTGATTGTTTGCATTGAATAGGCTCCGAAACTACTAGACCGATTTGAAAAATTCTTTCACTGTTGGGAATCTTTACTATCCCCGGGTGACATAGGCTATATTTTATCCCCATCAACAGGAACGGGAACTACGCGGGTGAAATCACGAGGCACTGCCAGTTACAAATGTACCTAATCATGTCTAAATAAATTAACAGTATTTATATTTTTAAGGGGTTCCACCAAATCGTGACGTGCAGTGATACTTTATCCGTCATTAATGTTATTGCAATACCATTCTGATTATGAAACTAAACACAATCATCAAGTATGTGTGACCAAATGAAACCAATAGAGATGTTTAAAATAGTAAGTAGTAAAAATATGATTCTATTTAGTCGGATCTATAAAAAATGACGAAGATAAAAAACACCAAAGATTCGGACTGGCGGCTTGTGGCGTCAAGTCGACGTCACGCGAGTATTCAAAGCATTGTATCGTCTTCGTTTTTTATTTACGAGAAAAAAGATAAAATACTGGTCACGTATTTTTTGGAAATCTATCTGTCGAACTTATTAGATTTTTTACTCAACTACCCTATTCTGCTTATATTAACTGCAAACCTTTTCAATTCAAAAATATGGTTTTAAAATAAGTCTCCTCATTTACTAGAATCCACATAGTTAATTAAGCCTTAACTTCAAATGGTTCACATAATCAACTTATTCTCACAATACCTCTCGACAATAACTCGTCGACACTCAAAATCGAACTTCATTCATCGAACCAATAAATACAATCATCCGATAAATATCAAATCTATCGGATAAAAACAACGTTACGAAGAAAACTGTCATTCCCCGAACACAAATCGAAGACTAACGCGAGGAAATGGCGTCATAACTTTAAAAAATCGCCAGAAACCATTTACATTGGGCATCAATTTAGCGATTTCCGTACCTTATGCATCCCTCCGGCGACGAGGGAGGAATACGTGAAATATGTATGACAGGCTGGGTGGTCCAAAGCACAAGCGTTAGCGGGGAAGAGTTTGAGATACGCTCTTATCATTTGCGCACACAATGCTTCCACTTGCTATAGCTTTTGTAAAGGCAAATGTATAAAATATTTTGGATAAATACCTGAATTCAAGTACACGTATCCAACACCTACGAATTTTATAAAAAGAAAAGAAAGAAATAAAGAAAATTTGTTTAGTTTCTACAAAACGATTATCGTAAATTAATAGATTTTCCACTAAAAACTAAAACGATAGTGTTAGTAGCTCTTAAAATATGTTAGTATAGACAAAAATTAAAATTTATTAGCAATACAAATAATAAATGTGATTAAATAAGTATATAAATGTTGGCGCTTATATTTCACAAGCTTTGAGGAAGGCATGTTGCTCTAAACTAAGTTTGAATACCACCTTTGACGGTTTCTAATCGAGTAATGGGTCTAACATGCTGTTCAAGAAAAGAAGACTTTATATGAATAAAGAGTGTTATTTTAATTAAAACAATACATTTGCCTTTTAAATCATAATGTATACTTTTCGAATTTTTATAATTTAAATTTATATCTCCCATAACTTAAACCACAACATCCGAATCACCTACATTTTGCTATACACGAAAAATATGTTGTCGAAAATTGTTTACTGCGTCGCGTCGCGCGTCGTGTTGGTCGCGTCGCTCGCATGTGTCGTAAAGCGTGCTTTATTACTTTCTTGTTTTCACACTGATTTGTGTGTAAAGTTGCTTCGCGCCCGGTTAATGGGCCAAAATTATGGGATGTTAAAATGACGGTGTAATAAGCTGAGAGAGGTATAATAAAGTAGCCTCGTACAAGCTGAGCTCAAAATGGAGTGATGGATTACGAGTTTGGAAGAAGTTGCGTTATGGTGTTCGTCGATTTATCGCGTGTCATGGTGTAATTGCTGTGCTCAGAAATTTATAACTTTCATGGTTTCCCAAAAGCAGATTTTACTGGTATAATCACCACCACATGTTCTAGAGTGACGAGGTTATAAATCATACTTGCTAACATTATAAATGCGAAATTAACTTTGTCTTTAGGTCGGTTTGTAAGTTTCCTATTCATGTCTTAACGGATCAACGGCTTTGGATGAAACTTTTAGACCACGTTCATTGGAATAGGTACATAGGTATTATATAGGTATACAAATATTTTATATTCCAGGAGAATATTCCCGAAGAATATTAAAGAAAACGTGGAGCGTTTATGTAATCTTTACTCTTTTTGGACAAAACGTTCGACGCTTTCTTTCATAATAAATCATAGTAGATATTCAATAAAGATGATAACCTACTTATAACCATTTCGCATATATATGTATAATTATTTATCGTTTATCACGAACTGAAATTGTTTATGTTTACCTGCAATCTAATGAAGATTTGGCAAAGGGAAAACTCTTGAGTCATCAAGCTAAATATCCGAATTATTTTTTAATTTTTAGTGCGTACTAAAAGCGTGTTTTTTTTGTTTTTTAAACCATTATTTTTACTGTCGCTAACTTGTAGTCGCCTTAAGATCTTTTTTTTATGGATAGGGAATCATCAAATGACTTCTTCCACTCTGGGCGGAGTGGAAGAGAGTGTCAGACTCTTACTGACTATAGCCCACCCGTGTTCCTCCAATGCCCGCCGCGTTCCAGAGGCACGGTATAAGAATAAGAAATAATCAGCACGTGTTGCTACCACTAAAATTATAACTAAGTTTAGAGTACCCACCAGTTCAGCAAAATGCCCAAGATAAACTCAAAATGCCCTTAAACACTAAAATACGTAGCTCAAACGAGAGTATGTCATCCGCAAACAGTCGGTATTCAGGTAAACAGCACCTCGCCACAGACTAACAAAGAATGGTTCAATGCGCACAGTACTACCATAAAGCATCGGACAGGTGCGTGTTCCGAATGATGCACTGTGGTTTGGACTACATACGTATGTATGTATATGTGACGTCACTATTTTGGGAAGGACAATGAACTCGACTAAATAAAACATACAATAAGTATATGAAATTCCTGCCGTTTACATTGTTTGATACGGAATTTCATAGTGCTTTATCGAGAACGGTATTGAATCGATTACTGATAACGATTCTGATATTCCGATTGTTCAGTGTTTTCAATCAAAATGATAATGCTTATGGGCTTTCTGTGAAATTGTATATGTAACAATGACAACGAGTAATAGAAAATTATTTAATGGCTGTTTTTAAATGAGTAAACACTTCCCATGTAATTACTTCTCGTTTCACCGAATTGTTTTGAGAGTTCAGTCCATTTATTTGTTCCAATAAAAAAACCTGGTTATATCTACGCTAACATAAAGAAGTATAATTTATTTATTTATTTAAACTTTATATACAATATTAGTACATGGGTGGAATTAATATAACTAGGAATTCTCTACCAGTCAACCGTTGGGTCAAAAAGACTACACTTTGATAAGTGTACAACAAATATATAAAAATTAAAATAGAATTTTGTTTAAAAAAGAAAATACAAATGATAATATGTCACCGCATAATTGTAAAATGCGTAAAATTATAAAATATATCCCAATATAGTTGGGAAAAGGCTAGGTAGATGATGATTTTAAGATAGGTAAAAAATTGCTAACACTTTGGGCCCATTCTGCGCATTGTCATCTATGATATATTCCATGTAACTACTGGGTGCAGTGACACAGAGGTGGTGTTTGCCTCCGCACGTGCAGCCGGGCGTGAGACGCGGCTCACGGCGCGTATTGACAATCACGTTTGTTGTGCTACGTATTTTGTCCGACAATGTTTCGATATGGTAGATGTTTTATTTCTGAAAAGGTTAGTTTTATAAATTCTTTTTCGTTTGTTGCCAAACCCGATAGCAACTTTTATGTAAATGGCAAGATCAAGATGAATCAGAGATTATTTAGCGATACACTTTTAATTCTATCTAATCTTGTTGCCAATTAATAAATCGTCATCTGCCTAGGCTTTTCCCAACTATATTGGGGTCGGCTTCCAGTCATACCGGATTCAGCTGAATACCAGTATTTAACGTGGAGCGGGTGCCTACCAGACCTCCACAATCCAATAACTGGGGAACATGTTACTTCTTGGCAAGACTGGTGTCAGATTTTCTGCCTTCTGAAAATCCGTAACGACTACCAAAGATCTACAAATGACAGCCGGGACCAACAGCTTAACGTGCTTTCCGAGGCACGGAGGAAACTCAGTATTTTAAGATGGTCACCCATCCACAGACCAACCTTGGCAAGCGTTGCTTAACCTTGAAGATCGACCCGTGCGGTTGTTATCATTTAGCCATGAACTCTTCACCAATTAATAAATACCAACAGTTACCAATTAATAAATACGGACCATAATAACATTGAGACCTGTATTTTGTGTACCATTTTATTTTGTTAGGTACACCATGTACCTACTTTGCATTCATCAAAATTTACTTCAAAAACAAAATTAAGCTCCTTCATTCAATTCTCGTACCAAATTCTTGTCATAATGTGACCTCAGGGAGACTCGTTGTCAAAAACTTTTTCAAAGTAGGAAAATTAGAGGGATTTTTAACAGTTTACGAATGCTCATTAACCGTATAGTTCGGTAGTAGTACCAATTGGTACTAGACATGCAAACCTCCGCCGGCTCGGTTGTAGTACCAATTGGACCTCAGAGTTACGTCATACGACATCCTAATTAATAATTGCATTTTTGATAAAGCCACTTAAAAAATCTTATGTATGGGCGTTAATTAAAACAATTAGATAAAATGCTCATATCTTAGCGCCATTAATTCTTTAAGATTTAACCCGCAAGTTTACTAATTTTCATAAATAAAATCGAAGTGCATAAATGTGATAATCGCCATCAACCATCATTCTTATTGTTTTTTTTTATTGTTAGGGTGTACCAAAACGATTATGCGAATCGATTTATTTTTTATTTCAACCTAATCGATTAATTTAAATTCGTTACTAAAATATTAGGAAAAAATACGTTTAAGACATAAAATACAATAAGCACTGATCATAATTATTATTTATGCTTTCTTATGTAATTCAAATAGGATTTTCTACAGTAAAGAAAGAAATCTACTCAACAGATTATCGGGCCCAGGGTTAATTTGCGCAGAACAGGGATGTTTCCTGAGTAAAAAATAAATGATTATGTTTAGTCCGTCAGTTAGATTATAGAAAAATATTGGACACGTATTTTTTCCTTTATCAAATCTATAAAAACTGACGAAGATCAAAGATCAGGAGTGGGGGCTTGTGACGTTACGGCTCGGTAAAAATTGTAGCGAGTAGTGACGTCACACAAGTTTTCAACGCTCTGTATCGGCTTCATTTTTTGTTTACGTGAAAAAAGAAAAAATACGTGTCCAATATTTTTTGGAAATCTATCTGACGGACTAATTAGATTTTTTTAGTCAACTACCCTATTGTCTATGTTATTCAAAATAAGAATGAAAAATATTTTATTCCTTTTTAATTACTGAGAGTTTTATGTTAGATACTTTCAGCTGGTTGTGTACGAAATACCAAGCTTATAATAGACAAATTGACACTGATATTTAAAAAAATATTTTTTATCTAGAGTGAGATTTTTTTAGTAATGTTATGAAAATTGAATATTGCTTTAGGTATAAAATACTTTTCGATTTTGTCATCCTGCTCCTGAAACCCAGTATCTAATATGTCCATGCAGGGCACGGAAAAATGCATTTTGGGCGATTCAAATTACACATTCAAATTAAGGTTCTAAAACTATCTTCTAAAAAAGGTTATTAAGGCCAAATTCTACTTGGTAAATAATCTCAATTTTGAATAAGTTTTATAAGTGAAAATGGCACCGACTAGATTTTTCTAGTTTTTTTGTTATGGGTGTTATTTTCATGGTTTATAGGGATCCTAATCACGAATCTGCGATCAACATCCATGAAAAAAATCGGGTAGGTAAAGTGCGAGCCGGAATCTTGTTTGAGTTGCGGGAATTCATAATTATTACCCACCGAATTTCATCTCAATCGTTTCAAATGCATGCGTGACATGAGTGGTCCTTTGCTTTATAGAGCTTTTTTAATGCACATATTTAATAAATAAATAATAATGTCCGCACAAATCGAACTTCGAAGTTAAGCTACGCTTGCCGAGATCGGTTAGTGGATGGGTGACCATCTAATAGAAATTGAGTTTCCACCATGGCTTGGAAAGCATGTCGTTGATGCCGGCTCTCATTCGGACATCTTTGACAGTCGATAGGCCACAAACTGTAACCCCAACATTGCCAAGAGGTATGTTCTAATCAGTTACTAGATTGTGGAGGTCTTATAAGCAATAGCTCTATGTAAAAAAATGGTATTCATCTACATCCGGTTAGGCTAGATGCCGAACCCAATATAGAAAAGGAAAAGGCTAGGCAGAATGACGTGAATATGTCTCGAAAAAAATAACTTTTTTTTTTTCAAAATTCGAATAGCTTGTGACAGTTCGGCATTTATGACTAATCGAATGATACCTGATTTGAAAAACCTATGCAGCCGTTTAGGCTACCGGACGTTCCAAATAAATAGACGTAACTACAAAAATACATATATACATACATATATGTATATATGTACCTACTTACATACATAGGTATATACTTTCAACAAACATTCTATAATATAGTATATTTAGATAAGGTAAACTTATCACATTATATAGCATAAATCGAATTCAAATAACATTATATCAAAACTCAAACCGATCCACTACCTAACCATACCATAGTCAATATAGAGATAAAAAAAAATATGTGAAAAAATAAATATTTCTGAATCACGAGCGCATTTTGGTTCTGCATTTAAATTTTGAATAAGATAGACACTTTGGCGCGAAATCTGCACGGGTCCGATTAATTTTGTTCAGTTGATTTTATTCGTTGATTTTCAAAAAAAGAACTATTTAAATTACTTAATAAAACGCAAATATGGTTTTTATAAATGCTAATTGGATTTTATGATAAATAAAATATTTTGCGCTAATTTTTAATAATCGATTTATGATAATTGCTCATTTATATTTATCGAGTCGGAAGAAATAAAAAAACCATCGATTATAATAATCGTTTTCCCACACCCTAGCATTAAAAAAATCAATATGGCTGACGATTTTAAACAAAAATAAATTAGCGGTAATGAATATTACGTGTTATTGGATCTGTGTTCGTTAATTGCATTTAGATCTGGGCTTTTTCTTGTTCTTCACGATATTTAGAATCTTAATATGTGTATTTGTAATAGTATTTACATGTGAGTGTGTGATTTTTGTGTGAAATAAAAACGTAAACAAACACATTTGGCGCGAAACTTTGACTTTGGATACCAAAAAACTTCATTACCGCTACATATTTCCTTAGAAATATGGATGAATTCGTCAAATAATCAAATGATGAACAAACCACTACTCCTCAAGTGGAGTTTGGGTTTCTGGAATTCATAATTTTCATGTTTTTTAGCGTCGAACACCACTGCCATCAAAGTTGAAAATTAATATTTTTTTGTCAATTTTGAATCCCTATTTTAAATTAACTTGCGTATAGAAAATGAAAAAGAGAGACCGCAAATATAATGAATATGTCTTGATTTTGCGGTTTTGCCTCTTTTCAGCAAGCGAGAAGGTTGTTTACATATATAATTTTAGCAAATCTAAGACGACTATCTTTTGGAAGGGTATAGTAATGCGTATTTTAGACGCATTTTTAAGTTGACTGACGTGATTTGAACGATCTTAAGTTGTAATTTAAGATATTTCTCAATAACTTATCGTATAAAATTGCTGCAGAAACAAATTTATCATAGTTAATAAAGATGCCGAAAGTTGAGATAATTTTTGAAATTCATGACGTAACTTGCAACACCCCGTCGACTCAGCTAGTGTGTCAAATGTCAAAATCTTGTCGAGCAGAGTGGTTAAAATACGAGAATTACCTCTCAGGAGAAAAAAAAAACGCAAATATCAGGTAGAAAATCCAGAAAATCCTCTACAGTTTTTACCGAGACTCATATACATATATTTTAATCTATACTAATATTATAAAGAGGAAAGACTTGATTGTTTATTTGTACTAAATAGGCTCCAAAACTACTGGACCGACATTTTTTCCACTAATGGAAAGCTACATTATCAGCGATTAATAGGCTATGTTTTATCCCCATATTCCTACGGGAACGATTATTACGCGGGTGAAACCGCTGGGCGCTGCTAGTCTAAATATATATTACTCAAAAATGACTGACTGACATAGTGATCTATCAACGCACAGCCAAAACTACTGAACGGATCGGGCTGAAATTTGGCATGCAGGTAGATGTTATGACGTAGGCATCCGCTAAGAAAGGATTTTGATTAATTCTATCCCCAAGAGGATAAAATAGGGGATGAAAGTTTGTATGAAACTTCGGGCTGAGAGTTTCAAAATCGGGGGTAAAGTAACTATTCCACGCGGACGAAGTCGCGGGCAGAAGCTAGTGTAAAAATAAACGACTCTAATATCCCCACGTCACCACGTCGTACGTTTTATAAATATTAACTCGAGCCAAAACCTGTGTACGTGTAGAAACTTTTTATTTATGTTTTTGACGGATAAATTAAAACACACAATGACTTTGTTCTTTCAGCAAAGTTGTTCGGTTTCGCGGCGTGTATATTCAAAGTTGATTATAACTCGTACCTATGTACTGTTTTAAAGGAAATTACAGTTTTTAATTATGCTTTTGAGTTTTCTCGGTGTTTTAATTATTTAAATGGTTCTTGTACAATGATTCGCTTGAAACCTAGTTATAAGACTTTTGCAAATCGATTTGTGAGTAAGAAAGAAACAGAGTTTTCATACATTAAGAAAAAAGGAAAGGAAAGAAAGAAAAACACTTTATTCCTCCCAAACAGATGCACATGACCTTATTATGACATACCAGTAGCGCCCCGCGGTTTCACCTGCATAATTTTCAATCCCGTGGGAATATCTTAGTAAAAATTATCTGCGTGCCAAATTTCATCTAAATCCGTTCAGTAGTTTTTGCGTGAAAGAGTAACAAACATCCATCCATCCATCAATACTTACAAACTTTCGCTTTATAATATTAGAAGGACTAGCTGCCACCCATGGCTGCGCCCGCGATCGGAATTACCGTTTATAATTTTAATAAGGGTAAAAATAAAAAAAAAATGGGAAAATACCACAAATAAAATTTGAAAATGTAATAAAATAAAATCGCGTGTTGCAGTGTTTCCTAATTGACCAGCTTGTTTTAGCAACCTATCAGTAAAAGAGTTCGCAACTACGCTAATGGCCGGCAAACATACAACACACAGAAACTCATTGTCAGTTCAGACTACTCGATACTAAATATATTTAGTTTCCCGATAAATTAATTTCAAATATTACATAACAACTGATGTGAAAAAACATCGACACAATCTGCTGAAAAACCATTAACGAGCTGAAAAACAACATTATTACTCTGTTTCACGAATAAAACGTATAATTAGACTTAAGCAGCTTATTAAGTACGATGTCAATTATTATTTGCTGCTTTTCGAATT
This sequence comes from Hecatera dysodea, assembly GCA_905332915.2. Classification (NCBI taxonomy): domain Eukaryota; kingdom Metazoa; phylum Arthropoda; class Insecta; order Lepidoptera; family Noctuidae; genus Hecatera; species Hecatera dysodea. Next base: position 20,392,284 of record HG995296.1, on the reverse strand, counting down.
AATTTTAAACAGAAATTCGAGGTATTTTGACGTTACGTAATGGTGTATGTTAATATTTCATTTAACCGCCCATTCATGAAGGAATCATGAGGTTATTTATAGACTGGGTATTATAATGTTACACACTAGCTTCTTCCCGCGACTTCGTCCGCGTGAAATAGTTCCTAACCCCCCGATTCTTTGTAATATTGATTCGTTGGTGGGAGAAGTGATGGGAGGCGCCCGACGCGACGTAGCGGCACAGTGGTGGCACAGTAGAAATATGGAACAGTACAGAAACTACGAACAAACGGTCGAAACGGCACACTCACACAGACGCGCACATCTACGAGGCCCCTAAGGGACCTTCGCGGTGCTCTCAGTGGCGGGTGCCGTGTTCATAGATAATACCTACACTATTATAATGGCTATAGATGGACCACTCAGGTTTTCGTTTTGCAAAAACTGTGTACCCAAGCACAGATTTTTAATACTAGTATTAAATCCTTATACCGAAGACTAATTGTAATTTATATTGTATTATAATTTATATAACATATGGAATAAATTAATCCTTATGAGTGTGAAAAAATAAATGACCATAATTTTACGACAACATTATATTCAAGTCTAGTCAAAGGAAATTTAGCCTTCGAAACATACTCGTACACATAGAAACGTACTTACTTCACAAAATAAGTAACAATAATTTTTCAACATACAGAAATCCTTCATCAAAATTTTAGGGCAGATATTAGGTATAATTGAAATGGAATAAAATGGCATAGAAATGATAAACAATATTCAGTTTGTTTTTTTTTTACAATGGCATTATTTACATTTTGACCAAAGAAGAAAGTCGCATGGAATAACATGCACTAACGCATTTTCGCGTGACTATTTCTCCCAGTCAACTCCTACCGCAAGCCGTGTTAAAGAACTTCGTTCCAATAAAACACTTATTGCAAACATTAAAAGTGACAACCCTAACTCTCTACTGGAGCGTAGGTAATTATTTCAACAAATGGGCTTAGTTTCCATACTGTTCCATATTTTTACTGTGGTGGTGGCATGCGCGTGAGCTGCGCGCGGTACTGGACGGTACTTGGACATTGCAACATTACTGTATTTTTCTATAAAAAAATTGCCTTAGTTACTCCTTATTACATCAGCTACCTACCAATAAAAGTCCCGTCAAATTCGGTCCAGCCATTTCAGAGATTAGCCGGAACAAACAGACAGACAGACAAAAATTGTAAAAAATGTTATTTTGGTGTATGTACCGTATGTATTAAGTGATTATTTCAATATTACAAACAGACGCTCCAATTTTATTTATTTGTATAGATGATGATGTCTGAAAATAATTAATAACAATTTTATTTTAATATACGTCATTGCTATACCTGCTTTCATTTGTAGATCTTTGGAAGTTGTTTCGGATGGTCAGAAGCCAGGAAATCTGATACCAGTCTTGCAAAGAAGTACCGTGTTACCCGGTTGATGGGTTGCCGAGGTCTGGTAGACAGCCGAAGTGAAGTACTGGTATTTGATCTGAATCCAGGTTGACTGGGAGTCGACACCTATGTAGATGGGAAGAAGCTAGGCAGATGATGATGATGACGTCATTGCTATGCTTACCCGCTGAGAGAATGTTGAAAAATCTCGATTGACTTGCGCTATAGAAATGTCACGTGGTCAATGACTTTTTTTTTCCTGGATGGGAAATTATCAAACGACTTCTCCCGCTCTGGGCGGAGCGGAAGAGTGTTAGACTCTTACTGACTAAAACCCACGTGATTCCTCTGTTGCTCTTTACGTTCCAGGGCCGCGGTGACTCTTTCGAACAAATTCCGCAATCCTAGCAGGCACTGACCCTATGGGGCCTCGTCTTCTTTGCTGACAAATCTTTGAGGCGCGCGTGGAATATCGGCGGATCCGCCGTCAACCCGGGCCTGACGTGGTCAATGCCTTGGATTTTGTTCAATACCGTACATCTTGTCAATACAACAATCAATATCGGTAATTGAATCACATTTTGTCCAGTGCCTGAGTTCTCATCTTCGAATTCTCAATTTAAAATACCGACGGTATACCCTTTTTCAAGTTTTAGCTTTCCAGTATATCTTGCTTTTCAACTGAACACATTCAGGAATAGAATATGACCACTCTCCTAATCTCGTCACAATACCCTCACGCATCCAGCTTGATTACGACCACTGTAGCCCAACCATGACGTCTTAAATCCATCATGCTTCCTGTATTAGAGAGAGACGGAGTTATACAAGACGAATAGCACTATCCCTTTTTCACACAGATATTATGATAGCATTTTTACTTCGTGGTATGGCCCCTGGTAGTCCAAGAGCTGGTTCACATTAGATCGGACCGACAGTTTGCCGTTGACCGACTGTCGGTTGTTGCTATTCATACTAGACGCTGCCGACCCGACCTAATGTGAACACCACTGACGGTACGGTCGTTATACTGCCCGGATCATCACAAAAGCAGTCAGTCGTGAGTTGACTTTTGTATACGATGGATGACGAAAAATGCTATATTTATTTCGCCCTCCTTAAACATGTTTTTTCTGCATACACGTCAACGAAACTGAAACTGCTCGAAACTGAAAAGTGTCGGCTCCGTTAGTTTTGTCGGGTCGCACATATTATGTGAACGGCGCTATTGAAATACATAAATGCCTATACACGTCGACGAAACTGAAACTGCTCGAAAGTGAAAAATGTCGGCTCCGTTAGTTTTGTCGGGTCGCCCATAATTATGTGAACGGCGCTATTGAAATACATAAATGCCAATACACGTCGACGAAACTGAAACTGCTCGAAAGTGAAAAATGTCGGCTCCGTTAGTTTTGTCGGGTCGCCCATATGTGAACGGCGCTATTGAAATACATAAATGACACGTTTGTCGGCCCGATAAAACTGTCGGTCCGACCTAATATGTACCCGCTCTAAAGAGCACTGGACGTCACAAATACGATCGCAAAACATAGCCATCGTAGGCGGTTTGTATAGACCTTCTAAATTCAAAATGGCCGCTACACACAATCACAGCTGATGGAGACACGGAGCGGAAACAAAGGCGCGCAATAATCACATTTAAACAGAAACGCTTCGGACTTCATTAATAGCAGTATTCAATATGGACTTTGAAATGTATAGCTGTTTCAGTTGAATGTTACATTTGTATTTTGTAATGTTTTGTGGAGTGGAGTTCTATTCATGAACTTAATGGTGGCACTTCTGGTTAATTGATTATTTGAACGGTCAATCAACATACCGTTGACATTAGAACGCGCCATGATTTAATGACTATTTTATATCCAACAAAATCCCGAATAACAACAAACTAGAAACGCGTGATTATAACATCATTCGTTCGCGCTACTTCACCTACGTGGCCAACAATGTGTAGAAAACATCTATGTATTATCAAAACTTTTTATTCAATCGAATTTCCTGTAGCACAAAAAATGTTACCTAGCTAAATTAAAAAAGTGTATCTGAATCGCACACGTGCTATGTCCAACTCGCGCAAGTAAATATATAAATTATATAAAAAAGTTTAAATTCTCAGGTCAAACTTAATAGGGTAGTTAACTAACAAAATCTGATTAGTCCGTCAGATAGATTTCCAAAAAATATTGAAAGAAAGAAAGAAAAAGCTTTTATTTACCACAAACGACAGTTATTGTTCTAAACTAAACCTTAAACTATAGTGTTAGTACCTACATCTTAATTTATGTTAGTCAAGATAACTTATAAACTAATACAAAAAACCAATGCATGTCGTGGCTGTGGCAAAGAGGCTTCCACTCAGCATAATGCTGTGCCGTGGGATACCCACCGCACGGCGCTGGTTTTCAGTGGTCGCCTTAGAGGACATGACGTACGGAAATCAATAGGATAGATAATATATGTGATAAATACAGGAAAAGTAAACACAAAAATAAAAATAAAAAATACATACATAATATAATATAGGTAAACGAATTGTATTACATCAGACTCATAGAACTTAATATTTTCCTTTCCCTTTCCTTTTTCTTTTTTTTCTTTTTCTTTTCCTTTTTTTTTTCTTTTTATTTCTTTTTTTTTTTTTTTTTTTTTTTTTTTCTTTTTTCACATAAACAAATAATGAAGACGATACAGTGCGCTGAAAACTCGTGTGACGTCACTACTCGCTACAATTTTTACCGGGCCGTGACGTTACACGCTCCCACTCCTGATCTTTGATGCTTTTTATCTTCATCAGTTTTTATAGATTTGATAAAGGAAAAAATACGTGTCAAATATTTTTCTATAATCTAACTTACGGACTAAACATAATCATATATATTTTTACTCAGGCAACATCCCTATTTACTTAATACGCAAATGACTTAATACACAGTTAAATTGCCTCGTCATTGTGCCCTTTTTACTACCAAAGGGCATAAAAACAGGACCCAAAAATCCTACACAGCGATAGCCATCTATAGTGTCCCGAAAATTGCAACAAGAGTGTACTGGGCAGTTAGGTGGAGAGCCGAAAGTCGACGCCGAAAACCGAAAACTTTCGCGTCAGCTAACAAATTATAACAAAAACTATGTGCCTACAAATTAAAGTAATCAGCTAACCGACTGTGCGAAAGGGTGTTTTGTTGTGTGGTTTTAAACGCTTTTGGTGTAGATATTGTTACGTTATACAGTGTGTTCCAGATGTGCGTGGTCATATTGACCACGCGCATTTTTTTGTCTGTGGTGTGACCAGAGACTCGTGGTAGTAGTGCCCGGTCCTGACATTACTTTTAGTTTTAATTGAAACGTTATTTTCTTTTAAGTTTGTTTATTTTATCTATGGCGAAATCAACGAGTTTTCTTTTCTTTTTTTATATTTTAGGGTGGTGTTGGGTAGTTGACATCATTAAGGAAAAAATAGCAAAAAAGTGACTTTTGAACCAAATAAACAGTTGCTGGAATTTCAGTTAAGTTCAGTAACTGATTTGACGACACCAATTACATCAAACTGCTTCAAAAGTATATGGAATCTTTTAGTCTGAATTGGATTTTTTGAAAAAAGTTTCCTTAATCCATATTGTAAGCTACCAAATAGTATCCTTATATAGGTATATATATATATCCTTTTTTTTTCGTTTTTATATTTTTGTTCAGGGCTAAAAGAGAACGCAGACTTTTTTTTGTTTTGGATTAACTATCTTGTCGTACATTTATAAGTCTAGTTCGAGTTAAATCAACATGAATTTATTTATTTATGTTGGCCATAATATCTAATAGTATGAAATCTGGCGTTTGGAATATTCATATTTTTAATGTTTTAATTTCCTTGTCCTCAGGCAACTGCTAGCGCCGAATCTGAAACAAACTCAATACTTAGCAAATGGTGCGGAGAGCGACATTAGAACTGTAAGTACAAATTTACCATTATTTAAGTTATATTCGTAAATACGAAAGACTAAAGTCGTTGCGTAATTTGACGTTGTATTTTTGTAGGTACCTAAATTTATTGTACCAAAATCTATACTTATATGTACATATATAAAATTGAAGTTTGCTTGCTCGAAAGCGCTAATCTCAGGTACTACTGGTCCGATTAGAAAAAATATTTTAGTGTTTGACCTTCCATTCCTTCTATTTATCGAGGAAGGTGAATATCTAGGCTATATATAATTACGCGAAGACCAATAGGAGCGGAGCAGTCATGAAAATAGTGTCACAAACGAAATTGCGCAAGTCAGCAAGTCTAATAATATTGTATACGCATGGTGCCATCTTATTTGGAAAATCTCTGGAAATCTGTAATGCTAAGAACTGCTCAAGATTGCTGAAAGGATACTTTCTATATTGTAATACGATCAAGAAAGTGTCTCTTTAAATATGACGGGCTATATTATGATAAAATAAATGATATTTATTTTTAAATTGGTTAAAAATAATACTTTAACACGTCAGTATTTTTTGGATATTTTCAACTAGATGAGGCCGGTGTTTCTTAGTTGACTACCCTTTTTTTTTGGATGGGAAATCATCAAATGACCCCTCCCGCCCTGGGTGGAGCTGTAGGGAGTGTCAGACTTTTACTGACTAAAACCCACCCGTGATCCTTCTTGTGCCCTATGCGTTCCAGAGCCGCGGTAACTCTTTCGAACAAATTCCGCAACCCTAGCAGACACGGACCCTATGGGGCCCCGTCCCTGGTGCTGACGGCTCCTTGAGACGCGCGTGGAACACAACGCGTCGTCGACTCAGCCTGGTATCGGACGGCGAGCCACCCACGCTCACCGTCCACAGGCATCAGCCACTGCGCAATTGCACAGCGGCCGACTTGTCTCTGGATAGTTGACTACCCTAAGGCCGCTTTTGTACAGTTTTTTTACTAGTGCACAAAGTTTTAGTAAATAAATTATCTAGACATCATAAGGAACGAATCAATATGCGTGCAGATAGCGTTCCAAAGAATTACATAAAGCAACTTCAATTAGTATTATGAACTTAAATTATACAAGAAACTTCGCCGACACTAAACCAAACAACATTTCCCTCAAAATCGCTTTTTCAAACATCTTTTCGTCCTCTTTTCCATATTTTTCATGGCAACACCATCCGATATTGGCGCACAGTTATTTTTAACTACAAATATTTGACTGGATTCCAATTTTAGTTCAGTTCAAATGAAAATGAAAAACAAGATGGCTGTCCTAACATACTCGTTGTTAGAAATGGATCATGTCAACACACGCTGATTTGAAAACCGTTTATATTTTGCACTGAAATTGGAAATCTAGACTCGAATCGGTACACTCAGTATATAGAGCTACAGATTTTATTCAATACTAGCCTTTGCCAGCGGCTATGCCCGTTTGGAAGTAGTCTGAAGGGAACGTACCTACTTTTTATTTTAGTTGTGGTTTTTTTTTGGTTCTGATAATGGTCTTTTTGCCGTAGTTATTTCTATGTCTTCGTGGTTTAATTTGTTTAGTTTTTCTTCCGCATTAATAATGCCAGTATACGAGTTTGAGTAAGCATTTTAAAAATATTCTGGAGCATCGTACTTACACCATGCTTGTATGGTTTTGTATATTCGTATGTACGTATATATACAGGGTTATTTGTAAAACACCAACAACCTCTTAAGAGGTCATTGTACTCATCATTATGAACAACTTTTACTATGGGATCAAAACTGAAATCACGAAAGCATTTTTTTTTAAAAGATACGTTGCCCCTCACTACGATTTATTCCTGAATCATGGGTGCTTTTACAAACATATAAACTCACATACACAAAACACCCAGATCCGCAACTGAAAAAAACTGGAATCCGGATCTGTAGTCCATATCGACGGTTAAAAGGAAGTAGGGCATAAGCGACATTTTGGTCAAAAATGAGTTATATATGCCATCCTACGTAAAATTTTCCGCTCTTTCGAATGCGCTTACTCTCGTGGCTCTACGATGAGTTTTTTGGCGTTTATGCCCTAGCAAAAAAAATCGTTTTCATAGTATTAGTTTTCGTAACCGACGAAAATTCAAGTAATTTTTGCTACAAAGGTGCTTGTGCCCCTACAAAAATGACTTATTTTGTGTTTGTTGTCGGTAATGCTTTTTTACTTCATAAGGGTGTCGAGCTTTCGGTTGTTTATGCCTTTTAAGCTTTTCCCTCACAAAGTACAAACGTTGTTTATAGCCTACTTCCATTTCGTAATATAACATAGCTATGGCGCTTGTACCCTATATACGAAATTCATTTTCATATTACTCTGTCAGTTATACCCTATTACCATTCAATACTTTATGGAAGCTATGCAGGTTATGCTCCATTACCTAAATTTATTTTAATATCACACTGTTGGTTATACCTTACTTCCGCGTACAATATAAATACAGTTTTGTCGATAATATCTTATTACATAAATTAAATTAGATATCATGGTGTCGATTATAACCACATTATAACCTACTTCCACGTTCTACAATCATACTTATACGTCACTTATACTAAAATACCCAATAAGCTTTTTATTATTTACTATTATGTTTGTTACCTTTTTAAATGTTTAATATTACGGATACATACCAAGTGTTCGTAATTAATTCTGAAGTTCCCTACCTGCTAGCTGCAGTATTAGCTACCTACCCATCATCATCATCATCATCAACAGCCTGTTGCAGTCCACTGCTGGACATAGGCCTCTCCAACTGCACGCCACTTAGATCTATTTTCGGCTTCTCGCATCCAGTTTCTGCCAGCCGTCCTGCGCAAATCGTCACTCCACCGTGCGTCTCGGCAAACGTAGTGTAGAACGTCCTACATTACGTTTGCCGAGACGCGGTCTCCACTCTAGAACTCGTTTACCCCAACGGTTGTCGGTTAATATGGCCAGCCCACTGCCACTTCAGCTTACTAATCCGGTAGGCTATATCGATGACCTTGCTTCTCTGACGGATCACCTCATTTCTGATGCGATCCCTCAGAGACACACCGAGCATAGCCCTTTCCATAGCCCACTGAGCGACTTTAAGCTTGTAGACCATACGAGCCTTCAGTCTCCACGTTTCTGCTCCGTATGCCATGACGGGTAGGACGCACTGTTGTAGGTCCTGCAGCGTTTCTGCCATGATGACGATATCATCTACAAATCGCAAGTAAGAGATGTATTCGCCATTGATGTTAATGCTACGTTCGTTCCAGTTCAGCGTCTTGAACATATCCTCCATTGCATTAGTGAATAATTTCGGGGAAATAACATCCCCTTGTCTCACTCCTCGATGCAACGGTATGGGACTTGTTTGCTGATTCTGTACTTGAACGGACATGGTGGCGGCCTCGTAGAGACATCTCATCACTTGGATGTATCGCCAGTCTACTTGGCAGCGCTGCAGGGACTTCAGAACAGACCAGATTTCAACCGAGTCAAAGGCCTTTTCATGATTCACAAATGCTAGACACAGGGGCTGATTATACTCTTCGGTCTTCTGTATAATCTGCCGCACTGTGTGGATGTGGTCTATGCGGCCGTATCCGCTCCGAAACCCAGCCTGTTCTGGTAGTTTGAATTCGTCGAGCTTTCGCGCAAGACGGTTCATAATCACTCTTGAAAACAGCTTATAGACGTGGCTTTGAAGGGATATGGGTCGATAGTTCTTCAATAAGATCTTGTCTCCCTTTTTGAAGAACGGAGTAGAAGTGTGGTTATCTTAACCACACTTCTACTCCACGCCTCTGAAATTCTCCCTTCAAACAGGACAGCGTTAAACAGCTTCTGGAAATCCCTCAGTACGGGTTTACCTCCAGCTTTCAGCAGCTCTGTGGTAACGCCGTCTTCTCCAGGGGCTTTTCCATTTTTAAGCTGCCCAAGAGCGATCTCGATTTCGCCAATACTGACTTATTTATTTATTAAAACTTTACGCACTAGTAAAAAAAAAACTGTACAAAGCGGACTTAATGCCATAGGACTTCTGGCAGGTCTTCGGTTAAATGGCGTGTCAATGTGGCTCTAGAACCCTCATTTTTGGGATCAGGACGAGATGCATGCGATGCGTATAACCGGCTATAGAAGTCCTCCACTTCCTAAAAGACTACTGGCTTCAAAGAAACAACTTCTCCACTTGCTGTGGTCAACTTCATCAGGTGGCTTCTTCCAAGAGACTGTACGAACACCTTTGACCCCCGATTCTGCTCGATTGCTCTTTCAACCGAAAGAACATTGAAGCCTCGGAGGTCCTGTCGTACGTGCTTGTTGATCTATCAGTTTAGAAATCGCTTTGCCGACGAAGTGACGGGTGGGCTTTCACGTCATTCCTTCATTAGCCCTAAAGTCCTTTCTGAAAGCTTGAACTTCTTGCCCTTACGCTGCATATCACAGTATCTCGTAACCTTTTCCCTGAGGATCCAAATCACATTTTAGAGGTTCTGGTTTACGTCTGTTGTGGTTTCCACGGCAGCGAATCGGTTTTACAGGTTTGCCTGGAACGTTTCAGATCATGCCATGGTTTGGAGCAGAGTTGGTCGGAGTCTGGACTTCATCAGATGGACACGTTCGGCCTTGAAGTTAATATTCAGAGAGCCTCGGACAAGTCGGTGATCGCTACAGGTATTGAACCTATTGATCACGGAGACGTCTCTGAATATATGCCTCTTGTCATTCATGATGAACAAACATGATATCGATATCTCATGTTTGGTCATATTGTCGGGGCTTTGCCACGTCCACTTCCTTTGGGTCTGTTTCTTGAAGGAGTTCATCAAGAACAACCCCTCCCGTTCGAGGAAGTTGACGAGGATTTGCCCCCTATGATTTCTGCTTCCAAATCCATGGTATCCTATTACCTATTCGCAGCAATACTGTACTCCCACTTTTACATTAAAGTCAACATGACAACGATGTACTATGTCTTTGTAGTGAAGTGGAGGGCTCTCGATATGTCATCGAACATATTTTCCACTTCGTCGTCCGAGTGTGTCGAGGTTGGTGCGTACACTACCTTGAGGCTATACCTCTCGGTGAGCTTCACAATAAGGTACGCTACCCTGTTCGACACACTTAACATTTCCACAAAGTTGTTAGATAGGACTTGTTTACCAGAAACCCAACGCCGCCTTGCGATTGTTGGTCTCCCTCGCGGAAGTACATCAGATGACCCGATTCCAGGGTTTAAAAAAATCCTACTATCCGCTTGTTAGTAAATAGGTAAGTAGGTGACATGAAAATGACTATAATGACGAACTATCATCTTTGAAATCTACTATTTAGTGTAAATTAGAATCATTTGAACGGGTAGGGTATACTGAAACAGGCCCCTAAGACTAAGTATCCTTAGTCTTTTTGTATGAAAATCGACTAAAATACTTCACCCTATTTTACGAGTTAGGGACAAAATTACAGTGTAGTGTAATACCCGTTTTAGCTCTTATCCTGATGAAGGATCGTGTTGGTGGCGCTACTTCATTATTTTTGGGGTGTCTTTTCATCCATATTTCCATAGACTCACGCAATGCCAAATGTTGATTATCCTTCTTTTCCTTTGCTTTCAAGCGACATTGTGCGTCACTAATGTCTTATATCCTGGTATTGTTTTGAAAGCCGACTGTTTCTTGTGCTCTATTAGCTTCCATACAACCACTGTGAAAAGTACCTTATCCTTCTTTTCCTATAACACTTATTGAACTGTCTAGTCTCTTATACCCTTTTACCTTGCTGTGTGAGAAATCAGTATGTCGCTTAGGCTTCTTATCCTTTAATATTTTACTTTGTCATTTGTATCTTATGCCATATTTCCTCATTAGAAAATTAAAAGCTATTGTCATAAGCGACAAAAACCACTTTAAATAGCGTAAAATCATTAAAACTAAAAATACCAGTAAATGCTCCATTTTTTTCTGATTTTATAACTGTTTTATTTTTCGCGATATCTTAATAAATAACAAAATTACGTCAGTTTTTCTAAAATTTAAAACTTTGAACGGCTCTCCTGAACATTTCACTTTTTGTCGCTTATACCCTATTTCCTTTTAACCGTCGATATAAACATTTGTTCTGTGCGGGGATCGAACACGCAACACGTAGCGCCATTGCAAGATGCGATTTCAGCTATCCCGAAAGATTTGCTAAATCTTTCAGGATTGCTGAAATCGCATGTTTATTTATTGTTTACACCAATGTATACCACGTACGCTGTGATGGATGCGTTTTGGTGTGAATTTCGGAAATCGGTGTTCAAAAAACGAAGAAAAAACTTAAACACCAGGTTCTGAAATTAAAGTTATTTCATGCATTTGTGTTTTTTTTTTTTTTTGTTTAGATGTCGGTTTTATTTTTTTGTAAAAAGATTTTTCTATTGTTGACTTATAGCAAGCAAATCCGATATCAACTGTTTTAGAAAATTGTCATGTACAATAAGCCCACAAAAGAACAATGGCAACACACCAACGTAGAAAGAATCCAGCACACAACCTACATTTTTTATCTCGCACAGACAAAATTGTAGCTCAAAACCCAGCCCATTTCACAGTCAAAACTAGAAACAAAGTTTCGTGAATGAATAAAAAAGTAAAAACAAAAAAAAACCCAGATTTCAATGCTGGGTGTCGACGCTGTGAACGGTGCCAATCACTCTTCAACTGTTGACACTAAAGCATGTCTGTTTTTGTCAGAAAAGGCAACTTTTTGGCCACTATTGTTTTTAGGGATGTTAAAACGTTGCGGTTAAATATCCGAGTATTATTCGTCTCCATACCCGCTGACTTAGCTTAAACATTTAAAAATAAAAGCTTTTTATATATTAAACTCTGTGAACAATAAAACGGCGAGTATTGATTTCAATATACATAATATGTATGTACATGTATAGATCCCACTAGTCTCCTTTCCACGTTTGTTACATGAAAGTACCTAAAAAACTTAGCAAATTACGGAATTAAGATTTATTTAGAAGTAGTTTAGACATAATATTTTTTTTCTGTTTATATTTACATATTCATCTTTTTAGGTACATTCCACAGGGTTATCTACATTTTATTTCTAAGTTTACACTTTTTTTTATATAGGTTTTTGGCGGCTTTTGTTAGGGGAGCCGCCAGAATACCCTTATAAATACCAATGTTATTGGATTCAAAACTATTTTCTATTAGATATTACTGCTTTCAACTTCGTTCGGGATATATTTCGCTAAACTATGAGTGAGATCCTCTATTTTATTTCACTCGGAACAGTTAGGTGTTTTTTTTTTGTTACTTTGAACCTTTTCGATAAACGTATGTACCTACTATCCACCAACACTTATTTAAGTCACTTTATTTTAACACTCTTGTTTAGTTGCATTTTCATTTTACTGAAAATTTTATACCACCCACGTTATGTTTGAGATTTTATACTTCCACTTTCGGATATCGCCCCTACAATGTGAGAACTCATCACATCACTACCAGACTCACCAGATCCGCCACGGCGCCATCTCGCGGATTTATATGAAAACTTTTTAAACAGTGCCGGCGATTCGCAGACAGTTTCAACTTGGAGATTAAGTGGGCAACGAATGAATTGTTTCCTATAGTAAACTTGCAAGAAAACTGCACTTAAGATAAAATAGTGCAGTTTTCTGTAATTGCAAACTTACTACTGCGTTGCAACCGAGTGGGATACAAAGTTGTAAGTGGACGCTCGATCAAACGATGCTTCGTGGAACCTCCTGTATGCTTTGACTTCGTGGAATTTGTAGCAAAAAGTGATATTCTGCTTTCTGCTGAACGATGGGCGAGTGTTACAGCTGAAGTGGAATTGATTGCTATCTGATCTCATCTACTTGTATCTACCTGCTCGCACAGCTACCGAGATTGGGTTTTTGCTTGGATAAAGTACCAATATGGATATCGTTTATTTACACAAACGTGATCGCCAGATAAAGAAGGTTAATACTATTTTGAACATCAGTAAAATAGTTAAAAATAAGTACAGCAGAAACTAAACTATCTACACTAAATTAATTGTTCTATTCCATGCAATATTTACTAATATTGTAGCTACGAAAGTAATTCTGTGTCGGTCTACTTGTGTTCTCTTCACGTCTTGACGGCTAAATGGATTGAGATGAAAATTGGCACACGGGTAGACCATGTTTTCAAATAGGACTTCTTATCCCGGGAGTATGTTTTTAAAATAATTTTTGACATTGACGCGGCCAAAGCCGATGTCAGAAATTAGTAATATTATCTTTACAAATATTAGCTCTGAATCTACTAGACCATTTTTCATCAATGGAAAGCTATATCAGCAAATAACATAATAGGCTATATCTTATACTTGTATTCCCACGGGAACGGGAACTACGCGGGGCGCTGCTAGTAGTTACTAATTTGAAAGATATCACAGAGTGAAAGGTCATGGAGTATGAACCTGTGACCTTTCACTCATCAATCGACCTTTACAAGGCCATTACTTTTACAACCCACACCTCCATAAACAAGCTACACAAAAGACGAAATTCAAACGCATTTCGACACAAAAATACCATACAACAAGAACACAGAAATAAAATAAACATGTAAGCGAAAATTATACTATTTATTTTACAGCGATATAAAAACAGCGTCTCGCACAAAAGATAGGAATATATATCGGAGAAATTCAACAAGATTTGTGCCACAGAAATGCTCCGCTGAATATTTTGCTCTTTCCAACGAAATGTACGAGAGAGAAAACGGAATCGAGAACTTTGGTGAACGATAACAAAATCGTCGGAATTTGTACTACACTTGCTTTCTTCTCGCGACTTTGTCCGTGTAAAAGGGTGCTTTTTGTTGCTTTATCTTTTTGCTCGATTTCTCTTATTTGGTGAACAGAAAATGGTGTTATTGTTTGATAGATATGTAGATTTATCTTGCATCAAAAATAGCTACACAACTCTTTTACAATTTTTTTTTCTTCCGCTCTGGGTGGAGCGGAAGGGAGTGTCAGAATCTTATTGACTAAAACAAGACTAAAACCCACCCGTGATCCTTCTAGTGTCCTTTGCGTTCCAGGGGCCCGGCGAATCTTCGTAAAAAAAAAGTAGAGATAACTTGATTTTCCCAAGTTTTATTGAAATAAACGCGTTTTTGTTTCCGTTTTGTTTAAAATAAACCGTTTATGGAAAAAAAAAAACATTTTTTTTATTTTATCACAATAGCTAATAATCAAATAAAAAATCAAATCACTTTTATTTGTTAACACAGGTAAGATATCGTATCGTCAAATACACGAATCAAGAAAAAATCCAGGTCCTCATCATGATTGACTCTAATCATTTCAGCTGAAATATATCGAAAGAATGAAGAAAATGTATTTAGCACATAATGTACATGAAACACGTATGGTACATTTATTACAAAAATGGCATGCAGAAAACTTAGTGATTGTCTCACGGCTGCACTAAAAAGGTACATTTCAGCGATATGCCAGACAGACTGACGCTGTCTGACGCTGGTTTTGTAATGAACCTTTTAAAAGTACGTGTTTCGGTTCATTTTAATCAATCTATACTAATATTATAAAGAGGAAAGATTTGTATTTTTGTATGTAACGAATAAACTCAAAAACTACTGGACCGATTTTAAAAATTCTTTCACCATTAGAAAACTACATTCATCCTCCAAGTAACATAGGCTATATTTTATTCCCATATTCCCACGGGAACGGGAACTACGCGGGTGAAACCGCGAGGCGCTGCTAGTGTAATATAGAAATAGCATCGAATAAAAAAATAAAACAGTAAACAGGAATGTAAATCAGCATGGAGCAAATTATTCTTAAAATATTGTATGCTTGTGGATTTAGGCCTCTTCCAAGTGTTACACATCCACCGATCTTGAGCTTCTCGCTCCTATCATTATGTATGTATATGTGCATTTCTATAATAAATAATAATAAAATCATTTATTTTCTCACCACAATATTTACGGATAACATGGATATATTGTTAGGTTACAATAATTAAATTAAAATTAAATATTGTGGGAGACTGGTGCTTAAGCTAGGCTAATAACCTGTGTTATAGGACACCAGGTCTCCACCCCGAGTTACAATGTCAGGTCGTACCAAAGCAATACACCATAATATTCGGCAAGTAGGTACCGTGTTGTGGGAGGTAGTCTGTGTGTATGTGTGTGTGTGTGTGTGTGAGTGTGTATGTGTTGTTAATTATGTAGTTGAGTGCATAGTATTTTTTTGGTTTTTTTAGGCAGAGATAATAATACTAAAAGGAATAACTACTATAAATTTAGGACTATGAATTAACTAAAAGGACTTGTTCGGTGCTGTCGTATGATAACTCCTGCAGCCAATTGGTAAGTTTAGTTATCAATTTTCTTCTGGTGAGAGGATATATGTCGAGAAGACGATGGCTTTTATTATATAATCTAACACTGAGTACGCCGAAGTGGTGGCCCGCAAATGAAGTATGACATCGAGTAGATTTGCAGACTGGATGACCTATCCGTTTCCCTAAAATTTTGTCGTCAAAAGGAAGCAAAGAATGACGGCGTAGGACAGCACGCAGAATGAATAGTTCTAATAACTACTCGATAGGTACCTACTCGGATCACATTCCATCAGTGACAGGATCCCTCAGGGCTCCAGTCTGTGTCCCAAGTCTGCTATTTTTATAAATTTGTCATTCCAACACGATCCCATTGTCATTTTGCAAAAAATTCGTAATCTGCCAAATTCATAATGGTCGATCATTGGTCGGTCAGTGGCCTCGTAATACTTTCTGATAACCGAGCTATTAGAAGCAATGACTGCACAATGACGTTCTATTGGTAGGTCACTGATCAAAGGAAGTGTTTAAATTTTAGCATATTACTGTATACGTCTGACATTCGCATTTGTCATTATGTACCCAAGATTGTCAGTGGTTGACCATTGGAAAGTCATAGTGACGCTTTTATATTAGTAGATTACCAAACTTGTAAAAATCAACCATTATGAAATCAATGATAGACCATTCTGACACTATTGTAATAGCAGACTTGAGACCCTGTTTACTCATCTATAACATAAAATCCTCCCACTGTATCATTATAGTCTTTTCCTCAGGCCATCATAACAAACAGTTCAACAACATCCAAATTTGAACAAACTATTTAAACACTCTTGTTTTCCTTTAATATAACAGTTTCTTGGTAAAAGGCCGTGACCTTTTTGTAGCTACAGATCTAATCCCTCAGTCTCTTTTGGTGACACGTTCAAAACGAAAACAGCCTTTGGTAGGCCTAAGACTGGCCTTACACCCTTTAAAATATCAGCACATACCTTTTATGGGTGGGAAATCTTCAAATGACTTCTGCCGCTCTGGGCGGAGCGGAAGGGAGTGTCAGACTCTTACTGGCTAAAACCCATCCGTGTTCCTCCTAACGCCCTTTGTGTTCCAGGGCCGCGGAGACCCTTTCAAACAAATTTCGCAACATTAGCCCTACCTACACATCACTAATATCCTTTTCACATGGCAAAAACTAACAGAACGCCATATATTAAGTAACCTTTCTTAGATACTTCTTCTTGCATCGTTTATGTCATTAATCTATTCAAACTCACATTTTAAATTAAGTTTAAAACCACAAGTAAACATGACGAAAATAAAACTCTCACAGCTCATCTCCAAAGTCAGATACAAAAAGCGAATGTTCGAAATAACTCAATAAAGTATGCTTTGTCGTCTTCGAAACGACTCCACGGTCGAACCGACAGTAGTATTCCGTTACAATATCAAACGTAAAGCCGCCTACAGAGGTGGACCAAGCTGACAAATCCTTGCATCCTATTCAGAGGTCCCGGAAAAATATTACAAAATCTTCCCCCTCCTTTATACAACTTTCTTATTGTGGGATCAACCCCCACCCCCGAAGGAAATGCGAGAAATTAGAATTTCGCGATATATTTGCTAAGGAGAGAATATTTTTGGAATGAAATCTTCGTTTTTTTGCTGTAAAAGTTCTAATGTTGGAATATTGGTTCGGTTGTGGGCTGTTATTTAAAGGATGTTTGTCTATCGTTTTCTGTTATATACTGAATTTTTGCTACATAAAAAGGCTTAGGTACTTATCTCTTCTATATCTTTTTCTTGTAAATGAAATTCACATTACGCTATATATATATGAAACCACGTTTTACACTGATAAATTTAAAAAAAGCAAAAGCTCCTTAAAATTCTAAACTAGACCGTCTTAAAACGACTAAAAAAATATATCACCCAAGTGAATTTTCCTAAACAAGAATTTTAACAAAAATAAATGTTCCTTACATTTTCGAGGCCCATCGAATCGTAACGGATTTTAAACTGAGGCAGCAATGGTGTCTCTCTCTTGAGTCCCACCAGTGCTGCCTCAGTTTTTAAAACGGCCACAGCCTAGTCAAAGTCAAAACGTTTATTTCAATTAGGCCATTAAACGGCACTTTTGAACGTCATCATTAAAATTTATCATAATTAAGTGACTCTAGCGTCCATTCGCTAAGGTAGATTCGGCTACTTCCCGCTTATGGAGAAGAACGGACAAGAAACTCCATAGTTACTCTTTTCAAATAAATGTTTTACAATATTTGTTACACGCTTCAATATTTGTTGTCGCCGTCTTGCACGCTGCTACATTTTCTCCATTCTTCTGTATGGCGTTGAAGCTTGGACTTTAACAGAGGCCATGTGCAAAAAAGTGGAAGCTTTCGAAATGTGGGTTTACAGACGAATGTTAAGGATATCCTGGAGAGACAAAGTACGAAATGAAACAGTGTTGCAACGAATGGGGAAAAAGGTGGAGGTTCTTAACGCTGTCAAGAGGCGAAAACTGGAATATCTTGGCCACATTATGCGCAGCTCGAAATATGACCTGTTGCAACTTATAATTCAGGGGAAGATACAGGGGAAAAGAAGTCCAGGAAGGAGAAGAACATCTTGGCTTAAAAATCTGCGCCAATGGTACAACAAAAGCACACGTTCCCTATTTAGAGCTGCTGTGTCGAGGGTCCAAGTTGCCATGATGGTCGCCAACCTTCGATAGAAGATGGCACTCAAAGAAGAAGAATATTTGTTACACAAAAAATGCTTCATATATATGTATATGAGGACGATGCACCAAGTATACTAGTTATACATAGAACAAAGTATTACCAGCAGAGGAAACTTCTAAATATATCATGCTCATGGTACTCACATATTTACAAATATTGAAATAGTAAGCAAACAGAAAAAAAAAGTACAAGACACAAAAAAATACATTCATAAATTTAATCCATCAACCAGTTTGATTTTGTCTACACTCTCGATTGCCCTATGGAGCAAGACCGCTAGCCCCAAGTCTGCTATTACAATAGTGTCAGAATGGTCTATCATTGATCTTATAATGGTCGATTTTGAAAAGTTTGGTAATCTACTAATATATAAGCGTCACTATGACTTTTCATTGGCCAACCACTGACACTCCATTGAAAGTAATGGCATAGAATGGTAATCTCGTACAGAATGATAAATGAATGACCGACTTATGCAGTAATCTGCTAAAATTTTGAAAGTTCCTTTGATCAGTGACCTACCATTAGAACGTCATTGTGCAGTCATTGATTCTAATAGCCCGGTTATCAAAAAGTATTACGAGACCATTGACTGACCAATGATCGACCATTATGAATTTAGCAGATTACGAACTTTTAGCAAAATGAAAATGGGATCGTGTTGGAATGACACATTTATAAAAATAGCAGACTTGGGGCCCAGCATGTTTCCAAGCATTCTTATGCTAGCCTAGCAAAAGCATAGCTACAGCGAAGTAATAATCCGGACCTATTGTTGGTCAATTGAACATTATTTGCTTAATGGATACGTTATTAGTATGTTTTCGGTCAGACAGTCAGGCCAAGACTCATGAAATGAGGTTGTGATGCCAAATTGTTATGATGGTACCGAAAAAAGGGGATTGCCAAAAAAGAAATAGAACCTCAAATAAAATTGTGCCTTATACTATCTTGACGATATTGGTTGTTTTGAAGGCTTACTTATTAAATTAAAGATTAGGTTATATTACACAGAGAAAAACAAACGCTTTTTAACCCCCGACGCAAAAAGAAGGTTGCCTGTCTGTCTGTGGCTCTTTCAATTTAGTTTATTTTTGTATGAAAGGTGAGTTACGGGCGAGTGTTCTTAGACATGTTTGATGAAAATCGGTTGAGCCGTTTCAAAGTTGTGGGAGGTGAACGCGGGGAAGAATAACTGAATATCTGCAAATGTACTCGAGTGGGGTCCCAAATGAAAGCGCGCTGAAAGAGAATACTGATAAAGATTTAATCGATGCCTGTGCACTCAAGGAGCACGTGCGATACCGTTCCTTCCACCTCTATGCATACAGAGGAGGAAGAAACGGTATCGCACGCTCCGTATAGAAGACTGTCCGTACCACACGATTTTGAACCAGTTCCTGAGATAAGCGCGTTCAAACAAACAAACTCTTCAGCTTTACAATATTAGCATACATCTAAATATATATAACTCAGAAGTGACTGACTGATATAGTGATATATCAACGCACAGCCCAAACCACTGAACGGATCAGGCTGAAATTTGGCATGCAGGTAGATGTTATGACGTAAGCATCCGCTAAGAAAGGATTTTGATTAATTCAACCCCCAAGGGGATAAAATAGGGGATGAAACTTTGTATGAAACTTTGTCAATTTTAAACCGATCGGGCTGAGAGTTTCAAAATCGGTTGAAAAGTAACTATTCCACGCGGACAAAGTCGTGGGCAGAAGCTAGTATTGCATAAAACCGAAACGATAACACGCCAATGCCAGTAAATCAAGGTAGAAGTTTCAGGTAATGTGTCATAAATTGAGAATTCATTGAGCACAATGTAACCACGACCCGCCATTGAGTCGGCAAAGTATATAACTCAGATTCAGAAGTTGCACAGGAACTGCAAAATGACATAAAATGGCATTAGTGACTCATAAATCCAAATTCCGTTGCAAGTAATAGAGACAGATCAATATACTAATAGCTGTAGGTATTTATAAAAACGTTTAAACCATTACTTAGCTAAAGTAACTACTGATAAGCTGATTCATTACTCAACATTTTCTATGGAGAATTTGAATTTAGAATCTCTGTATCAGTTTTTTTAAAATTAAGTACCTGATGCTTAAAAAGTTTTCATGAATGAGTCTGTAAGTATTTGGGTCACAGGTTTGAACATAGAGGTAAGTATGGGGCGTTTCTTTTATGGAAATATGTGACCGTCGATTGGTTTTAGATGAATAATTTTAATAGTTCTGCTAAAAAAAAACTGTTCTAGAGCGAGTTGGACTCTCATCTGAAGGGTTCCGTACCTTAAATTGAAAAAGAAAATGCTTTTCTATAGGGGCTCCCTTCAATGTTTAATTTAATTTATATTATTGGTTGTTTCAACTGTCTACCTGCTAGTTTGATGATTATTATTAGTAACACGAAGGCGTTGCTGGCCTTCCTTGGGGAGCTAGGGTGGATCGAATGACACATTTGTCCCACCTGCACGCAAAATACGCGCTTAGTCGTGGAATGGCGGAAACCGGCCGATTACTAATGATTTGATGATTTACCACCCATAAAGAACTGTCTGATTTATTGATACATTTTGCGACTAAATTCCGACCTATATCATGTTGTTGAGTCCTATCACTTCCCCAAATAACTGTTTCGCAATTCGGCTTTAAAATTGAAATGTCAACGGATACTCTAAAATATTGTTGAAAACATTGCACAGCTGATATTTCCGCGTACGGTAACAAATAATATCTATCGTTTAGGATGTCTATTTTTATTTCCACCTTCTTTATATTTATTCCGATCGCTTCCCGGATGTTGAAGGACAGTTTTCCTCTTTCGATGTCCTTGGTAACGTGACCTTAGTTGTTTTTCTCACTGCCAACTATAGTCGACACCAAATAAATGTGCAATAATGGTCATTGACCCACCTACATTTATTGACAACCTTAATTATTAAAATAGAAATAATGAATTAATGCTCAACATCCATCGTGATCCTTTAAATTTACTAGTAATGGAAAACGATTCATTTTTTTTTGTCCATGTACCTACGAAGAGATATCAAGGAAAGGGCAATGACCTTTATTGCACATTTATCTGGTATCAACCATAGTTGTTTTTCTCACTGCCAACTAGTACTAGCTATAAAAGAAAGAGTTTTACGCTGGACGAGACAGAATTTTCTTCTATTAATATTAGCTGCATAATTACAACTTCAGAGGCTCTAGACAAATGCACATTCTATGACCAACAACTGGCAGATACTGAAAGAAAGAAAGAAAAATGTTTATTTGGGTCTCGCACAAAACAAACAAAAAATAAAAATAAAATAAAACTACTAGAAAAATGAATTAACAAATGCTGCAAATGCAATGCAACTGGATGCGAGAAGCCGAAAATAGATCTAAGTGGCGTGCAATTGGAGAGGCCTATGTCCAGTAGTGGACTGCATCAGGCTGTTGATGATGATGATGATTATGATGACCAAAACCTGCTAACAAAAAGTTAAAACTTTAAGAGCTTGACAACCGTCAGCGTAATTTTACGTGGACCATCTTAAAGGTAACCTTTGACTTTTCCACCTGCGTGGAACATCATTTATTAAACACTGACAGAAAACTACTTTTTTCAAAGCCTCGATCATTACCTACGCGTACATTGTCTTCCTTGGATTATTTGACCTGAAAGCCAATTCTCGTACTTGAACGCGCGTTCAGATTCAGGCACAATATCATCTCAGCAACAACTAACGGTTAAAGCAGGTCAAAATGTAAAAAAGAGGTGTTTTGTGAATGCATAATAAGCATAAGCATAATCAGTCTTTTAACGTTCCCACTGCTGGGACTCAAGGCTCCTCTCTAGGAGAGGGAATGGGCCGTAATCCACCACGCGGGCCCAGTGTGGGTTGGTGAATGTCACGTGTCAACGTTTTGAAAGTCAACGTTTACAGAAAGACAGTCCCTCAAAGAGGCTCCATAATCTTAATATTAAAAACGCGAAAGTTTGTATGTATGGATGTTTGTTACTCTTTCACGCAAAAACTACTGAACGGATTTGGATGAAATTTGGTACAGATATAGATCATAGTCTGGAATAACACATAGGATACTTTTTATCCTGAGATTATGTTCCCTTGGGATAGTTTCCGACATTCACGCGGACTAAACCGCGGGCAGCAGCTAGTATTGTTACGAGCTTCGGGTTCGTTACAATAAAATCAGCCGATTAAATAAACAAGGAGGACACTTTAATTTACACCACACTAATTACACTATAAACTCACTAATCACAAAACACAATCGCACTATTAATCACTTGAGTTCGCAGTCGAAGATCGCTCTCGAAGTTATCACTTGTATCGCAAATCCAATACTGACTCGGTCGGCTCATGTGCCGGCCTTATATAGAGCGCCGAGTAGAACTCCGGAAAGTTCGCGTACATATCGGTCGCGACCGACTAAGGTCCGAGAATTCTAGCATAGAAAAATCTCGAAGGTCCTTGACTTCACTAGTTCTGCTACTCGATACTAGATGGCGCTAGTGGTACCGAATGCCGCCATCATCCTAACTTAATTCTGGCGCGCAACAGTATTATAATAAATAAAATAATACAACATATCACATAAAACCTAAAACTAAAGTAGAAGATAGAAAGAAGGAAATGAGTCTGATCTTCTGCCAGGATTGTGGAATAGGGATGTTTCCTGAGTAAAAAATATATGATTATGTTTAGTCCGTCAGTTAGATTATTATATTAAAAACTAGCAGCGCCTCGCGGTTTCACCCGCGTAGTTCCCGTTCCCGTGGGAATATGGGGATAAAATATAGCCTATAGCCTTCCTCGATAAATGGGCTATCTAAAACTGATATCTAAAATTTTTTTCAAATCGGACCAGTAGTTCCTGAGATTAGCGTGTTCAAACAAACAAACAAACTCTTCAGCTTTATAATATTTTTATTAAAAATATTGGACACGTATTTTTTCCTTTATCAAATCTATAAAAACTGACGAAGATAAAAAGCATCAAAGATTAGGAGTGGGAGCGTGTGACGTCACGGCACCGGTAAAAATTGTAGCGAGTAGTGACTTCACACGAGTTTTTTACGCACTGTATCGTCTTCGTTTTTTGTTTATGTGAAAAAAGAAAAAATACGTGTCCAATATTATTTGGAAATCTATCAGACGGACTAATCAGATTTTTTTAGTTAACTATCCTATTGATTAGTTAGATATCAATTAACCAAGTTCTACAGCTTCTTTTTACTCCAGAACCGCATCTGGACGTATTCTTGAAAATTTTATCCATTCCTAGAAAGTTTGTAGGCGGTCGCCGTCAACTTGCCGCCTGTGAGACCAGCGCTTTACCGTGAGTTAAGTGCCAAGTTATATCTAAGTTGTAACAAGCTCTTTGTTTAACGATTCTAAGTTGAAACAGTGACTATTTAATTTCAATTGCTCCACGCCTTTTAGGGCTTAGTGTCGATGTGATTTTTTTTTTAAATTATCTAGCTCCCGTTGACTTGTTTTCTCGGAATATTATTGTTTGTGTTTTTAGTTTGTAGTTTCATTACTTTTCTATGAAAGGAGGTTCTGCTGTTTTTTTTTTTTAGTTTGTGTATCTAGGGTAAATGGAAAAGTAAATTGATAGATTTTTTGGAGTTTGAATTGAGTTATAGTGAATTTTGCATTTATCGAAATAATATTTGTATAGTTTTTGTAACGTATTACGGATACGTTAACACACAAATAGGTACACATGGAGGTAAAAAAAAACTCAAAAATAATAAAATCTCGAACCGGATTCAACGAAAAACGAACAGTCAGATTATTATCGAAAAACAATCGTATCCCGTCCAATCCGCAGTGAGTCTTAAATTTTCTGAAAACTCAATTAAAGCGATTCTCCAATATTTTAATTGTATTACTGATGAATGATCCAAGTTGGAAGATCCGGACAGGTAGATCTCTGTCGGACGATGGAAACTAAACTTAATTGATAAGATAGATCGCTGTAGATATTTTGCTACTTTGTGTTAAATTAAATTAAAAGTTCTATCTCGAGGTATCCATTTGCTGATTTTGAAAGCTGGAAATTGCTTTTTTGTATTTATTAACGGCTATGGAGAGAAACTTTGTGTACATAATAATTTTCTGCAATATTGTTACATGGTTTTGTAAATGGGACAAAAATATATCTCGCCAGATATATAACACTAGCTGCTGCCCGCGACTTCGTCCCCGTGGAATCCCCGATTTTAAAACATTCTTTATCGCTGCTCCGCTCCTATTGGCTTAAGCGTGATGATATATAGCCTAAAGCCTTCCTCGATAAATGGTCTATTCAACCCAAAAATATTTTTTCAATTCGAACCAGTAGTTCCTGAGATTAGCGCGTTCAAACAAACAAACAAACTCTTCAGCTTTATAATATTAGTATAGACTAGCAGCGCCTCGCGGTTTTACCCGCGTAGTTCCTGTTCCCGTGGGAATATTGGGATAAAATATAGCCTATAGCCTTCCTCGATAAATGGGCTATCTAACACTGAAAGATTTTTTCAAATCGGACCAGTAGTTCCTGAGATTAGCGCGTTCAAACAAACAAACAAACAAACAAACAAACAAACTCTTCAGCTTTATAATATTAGTATAGATGAGTGTCGATTTTTTGCAAGTTGGTGGCTAACTGCTTACATTGTTTGGGTTGAGTAAGTGGCTATGATAATTATAGCAACGATGGCAATTCTTAAGCCCTTCTCCTCTCAAACCGTCTTCAGGTCTCACCTCAATTTAAATGAAACGACATGACAAGCACCAGCTTTCGAATATAAAAAGAATAATCAAAATCGGTACACCCAGTAAAAGTAGTATCAGCTAACACACAAAAAAAATGACAGTTCACTTGAGAACCTCCTCCTTTTTTGGTGAAGTCGGTTAAAAATTAACAAAAATGTCTCATTTCAACCAAAGCACACCAAACAAACAGCAAAAACAAACGAACAAATGAAAAACAAAAGTGCAATGCTAATATCAAATCGATTTAAAAACAGAACACAATCCGGTGTCGCAATTAAACGTAGGCAATGTTATCGCATCGACTTAGTACGGACTTTAATTAAACCCGGGACAAGCCGGGATCCCGGCCCCGGGACCCGCGCCCCAGTCTCGGGTAAATAGCCCGCCGTGAGGACAAATCGATCGCGTAACAGGAGCATGGCGGATGAGCCGAGATGCTCGCTTAGCAGTTTTTTCAAAAGGTAGATCATAATGTTCCTGATTAATCAGCGCTTTCGCAAAAAAGATTATCTTGGACTTCTGAGTTTGAACGCGGATTGGATCCGATATTTTCTTGTTTTGTTTTGTCGTGGAGGATTAAATGGGACTGTTTCGCTGTCTTATTTCTCGAACCTAGATCGTCGATTACTCATTCAATCTTTGATGTTCCCTTAATTATGTATCTTAAATTAATATGTATTGTAAAACACATAATGTTTTTTATTTTTATTGTAACGCTTTTTCACCTCGATTGCTGAACTGATTTTGATGAATTTCGTTATAATGTAGAGATAATAAAATTGAAAAGGACTCAGGATAACCGTCCCACCTAGGCTTAGGTCATCATGATTAGAGGCTCCTTTTTTGTGATAAAAAAAAAAACTTATCACGAGCGAAGTCGCGAGCATGAGCTAGTATTAAATTCATATGCTAGGAAATATAAATTCGTCCTTTTATCAAAGAAACCAACAAAAAAAAAACGCTTCCTCTGAAAAAAGCTGACACCGTTTCCATAACCTCCAAATCCCAGTAGCAATGAAATCATTCGCAATAACGTATCATAACCCTCTAATCTCCACTTGAAAACACTTCAACCCTCAATCGCGCGCAGCTCAACAAATCACGAGCATCTTCGTACACACTGAATATACGAATCTTAAAAAAAATCCCTATTCACAGTTATCGATCGTTCGAACATCTGAGTGTACTAACCCTACATCTGCTGAGGGAAACGGCTCAGAAACTCGTACTTTTCTATGCAAACGTCGGTAGATAAGGTACTCGTAAAACGGTATCGGTGGCTGGGCTAGCTCTATCGGTTGGAAGTTATCGTATGGCTGTGGTGGAGTCTTTGGCGTTGTTAATAGGCCTTTATATGAGAAAAGGTGGTTTTTATTGTGGTTTTTGACTAAGTGAACGGGTTTTATTGTTTATGATTTAGTTTAAGTGTTCAGAAACAATCAGAGTCTCTGGATAAAGTGATATTCGGTCGGTTATAATGATTGTTGAAAAGCCGAAAATGTCGCGTGACTGATTCATTTCGACTATTGCTTTTACCTACTAGTAGAACGTCACTTTGTCAAGAGTCCCAGTCATAAAATAAGTATAAGAGGTAGTTTAAGAAAAAAAAAGGTACATTGCCTGAATAAAACTAAAAATTAATAACATCAAACGATCAAACCATCTAAATTCATATTTTCATTCGAAAAGCGATACGCGGAACTAAAACAATTGAGTTAGGCGTTTTGTTTGAAAATTATTCTAAATTTGAAAAAAGCGAGGATGGTTTAGATCGGATCGACATTTAACTTTAAAATATGTATTGGTTTTCGCTTACACACACATTTTAGTTGTGTATTCGAAATAAGAGTGAACATATCTGCAGAACATGCCAAGTGATCAATCCAAAACCTTTTTAACTTTTGAAAATCGTTATGGCTTATATATAATAAAATAAAAAACATGTTTGCCAATTATTCTACTATTTTTAAACAACGTTCGCTATCGAATGTCGTCGTCAATTCGTCAAAAACTGGAAACTGAGGCTTATGTACACATTGCGAATGACATGCAAAGGCGAACGTTTGCTTGTTTGTAAAATTGGCCTTATTGTAAAAATAATATAATTTCCTTCTACCATACGCTTTTATTAAACTTAGCCTGTTGCTTGACCATTTCAGACTGCACTGTTCGCATTTTTAAAACCTTTCTCGATTTTCCACATTCACTATGTATGAGAATAGCCATATCATTTTATGTTGCCCCTTTCCAATGTCTAGACAGACAAAAAGTTGTTCAAGGTTAAGAAACTGGATTAAGTTATCCGTTTTTATTGTTTTGGGTACCGAATCGCATATAGTACGTACATTTTTATTCTCGAAACGGTTCAGTACCTACTTTATTCAAAGGCAGTGTACAAAGTTATGTTTGAGACGAAAAATAATAACACATTTGTTTTAAAATCACAAACTAAAGCAAAACCATAAATAACATCCATAAAAATATTTCAATAAAAGAAACTATAAAAATCGTAAAACTTAAATTGCTTTTCCGAGATTAGGGTTCAATAAATTATCTTGACAGACCACTACTAAAGTCGCCACTTTTCACAATACGGAACGCGGTGTGCGTTAAACGCCTATATAATTTATGATCACGTAAAGTGACGTCACAGATAAATCACGGTTTGCCCGTGGGAATTGAAATACCATAGTAAAATGGGCACACATCAGCTAGTGATGTGGATAAGAAAACTATTGTTGATAGGGATGAAAAAAAACCGCCTTCAGAAAAGTATTGCTTATAGAATTTATGGGCTAACAATTTATTTTAGTTGTACCTATAGTTATTGTAGAGAACAATACATTATTCCTAGAAAAATTCCTTTATAGTAACTGTCGAGGGATGTCCTCGAGATTTCTACGCAAAGCGAATAAACTCCACACATTATTGCAGTATACCTAGACAGCATTACGACTACGAGTGATATAGCTCAACAAAGTGCAGCTCAACAAAACACTGAACTCAGCAAAATACTCGAAGCTCATCATTTAGGTTTTATGAGCGGCAACAAAAGCGGTGCGTCGACCGTAGTGATGTAATAAACTGCTAATACGTGCTTCTTGGAGAATTATATTATTATTTATATTGCATTTCTTTGCGACTATGATGCAGTTATGTTGGCACTGCTATACATTTGTTGGAAATAAGTTGAACAGATGGAACAATAAACACATTGCTGGAAATACCTAATATGCTGAGATTTTTTGAAAATGTCTCTCTTGCTATTTGTCAGTGGCATTCAATTGCACGAGTATAGTTTTTAAGTGGCTTTGAAAAAGGAGGTTCTCGTCACTGTTTAGTTTTGTGACTTACGACATTTTAAGCTGTATTGGAAACTTCTTCTTCTACCACAAACTGTCATGCAGATTTAAAAAAAATGAAATTTTTTGACTTACTGATTCGATTCTGAAAACTCTTTTACTCGTAGAAAACTTTCTTCCCCCAAAAAAGCTATGTAGGATCCATTCGACCAAAACGAAAGCTCGTAATCGATAAATATTTCACAGTAATTCACTTCCTATAAAAACTAACACCGCCATGTTAGTTAGGAGCTCGCGGCTAAATAATAACAGCCGCGCGAGTCGATCTTCAAGGTTAAGCAACGCTTGCCAAGGTCAGACTGTGGATGGGTGACCATCTTAACATACCGAGACTCCTCCGTGCCTCAGAAAGTACGCTTATCCGTTGGCTGTAATTTACTTTGACAGTCGTTACGGATTGTCGGAAGCCAGAACATCTGACACCGGTCTTCCCAAGGAGTACCTACCGGGTTGTGGAGGTCTGGTAGGCATATATCCGCTTCACATAAAAAATGATATTCAGTTGAATCCGGTTTGACTGTAAACCCACCTCAATATTATTAGGAATAGACTAGACAGATGATAATAGTAACTAACATCACCACACAAAACACAATACAATACCTTAGACACCTCTACTACAATAATACGAATTGACACCTCTGTAAGACAAAACACACGACAATACGACAGATCGTCGACCGCACGTCGTATCTATGTTATAATTCAGGTACGTGATCCTGCTACGAGCAGATACGCCCATTCGTCTGTGTATACTGCTCGTGTAATATTCTCTCGCAAAATCGTGTTTAGTTAAAATACTGCAACTCGCTAAACAAGAATACCTTTAGCATTGATATG
The DNA here is from genome assembly GCA_905332915.2 of Hecatera dysodea. Lineage (NCBI taxonomy): Eukaryota > Metazoa > Arthropoda > Insecta > Lepidoptera > Noctuidae > Hecatera > Hecatera dysodea. Next base: position 20,362,748 of record HG995296.1, on the reverse strand, counting down.
TGGCGTACGTGTGCTATTTGTAAAATGGTTGTTTTGTTATTGAACTAAGCAAGAATGGCTTCGCTCGGGGTATTATTGTGTACATACATAACATAATCAACCTTTTAATGTAACTGCTGGGACACAGGCCTGCTAGGAGAGGGAATGGGCCGTAATCCACCACGCGGGGCCGGTGCGGGTTGGTGAATGTCACATGTTTTCGAATTTTTGGTTCTAAATCACCAAACAATTTAAAGAAATTTTATTAACATGTTACATGGGGTCCAGTAAACTGTCATAGGCTACTTTAACGCGGGTGGAGTTTTGGGTAAAAGCTAGTTTATACTAATATTATAAAGAGGAAAGATTTGTATTTTTGTATGTAACGAATAATCTTAAAAACTTCTGGACCGATTTCAAAAATTCTTTCACCATTAAATGATAAATGATATTTATTTTGTAAGTAGGTTAAACATAACACTTTTACACGTCCAATATTTCTTGTAATTTTAAGCTAGATAAAACATTAGAAAGCTATATTCAGCCTAAGTAACATAGTAGTTTTTGCGTGAAAGAGTAACAAACGTCCATCTATCCATCCATACTTACAAACTTTCGCGTTTATCATATTAGTAGAATCTTCACATTCTGGTATCCAAAACTGAGTTTTTTTTTTTCTCTTATGTGACGCAGATTTAGATTTGAATTTCCGCGGGTCTACTACTTATAAGCACTTATAAACATTGTATAAATCCTTATAAAGAAAATTGTTTTATATCTTTGCCAGTATTTTGTATGTACTTAAACTACTATCCGTTAGTACAAAGTATAGAATCGTAAAGTCAACGTGAGAATTGACAGCAGAGACTAGGATAAATTACAAGTAGAGGACCATTCAGAGGGGTAGTGGGGGGGTAAGTAAGGTGAGGAAAATTCAAATTGGATTGAAGGAAGTTTAGATTAGATTGAATTTTCTCAACACCTTGTTTAATTTAGTATAAGTGCGATGCCCTCTGACTCTCGAGTGAGAATTTTTCGTTTTTCTTTTTCTTGTAATTGTCAGCCCAATTGATGACGAAGGTAATTCTGTAGGATATTGTTTGAGTGTTTTCTTTTATAATCATATTTTGATGTCGTAGCGGAAATATTAAAAGATGTTTAAGGAAATTCAGAATGTTCAACGAACGTTCCTACAAAATATTAACAATCCAAGATTTGCTCATAATATGGTTGTTGCGGAATTTGTTCGAAAAAGAGTATTAGAAGGAACACGGATGGGTTTAATCAGTAAGAGTCTGACATTCCCTTCCATTCCACCAAAAGTGGGAGAAGTCATTTGATGATTTCCGATCCATAAAAAAGCTGGGTTTTAATTACTACTTGATTGTATATTAAAGCCTAATAAACCCTTATGAAATTTCAAGCTAATGTCACACGCGGCACGATTTATAATTTTGCTGGTTTTTCAAAAACGGAACTTTTTTGGCCAGTTCTACAATAGCTACGTCGCTTAGACATTACATGGAAAGTGACTCTTAATTAATTCAAGAAACAACCACGAAACAAAAATCAACACTACATAAAAATTTAACGTACACTATCCAACAAAAATCATCTCCCATCCCCCTATAACGGACAGCAAGGGATACGGGAGGGATGGAGGGTGATAATTACACCACAGTACTTACAAGATGAAAAATGATGGTGGCCGCGACGGAAAATGTTTGCTCAACTAGTAACACTGGCATCGTGGAAATCTTTTACCCGACTGCTTCAGAAAGAGGGTACTGTTTTTATATGTGGATGGAGATATTGGGTTGACAACTTCTTGTGGAATTTATTATTCTATTCATTAATTTAACTATATTTACATATCAATTTATATTTTAAAATATTTCTTAAAAAAACAACATACAGCATTTAAAAAAATAAAAAAGCCGCCAGCCAGAGTCCCGGGAGCAGGGTCCAAGAATTTATTATTATTAAAACTCTATGCACTAGTAAAAAAAAACTGTATAAAGGCAGATATGCCTCAGACATTTTCTACCACTCGAGATAAAAATACTCTATGCAGTTAACTGTGCAGAGACAACATGGCAGATGTAAAACTTAAAAAGAAATACAAGCATAGGGAAAAACTACAATTATAAATACTTTTCACAAAAAACTCATTTACAAAAAAAAAAAAAATATAAACCACACCTGCCATGTACCACAGAACTAAAAATTAAAAACAAAATACATAGTGATTTTGTTGTTGAATGAACACAAAGAAGATACTAAATACATAGATTATAATATTTACTGCGCGGGGGACCTGTAAAAAACTATTCAAAAGAGCCGTCCCCCGACTTCTAATTAATTATTTGAAGGGCCGACTGCAATAATGATGAAAGTCCATTTTTGTAAAAATTATAAGTAAGCACGTTTTTCTGCCACTGGATATCTGTAGTTGGTAATCTAAAGAAAGATAGAAAGTAAGAAAGAATAAAATTTATTCAGCACATACATGTAATCTCTTTAACAAACTTGACAATATACTTACAATCCCGATATTTTAGACAGTTCACGCTTATCTATACTAATATTATAAAGCTGAAGAGTTTGTTTGTTTGAACGCGCTAATCTCAGGAACTACTGGTTCAAATTGAAAAATTCTTTTTGGGTTGAATAGATCATTTATCGAGGAAGGCTATAGGCTATATATTATCACGCTTAAGCCAATAGGAGCGGAGCAGCGATAAATAATGTTTTAAAATCGGGGATTCCACGGGGACGAAGTCGCGGACAGAAGCTAGTATTAGATAAAATGACAGTACTCAATAAAGTCCTGTTTTTTTTAACATTAAATAATATATATTTTACCCAGTGCTTAAATAAAGCTTGAGTAATGAAACAACATAGTATCAATAATCAAAATGTGCTGTAACCAATAATGTATTATATTCATACCTTTAAACACGACTATCCTTTTCCCATTAATACAATTCTCCTAATTTTTCCTTGTTATCTCAAAACGAGGTAACAAGGACATATTTAATCGTTATTGAAGTGGAACCTTCATTTGTCTTTTTTATTTCATACCTTTTTTTACTCCATGTAATAAGCAAGCTTTAGACGATGACAGTATACATAGTCAAATTTTCGTGAAAAAAAAAATCGTTTTCATTTATGAACCATGGCTCCTTCTTTTTATTTGTTTAAAAATGATCACTATCTTATATTACCTGGAATAACTCAACGCTTCTAACGATACTACATACATTGATATCGGTCAAGCCGTTTATAAGTTATGGTGGATTAAAGAAATTCACAAACATGACTCAAATGACTTCTCACGCTCTGGGCGGAGCGGAAGAGAGTGTCAGACTCTTACTGACTAAAACCCACCCGTGTTCCTTCTTGTGCCCTTTGCGTGCCAGGGCCGCGGTGACTCTTTCGAACAAATTCCGCAACCATGAACCTTGAAAACATAACACTCCTTTTTTTGGGCAGTCGTGTAAAAAAGGGTTGGGGATCTGAAACTAACATAGTTCAAGTCGGCCCAATATTATTTAGGCGCCCTAGCTCCCTACAATGACTACCCACTTTAGCAATTGCTCCAAAGAAATATTTTTTACATCTACCCGCGAAATTGTGTTAAAAGAAAAACAAGGACCCGGAGTACTTCTGAGTATGATTGATGATGCGCTGAAGGAGCGGGCGAAGAATTTTGATATAACTAGCCGTCCCAGGCGAGAAGCGTCTTATTACAGTAAGATATGATGTTTTTAAAGGTAGGTATTACGTATTTGGAGAGTGAAATAGCGGAGGAATTTTATGTTTATATTTTTTTCATTTTTTTTTTGTCAATGGTGCACGTCGCACCTTGAGAATTAAAGGGACCTAACTCGGAAATTGATTTTTTTGGCAAATGATCAAGAATTAAAATATTTAAAATGTGTTGGGTAAAAAAACAAATATCTCTCCAGACCTAGTCATATTGCGGAATCTTTTTCATCACTGGCTTTTAGAGTATGTTTTTAACGTTCATTATGTAGCTAAATTATAAGTAACAGGACTTTTGAGTTAAGCTCCTTTATTCTGAGAGTGCGACGTGTAAGCTGTATAATTTAAAACTTTAATACATTGCTAAAGGATTAGTTAACTGACCATTGGCTCTACAAAACTTGGGCACGCCACCATTGCGGCGATAAGTCCCCTCTTTGAGGAGTGGTTGGAGAAACGCCACGGCGTCCTCACCTTCCACCTGACGCAGGTACTCACCGGGAACGGCTGTTTTGGGAGATACCTGTTTCGGATTCGGCTGTTATCGTTGTCACGTCCGGATGTCATCACTGTGTCGATCGCCCGAAGGACGCTAGGAGCATACGGTGGAGGTCTGCCCCGCTTGGGCAGAGAATGTCGTGTTCGTGATGTGTATGATGTACGGCGATCTCTCGCTTTTGGCCCTGGTTCAATCCATGGTCCGGAGCGAGGAGAGAAGGGTTCCGTACCATTATCTATAAAAACAGCAAAAAAAAACCACGTTTGCTGTATGGTATCTACTGCCTTTTTTTTCCTGGATGTGAAATCATGAAATGTCTTCTCCCGCTCTGGGTGGAGTGGAAGGGAGTGTCAGACTCTTACTGACTAAAACCCACCCGTGATCCTTCCTTACGTGCCCTTTACGTTCCAGGGCCGCGGTGACTCTTTCGAACAAATTCCGCTACCCTAGCAGGCACTGACCCAATGGGGCCCCGTCTTCGTTGCTGACAACACTTTGAGGCGCGCGTGGAACACGCCGCACTGTCGACCCGAGCCTGGTTCAACTCATTCTATTCTACTCAAAATGTAGTTAACGTGAAAGGGTTTAGACATAAATTAAAGATCGCATTTCATTCGAGCATATTTTTTTTCGCTTTTCTTTTTGTTGCAAAACACCGCGAGTCTTGATGGCAAGTCGCTCATTAAAGAAATATTGTAATTTAGGTACCATGGTATAAGACTTTAAAATAACCATAATTAATCTCAGATTACATTAATAAAATGTACAAAAAAAATGTCAAAACAACGTCGCTCCGAGTGTACCATTCCCATTGAATGAATGAAAACCTTTCCGATTTCTTGTGAGCGTGCGGTCCGGTCTTTCATTCGTTCCATTCGCCGCTGAGCGAAAAAAAGAACGCGCTCTAATTGCGAGTGAGGCTTTTACGTGATGGCCATGAAATTAGCGAGCTGGAATATGCTGCAGCGTTTTTAGGATACCGTCATTATCTCCCTGGCTCTTCTGATTCGATACATTCTATGAAATAGATGTTAAATGTTCGAAAAGATCAGGAAATATTTTAATTTCATGAGGTAACTTGAGAATGATTACGGATCGATAAAATGAGATGAGTAGCAATAATAAAGGTTGATGGACTGTGTAAAATATGCTGTGGGTAGTAAGGAGTTTTTTTTTTTATAGAGAAGTATGGAAAAAGACACATAAAAATTAAATAAAATCAGGGCAAGCGAATCATGATGACCTCAAAATTCACACAAAATTCTTTAATACAATTTCGATTTAAAAAAGAATTTAAATCAAATTTATTTAATTCAGACTTCATTCAATGTCCATATTTTAATTGCAATGTTTATGTTCTTTGTTTATGTTATAAAATTCAAAGAAAATGTATATTTAAATTGTAAGGATACTCGAACGCCAAATAAAAAATATTTCAATACAAATAATTTTCAATCACACAAATACTAATATTATAGAAATTGTTTGCAGCAAATAAGCTCCGAAACTACTGGACTGATTTTAACCATTTTTGGAAATAGAATGCTACATTTTCAGCGAGTAACATTAGCTAAATTTTGTTTCCATATTACCACAGGAACCAGAACTACGCGAGAGAATCCGCAGGGCGCTGCTATTTCTCTAATAAAATCCTAATATTACCTACTTACCATAATGAGTAATATATTTTCCCATTAAAATATCCGTCAAAATCGCTGGTTTCCCAGCCACACACACTTACATCGCATCTTTCCCTTCTGTTAAAGGACGATACTTCTGAATGACAAATTAGGAGATCACTCAGCGCACGAAATTGCTCCACAAGAATATTTTATTGAATTCCTACACTTTTTACATTGCGACCATATTCGATGCTATATTTGGAACGCTTTTTTATGGAAATCCCGGCTTTTGTGTACTGATTTGCGTTTAAATTTCTGAGTATCGTGTTTGGGAATATGGTTTCACTAGGGTGAAACTGTACAAAAATAATTTCTTCGTTCGAGGCAGTCTTTACGCAAACTTGATTTAGAAAAACTAGAAAAACATACTGATTATATCGAAGACCAAAAAGTTTAGAAACCATATTTGCCTGACGATGGCAAACATGTAAGGAATTGGAAGCCGATTTCTTTAATTTATATCCCTTTGCTTTAAGGTATTATAAAAATACATACATTTGACACAGAGTCACTATTGTCGGCACATTACAACCTACTTGAAAACGGTTAGGACAGATTAAGAAAAAAAAATACGAAAAGGTGTCTCGGATATTTCAAAACCGTGAAAAACATTTTAAAGGTTTTTTTAATACGAAAGATGGCATCGCATTTCGGGTCAACTGGAGCTTTAATTTTTTGTAAATTGTTTTTTATTTCTCTTTGCCCCCAGGAAATCGAGCACTGCTACTATCACGGCACGGTAAAGGACTATCCAGGGGCATCAGCAGCATTCCACACCTGCAACGGAGTCTCAGGAGTCATCCACATTGGCAACGAGACGTTTGTCATTCACCCCTTTTACGGGGGTGACCTGTCGGTCAGTGGCGCTTGCTTTTTTACCCCTATTTATGCATCTTTAGTATTTTCAGGTTTGATCAGTTTTAAATTGGGATACATTTCAGTGGGTCCTAACAAAAGTTAGAAATAAATATGTATTTTATCCGATAGTTCCCGAAGAGGGTCAATGTTTTGAAAATAGTATACGTAATTGCAAACGTAGAAAGTTTATAATTGATCTCGCTAAACTATTAACTCTTAGTTTAACTTGAACAAATTTTTTTTACACTATTAAACGCATCAAAAGTCGATAGTTTAATCAGTAGATACAGCAAGTAAAGTAGCTACAACTCGAAGGAATGACATTTCAATAAAATGCTATATGTGTAACGGTCATTCAAGTATAGCTTACCCCCTAGCGACATAAAGTGTGTATTAATATTAATGGTTACTTGTGAACAGTGCTGTGGGCTGCATTATTGATTAAGTTATTGTTACTTTTGCTTGTCGTCCAGCGTTCTAAAAAAAAAAAATTAAAAAAGAATGCTTTCCGAGAGAGAAACTTTTTGTTTGGAGCTACTGATGTTATCTGTGTGTTTTCAACGTTTCGAAAGTCGTATTAAGAAAAAAATTGATAGACACGTCATAATAATCATGTTATATATGTTACTGGAATAGTGATCGTTCAAGCTGTAACACTATGTTAAATTTTACATGCATAAAACATAACTGATTTTTTGTTTTATTACATTAATTACAGTCCGTTTAATTAAAGACATTTTCACGAAGGCGGTTTTGTTAAGACTATTATTATCACGAAGTTATATTTGGTAAATTATTCTTAGACTTCAAACCAGTGAGTTATTTTTGGTGTAGTTTGTTTTTAGCACAATAACGATGTTATTCTTTGAAAATTAATTTTTTTTGCATCAAATGTGGGCTAAATTACGATGCGATTTAACGCTGTTTTCTTCGACATTTTGAGAAAATAGAACTCTTGTAATGGTGTAACCATTTTTTATACACAATTATAATGAGTGATTTTTATATAACTATTTCCCAAATTTATCTCATCATACACTCAACGTGGGCACAATATTTTTACATTGCTTTAATTTTTATATACCGCAGTTTCACTCTGTAATATTGAAACTGAAACGCATGAATTATTTATTCCACCTCAACCAAACTGATTACAGTTTTAATCGTCTCTTTCAGAATTCTTATTACTTGACCAACCTTATTAATAATAAATGCAGGTTTGTTTTTACCCAATTCGTAATTAACTTTGGAAATGTTAAATATTTTATGTTGAAACGCGTAAAAAACTTATTATGATCGGAGTATTTTTATGGCGATCAGAATGCAAATGGGAAAAGTTTATACATAATCTTTAGATTGTGCTTTTTTAAGTTGATTGATTTTTAAATTACTAATAGGTAAATTGGTTTCAATTAACTTCTTTCCAGCCAGCAGAAAAACTAATTGATTGATTTCAATTAAATTTTAAGCTCTAGTATGAGATATATTCCTGATTGAATAGAACAACTGCAACTATATTTGTCTTGCTATATATGTTTGTTCAAAGATCTTAAATAAAATCAATGAATATTTTTGAAAACCATTACAAATAATATCTAGTTTTAGCTTATTAATCTTCCAACAAAATAAAGTTATTTCTAATAACCGCAATAGTTACTACAATTAAGACTTTTATTATTACACCCAATTTACAGCTCTGATTAAAATCGAGCCTCAACTAGGCTTGGCCTTAACTCAGCCTGGCCTCAAGTTGGCCTCAAATAAGCATAATTACGCCCCCACTTAGACGGGCGAAATTAAAAAAATACTTTTATTTGTAATCTCCTTCAGTAATAGTCCACTTAAAGTGTAATAGATTAGCTTTTTATTTAGCGAGCGTTTTAATTGAAAGTTCAAAGTTGAGGCAAGTTGAGCTAGATTTTTTCAATATGGCTGCGTCGTTAGTTCTATTTGTCGTTCTACTGCTGAGCGAGGTTCTAGGTTATTTGGTTCTTAGTTTAATAAATTCTGGGGAGCAGTTAGGAGACTAGATCTGTTTGATTTCTGACAAGAGTTCAGTTATATCGTATTGTATGAAGTGTTCTTCTGTATCCCCGAAGTGTTGGTTGCTGGTAGATTTTTTAAACCGGACTGACAAAATATTAATAATTTCACCTTATTGGACGGAACAGCTCACTTCATATCCACTTAATTAGTTTATTTTGGTAGTGAGATTTTATAAATATCAAATAATACTTCTGGTATTAAGTAACACGCGAATTCGTATTTTGTAACGCGTGTCGTTTGGTGCAACGAGGTCCTGACGTCACACAATCACGTCAACGCGCATGTTAAACGCGCGGTTTTCAACAGACCGACAGCCATCAACGCTCAACGGCTAATTTCTCACCAGACAACAACCGCGTGATCTGGGGAAAAATGGTACCATTTCTATGAAGCACGAAGAACTTTCCATCCTTTTGTTTATGTGAAATCATCGAATGACTTCTCCCGCTCTGGGCGGAGCGGAAGGGAGCGTCAGACTCTTACTGACTAAAACCCACCCGTGATCCTTCTTGTTCCCTCTGCGTTCCAGGGCCGCGGTGACTCTTTCGAACAAATTCTGCAATCCTAGCAGGCACTGACCCTATGGGGTCCTGTCTTCTTTGCTGACGGCTCTTTGAGGCGCGCGTGAAACACGACGCGCCGTCGACTCGGACCTGGTTGCTATCGGACGGCGAGCCACCCATAGCTCGCCATCCGCAGTCCCGCGCTTACGGCGGCCGGGAATCGCCCTGCGTTTCCCAACACCCGGGGCGCTTTTTTTTTTTTGGATGGGAAATCATCAAATGACTTCTCCCGCTCTGGGCGGAGCGGAAGGGAGTGTCAGACTAAAACCGCCCTGTCATCTTTGCGGATGGCTCTTTGAGGTGCGCGTGGAATACGACGCGCCGTCAACTCGGGCCTGGTTGTTATCGGACAGCGAGCCCATAGCTACAGGCCCGCGCCTAAGGTGGCCGGGAATCGCCCTGCGTTTCCCGACGCCCGGGGCGTCTTCTTCTGTTGCGGTGGCTGGGGTGTGAGGTTTCCCTCTCTCGCACGCGTTCCGCCTCCTCCTTCGCTAGCATTACTGCTTCGAGAACTTTCCATCCTATTCCACATACTTCTATCAGATACCTTAATACTTGTCAATTTAAAACTTTATTACCAGTATCTACACTGATCCATATGAAGAGACACATTCTGAAAACCCGATGTCGACCGTACAATGTACTGGTTTACATCAATCAGGCTGAATTGCGTATATCCACTTGCTCCTTAGTTGGTCGCCTCGGCGGGTGATCAATCTTATCTCGAGTATTTTGTTTCGCCTTTAAAGAAAATCCATCTAAAGGTTTGTTTTTTTTTTCCCCTTGGAAGTTTGTGCTTAAGGTTTGAGTATTTTCTAAATATTTAATAAAAAAAAATCTTCTAAAAATGTATTTCTTTAGTATTTTTCTAAATTAACTCGATAGTAAATTCAATCTTTAATTTGACTTTAGAATATCTCCCGTAACTACCTCAAAACTGATTTAAATCAATTTTATATTAATTTAATTATCAAGGCCATATGGCCAAATTTTCAGTAGTTATCTTCTTTATAAATCTACTGTAATATAGACAGTGGGGTCTGTGATTGATTAAAACATAAATTAACCCATTAAATCTTTACCCTATACTAATATTATAAAGAGGAAAGATTTGATTGTTTGTTTGTATTGAATAGGCTCCAAAACTACTAAATCGATTTGAAAAATTCTTTCACTGTTGGGAAGCTATTTTACGCCCATATTCCCACAGGAACGGGAACTACGCAGGCCAAACTGCGGGGCGCTACTAGCGTTTTATAAACGGATAAAATAAATCAACTACATAACTTAAGTAATACTGAGAGTTGCCTTTAGCCGTAGTGAAAATTGACGAGACAGTTGGCGTATTGGTTGAGCGTTCGGCTGCTGCGCTACATGTCGCGGGTTCGATCCCCACACGGAACAATTATTGTTTGTATGGCCTAAAGACAATCGTTCCGGGTCTGGGTGTCTTGTGTATGTGAGTATTCATGTTTGTGAACGCACCCACGATACAGGAGTAAATACTAGTGTGGGGCAATGTTTAAAAAAAAAGTTTAAAAAAATGTATCTACATGGAAGAGATTACATGAATGATAATAGTATTTAACCGATATTAATTATTATAACACTCCAACCTGTCAACGAATTGCAAAGCAAAATACGTCAGCAAAATATTCAGCAAAACACGGAGCACTTATGTATGTATGTACATGAGTAAGTAAAAACGCGTCAAAAAGAGCTATTTATGTTATTCACGGCCATTTTCTTTAACGATTCGAATTCTTTTCATGTGCCTACTTTCAATAAAAAAAATGGTTTACATTTGTAAGCTTCCAAGACTGTTTGGTGAAAGTTATAAGAGGCAGCGGGAGCGGGGACTTGAAAGTCTTTATAATATGAAGCGGTGGCATCTACACCAATATTATAAAGAGGAAAGATATGATTGTTTGTTTGTTTGCATTGAATAGACTCCGAAACTACTTGGCGATTTGAAAAATTAGTTCATTGTGGGGAAGCTACATTATCTCCGGTGAACATAGGCTATATTATATCCCCATATTCCCACGGGAACGGGAAGTACGCGGGTGAAACCGCGTGGCAATGCTAGTGAGAGACAAAACAAAATTATCTTTACAACATAGTTAACGTCGAAAACCATACTAATAGAAAAGTATATTCTTTCCTCCGGGTCTTCCCGTTATCCGTCTGTTGGAGCTATTAATTGTAATTGTGTAAAATTCAAGCATTTAAAAATAATAGTAGGATGTAAAATCTCAAAATATCTCTGACAAATCTCCTCAATAACAGCTTCAACTACTTCTAAACATTCTTGACGCGAAAATTCTTTACCAAATCATTTCACAACCTCTTTAATCCGCCACTCTCACCTCTTATAACTTAACCCAAAGCGAAATTTATTAAGGGCGCGAACAAATTTGTCGGTGACAAGTATAACACATTCACGCTCCGTGGAGCACTGATTGCAGGGTAACACATAAACAGCTACAGGGCATAGAGGTGCAGAGAAATAGGGATATATTTAGGGTACAGGAGTTGGCAAAATGTTGCCTCAAAAAAAGTACTTTTCATGCCACAAACTGTGAGATAAATGAGGTTTTTAATACTTTCTTTCTGAAGTTGAAGAGTGAATCGGTTACTTCAAGGCGAGCTTCATTTTGTATCATCGTTTTCCAGCATTGGCGGCCGAGTGTTAACGGCCCCTACTTAAGAATTGTACGTTGCGGGTTCAAACCTAGCCAGGCGCATTACTTTGTGTAGTTAACTTCAGCACCACTGCTCTCAAAACGGTGAAGGAAAACATCATGAGGAAACCGACATGTCCTAAAAGCAAAAATTCGAAGACATGTGACATTCACCAACCCGCACTGGGCCCGCGTGGTGGATTACCGCCCATTCCCTCCTAGAGAGGAGCCTGTGTCCCAGCAGTGGGAACGTTAAAAGGCTGATTATGCTTATGCTTTCCATCAGGTAGGCGTTCGAACGGTGAATCAGGTGGCATGAGCATAAAAATAATATTTAATAAAACGTCGTATCAGTATATAGTGTATCAGTTACACAATTTGGTTGGTTCAACTCTTATTCATACACAGTCGTAAAGTGTCAGTGGCATTGTGTCACCCTATGTATTGTTTTTTTTTTTTTTTTGTCTACATTTTCTGTAACTTGTATGCTGTACATTATAAAGAGTATTCTATTCTGTTCTAAAATCTTCTTGCTGGGGAGTTTGTTGCGCCACTTCTTCTTCCCACCTAAAATACTAGGAAGTGGTGACGGGTGGGCGTTTTGGGGGACTGTCTTTATGTAAAATTTGACGTTCAAAAAGTGCTGTCTCTCAGCCTAGTTTGAATAAATGACTTTTGACTTTGATTTCATGGTTCTCATTCCTGGTGATCCAGTCAAATATACTCTCTGTTTCTTTTTTTTTTTCAAATTTTACTCCAGTTATTCAACCATGTAACTTAATATCGTTTAACGGCCAGGCTTACAGAATAATAATTACAAATAATGTACAAAGATTTACATCACGTAATTCCAATTTCATCAGATAAAATATGACAGCAATATCGTGGTACATAGGTAGACACAATTAAATGTAATTGAGCATCAATTGCGCGCGGCCTGCTGCGTCGTTCATAATTTTATTATAATTAAATTACTGGGCCGTTATTAATTGTGTTATAATTACAGACGGTACCTATTGCTTAAGTGTGAACGTTCATACAGATAAGCAATTTTGAGTCTCAAACAACTTTAGTGGTTACGATGCAGGTTAAGAAATCAATGTTTATGAGAAATATAACATAATTATAATAATAAATATTATAAAGAGGAAAGATTTGATTGTTTTTTGTTTGCTCCGAAACAACTTGACCGGTTTGAAAAATTCTTTCACTGTTGGGAAGCTACACTATCTCCAGTGAACATAGGCTATATTTTATCCCCATATTCCCACGGAAACGGGAACTACGTGAGTGAAACCGCGGGGCGATGCTAGTGTGAAATAAAGCTGTATTTGGCTTTGAAATATTTCCAAAAACATTTGAAGTTGTATAAAATAGACAAAAAAATCTGATTCGACACAAAGACAACACGAAAGCAGCAAACATGCAGTAAAAGAGAAGACTAATACGAGTATTACATAACAACGGTACAGTAAAATTAGATGACTATATCGTGTGTGAAAAGCGTGGACTTAAATACCACTGTCGATCTAAATATTTCAAGGTTTTTTTTTTTTCCAGTAATAGGTACTCATTACTTAGCTTCTCTGAATCATGAATATGTATTTATTTTTAATACTCTGTACACTCACTGTTCACTCAAAATAAATCAGTCGAATTGACATTCAATAAATTTATTCCTGGTGTGATGTCGACTTTAAGGGGAATGATTAAGATCGACCAAAAATAAAGACGATACCTCACAGAGATAACTTCAAACGCCACTTCAATAGATAAATAATCCATCCGACACTCAAACAAATAAAGCTTTTGATACACACATTGACAGCCATAGCTATAAGGTCTGGCACAGACAAAGGCGCCCTTATCTCCCATGACCCGCCAAACAAAAGCGCTGGAGGGGCAAGATTAATAGATCGCCGTTATTGTACCCCGGACCTTATGATCACCTGCCCTGAAAGCTTTGATGACAGTATGAAACTGAATTTTGTATCAGTTTAAGATTATTTCTGGGGATAGAATTTGAATAGGAAATGTGTTTTGGAGTGGCTGTGATGTGTTTTCGTGTGCTTTAGAAGAGAAATTTGGTTTTCGTTTTACGTTGAGATTCCAGTAACTTAGAGTAAGTTACTGGAATCTCAACAGTTTGAATAAAAATTCCTGGATAATTGGGCACCCATACTTATTTATGCGTTCATTTACTATCTGTTTTTCGTGACATATCTTGAGCCATAATATTATCGTATCAATAATTCAAACTTAATATTAAAAGCGAGAGTCAACCACTTTGCAAGATGTTGTCTCATTTAAAGTCTGTGTTCAACTTCATCCTGCTCAGAACATAAGCTATTGGAATGTGTACCCAAGTGCCTACGCACCTGTACTTTGGGGAATTTAACAAATGCTACGGACGCTGCAATTAACACAGCCACCTACTGGGCCGAGAAATCTAAGGAGTTTAACCATCGACTCGAAAAAAAGAAAAACATTCGTCCAGGCATATCGTCGTAATTTCTATCCAGAATAAAACCAAAAACAAACTACACAAAAAATTGAGGTCCTTAATAAAACACACAGGGGCCGTATTATGACCTCTTAAAACCATCATGTTTTCGGTGTGAAAAAGCGTCTCTTTTTTGATAGTGCTATTCGTCCTGTATAGCTCCGTCGAGCTATACAGGACGAATAGCACTATCCTTTTCTCACACAGAAAACATGATGGTTTTAAGATGTCATAATACGGCCCCTGGCCACCTACAACAAGGAGAACTGATTTATACCATCGTTTGAACAGCACCGTTTACTCTCTGTCACTTCAGGCCATAATAAGTACACATCAAATAAGTAGGTACTAAGTTAGCCTGTCCGTCCCGCCGTGCCGCGTCCCGCACACCCGCGTGTCACGCGGGACGTGCAAGGGACGTGATAATCCGAACCCTTATCGTGCCGGTGCCATAAATTTGGTACGTTTCGGGACGCCTGTGGACTGTGACACTTGGCTTGGGAGTGTAGTATTTTTTTTTTTAATAAGAGCTGTAATGTCTGAGGATTTTGTCTGGAGTAAGGTCTTCTTATATTTTTATATAAGGGCTCTAATAATCATTTGTATTGTAATGTCGAGTACATAGATGGCATTAGAAATACTTTTTTTAAAGAAAACAAACACCGAAAAGTAACTGTAAAAATTATAATATAATAACATACAGACAACTACAAAAAACACCTTATTTAAAGTCGACTAATAATTCGTGGTTTTAAGTATAGTAAAATTTTAACACCGATTTCCAAAACCAACATTTTTAAGGACACTTAATTTTCAATCCTTTAAAATATACCGGCCATATTTTCACCTACCACTTTATATTTTAGAGAAGCCGTTACGATGTTCAAGCTAAAAATTCAGTGAACATTAAGTTTTAGCAATAACAGTAGCTAGCGAGGATAATAATGTAAATAAAGGAAGAACTGCAAAACAACACATGCACGAACAAAAAGTATACATAAACATTTTTATGTTTATAAGAAGACAAGAGTGTACTTCGATTTATATTAGCACGTTTGTTATAAACGCAGAGCGGGTTGATGTATTCTACGTGGTATCATGCTTTCCACTTCGTTTTCTTAAAAAGCTATCACTGTTTAATTTTTCATGTTAACATTTTAGAGTGGCAAACTTTGTTACCTGTCACGCTGCGTATAATTTGTCACGCTGTCTGTAAGACATTGAATCGTTCCGAATATTGCAGTCATAACTTTAGGGTACCATTTGACGTGATCGGCACTTAACACGTCACGCTGTAAATTTTATTATAACATAGCTACTTCCGTACGAATATTATTACCTATCACATTAATACCTGCACAGTAAATGCGCGTCCTTTCATGAACGTTTACAGACTTCAATAAAACCCAGTAAAATCAAATATTTGACGAGTACAGCAACAATTTTAGAATGGCACATGACGCCATCAGCACTTGACCCGTCTACCCGTCACGACGTTTGTCACGCTTGCTGTAATCCGCGATGTAATTGCCGTCACGCTCTCGCCCGCTCGCCGTAATATTCTAACAAATTGTTGGGATCAACCGTTTATTATTTATGACACACTGTCAGCCTTGCTAGAGGGATTGTCGAGGATATATATTTTTTGTTTTTAGGATTTTTGAAGTGTGTTGTAATTGTTGTTGTAAATTACTAATAGTTCCAGTTAACAACATATTTATTTCAGCGTTCCTAAATTATTTTTCAATTTCATAAATGTGAAAATGCCTGCACGTTACACATGTGAGTTGTAGTCTAGTTTACAGAAAGTTTATCGTACAGTTGAAACCGCATGACACGCGCTACGTAGCATAATCATTTTCTCATTAGACTTTAATTTAATTCTTCTAAATCTTTTTGTAATTGAATCGTAGCGGAATTTAATCGTAAATAAAACAGGATGTTTTCAAGTTCGAAGGATATTATTCATCAAAATCCATAAAAGTACTAAACCAATAGCGTTTTAAAAGTTCCATGTGACATATTTCATTAGGCAACATTTCTTCCAAAAATATCTTTATCTGGCAAATATACCAGTTTTGTAGATAACGCAGTATTTAATAAAGATTGATAAACGCATGTTAGTGGAGCCATGTGTCTCTTTAATATTCCCATTAAGCGGGTGTCATGAAAACATAATCTTTGGGAGCCATTACTTCAGAGTCACCCACAGGCTCGTTATTGCCTATTTATTTAGCAGTTTAAAACTCGTAAATTTCAGCAAAGCTGCCTCGCGAATTACAGTTAATTACAGAATGTGCCCAATTGTAATTTAGGCTCTGTTCGGTTTATTTTTTGTATTTTTTCTTTATTGCTGTTTTTGGATTTGGTTGATGAGGGAATAATAGGGCGTTTTTGTTTTTAGTAGAACTAATGTTCTGGCTTTTGATTGGAGAGGCTTAATTCTAGCGCGAAAACTGTTGCATTATTACATCCAGTGTATTATTTCCATATTGTTTTCTTATCAATTTTTCTATATGCCGTATCTGCATAAGAGCAGTGATACCTATGCCAGAGGTTTTTTTAAATGTCATTTAGCAAAAGCGCTCTGGCCACGGGAATTAATATACTTAACTAAAACTTTATGTCTTCAACTTTGTATTTTTTTCCTCCGGTCCTCAATTCTTCAAATAAACTATTAGCATGCAGGCTTTAGAAGTAGAAAATATGAATAGAAAAGACTTTACATAATATCTTCAAAAACTATTGCAAATTCAATTCACAAGGGCAATAAATTTCTTGGGTTGTGGAATTTGTTCAAAAGAGTCACCGCGGTCCTGGAACGCAAAGGGAAAAAGAAGGATCACGTGTGGGTAGGGGCTTAGTCAGGAAAAAAAGGGTAATAAGTTTCGCCGCCAAAAGTATGCCTCCGCCTTTGTGCCAGCATCTATCGTACCAAAACAATAAAAGTCTCGTTTTAAAATAAAAGGCGTAACGATAATCACCCTCCTCTAAAAGCAAGGGTCTCCCCGCATTACTGTTGACCTCAGAAGCGTACGTGCGCATAATTGTCGAGATTACTCCTCATTAGGACTGTGCGCAAAATATTTAAGTGTCAGCCCCTATTGTGAAAAGTATTTATCTTCATGTATGTATGTGGAAAATTGTACTTGTTACTATGTAGCGGAGGTTTTTGTGATACATTGTCTAAGGGTCTGGAGTTTCTGTAAACTTTCAAAAACGTGACAAAATCATTTTGAATATTTGCTTATCTAACGTATACTCAGTTAAGAAAACCGATTAACTCATTGGTTTTCCAAGTCCGTAATTTCAGCAAAATATTAAAATGGGAACAGAAAAACATTTAACTAACAAGAACGTTATAGGAATTGAGAAAATAGCTGTAATTTTTATTTAATTTATTCGCGAGAG
Source organism: Hecatera dysodea (assembly GCA_905332915.2). Lineage (NCBI taxonomy): Eukaryota > Metazoa > Arthropoda > Insecta > Lepidoptera > Noctuidae > Hecatera > Hecatera dysodea. Next base: position 20,344,755 of record HG995296.1, on the reverse strand, counting down.
CAAAAAATTACACATAGTGAATTATATAAAAGATAGGATACCAAAATTATATTAATGTGAAATCAACCATACATAGACAATTTGGTAAATTTATGACTAGCATTGTAAACAATAAAAATTAGAAATATTAATAGTATGAACATAAAGCTCTTAATACTTAGTACCGCATAAGTGGAACAACAGTCATGACGATTTCACTAAAAGTAACACTGTTAATAGATTTTGTCACTCATTGTACCATGTGGCTATAATTTATTATATGTAGGTTGGACCTATAAAGTACATGAGTTTAATAATAATACGATAAAAACCATTATATGTAAAAAAAACTGTCACATATTATGTACCTACTCCTGTTCATTAGGAAAAACGATTTATACGTACGAACAATATATACTGTGAATATTCAAATATTTTGTTACAACCGGTTCGCGAACGCCCTGTGATTAGCTTAGCGCACAGAAAAGTAATTACTGGGAACTGAAAAACGTCGCCATTGATGTATTTTTCGACAAAAAGTTTCACAGTTAAATGTTTTTACATTTATTGGTTACAGTAATATGAAATTTAAATTTTTGTGTGTAATCTTAAACGACGACTGTGATCACAGAACGTAATTGGATTTTTTTTTGGTGAAAAAGTGGCCAATTTATTATACATAATAATTTGTAATTAGTATTTAACTCACTAGCAAAAAAAAATACTAACTCATAAAAGAACATTTTTTTTTTCAATATTTAAAAACTTAAGCGTGTTTGATAATTCATTCTAGGCACCGTGACAAACTCGTAACGTGTCACGTGATCACGTCAGACGGCACTCTCAATGATGCTGTGTTTTACCGATAGCGAGACAGTTACACGCAGCGTGACAAACGTCATGTTGACATATACGCTGCTATTAAACTATGCCTTTAGTCGTATTTGATTTGTGAACGGCATAAACAGAACTGCCAAAGGTTGACTGGTAGATAATGCCTTATTGAATTGAATCTGCCTATGTACATAAAGTAAAATACAAAAATAAATAAATAGTTTTGTGCAAATAGTAGTGGACCAATTTATGTATATAATAATTTAATGTTTGTATGTTATCTGTTGTTATGTTAATGCAATGAGGTGCACAACACGGCAACATTTTTAACCGACTTCTAAAAAAGGAGGAGGTTCTCAATTCGGATGTTTGTGTTTTTTTTTTTATTTTTTTATTGTTTGTTCGTGCATAACTCCGTCGCTTGTCAACCGATTTGAAAAATTCTTTTTTTGTTGGAAAGGGTATACTTTCCAAATGGTCCCATTAAAATTTTATCGAAATCAACCAAGCGGTTTTCGAAAAATCAACAAAAATCTAAAAAAAAAAATGTACATTTTCTACATCGATGACCTCTTAGTTTACTCTGCGAAGGAGCAGTACGTTTTTTTTACACCAATGTGATTGGTTCGTTTAGGTGGGGGAGGGGAGGGGGTGTAGGTACCACTAAAAAGTGAAAAATAAAAAAACTTTTTACAAAAAATAAAACCGACTTCTAAACAAAAAAAACCAAAAAGTATAAAATAACTTTAATTTCGGAAGTCGGTGTGTTCAACAACAAAAAAGCAACCAAAAACACCGAGTTCCGAAATTAAAGTTATTTTATACTTTTTGGTTTTTTTTGTTTAGAAGTCGGTTTTATTTTTTGTAAAAAGTTTTTTTTGTATTCACGAAATTAAATTTACTATTGACGCAAATAAAAAGTATGTTTGGGAGAAAATTACCAGCCATGAGGGCCTCAACTTACACTAGTTAGTACCAATCCAGCATAACTAGGAGCAGTGGTGGCTAGTGGTAACGGCCCCGACTTACGAATTGTAGGTCGCGGGTTCAAACTCAGCCAAGCGCATTACTTTCTGTAGTTAATTTCATCACCACTGCTCTCAAAACGGTGAAGGAAAACATCTTGAGGAAACCAGCATGTACTAAAACCAAAAATTCGAAAACATGTGACATTCACCAACCCGCACTGGGCCCGCGTGGTGGATTACGGCTCATTCCCTCTCATAGAGAGGAGGCCTGTGTCGCAGCAGTAGGAACATTAAAAGGCTGATTATGCAGCATAACTAGGTCTCAGAATAATCCACATCCAACACTACCCTCAATGATTAACAATATTCCTTAGCAACAGAATAGAACCGTTGGCACATTAATCACTGAAGAAACTGACGCCTTCAGTGACTAGCATTTTACCAACTTTTAGATGAGTCCTCGCCTCCCAGGCTTACTATTTGAGTACTTCGTGACTCGACGGATTGGCCCCCCAGTCTCGCAAGTATCTGTACTTGTGATTTTGTAGGCAGTTTCGTTAAAAATGTTCGGCTAAAAATACATTTTGAGGTTTATTTGGAGGGAAGCGTGCCTGAGTTTTAGCCTTCTGTGTTATACAAAAAAATTGCGAAATTCAAACACGTTTTGTAAAGAGATCCGATTAGACGGTTACTTTAGGGTTTTTGGCTCGGTAAATAGGAATTACGCTAATAAAGAAATCATCAAATAATTCATTCCGTTACGGGTGGAGCGGAAGGGAATGTCACACTCTTATGGACTGAAAACCATTTTTGTTCTTCCAAATGCCCTCTGCGTTCTAAAGCCGCGGTGACTCTTTCGGACAAATAATTCCGCAACCGGAACGGTAATAGGCTAGCAATCGATAGTTTTTGTATCGATTCGGATAAGTAATCAATATAGGTAACATTGTGACTGTTGCACCAACATAACACCTACTTGTCCAGCTATTCGTGACATTGTCTGTGATATGGTGAGCGATGGGTGGCTCGCCGTCCGATAATAACCAGGCCCTGGTCGACGGCGCGTCGTGTTCATGCGTGTTTCAAATATACGTCAGTAAAGAAGACGGGGCCCGCTAGGATACTGACCCTAACGGGCCCGATAGGGTTCCGACAAGTACTGGCCTGCTAGGGTTGCGGAATTTTTTCGTCAGATTCACGGCTGCCCTGGAATACAAAGGAAGTAATTTGATGATTTCCCATAAAAAAGTAGTCGACAACAATTTGTAACAATCAGGTTTTCAAATTTCTTCGTCATCATAAAGAACAATCAAAATTCACCCACTACTGGGTACAAGGCTCCGCACGCTGTGCCAATCCAGGATTTATAAGCGATGGCAAAATATCCTCTGAACTTTTCACCACCTTTTCAACATTATATCGAGACGAAAAATCCACTTCCTTGTCTCAAAAAACAGTGCCAGCTCTTCCAAGTTGTTTCCGCGTTAGAATAATTACGTACCAGCCCCAAGTATTTTAAACTCGGACTTAACTTAGCTCATACTTACGCCACATGCTTAGGAGCGGCATTCAGATGTTCTAGATAAAGTTAGGACGTCTAGCCAAGTTCGTGCAAGTTGTACGAACGCCACCATATTAGGCGTTAACTCGATAATGTTGGAGCTTTTGTCAGCGTAAGTAGTTTGAGATGTGAAGTGGTTTTCAAAGGTTGAAAGTATGGATGTTAGATATAGTACAGAATATTTTTTATCAATAACAATAAAATGTATTTATTCCTGTTATTTGCAATCATTTCATCATATCCATTTTATCTACATCCATAGCTAAAATAACACCACACCAATCAAAATTTAAGACATATATTAAATGCAAAAAAGTTACATTCAAACATTTGGATTAAAAAAATAAACACCGTAAAACGTCCTGTACGGGGCCAACTTATGTGCCCTGCGCAAGAAAGATGGCGGAATTCGTCCTATTGCCGTGGGAACTACTTACCGTCGTATGGCAGCCAAGATTTGTTGTAAATTTTATGGTGAGGTCGTTTCGGAAAAATTTCAGCCCCTGCAGTTGGGTTACGGCTCCAAAGGGGGCTGTGAGGCTGCCGTACACGCGTTATCGACCTACCTAAATTCTGGTAAAGGAGAGGTCATCCTGAAGGTTGACATCAAAAATGCATTTAATTCTGTAAATAGGGACACCTTGCTGGCTGAAACTAAAAAAGAAATACCTCAAATTTTCAGTTTTCTCTGGCAATGTTATAGACAACCTTCGAAATTACTTTATCGGGACAAACTTTTGGAATCCGCTGTTGGTTGCCAACAAGGTGATCCCCTCGGGCCAGTGATCTTCAGTTTAGCTATTCATCCCATTATTCGACAGCTAAATTCTAAATTTAATGTTTGGTATCTCGACGATGGAACCCTTGGAGGCGATGTAAATTCTGTATTAACTGATCTTCAATTTTTGAATGATCATTTTCATTCTATAGGACTTGACCTGAACTTTTCCAAATGCGAATTATTTTTATCTGACAGTACTGACCGACATCTAACGCTTTCTAAATTCAACGCAATAGAAATCAAAATTATGGACAAAAGTTCTCTTCGCCTCCTTGGGTCGCCAATCTTTGAAAATTCCTTTCCCAACTTTATCGAAGAAAAAATTCTAAATTTCAATGACGTGTCTGAAAGATTGTTCCAAATTAACATGCATTCGGCCATCACCATAATCCGTTACTGCTGTTTCGGCTCTAAATTAACATATTTCCTTCGTGCTTCCCATCTATGGAATTACCCTCACCTTTTAGACAAAATGGACCAAATTATCAAACATACACTGTCTTCAATTTTAAATGTGACCATGGACGACCGAGTTTGGGCACAAGCTACTCTTCCCATCCGTATGGGAGGTCTTGGCGTCCGCAAAATTTCCAGTATTAGTTTACCGGCATTCATATCCTCGGTTCACGGCACTGATAAATTAATCAGGAATATTCTAGCTCCCACACTGGTTGATTTTGAAGTGCCGTACTTCTCCGAGGCCGTGAATGCATGGAGACTCGCTTGCCCGAATACAAATCCTCCCGACAACCCATCAAACCAGAGACGGTGGGATGAGCCGCTTTGCAGAGAAGTTCAGAAAAAGCTTATTGCTACTTCTGCTACTCCTGTGGAGCGTGCGCGCCTGCTGGCTGTGGGCGAGTGGGAGTCGGGCCTCTGGCTTCACGCACTACCGTCGTCGAACATAGGCACCTTGTTCGACGATACTACTTTCCGCCTCGCTGCTTCCCTTCGTATAGGCGCTTCTTGTTGCTCTCCTCATCGCTGTCACTGTGGCGAAGCTGTCAACAGCCTCGGGCACCACGGCCTGTCATGCAGCCGTAGTGCGGGTCGCATAGCACGGCACGCAAACATCAACGACATTATCCGACGTGCTCTTGTTGCCGTCGGCGTTCCTGCCGTATTAGAACCCAATGGCCTGGCACGCGACGATGGCAAGCGACCGGACGGTATGTCTTTATTTCCATGGAAGATGGGTAGGCCTTTAGTGTGGGACGCTACTTGTGTCGATATTCTTGCGCCATCCCATCTTCCTAACTCGTCGTGTTGTGCTGGTGCTACAGCTGCGGCTGCTGAGAACCTCAAACGGCGGAAATATAATAACCTAGTCGGCAATTATATGTTTGAGCCGTTTGGGGTTGAAACTCTCGGACCGTGGGGTCCGAGTGCTCATGCGTTATTTAAAGAACTTGCTAAACGTTTGGTTGACACTTCGCGTGACCCAAGGGCTGGTTTTTACTTCGGTCAAAGGATAAGCATTGCTATACAACGTGGCAATGCCGCCAGTCTATTGGGTTCACTTCCAGTCGATAGCGATGCGGACGAGTTTTTTGATGCCATTTTGTAGTAGTTTGTAGGAGAATTTTAGTTTATTTTTAGGTTAAGTGTATATATGTATAACTTTTTTCATAATAAGAGAACAAAATAAATATAAAGATCAGTATGTACTTCTACAACACCGTAAATATAAAAATGAAACATTAAAAAATACAAAATCAATAAATTACATTAAAACATTTCCTCTCGTGTCTGTCAGAAAAAGAAAAATAATTACCTACATAACTCATTCACACAAACTTAATTCTATGGGTACTTCTTTGACATTAGTCTTGTCGCCGTGATTAAAAAAAAAACATGAGAGCCTGTTCATGGATATGTATTATTTTGGATGAAATTCTCTTTTCCTCCAAAACGTTTTTCACAATTAAAAATAAAAACCGACCATAATAGTTGAAACCAAATCCAACAAAATGGTAATACTAAACAACAGAATAAAAATATTGATGAAATTTATATTGATCTTACATAATGTTACCAACGGTGTAAACGTTTTCATAATATGCACAGATAATATGAATAGACGGTTAGTACCACAAGTACATGAATAACAATTAAGTTAAACTCTACAAGGCACTTACTAAACTAATAAACAGCCCCGGGCAATCCAAACACCCATCGACTTAGACTATATCGCTAATATCTCTCTATTTCTACCAGAATTGCGGAATTTGTTCGAAAGAGTCACCGCGGCCTTGGAACGCAAAGGACACTAGGAGGAACACAGATGGGTTTTAGACAGTAGGTAAAGCCCAGAGCGGAAGAAGTCATTTAATGATTTCCCATCCATAAAAAAGACCGCTCTATTTACCTCTCACCATCACACACAGCTATCAATCGAAATTCCTCCAAATATAATCAAAAACCTCGAGAATCCACTTACAAAAGGAAAGCAATTGACAATGCGGGAATACAGAGGAAAACTAATTTCACAAATAATATTTTGGGTCCGTCGTTCTGTCCTATGATCCTCTTACCGTAATCTCCTTGAGAGCATTCCAATTGTCTACGGAACCATATCGTATTAGTACTTTACTCTATACGGATTTAAGGAACCCTGCTCCTCTTAATGACTGCCATTTTTTAAGTCCTTCACAGATCCCAATTGAGTTTTTGAAAAAACAATTCTATTGTTTTTGGGGTAGAGTCCGTTTTCCTTTTTTGTAGCTTTTGTTCGGAATGGAATTGGAAAAGGCAAATGTGTTCGGTGTAACAATTGTATCTCTGATTTGGTGGAAGAGAACAGATAGATATCAAGCATTTGGAGTCTGTGATTGTTGTCGACTAAGTTAGGCGCCATTTTAGTTGTGTAACCCCTCGATATAAAAGTTGTTTTTTTGGCAGATTTTTTTTTTGTTAACTTGATTTTGCTTTGCTGGGAGAATTGTTGTCGACTGTTCGCCAAAAAAAAATCAAAATCAAAATGTTTTTGTTACAATTGCTGCATTTGCAATAAAAACATTAGCATTTGCATGGAGCTCAAAAATCAAGTCCATCAGACAGATTTCCAAAAAATATTGCATACGTATTTTTTTCTTTTTTCACGTAAATAAAAAATGAAGACGCACAGCATGACGTCACTACGTGCTACAATTTTTACCAGCGACGTGACGTCATCAGCCCCCTATATATATTATAAGTTTTATGCGCTTGATCTTTATTATATTTTCTTACGATTTAAAATGACAAAAAATACGGGTCTAATATTTTTTTGAAAATCCAGCGGACAGACTAAATAGAATTATGATTTCTTTCTTATCCAATACAATAACCAATTGTCAACACGATTAATATCGTAATTGTCAAAATTACTGAAGTGGATATGGAAATCTTCCTCCTGTATAACATGTCAGTCTCAGCTCGCAAACAGGATGTGCTTTTGACAGCCAACACGTATACATAGACTGTCATTTACACTGCCTTCTCCATGACACCCCGCAGGTACACATTGTTCTAAAAATCTCCAAGCATAAATTTAAACGTCAATCATTCCAAAGAAAATAATAACCCGAAACTGCAGTTCCGCACAGCGACGTTAACCCTAAAACTGTTCGCGTAATAACAGCGTGACGTATCGTATAACACGTGTTCTTGTCACGCTGGGGCCACATTTGTCACGCCGGCGATAATCTGCTCCGCGCAGCCTAACTCTGTTTTGCCCGGCACATGTATCACAAAATTATGTGGTCACGCTATCTATAATTTTCTCGCCTTTCCACGTACCCTTTGTGTTTGAAATGAGATTTTTATCACGCTGACTGTCTCTTTGTGTATGTAAATTTTTACTATTTTTTTTTTATAAAAGTTGTATCTGCTACACGGTTTTTTTTGTGCAGCGTGTTTGTTTATTGGTCGTCGATAATGAATATTTATTTTTTGCGGCGAAATTCGACATCCTATATTCCCTTAGGCGGCTGCGGTCATACATATTGTAATGTCATGTGAACGGGAACGCTTCGCTCTCGTAAGTTGATATAATTTATATACACCTACAATAAATATAATCTATGGATCACGCAAATATGTATACATATGAGTTCATCCTAGTGAACAGTAAAATCTAAAGCCTAAAACTTCCCTTTATAAAATTACTGCTTACTCAATAGTAATTATAACCAAATTACTGCGTTTGGACATAATTATTAGACAACTGACGTAAACAAGAATGTCGAAAATTATGCGTACTTAATGCAGGAAAATTTATGATTATCCCTTTGGGGAATAAGGTATGTTTTTGTGTATGTTATATGTACCTAAGTATAAAATTTGGCTTACTAAGATATTTATTTAACAGTCAATATTGGTACCGGATTCAGCTGAATCCCGTTTAAAAGGCTAGGCAGATGATAATGATTGGATTTAGATTCTGTTGAATTAAGAAAAAACTGAATCCTCTACTATAATATTACTCTATCAAAACCGAGCATGCGGGCTACCGCAAATACCTCTAAGCGTATTCAGTCACCTGTAAATTAACAGTAGTACTTATAGGTACAGCCACACACACAACTGCTGTTCCGCACAACTTCGGCTCATAATTATACAAACGTGACTCGAATGAATGTATGAGAAAAAGTGTGAAAGTGCGAATCACGCTTCAGGGCTCCCCTTATTCTTGTGATTAATATCGACGAAGCAACTCTGTCTTTCAGTGTACCGTATTTTTCAAGTCAAAGCATTTATGGTCGTGGAGTACTCGCTCTGCGTGTGTGTACTTTTGTACGAGTATGCTGTTGTATTGTGAGTGCGTATATATACATACTCGTATGTAGGTAGTCGTTATGGTTTTGCTTATTTATTTACAAATTTATCGTGTGGAGAAACCATAGAATCATCGTGTTGCTAATCCGGTATGTAACTACATAAATGTTTTGTGGTGTTCGGAAGAAAGGATTAAAATATAATTTTCCACGTGAATGTCAAAAATGATCCCAAAGGAATATACTCCCGGGATAAAAAAGTATCCTACATGTTAGGGAATATAATTGGATTAAACTTAGCACAAGGGTAGACCAAAACTGAATTTCAACATAAACTTTTATGCCAATAGTGTTCCCTCGGGATGATTTCCAACATTCAAATGTGCCGCATTCAAAAGCGCGCAGAAGCTAATCCTATCTAATATTACAAATGCGTAAGCGAGTTTCTTTGCTTGGTATGGTACCTAAGTCACTGAACCAATTTTGATGAATTTTGGCACCAAAATAGATAGATCCCTGGAGATGCAAGTATACGCCAAGCCCCAGATAAAATATACTATCTTATACGTAGGTAACTGACTTAATAGCCATTATCTTATAAGTAGGCTACTGATAGTCGTTAACCACAAATCAATACCTAGAATATAATTACCTTTGACGTAATCCCATCAATGACACGTCACTGAGAATAATCCAAGATGGCGTGGCCGCGTGACAGCGTGATATAAGAGCCACGGAATGGCTTAATGCACTAAGCCACGCCAGATAATTTCAGGCTATATTGCAGTGACCATAGGTAACCACATATCCTGAGAAACTGCAATGTCTAAACTTGTAACTACGTATCAATAACTAGAGGGAACTATATTTTCTATCACCAAAATTTATATTTGTCATCAAGTTGTATCACCTAATAAATAGATCTATCGCCACGAAATATTTTCGTTCTCAGATAAACAAAAATTGTTCCCAGGTATGAATTATCAAATTAATGTTAATATATGTGTAAAATAAGAGATCGATAACCAATAAAATTATATTGCATTACATGAATATAAACTTCGTTCTTATAATAACAGTTTTGTTACTTAAATAATAGCTCTGTGCTCAGAATGGTAGATCTGTCACCAAATAAATCGATTATCGATCCCTGACTGCGACTCCTTTTTATTTGATATTTTGTCACCAATACAGTAGTAACATTTTATTTCGTTCAGATATTAAATTAATAGTATTCGTTACCAATTTAATACATCAATTTATAATTTTAATGAAAAAATGATCAAAGGGGCGGAGACAAATTGGCGCGCTTTAAAAATTGACCAAATATTGATTATTTTAACTTTAATTAAGTGTTTTATCTATTATTCTGCTAGACATAAGCCAGCTATTTTAAACCAGCGCTGATTGTTCAGTGGTAATTATTTTAAACAATAAATATTGATTATTTTGACTTTAATTGTTTTATTTACTACTCTGTTAAGGAATAATCACACCATGTATGATTCACCGCATTCCGTTCCTTGAAGCTACCACCATCGATGCTTTGAGTGTCGCAAGACCTCCCGAACATCGAGCGCTACCGAGAAATATCAAACCGTGGGACCAACATGTGATTCACCGATCGCATTATATCGTTCGATTTAATTAAATTATAATTTAGACTTAAAAGATCACTTTTTGTTCTGACATCGAACAGATTGTCGCGTCTTAGAAATAATTAATTGTAACATTAATTACTTAATTAAACGTATAAGTAAATTCGTTTCGGTTTCATTTTGCATCCTCAACGGCAGCCCTACGTAATTACTCTGCTAAAAATTTTATTTAAATATAATTTATACTACCAGTGGAAATTTAAAACCTTGGGAGTCTAGTTAAGTAGCAGAATCTTTTGGTTGAAACGATGATGACAACCCTAATTTTTTATTTGAACTTAATGCAATTTTCTAGTAACATAATATGATTTATTGGTGATCTCTTTAAATTAGTTTGCTTAAATACTTATTAGGACACACCTATTATAATACATACAAAAACATTTATTTGGTACTAGACCTTATATCTCAGGATTTTAGGTGATTTATTGTGGAACTGATTTTGCATTGTTTGGTGACTACATTTTGGTGACAGATCTACTATTTGGAGGACAAACTCTATTATTTAAGAAACACAAAACTAATTAAATTGGTGATAGCTTAAATGATACCCATAACTAGATCATAATTATATCTATGACTTAATGTTGGCAATGACAAATCATATCATCTCGAATAATCCAAGATGACGTGACCGCGTGACAGTGTGACTGAAGAGCCTGCAAACTGCCTAATCCATTGAACCGGATAGATAGTTTTATTTCTCACTGTTTTACCACTGAACCAAAAAAAAATGTGTTTCATAAACAGTTCGTTTTGAACTGTTTTTAATTACATTTTTTTTATTGAAGTATTACATCTCATTGCTACAAAAACAGCTAATCAACACTCCCAAAGTGTATTATTACATAATATAAATTACCTTTGACATAATGCCGTCAATGACACGTCCCTGCGAATAATCCAAGATGGCGCGAGCGTGTGACAGCGTGACCTATGAACGTAAGAGTGACTGGACGACTTCATGCACTGAACCGGACAGATAGCACCGATTGTAATGCAAACATTGATAAGAAATAGTTTTATTGATAGCAGTTTCTTACCTCTGAACCAAAAAAAAAAATGTGTTTCGTAAACAGTTCGTTTTGAACTGTTTTTGAATTACATTTTTTTTATTGAAGTATTACATCTCATTGCTATAAAAACAGCCAATCAACACTCCCAAAGTATACCATTCCAAAATATAAATTACCTCTGACATAATGTCGTCAATGACACGTCACAAAGAATAATCCAAGATGGCGCGAGCGTGTGACAGCATGACGTATGTACGTAAGAGCGACCGAACGGCTTCATGAACGGAACCGGACAGCTAGAGTTGCTTGTGATGCAAACACTGATATAAAATAGTTTTATTTCTAGCTGTTTTACCTCTGAGCTACAAAATTTAATTTAAAAACAGTTCAAAACATTCGAAGTACATTCCATTACTAAAAAAACAGCAAATCAACACTCCAACAGCAAATCAACACTCCCGACCATACCAGTCCAAAATATAAATAACCTCTGACATAATGCCGTCAATGACACGTCACTGCGATCCAAGATGGCGCGAGCGTGTGACAGCGTGACGTATGTACTTAAGAACGACCGGACGGCTTCATGCACTGAACCGAACAGATAGCACCGTTTGTAATGCAAACATTGATATTTGGTCCGCCACGTTCATTAGCCTAGTCCATCGCTCAGGACTGGGTAGAGGGAAGTATTGATTCTCACGAATATTATGTTACAAATGTTTGTACAGAGCTATGCATATTTGCTAAAGTAAGCTGTTTTAGATCAATATTTATTTTCTGATATGATATGTACCCATATCCTCACATGAAGAAAAATAACAGGATTTACAAATTTTATTATTAAAATTATTCTTATGAAACTGATTTCCCGTTACATTTAAACAAAAGTAAAAGAGATACAAATATACCTTGTATGTTTTAATACTAATCTATACTAATGTTATAAAGAGGTAACGTTTGTGAGTTTGTGAGGTTGTGAGGTTGTGAGTTTGTGAGTTTGTGATGTTGTAAGGGGTAATCTCTGGATCTACTGAACCGATTTTCAAAATTACTACAGCAATAGAAAGCTAAGTTATTGTGGAGTGTTATAGTCTATATTTTATCCCCGTATTACCACGGGAACGGGAACAACGCGGGTGAATCCGCGGGGCGCTGCTAAAACTGTATAAATCCAAAATGAGACAGTTTTTCCTCAAAGCTACAAAATTTCACATAAAAATAGTTCAAAACATTGAAAACATAATCTTCTATTGATACAAAAAACAACGAATCCACACTCCCAAAGTATACCATTACACCAGTCACCAATGACGTCACACAGACATGAATTCCAACCCTCAACAAAGAAATAGAACCTTCACTGATTCCCGAGCACCGTCGATTGGTCTCGATTGAGGCACCCCATTCATTACGTAGCCTCGTAGAGGGTATAGCGCTACGAAAGTGCTACGCCGCTACGAAAATGCTACGAATATAGATGATACTATTGCATAGATTGATTCCTCCAGATAGATGCAAAATTTACTGTGCGATTTCGTTTCTAAGGAAATATTTTTGAATATTTCAGCTAAGATTGGTTTCTTTTATTTCGGGTGTTGAATAAAAGAAGGGGTTTGGTACTGTGTGTATCAAGGTTTTGTGATTGTGTTTTTAAAGTACTGTTCTTTTCGTAATATCTTTCGTCGAATATGTTTATAAATAGTGATTTATTTTAACTGTATTATCGTCTTGTAAAGAAAAAATTATTAAACTTATCGATCACAACAACGTCCATCTATGATTTGACCAGTATTGATTGTATGGACTTTAAAAGAGACTGACCTCTGAGTTTGTTTCGATGTTTCTTCTCAGGGTAGTCGGCTAGGAAACACCGGCTTCATCTAGCTTAAAATGACATGAAATATTGGACGTGTAACAGTGTAATGTTTAACCTACTTACAAAATAAATATCATTTCTCAATATGGTATCGTTTACTCTCATAATTTTTTTTTCTTTGCCACACGCTTTTAAATATATTCTGAAAACAATAATTTTAGAATTTAAGAGCGTATACGCCAAACGGCATTTCATACAAATTTTGAAGTCGTTATTTTCCGAAATTACTGAACTGATTTTAATGAAACTTCACACATATAAGCAGGATACATTACTCTAAAAAGTTAATTGAAAATATTTTCGATAAATAGTGTTACAGTTAAAATAGACCCACTATATTTTTTTCATACAAACATAAATTTCCAGTTATCTTTTTTTAAATAAGACATTTCAAAAATGTTTTTAACTAACTTTTTAGACCTATGTATCCTGCTTATATGTGTCAAGTTTTATTAAAATTTCGGAAAATAACGACTTGAAAATGTGTATGAAATGCCATACGGCGTACACGCTCTTAAGTTGCAATTTGATTAGTTCCTATTTAAAATCGTCTCATAAACACTACTAAACCACGATTAACTCCATAGTTAATAAAACACTTTTCGCAAGCAAAATTCTAAACCGTCCTCGTGAAATCGAGTCACCAACGATTCCACGTTGCTGAATCTCGTTGTTTGCTGAGCAAACTGCATTACCCGGCTCTACCCGCATATCTACGTCATTAGGGAAGTCCCGTTCTACTGCGTCATCGACTATTATTGTCCTGAACATCTTGGATCTGGAATCTGCAAAGCATAAACATTGGTTACTCTGGACTGGTTGCGAAATTTTTGAGTTTTTTACAAACATATCATCATCTGCCTAGCAAAGTCAAAGTCAGATGCACGGAGAAGTCTCGTTATTTTAAGATGGTCACCCATTCACAGACCAACCTCGGCAAGCGTTGCTTAACCTAGACGATCGACCTGTGCGGCTGTTTATTATAATCATATACACACACAAAAATACAAATCTTCCTTCTTTATAATATTAGTGTATATGAGCAACAAAGACCAGTGTGAATAATTTAATTCACGGTTGTAATGTTTAGTTTATAAGCGTAAGTAACTATTGAAAGAAAGAAAGAAAAATTAGGTTTAATTAATATTAATCCTTAAAATCATTATAAATAAATAAAAGAATACTAGGAACTTAACGTAATTAAAGTTATAGATTGGTTTGTACTGAAATTCATGAACAATGTCTAATTTATATGGATTGTGTATAAATACTGAATATTAAATATTTTGCCTTTATTTTTTCGTAATAAATTTTACTGTGTGGGTTACAAATTCAGTGGTAAATCGTGATCACGTTTATTACGCGGGTACCAATTACTAAAATGTGGTTCATGTAACAATAAACGTTATTTTGCGGTGAGAAATTATATTTCGTAGTTTTGAATATTTCAGAAGCACGTTTTGAAACCACATTCGAACATATGTAACTTATTAAAACATATCTATATTTTTTTAGCAAATTATAATAAAATAATGTGTTCATTTTAAATATATTTTTTACTAGCGACCCGCCCCTGCTTCGCACGGGTGCAGAGCTGATACTAAATCTCTGCTATATTATGCATGTATTATACCTATAAACCTTCCTTTTAGCACACTCTATCTATTAAAAAACCGCATCAAAATCCGTTGCGCAGTTTTACAGATCTAAGCATACATAGGGGCAGACAGCGGGAAGCGACTTTGTTTTATACTATGTAGTGATACACACTTCAGACATTTTATAGCGACGAACTTTAACTTAATATATTACGAGGTCATCATAAACTGGGGTCCTTACAATTACAGACAACTATAAAAAACTTTTCGCATAAATCACACTGCAAAAAAAAACATAGTGTAATCTGATCCTACGCAAACACAACTCGTCCAGCCTCCCAAGATCTTTATCTATCAATTATCTAGATCCAACGATAGTACCTAACGCCCAACTATCTAGAGCTCTCACCCCCTTCTACCTCTGAAGTAAATAGGACGATAGAAGAGGTGAAGTAATGAAGTCTGATAGACCAAGAAACGCTGGTGATACCGTATCCTTTCTTGCAACGAACAGAGTTTCTTTGTGAAGATGTTCTATTGTGTTAGTTCATTGTTTCATCGTCGTGATTTGTGGATTTTGATAAGCCTCTCACTGACAGTGTGTTCGCAATTGTCAGTCGGAATTGATTTTAATTAGGATGATTTAAGTACAGACTTCATTTGGCTCTCTTTGGGTTCGTTCGAGAGGATTTATGAGGAGAGGTAGTTAATGAAGCGAAATGATTAATGCGATCGCTCTAGGATTTATGGGGAGTTAGTTTATCGAACTGGCGAGGCTAATGATTTTCTTATTGCATTTCTATGTTTACCGGATGTTCTATCGTTTGTCATTCTACTTAGTGCTAGAAATAGACAGGTCACTTGACCTAAGTTTTATGATGATTTTATACAGAAAAGTACTACAGAATTTCAAAACAAAGTGCCTTTATATCTGCGGTAAAAATGGTAATTCTCGGTTTTTGTAAGGAGCATTCGTATCGTAGTTGCAAATAGTCAAATATACCTTATTTTGTCAACTTTTTGACATTTATTGGCATCGAGATGATTTGGCAAATTGAATTTGAAGTCTTTTATTTTTACGAAAATTAATAGTTCTAAATTATTTGCAAACACTATTAAAATTGACAATTCCAGATTACTGACAGTGCAGTACGTAAATTCAGAGTCCCAAATTATTGACGTGCACTACAAAAATTCACAGTCCCAAATTATAGATGTGCACTACGGAAATTCACAGTCCCAAATTACTGATGTGCACTACGAAAATTCACAGTCCCAAATTATTGATATACACTACAAAAATGTAACGTGGTTAATTCCAAACCTTTTAAAAGTCGCTATTTCTGTTGGTTCATCAAATTAAATCTACCTTAAAGTATCGATTGAAAAAGATAAAAGCTAACTAACTATTATTACTCTCAACTGAGAAGATAATCGTATTTGAATTTCTACTGCATTATTAACGTGAATCTTGTTACGACTATGTTTAACCAACCTAATTGAGGTACAATAACAGGAGTACTGTGTATTATAGAAGCTAATAGACTACTAATTATATACCCACTATATAATCATCCCATTTTCCCTAGGTAATATGGGATACGATTTTAAATTGACAAAATCGCACAGAATCTTTTTAATGGTGCAAATGTACAAACTCAATACACAAACAGCCAGACTCGGAACAACTATCTGCAGGTGATACAAATATTTGTTCCGTGCAGGAATCGAACCCGCAACACGCAGCGCAGCAGCCAATCGCTCAGTCACTGCACCAACCGTGTCGTCAATTTAAAATGATCCACACAGACACACACACATACACAGATTGTTTCAAGGAATAATTTATTATTTAAATTTTAACAAGCATTTTCACCCGGTTTCGCTAATTTCCTGGGCCAAATATATCTCTGTACCAAAATTCACCATAATCGGTCCAGAGATTTACACGAGAAAACGTGACAAACAAACAATCTCAATTTCGTGGGTATATTGTAGCTAAAACCCTGCCTGACTCTTTGGGCAAGCTTGCTGTTATGTTATATCAGAGATATAACTATAACTGAATAACAATACAGCTTAATCATAAATAAAAAACATGTAATTCTTTAACAATCCAACTAGAACAGCCAATTCACTCAAGAGCCTCCAGGCCTCCAACTTGTATTGTTACATTCCGCCATTTTGTTCTTCAAAACTACCTGAGACTATAAGACGAAGGCTCTTGATACAAATACCTTGGGTACACAATAATACCTCATAAATATTAAGGGTCCTTACAGACCTCCTACTCTGTGACCTTTGACCTAACTTTGTTCGATTTATCTCCCTGATTACTTTTTATTAATAGCCTTCTTCGAGATGGGTTTCGAAAATCAATCAATTTGTGTGGTATTTTCAGCGATCCGTTTATGATCCACTGGCTGTTCAGTGGACATAATGGTTTCTATGTCTCATGAGCTTATGATGATAACAAATATTTAAAGATAAATGCTATTTATTTTGCAAATAGGTTCAAAATAATACTTAAGCTTTATTACTTTTGTTGAATTGGATGAGTATACTACAGTTTATTTATTTAATATTTTACGGATGCAAATGTACAGACGCGGTCTTAATGCCTTAGGCATATTCTACCAGTCAACATTTGGGTGATGCAGAGAATAATTGTGGTAGTTGCTTTATGAAAATAAAAACAGACACGCTATTCATATTAAATGAATACAAAGATAAATATATACAATACCATAATATGTACTCAAATGAATAAACGAATACACGAAAATATATGCATATGAGTTGTATGCTGATGCTCATTGAGAAATCTTAACTAATATTATAATTGTGCATAAAATGCATACAATAAAATACAACCAGGCTTTTTCTTCATGGGTATAGGCAGAATTCCAGAAAGATTAAGTTTCAATTTAGTTGGAAAAGAAAGAAGAGCCCGGTAGCAGAATATTTTCTGAAAGAATTTATCCGATACTGAAAATTATAAAATTCTGACACTCTTGCAAAGTTACGCTTACTGAACGCAATAGATTACATTTCATACCGGAAAATTTTGCGTTTCTGTGGCACAGACCCCGGAAAAAGCCACAGATAAAGATAAACTCATTCATATCTTTAGTTTCGTTTGAACCACGACCAAAGTCATTCACATGTCCAAATAAGAAAAAAACCTATTTCAGCCACCTTAGTTGGGACACGTTGATTAAGCATCAAAGTTCCCTCCCCGATAAATTGGAAACGTAATGTGATACCCCGAGATAATTCAATTTTTTTCCCCAAAGTCACCGACGGCTGATGTAATGAGCGATACGGTTGGCATCTTCGGAAAAACGAGGATTATCAACGGACCAGTAAAGACGTAATTATTTCAAAGAGATAATCTTTCCCACGAATCTTTCCCATTTTGTGCCAGGTGGATAGTATGGCTACTTCCCGTTATGTCACATTCCCGATTGGGCAACATGTCAAAAGTTTTAAAAACAACTGAACGCTAGTGGCGTTTGGTCAAGATTTTGATCTTCATACATTCATTCCCGATTCGTCAACATTTGAAAATGCCTATATTCTTTCCCGTTTGGTCAACCTTTTGTTTGGAAAGTACAATCAGGAGCAAAAAGAAATGCCTCCGTTTATGTTCCATCTACTAGCTTCCGCCCGCGGCTCCGTTCGCGTCAAAAATTTAGGATTGTTTTGTTTCGGGGTCAGAAATGGTCAGGCAAGCCAAGGGTCTGTGTGTGTATCTGTCCAGATAGACCACGGCACATGTACATTGCCAAAACAGGTTTCTAAGGCGATGATCATGGAAATATTTAGCTCCCTGGGGCCCTACTTATCGTTATAGCAATATTTTTCGTCTTTCTGACACACTAAAAATATATCGTGTAAACAAAAAAGGTTATTTTTATTATTTTGTTTGCTTGGCTTATTTCGAACTTAGAAAGTGTTTTAACTTAAGTCGCACTTACAACAGCGACTATCTATATCTATTACTTATAATAAAACTGTAGAGAGGTAAATTCTGTACATTGAATAATATTCAACATTAATATTGTAGGATCAATAGTGATCGATACTGATGCCAAAAATGCAATCAGTAAATTTTTTGTCTGTCTATCTGTCTGTATGTGCACGCATGGATCAAAAACTACTGAAAGGATTTTAACCAAATTTGGTACGATTGTAGTCCATACTCCCGGGCAGGTTATAGGCTATATAACATCTCACTACAATACATAGGAGCATCATTGAAACATACAAAAATGGTTATTTTTCCCTCTTATGTGACGCAGACGAAGTTGCGTGGGTCAGCTAGTCTTCAATATAATAATAAGACGTTTATTTAAGACAGTTTTATTATAAGTATAGATAACTAGGATCCAATTTGTTAGTAGTATAAACACTTAATTATAACTAGTGTTAGTAATACAACCTTAATCTACTCGCCCTCAGCCTGATCCAAGAATTGAGGTATCAATACTCATGTGATCATTAATAATAATACATTAACCCACGTTCAGACAATCAAGTCTACTGGCTATCATACTTAAAACGCTGTTGCGACTAGCCCGTACTCTGCTCAGTTATCAATACCAATAAATACTATTTTCATTGTTATCAATTTGAAATTACGTTGATAAGCCATTTACAAAATTTCCCAAACAGATTGTTTCCCAAAAAAATTATTATCAAACGTAAATACGTAAGTGCATCTGCAACTTTAATAAACACACGGTCGCAATTCCGCGAATGTACGCAACTCGCAACATTCGCCTCCCAGGGTCCCGTAGCAATTTTGGCAAATTCACTCAGTTGACTTTTCATTTTCGAAGTTGCCATTTTTTACGTGATATTTTTTTTTTACGCGAAGCACGGGTATTCCGAAGGGGCTTCGCTTAACGAACGACGTGATGGCCTGATGGGTTTTTTATTTCGCGTTCGCCGTACGAATTAATTTTGACAATATTGTTGGTTGGCTCCCGGAATTTTCGTGGTTTTTTCGCTGCGAATTTTTCGCAGAGTTCAAGCGAGTAATTATTGTATTGTTGTTTTATTCATGGTTTGAATGATGATATGGTACATTATATGCAATGTCACATAGGTGGGCTTTAATCGAGGTGTTATTTCATATTTCAGCCGATTTCTAAAGTTAAACGGTAGACGAATAATAAAAAAGCATTGGTTTCTCATTCCACAGCCACCTGACTGAATACATTACACCTGCTCTTAGTCGGATTCAATTACCGATCAAACATTCCATAATTTCCAAGCTTGTCAAAGAAAACATAGGTACGGTCAGCGTAAAAAAATCAATTAGATATTCAATATTTTAGTAGAACAAAAAACAGTTTGCAAAAGTTTGTGTTCGTTAACAACCATATATAATACTGTGTCGCGAACATTAGCGGTCATCTCCAAGAGAGGAGACGACAGCATTCCAGGCATTTTTACCGACAAGAAAAAAAACTAAATATATGTTTCTACATAATCATCTAAATTGACATAAAATGCTTTAGTATCCGGATATTTGGCATTTCATAAAATAGCGTTACTTTTGGTCCGATTACAACAAAATACTTTCGTCGAAATGTAGATTCCAAACGGACCTTACCATCTTAGAAACGAACCAAAATCTAATTAAGCACAAATCTACCTTGATCAAAAGGACCAATTACAATCTATATCGGTTCTTACCATAATCCTAGAGCCAGATATCCAGTTCAGCATGGATTCATCGGGAACTGCCAGTCGAGGCATTATACAAATTGATTTGGTACCAAAAAATGGCGAACCGTGTCCCGTAAGCCAGCACTTTATGTAATGAAACGTTGACAGAGGTACTCACAATGGATACTATTATATTTTTTATGTAGCTTTAAAGCGGAGTTTTATTTTTCTGGACTTATATCTTGGATTGGAAAATGTCAAAGGGATGTTATTTGATTGCCTATTCGATACAACAGGTGCAGATGTTATTAAACATCTTCACCTAACACCTTCACTAAAGATTTACATGCAATTCGATTAAAAATCGTATCATGTCAGATTTACATGAAAACAAAAACAGAGCCCAGATAATTTTGTCGAGGATAAAATAAACAAAATAAAAAAAACATCAAATTCAAATCATTTGTTTGCTTGAATATGGGTAGGTACATAAGATGATATTTAAATATTGCAAATTAAATAGTTTATTGCTTTATTTTTTTACTAAGCATGTATTAATGCTTGTATTATGTTCTTCTCCTCCCTAGGATCAATATACTTATTATTTTTTAGGTAGTCTCGATAGCTAAACTATTTTGAGTAAATTTTTTCAAACTAGAACAGATTGAATGAAAAGGTTAAAATACTGGTGTTACTCTTGTATGTGTGTGTGAGTATATTAGTGTATGTATGTGTGTGTGTATGTATATATTTGTGCGTGAACTTATAAATATACCGTGTGCAATGATAGTTAAATATATTGTCTGTCTTGTGAATAATGTTCCTAATTCGAAGATTTCTTGACAAGCCGTATCAAATTCGTACTTTAAAACAGCCCAAACACTTGAAATAGTTTGCTTGTTGTAAAACAATTTCAAATAGGTACTTACTAATTGAACCCTCAATCAGGCTTTACGAAACCGGGGGTTAGTTAGTAAATTCAGCTAAATTCTAACTATACTTATTTCATCCTCGTCATCCGAACTACAAACACAACCTATTTACATAGCAGGGTAACCGCACCAAATGTTTGCCATAACGTTAATCCAATCCAGCGAATCGCGACGCTATTTAATTCGAGTGGGAAATTAGATTCGGATCCATGCGGCATGTTTGATTTGAATTACTTGCGCGAGACGTGAACGACACGGCTCCAATTTGTGGTGTCGGTACGGTTTGGTTTAGTGTTTGTTTGTGTGTCTCTGCGTGTTTTTGTGAAAATTGAGTTATGTGTGTGTGTGATCTGTTTTGCTAGGGCTTTGACACGGCTGGGTTGACTGGCTTTAATCACATGATTAAAAAAATAAATTAACCATGTAGGCTCTCGGCATGAGTGTAAAATCTGGAAATCAGTCACAAAACAAACATTCCTAACTCATAATTAAGTCATAAAAATTCGCTACTTTCCTAACAACCTATGTAAATTGACTTCTAAGCCCATAGATATCCGAGTAATACAAGCCACAACATAATCCACAATGCAGCAATTTATTTACAACGCGTTAACAATCAATTTTATTTCAAACTAGCAGCGCTTCGCCTTTTCACCCGCGCAGTTCCCGTTCCCGTGGGAATATGGGGATAAAATATAGCCTTTGTTACTCAGGGTGAATGCAGCTTTGTAATGGTGAAAGAATTTTTGAAATCACTCCAGTAGTTTCTGAGTTTATTTGTTACATACAAAAATACAAACCTTTCCTCTTTATAATATTAATATAGATTAGAGCTTAAAACAGTCTTGTGGCGCGGCCGAGGATGGAGTAAAAATGTTTACGGTTCGTTACCCACTCACGTCGAACAACTTTTGGGCAGTTCACCCCACGCTAAATGTTAGCTAATGACGATTTTGTGAGCACCAACTTTCGGACAGCGTAAAGACGTGATCGCGTGCCAGGTGGCGAATTAACATTTTGATTTAAATAATTTTACACTTCGTTTTGTTTAATTTAGAATTTTGATTTCGTAATTAGGGGCGGGAATAGACTGAGGATTGTCCGCGTTTGAATTTGGAAGCTGGAATTAACAGATTTAGCGAGTTTATCAGGTTCTTGTAAGTGTGGTTGGGTAGGTTACCTTTAATGAAGATTTTTATCTAAAACTAGCTTCTGCCCGCGACTTCGTCCGCGTGGAATAGTTACTTTACCCCCGATTTTGAAACTCTCAGCCCGATCGGTTTAAAATTTACAAAGTTTCATACAAACTTTCATCCCCTATTTTTTCCCCTTGGGGGTAGAATTAATCAAAATCCTCTCTTAGCGGATACCTACGTTATAACATCTACCTGCATGCCAAATTTCAGCCCGATCCGTTCAGTGGTTTGGGCTGTGCGTTGATAGATCACTATGTCAGTCAATCAGTCACTTTTGAGTTAAGTATATATATTTAGAAGTCACAACTTAACCTTACATTAATCTATACTAATATTATAAAGAAGAAGTTTGTTTGTTTGTTTGAACGCGCTAATCTCAGGAACTACTGGTTCGAATTGAAAAATTCTTTTTGGGTTGAATAGACCATTTATCGAGGAAGGCTTTAGGCTATATATCATCACGCTTAAGCCAATAGGAGCGGAGCAGCGATGAAGAATGTTTTAAAATCGGGGATTCCACGGGGACGAAGTCGCGGGCAGCAGCTAGTATACATATATGTATAAACTCTTCCATTACTGACAGACTAACAGACAACGCACAGACGAAACTACTGTTCGTAGACAGCTGATATTTGGCATGTAGGTTCCTTAAGGAATGTAGCGGAACACTAAGAAAGGATTTCCCGAAATTCTTACGGGAACGGGATAATACGGGATAAGCGCGTTCAAAGTCCCGGGCAAAAGCTATAAGATACAGTAGTAAAGAAAGAGTATTTCACGTCACAGAAGAAAACGATATTATACAGTTATATTTTCTCAATGATTGATCTTGCAGTTTATTACCTTTTTTATTTTACATAGCAGCACCTCGTGGTTTCTCTAACGACGGTTCAAAAATATAGCCTATGTCACCCGGGGATAGTGTAGCTTCCCAACAGTGAAAGAATTTTCCATATCGGTTTATTATCAGACACTATTCAATACAAACAAACAATCAAATCTTTCCTTTTTATAACATTAATGTAGATATTATTAGTATATTTTACAATACAATACAAAAAAAACGTCGTTCCATTCAATCCGAACAAGCGCCTAATGGTCTAGTCGAGGCCCATATTCAATGAATAACAGAAATAAACGATACCACATCGTTACTCTAAAACTTATATTCAGTGATAAAAGTAGAGATACGGCGGCATTAGGCCCCGATAGGGCCCTGTCTACCACTGAGGCCCCATTAAGGGCCCCATACCGCTGATCACTGGGGCCCATTTTATCCCATTTGGGCAATAAGTTACGGATAACGAGTAATTGCTCAATGGTATTCGGTTATTTTCCAATTTTCAGACCGTTAGGGGTTTATAGCGGGTGGTATAAGGGTTATATGGTGAAAATAAATGAAGGTCGTTTTGAAAGTTGATTGCAGAAAAAAGCCAAGTCGTGCTAAATTCAAGTTTTTTTTTGTTGTTTTCTTTCTGGAAACGTTGCCCCATAGTAGGAAATTCTCAAAACACCGGCTTCATCTAGCTTAATTAAAATTACCAGAAATATTTGACATGTAAATCATTTATTTATCATTTAATAAAAACTAATAATACAAACTAACATTAAAAATAATACCTCCAAACTAATAATATAATAAAAACTAACATGATACCGAAGTGTCACCAAAATAACATCTCGAAACTTAGACATCATCTGCGTCGCCTTTTCCCAACTACGAGTATATTAGGGTCAGTTTCCAGTCAAATCAGATTCAGCTGATACCAGTATCTTACATGGAGCGGCTGCCTACCTACCTTAAAAAATGAACTTGGAAAATAACCCATCAACTGGGTAACACGATACTTCTTGGCAAGACTGGGGTCAGATTTTACTGGCGTCTGACAATCCGTGACGACTGCCAAAGATCTACAAATGACAGCCGAGATCAACGGGTTAGCGTGCTTTCCGAGGCACGTAGGAAACTCGGAATGTTAAGATGGTCACCCATCTACAGATCAACCTTAGCAAGCGTTGATTAACCTTGGATATCGAGCCGTGCGGCTGTTATTGTTTAGCCACGAGCTCCTCCATCACACACATGGTTCCAGGGTTCTGCAGACGTCTGTCATTCATTTGCCATTATGTACGAGATTACCATACTATGCCATTTCTTTCAATGGAGTGTCAGTGGTTGACCATTGGAAAGTCATAGTGACGCTTTTATGTTAGTAGATTACCAAACTTGTAAAAATCTACCATCATGAAAACAATGATAGACCATTCTGACACTATTGCAATAGCAGACTTGAGGCCCTGGAAAATAATAGGGACGTTATTAATATTCAAGTCAAAGCACTTGCTTTTTATTTTTAGTGTAATGTTAAACCAATGAAAATTGGCAGTTAAGTTTTACGCGAAATGACGGCATCAGCGAGCTAAGTAAGCCACTTAGCTTGATTCCCAGTTTTAAGCTTCCGTTTGACGGTAATTTAGACTACTTAACTGGCGATTATTTGAGAACTTGTCGTAAAAATGCAGATTTTGATGTTGAATAAATTGTTAAGGAAGCTAGTTTAAATATAGAGGTTTTTCGCTTGTCTCTGTTTGCTAGTAATGGTTTATTAAACACGCTCAAAAGATTAGTATAGTATTTTGACAGGCGAATATTAGGCATATGTCGATATTATCTTGAATCCAACATTTATAAGGAATAAAAAAAGAAATGACAGTACAAACTAGAATCGAGGTTCAGTACGCAAATTAGTCGTGACAGACGAACAGGCAGACACACGTTTGAAATTTATAAGAGTAACGTTTTTTAAACAGACGTAATAAACCCTAAAATGTGTTTCCTGTTTAGAAACAAGGGGTGCTCTTTCGCTGAGAGAGAACAGGTTACTTCTAGGTAAGCTTCCTCTGACTTTCGTCGACTCTAGAAGTGGGTTTGACTGTGGTATACGCAATCATGAATGAATAATGAGTAATGTAGTTGGTAGAATCATCACAGCGTTAATTCGTTGGATTCGTTTTTCTCAATGCCGTTGTTAATTTTATTTGTATGTACATATGTATATATGTATATATGATTGTATTTTTCCCTCTCTGTTTGTCTTTATTTTAAGTTGCACCTGCCATGTTGGCTCTCACTACCCTAAGGTCGACTGGTAGAAAATGCCTATGGCATTAAGTCCGCCTTTGTACAGTTTTTTTTACTAGTGCATAAAGTTTTAATAAATAAATAAATAATGCCAAAATAACACAAATTCGTAACTTATATGTGAGTCACTTTTCCACGGTTTCAAATCTAAATCGCTCGAACCGATTTTGATGAATTTTGGCGCAGAGTTAGATGGGGCCCTGCAGACGGTTAATGATAAATGGTATAGACCTACGTTGGTTATAGACCTACTTTAAATCTAGCTAATATAAGAGTAAAGAGCTCATATACAAAGATACATAACATAACATAATCAGCCTTTTAACGTTCCCACTGCTGGGACACAGGCCTCCTCTCCAGGAGAGGGAATGGGCCGTAATCCACCACGCGGGCCCAGTGCGGGTTGGTGAATGTCACATGTCTTCGAATTTTTGGTTCTAGGACATGTCGGTTTCCTCACGATGTTTTCCTTCACCGTTTTGAGAGCAGTGGTGAAGAAATTAATTACACAAAGTAATGCGCCTGGCTGGGTTTGAACCCGCGACCTACAATTCGTAAGTCGGAGCCGTTACCACTCGGCCACCACTGCCTCCAAAATACAAAGATCGAACAGACCAAAAGCTTACAAAATAAAGCCAGTGACACACGAACGGTATGGCGACAGACAATAACAAATGACCGCCTCGTGTTGTTCGATTGAAAAAGTTTAAGAGAAAAGTGTTGGGACGCGATAGTTAATGATTGAAGTTGATATCGATGACCCACATATGGAACAGGAGAAGGGAGACATGTTTTTTTTTGTAATGTGTTCGTGGTTTGGTTGTGGCGAGTTGGTGAGTAATTAATATGGTTTTGAAGATGTTGGCAGAGAAATGTTGTTGTTGAAGAGGTTGGTAACGATTTGGAACACTGGGTTAGCGGAAGTTTATAAGCAACTAGTTAGTTTCACCCGCGTTTTTTCCGTTTGCTTGAAAATACGTGGATAAAATAGCCTATGACAGTAAAGTGCACATCTAGCTAACTCAACCGGTTTACGTACTCGCTTGAAAAGCAGAAAGAAAGCGTTGGCACTCAATCCTATTTACCGCCCAGCTACTCCAACCAATACCCAAATCCAGAAAACTAGGACTCCGTATAAACTGCATCCACCTCTCAACACACCATTATTCCATGTACCTACAAATATTGGGAACAACTGACGGAGGAACAAAACTAGTTTGCATCAACTCATTCTCTGCTATCCTCTCAATGCCCTCCCTGGCCGGTCAGTGCGAACTTGTTATCTATACTAATATTATAAAGCTGAAGAGTTTGTTTGTTTGTTTGAACGCGCTAATCTCAGGAACTACTGGTTCGAATTGAAAAATTCTTTTTCAAATTGGGTTGAATAGACCATTTATCGAGGAAGGCTTTAGGCTATATAACATTACGCTGCGAGTAATAGGAGCGAAGAAAAATGGAAAATGTGGAAAAAACGGGGAAAATTATTCATCTTTGAGGGCTTCCGTTGCGTGCGCTGCGACAACGGTTCAAGATACCAAAAAAATATGTAGGAAAGAATTATTCCTCTTAAAATGATCTAAAAAATTTTTCGCGACAGTATATGTCTATCTTTTAAGATTAACTCACTAGAACCGTTTTAATGGTAATCAAATTTGGTCAAAAGGGATAAAAGTTTGTATTAAACTTTGTCAATTTTAAACCGATCGGGCTGAGAGTTTCAAAATCGGGGTTAAAGTAACTATTCCACGCGGACGAAGTCGCGGACAGAAGCTAGTGTATTATAGACGCTGATGTAATTGCTGTCGACACACAGTTCCCCAGTCAGAAGCGCGACTAGTTAACGATCAGTTTCGTTTATGTGAACTTTGTGACGATAAATTGGGTCTGTCTTGTTTCGGGAGAATTGTATGGTGAATAAATTATGAGCGATGGGGATGGAATGAAGTACTATATCGATGCTTTAGTTCTAGGACTGTGGGAGTTTGCGGAATTTGTTTGATAGAGTCACTGCGGCTCTGGAACGCAAAGGGCTTTTGGAGGAACACGGCTTAACAGTCTCGATCCTACTTTCTGCTAAATAGTCATTTGATGATTTTCCATCCTTAAAAATAATAAATAATACGTATACGTATATGATTCGATAGGGAATCGCAAGACGCATCGTACGGTGATAAATGATTTTTATTTTGTAAGTAGGTTGTAAAAAAACACTTTTACACGTCAATCTTTTTTGGCCGTTATAAAACTAGATGAAAACTAGTTGGATCAAACACAACAGTTTGAACAAATGGGGTAACACCGCGTGTTACAGTGATGTACAGACAGCCAGATGAACAGTAAATGAATCGGAACGTAGTTTTTTTTTCCCAAAAGTCAATAACGCTTTACCGATAAGTTGCCGATTTTGATATCGGGCAGTGTTATATACACAAGAATGGATATAAAAAAAAGTTACTCTGAGAAATAAAATTGATTTTCGTAGCTGAACTATTTCCTTATTTAAAAAAAAAACATGATGCCTATAGCCATCATCATTATCATTTCAGTCGAAAGAGTTCCTTTTCAAACATCGCCACATTGACTTAATAATTTTGTAACTAAGTTATAAAGAGACCGTTTGCCAAACTTTTTCCTTCTTACAAAGTCTCATTTAAAACCGGAATCGGTTCAAAAACAGACTACCCTCACCTAGATTCAAAACTACGGTAACCCCATTACATGAGGGGGCAGTAAACCCCACAGAATCTGAGACAAACAGCCCCAACTTTGAATTTAGTCTTAAAAAGAGTAAAGTTTTGCAGTAAAATTTTATGAAAGTTCCTTCCAGCGAGGAACAATTTGTTAGACGACCGACGGTGAAATACACCATCGCTCGTAAATAATGTTTAATTTTGATATATTTTTCGTGGTCTAAGCTTTTTGGATAATGGGATATTTTTTGAAGAATGAGTTCCATATATAACATAAATATAACCAGCCTTTTAAAGTTCCCACTGCTGGGATACAGGCCTCCTCTTTAGGAGAGGGAATGGGCCGTAATCCACTTTGAGATTGATGAATGTCACAAATCTTCGAATTTTTGGTTCTAGGACATGCCGGTTTCCACACGATGTTTTCCTTCACCGTTTTGAGAGCAGTGGTGATGAAATTAATTACATAGAGTAATGCGCCTGGCTGGGTTTGAACCCGCGACCTACAATTCGTAAGTCGGGACCGATACCACTCGGCTACCACTGCTCCAAACTGCCATGCAAGCACAAAACACTGTATCTGAAAAAGTTTACAGAAATACTTTTTTCGGTTTTTAGAGTCATTTTATTTCTGCAGATTGAGTTCCTATAGTGTAGTCTCATTATATTTTGTTTACCAAAATTACGCTATGTAATCATGCCCAAGAAACTATTTATTTGTACATATTGTTATTTTACTACAGCGGAGAGACGTGTGAGGCTAGCATGGATCACCAATCCACTTTCAACCCAATCACGCTACCTTTAAATTCTTAATCGCATGCAATAAATTAAAAGTACGCCATCTACAATACATAGGGAGCATTATGTCCATAAATAAAGAAGTCTAAGTAATTAAAAGCGGCCGGTGGACCCGCTATCAGTTTGGCCGATCACATATTTTTTGCTCTCAGCCTAGATAACGCAAAACGTCCTTTATTCCTCTGTTTATTTCCTACAAACGGTCTGAGTTATCTTTCCGTGAATTATTGCCTATTTTTCTTTGCTTTAGTAAATAAATTATTATGTTCTATGGCTGATTTATCGGATAAACTTACTTACCTAAAAGGTCATTACCTAATCGGATCATTGACACACACACTACTTAAAGACCTAAATAAATTCTCATTGACCTACCTTTACTGGAAGCAACTCGTATTTACTAGAAAACTAAATTCGAAATAGTAAATGTTGAATTCTTTTCCAAACGTAAAATAATTTACACTGCAAGCCACAAAATTAAGCCCAGCAAAAACGAAAAGTCGGTTATTGTCGTCATATTTTCGGCGGTACCCCTAAATGTACATGAGGTAAACTTCACGGCAATATCGATGTATCATTTGACCTAAAAATGATCTTTAGCGACCGCCCCTACATTAATTTAACCCGTTCACTGCTCTACCGGGAATTTATTGAGGAAATGAGTTCCGCGGGCCTCCCGTACCAGACGTTGTACGTACGAAAATATGAACTTATGTTGTAAATAAATAACTGAGTATTTTTTGGTAAAAATACGCCGAGGTGAAATTTATGGTGGTCGGTCCGTGTTTGTGATTTGTATTGCGTAGCATGAAAAAGTTGTTAGCCGTTTTTTCCTATTCTAACGTTTTCTTGGATGAGAAAATATATTGTTAACGAACTTAGAAGTTGTTGAACTTGTTTTGCTTCAACTGCTTGACAGATAAATAATAATATACTCATACTATGTAAAATTACAGCCTGACTTACTGAAGATAAACTAACTAATTCATAGTAATCGATAATTGAAGTATCTATAATTCAAACACACATAGGTCCTTTTTTAATACATAGGCTAATAACAGAATGTCAGATATAAACATTATTTACTCGTTTAAACACAAAAAAATCATCACAAATCCTGAAACGTTAACTTGTACCATTAACTAAACTAAACAACGCGCAAGTGGACCGCAATCTCGAAAAATAAAATATAAAAATAAAACAAAAGGCAACGCGGCGAGAAAAATAAACGAAACTCAATTTGGAGTGGGACATTAACTCCGAAATATAATAGGGATATAATATAACACGAAACATAAAGTAAATATAAAATGTAACAAGGCCATCCAATCATAGCCCGATAAATAACAAGATGGCGCCACGTGTGACTTACGGCTTACGGACGGTTGGCCGGTACGGTTCGCGGCCGGTTTTCACCCGGTATTTGCCAGTGGTCCGGTCGAAATATTGTCGTGTTTGCGCCCTTTTATGAAGTGGGCCATAACTTGAGTATCGATAGCATCCGCGAGTTAGCGGACAAGTAAATGGTTTTTTCATTTGTGTAAATGACTTGTTTGTTGATTGCTTTGTAGGCAACTGGGTTTTTATAAAACCATTGTGTGGGGGCATGGCACCATTTTTTATATTTTTTAATTAAGTCATTAACCCAGCGTACCGAAAACGATACGCTAAAGGCCAAGCCATTCATACAATTTTGGATCAAACAACTAGGTATTTAGTTTTATGTCTAAAGTTTATGGAGAACAATAGAGACCTACGTACTATCAACTAAATTGTTGCACAACTAAAAAAGAAATCATCGATCGGTTGAAAAAAATATCAAAAATTACCAAACTCAAAGGGCCGTAAGAGGTTAAGAAATATGTATATAGCTTATTTTTACAGAAATGAACATCTAGTTGAATTCACGGCTAGTAATCACAAGATACATTTGCCAAGCTTTTGCTCAACTATATTGTAGTAGGCTTCTAGTCAACCCTGATCAAACTAAATCCCAGAACAACAAAAGTCATATAAATTTATGTTACTTTTGTGCAAGACCTTCACAAAAAACCTGTGACCATAACCGCGTCACAAACTATCTATCAAGGATCACTACAATTAGCCTCACTTTATCGAACACACTAGCAGCGCCCTCGGTTTCACCCGCATAGTTCCCGTTCCCGTGGGAATACGGGGATAAAATATAGCCTATGTTACTCAGAGTGAATGCAGCTTTCTAATGGTGAAAGAATTTTTGAAATCGGTCCAGTAGTTTTTGAGTTTATTCGTTACATTACATTTAAAAATACAAATCTTTCCTCTTTATAATATTAGTATAGATTATAACATGAATATGTTCGTATTATACGTACGGAATAATTACTGACCCACATGTACAATTTCAACGAACAATAATTGCACCACAGTTGGTCGGCTGACGTCGGATGCCAATAAAGAGAATTAATTCCAACTGGCATTAGTTTGATTGGCCGCCAGTGTAACGTAGATTTGTTGAAACCAAATTAAGTTAGGTCAGCGTTTTGATAATTTGATTCTAAAACTTTTTGATGTATGCTTCTCCCTTCAATCGTCTGATCACTTTGATCGTCTAACTATTGGAAAATGTAAATGTTCATTATATCTAAACCATTGACAAGCAGTTTTGGACTGTCAAAGAGTCGATCAGAACAAAACTAGTAATTGGGTTCGGCCGCAGTCTTATGGGCGTTTTTCACCTACTTTGAGTAAAGGTAGATAGTAGTATAGATAGATAGTACAGCTAATCCGCTTATAATGACATCGAAGGGAAGTGAAAAATATGTCATACTAAGCGGACGTCATAAAAAGCTTAATCTTAGGAATTAAACAAAATCTCATCTTTATTAGTTATATCTTGTAATAATAAGAAAAACAAAAAGAAAATGTTGATAGACATAGGACATCAATCAAAACAAAATGAGACAGAAACAAATTAGAAGTCATGTCCTTCACTATAACCAAACATAATTTCTGAAAAATAGGTCATAATAAGCGACATGTCAATAAACGAAGTCATTATATCCATACTTTTTTTAAAGAATTTAATATGAAAACCAAAATTAACTCCGTTTTACTTCGTACTAAGCGATTGGTCAATATAGGCGGCGTCATAATAAACGAATTTCAATGTAGTATAGATAGATATACGGGGCGTAGCGATTTCGAACACTTCGATAATTTGAGGTTAGCGGCTACCCGCTGCAGGACTAAAAAAAAAAAAATGTACATCATTGTTGGTGGAGCCTATTTTTTTAATGTATTTTATTTTGTTTGAAGCCTATTTTTTAATGTATTTTATTTATTTAAGTATAATTTTCAAACACATTTACACTATTACGATCATTTTGATCCCTGCCACACACCGCGAAGTATTTTAATTATTTTTCATATAGTTTAAACACAGTTATACCTTTTTTTTTTTTTTTTTTTTTGGATGGGAAATCATCAAATGACCCCTCCCGCCCTGGGTGGAGCGGTAGGGAGTGTCAGACTTTTACTGACTAAAACCCACCCGTGATCCTTCTTGTGCCCAATGCGTTCCAGGGCCGCGGTAACTCTTTCGAACAAATTCCGCAACCCTAGCAGGCACCGACCCTATGGGGCCCCGTCCTCGGTGCTGACGGCTCCTTGTGACGCGCGTGGAACACAACGCGTCGTCGACTCAACCTGGTATCGGACGGCGAGCCACCCACGCTCACCGTCCCCAGGCATCAGCCACTGCGCAATAGCACAGCGGCCGACTTGTCTCTGGAGGAGGCCACGATGGGACCATTACTGGCACTCCATCTCGGCCCCCTCCCGAGAACCAGGAGTCGCAGCACCCACAGCAGTAGCGGCAGAAGCGGCGACGGAAGCCGCGGCGGCGGCAGAGGCGGCGGTGGCGGCGGACCTCTTGCCCCTGGCCGGGGCGGATGGCGCGCAGGCCCTTCCCCCAGCCCAGTGCTCGGCCGGCTTGCCAGCAGCCGCACATGCACTGCAGTGCGGCGTGGCCTCACACGAGCCGGCCCGATGACCGGGCTGACCACAGCGGAAACAAAGACCGCTGCGGTCCACCTCCGAGGGGCACATAGCTCCCGTGTGGTTGCCCACATGGCAGCGGTAGCACCTCAGAGGCCTGGGTTCTAGCAGTTTTACCCGCGCAGACACCCATCCCACCAAGAGCCTTCGGCCCTCCGACACAGTTCTGGCCGCCGTCACGGGGCAGCTCACCACAAGGGTTTGCATGCCCGTGTTGTCAGACCGGAGGGTGCCCGCCTTGACGAGCTCGGCAGAGCACCCCCCAGTCCTGGCGACGGCGGCCACAACTTCCTCCTCCGTAACGGAGTCATCCAGGCCCACTATGCGCATGTCGATGCGCTTAGTCGGCCTGGACACCCGGACCTCGTCCGCGGGTAAGACCGCCCTCAGCCTTTCGGCCAGGGCGTCCGCGAACGGGCCACTCTCCGCTCCGGCGAGCTCAAGCTTGCGGGCACCGGTTAGGGTCCTCCTGACCCCGATGCCCCCGCTGATGCCTAGCTCTTGGAGGCTCACCGCCTCCTTTGCCCGCTTCAGTACGGCGAGATACGTCACGCCCCTCTTTTCCGCTTCCGGCTGCAGTGTGAGCACCACAGCCGCGGATTTCGGGGCGCGAAGCCCCGCCGCAATGGCGTTGGCCTTCCGCCGCTGCTTTTTGGCCTTGTTCTTGGCCGCCTTCTTCTGTCGCCGCTTCTCTCCAGCAACCTGCCACTCGGCCCCAGCCGCAGGAGGGTCCGAGGGTGAGGGTGGGGGCGGCCGCGGCGCCACTGGCGCAGCAGCCTTAGCCGCTCCCCCTCCAGCCTTCCTCCTACCCCTCCTCGCCGGGGCCGACTTGGTCGTCACCGGCGTCGCAGGCGCCGGCGCCACAGGCGCTGGCGCGGCTCCTCCTTTGGCTTTCGCCTGGCCGGACGTTCCCGGGCTGGCAGCCACGGCGGCCGCGTAAGAGGCTGCCTTCTGCTGCTGGCCCGGGGCCCTCTGAGTCGCCACTGTTGCCGCTGTTGGGGGACGCCGGACCATGTCCTCCAGCTTGGAGAACTGCCTCCGGAAGGGAGCCAGCTCCTGCCGTACCAGGTCCCGCACCTGGCTCAGCACTTGGCCCCCCTCCGGCGCTGCCGGACTCAGTCCCCCTCGCGGCTCCACGGAGGCCGCTCCGGCCATCCCTGCCAGGTCCCTCCGGAGCGACTCATTCTCCCGAACGAGTCGCTCCGTAAGAACCGCTAGGCGGGCGACCTCCGCCCGCAACTCCGACGCCTCCTCTGAGGCAGTGCCGCCAACAGTTGCCGCCGCTGCCGCCAGTATGGAGGCTTTGGCCGCACTGATGGCCTCCCGCTTCGAGGACTGCTTCCTCTTGAAGGCCACAGCGCGGATCGCGGCCTCCACGACCTCCGCAAACTGGGCCCTCTCGTCCTCAATAGCGGGAGGCACCTCTCCCGGGGGCTCCGAGTCGTCCGAGTCGAGAAGAGGCGGAAGAGTAGAGGGAGCCCTGCGACCGCTCCCCCCAGGGCGACGCCCCTCCTCCACCAACCTCCCGGCCCGACGCTCCTCCCGGGTAGAGGGAGCCAGCCCCCTCCCTGCCTCACAGCCCCTGCCCCGCCTAGCGGTGGGGATCTTGCGGGCGGAAGCAAGCTCGCCTTCGGAAGTCGACTCCCCGTCGTCCTCCCGCCTGGGCCGCTTGCGGAAGAACTTGGTGTTCTCCGCAGCAGCCCCCCCTCTTTCCTCTCCAGAGCCCGCCGAGCTGACCGTTACTAGGTCAGGTGCAGAACCAGAATCCGATTCTGCACCTCCCCGGCGCTCAGGCGAACCCTCCTCAACACAATCGAACGCCATCAGCTCCTTGTAAGAAGCGGATCCGGATGACGTCGATTCGGAGCCTCCTCGGCTCTTGTTGCCACTGGCAAGCGGAAGGCGTTTGGTGCCCACCCCAGAGTACGGAGGGCAGCCCGCCGAAGCGGGGTGGGATTCCCCGACCGCTGAGCAGTCGGGACCCACCTGGGGACTCATTTTACAATCGCCTTTTTTCATTGTTTTCCTTTTAAGGGTGCGGTCCCTGTGTGCTCCGCCCCTTCTCAGGGCCCTCTCTCCCAACCTCACCTCTCCACCTGCTCGCTGCTCTCTCAGTCACGTCTGATGATCAGACGCGTACCAGAGAGCAGCGAGCAAGCGTGTGTCTCTCTTGGTCTGATCCCTCACTTGCGACCTTCCGGCATGAGTGGCTCTACCGGGAAAGCTCGCAAGATCATTGGGACGCTCAAGCCCCACCACGACGACAACGTGGAGACACATTCGGTGGGGAACACAGTTATACCTACACACCACTAATATTAATTTTATTTCTATTCCCATTATGAATGCCAGTTATTACATACACATACACATACACGTAAATAAACAAAACACAATATTTAAAATCAATCTCAAATAATTACTTGTAACTCACCATGCCAAATCATTACTCAACAACACTGACACCTTCCTACTTTTAACTGTTCTGCACCTGCTCGGTGTCCGTAGGCGCCACAGGGATCCAGCAGAATATCAGCGTCAGGTAGACTGCCTGGCACATGCTGAGCTGGACTCCCATTCGGTACAATTTGAAGACACGAACCGCACAAGAATTTTGCCTTGTAACTTTTTTATTTTAAGGACGGAGGTAGATTGTATTTTAAATAATTCCTTATTTAGCACAGATTATTTAATAGTTTATTCTTAGTGTTCCTCGTTTTCTTTTTTTATGTACCTCTGCTCATTTTTATTTACTTGTTTTTTTTTTTCTGTTTTTATCATTTATGTTTTTGCTTTTGTGATGTGTCTTCTTGTATTGTACTGAATAAATGTTTTATCTATCTATCTATCTATCTATATAATAATATAGATTATGTCATTAATTGTATGGATTTTGTGCCTCAATTTTTATCACTAGTACGTAAATCTATTGACTCATTGGGCATTGGATTCGGCTATTAGTCATAAAGATTAAACAATATGTTCGTTCCAAAACGATACTATATACTTCATCCTTCACTAACAAAATGTTACATAAACAATATTACGAGAACTATTAAGTATTTGTCGGTTTATGTAGTCTCTCTTGGGTAAAAGCGTCTTCCAACTTGAACCATTTTTTGCGGTTTTTAGCAATTTGCATCCATTCTTCTCCTGCTGCGTTATTAATGTAATCCACCCATCTTTTCCTTTGCCGAACTACACTCTTCTCGCCAAATAGGCCCTTCCATTTTGTTGTTTGGTTAGTTCATCTTTTGTCCTGATATCTAGCTATGTGTCCTGCCCATTTCCATTTTGTTTTTGGCTATGCTGAAGTGCATCCGTTAATTAAGTTTTCTTGCGGATATCTATATTTCTTGTCTTTTGTATTTTCCTTAGTTTAAGGATGCTTCTCTCCATGGTATGTTGGCAAGACAACATTTTGCTTTCAGTCGTATAAAGGAATTCAAAAGAATCAACGAAGTAGCCGTTCTCATAAAGATGTTGTACCAGTATAATGACCTGATGGTAAGCGATGATTTGTGTTCTATAATAATAATACAGTACTTTAGCCTAGCTCGTGGCTAAATTATAACAGCCGCACGGGTCGAACTTCGAGGTTAAGCAATGCTTGCCGAGGTTGGTCTGTGGATGGGTGACCATCTTAACACATAACGAGACTTCTCCGTGCCTCGGAAAGCACGTTAAACCGTTGGTCCTGGCTGTCATTTGAAAATCTTTGGCGGTCGTTACGGATTGTTAGAAGCCAGAAAATCTGACACCAGTCTTGCCGAGAAGTACCGTGTTCCCCAGTTAATGGGTTGTTGGAAATCTGGTAGGCAGCTGCTCCACGTAAAATACTAGTATTTGACTGAATCCGGCTTGTCTGGGAGCCAACCCCAATATAGTTAGGAAAAGGCTAGGCAGATGATGTCTTTAGACTAGAAGTAACACTCTTGAATTAAAGAGCCCCAGGACATAACGAAAGAAAATCAATTGAATCTGCATTACTGAATAGAGTTCATCTAAGTGTTAGGTAAATACGCCAAA
This sequence comes from Hecatera dysodea, assembly GCA_905332915.2. Lineage (NCBI taxonomy): Eukaryota > Metazoa > Arthropoda > Insecta > Lepidoptera > Noctuidae > Hecatera > Hecatera dysodea. The sequence continues at coordinate 20,307,214 of HG995296.1, read as the reverse complement.
CATTTATCTTCAGATTCAAACCCAAAGGCTTTTGTCACACTTTTACAAACAAACTTTTAACCCTATCAACGCTATTTAGTTATTTCGGCCATTACAAACAATACCCCACAATGGACTCCAAACCCGCGGACACACCACAATTGTTAAAGTCCGAGCACATTATAAATAAAACAAACATTTCTGGTACCAACTAAGGGCGCCACTAAGAGCACCATTCAGTTGAAGTATTCGCCAATAAATAGTGGATGTCCCGAGCCAGCGGTTCACATTTTTCAAGCAGCCAGTGAGCCCCAGCCTTTATATTTCAGCTCAAGTCGAGATAAAGATGCTCATGAGATGAACAGCACGTGTTAGTTGTAAAATATTAGTTGTTAGTGCATGTTGTGTTGGTAGCAGCTTCGTAGAGGAGCGTGGGGTGAATTGTTACATGTTTTGTTGTTGTGCTGTGGAAGAATTTGGTCGACAAGCAATAAATGTCAAAATTATTAACCTTTATGGTTCGGGAGCTAAACGCGTGGTTGTTTCCTAAGGTATTTAACTATTAAAAACAGCAGTAGGTATTTTAAAGTATCAAAGTTGAGGTATCTATTGGCACACCAAAACCAATTTATGTATTAAAGCGAATTGAACAGTTTACAATTCAGAAAACAAGACACTATACCTCCCAAATTATAATTCCGAACATTCCTCCAAACGCAATAATAATCGAAGACTATCGAATAACCGACTACCGAATATTATACGAATACGATTGAGCATTGAATCGTTAAGTCGAATCAAAACCGCATTCGAACGCTATCGGATGGCCGAGACGTCAACGTGGCAATGACAATATTTCAAGCTGCCAGCATCTGCTGCATACAATACCACAGATGAAATATCTTAAACTGACATTGTTTAATTTTGGAACGTGTTTCAAATCTGTCAGGCGCATGTGCATTCCTTCACATCTAGGAATATTAAAACGAGCTATATTGCGGTGGCAATGTTGCTTAAATGGGTATAATATTTAAGATGGCGGGTGGAGTGTAGTCGGTGAAGAATGTTGTGTTATTTCCACGTCTTGCTCGACGTTGAAGATGGGAAAATTTTCACAGCTGTTAAAATTCTAAGAAATGAAGTAGGATTATATTTATACTCAACGTTGAATGGGATAGTAAATACTTTCAAAAATATCACCTCTGTTACGGCCACTGCCTTAATATTCTTTTTGCAAATATTTATGTATACTAATATTATAAAGAGTAAAGATTTGTATTTTTGTATGTAACGAATAAACTCAAAAACTACTGGACCGATTTCAAAAATTCTTTCATCATTAGAAAGCTACATTAACCCTGAGTAACATAGGCGATATTTTATCCCCATAATCCCACGGGAACGGGAACTACGCGGGTAAAACCCCGGGGCGCTGCTAGTCTATACTACTATTATAAAGAGGAAAGATTTGTTTGTTTGTTTGTATTGAATAGGCTGAACGAAACGACTGAACCGATTTGAAAAATTCTTTCGCCGTTCGGAAGCTACACTATCCCCGGGTGACATAGGCTGTATTTTATCTCCATATTCCCACGGGAACGGGAACTACGCGGGTGAAACTGCGGGGCGCTGCTAGTATATAATACATAATATTCGCAAATAGCGAGACTATGACAAGAAAATGTTGAATGAAGTTGAAGAAGAAGAGTTTTAACTTAGATTAAAAAAGTAACCCAACATTTGAACGACCAAAATCACAACTCACAGCTAACATACTAGTCTAACCTACTAGGCACACAAATCAGTACTCACTCAAATTAACACGGACTTACTATAGCAATCACTTCGACCGCCATCCATCTTGCCACATCAGCTGTCATGTCAGCCTATCGGGCGAGTCCTATAACTCTCCCGAGTCACTTGCCTTGACTTTGACGACGCGTTTTAACCACTTACCGAGCCAGTAATGCACTCGAACGATTCGACTGATTTGACGTGTAAAGGAATTTAGAATTCATTTGTCGTATTGCCAATTTGTCCGTGTTCACTCTTTAAGTGGACTTTTTATTTATTAAGATTTTATGTGCAATTTTATGACTTTTTGCCACATCATCTGTCATGTCAGCTTATCGGGCGAGTCATATTGTATATAAGTGTCCCTTAATCTATACTAATATTATAAAGCTGAAGAGTTTGTTTGTTTGAAAGCGCTAATCTCAGGAACTACTGGTTCGAATTGAAAAATTATTTTTGGGTTGAATAGACCATTTATCGAGGAAGGCTTTAGGCTATATATCATCACGCTTAAGCCAATAGGAGCGGAGCAGCGATAAAGAATGTTTTAAAATCGGGGATTCCACGGGGACGAAGTCGCGGACAGAAGCTAGTATATATAATATTATAAAGCTGAAGAGTTTGTTTGTTTGTTTGAACGCGCTAATCTCAGGAACTACTGGTTCGAATTGAAAAATTCTTTTTGGGTTGAATAGACCATTTATCGAGGAAGGCTTTAGGCTATATATCATCACGCTTAAGCCAATAGGAGCGGAGCAGCGATAAAGAATGTTTTAAAATCGGGGATTCCACGGGGACGAAGTCGCGGGCAGCAGCTATTACTATATAAGTGTCCCTTAATTGTCACTAGCCTTGACTTGTACGATTTATTTTGACTTCATGCCTATAAAGGCGGTTTTCGGGGTTCTAAAGGATGAAAGATGGGTTTTAGATAAAAAAGCAAGGGAAGTGTAAAGTTTAAAAAATAAACAACATAAAATAGGCAATCCAGGTGTTTGGAAATATTACGAGTATTAGGGTTTTTTTATTAAGTTCAGTTACTCTTTGCACTGACAGTACCCAGTACCAGCACGTGCAGAGATTCAACAATTATAAATTATCATTATTAAATTAAAACCAGAATATTATTCGTGTCCAATTGAATTAAAAAACTGAGTGAAATAATATGAATATTATTAGAATTAAAAATTAAACAAAGAAAAATCAGAAGAATTAAAAAATTTGTATATTTAACATAGACAACACAAATAATCTAAATCTTTATTAAATTATTTTCTTTTGTTTTATTTATTATGAATCGAATTCGGAATTGAATTTTGATGTAGAGATAGATGCGACCCTGGAGACGGTGATAAGCTAATTTTACGCGAACGAAACCACGGGCAAAGCCAGTTTAAGATGATATCTATACTAATATTATAAAGAGGTAACGTTTGTGAGTTTGTGACGTTGTAAGGGGTTGTAGCGACATCTATGGCGTCACATAAGAACTAATCCTGCATCGCGCAATCAAAGTTCTCCGCGCGATTAGAACATATACGACAGCCCGAAATCATCTTCAGGGCAGCTGCCCACCAGACATAACAACCCGTCTGGCCGGAGGATCCTCCCTTTTCAACGGAGGTTTGCGGGACTTTACTCTCTGTTCCGCATACCTCCAAACTGGTGACCCTCGACAAAGAACGTCAGCGCAGCCTTCGTGCAGCTACTACTTCGTGACGTCATCATCACTTCTCTCAAGCTTTCGAGCAGCAAGCAGCCATACAGCCAGCACCCACGGCTATAAAGGGTATCCTGACCACCAGCATGCCTACTTGGTCATACCTGGTCATCACCCTCAGCCTCATCAGCGACTTTGGTGAAGCACACTGAACCTTCGGCCAGTCACATGAAGAGCCATGAAGAACCTCTCCTGGTCGACGCAAGCAGTCAAGCCACTACGTCGCACAGCACCGCTCCGACTCACTGGAGCCAGCAGCACTACTCCGACTCACTGGAGCCTGCAGCATCATCCCGACTCACTGGGACATCATCACCCCGACTCACTGGGGCATCATCCCGACTCACTGGGACAGCACCACCCCGACTCACTGGGGCATCACCGCAGACAGTTCCGACTCACCGAGAACTATGCGGCATTCGGTTCCGACCCACTGGAACCAACCTACCACTGGCCTGGCACGCATCAAGAACCATCGATCTCCGATCTCCGGAGGGGAGTGATGTAGCGACATCTATGGCGTCACATAAGAACTAATCCTGCATCGCGCAATCAAAGTTCTCCGCGCGATTAGAACATATACGACAGCCCGAAATCATCTTCAGGGCAGCTGCCCACCAGTCATAACAACCCGTCTGGCCGGAGGATCCTCCCTTTTCAACGGAGGTTTGCGGGACTTTACTCTCTGTTCCGCATACCTCCAAAGGGTTATCTCTGGATCCCCTGAACCGATTTGCAAAATTATATCACCAATAGAAAGCTACGTTATTGTGGAGTGTCATAGGCGTATATTTTATTCCCGTATTGCCACGGGAACGGGAACAAAGCGGGTGAAACCGCGGGGCGCTGCTATTTGATTTATAAAGAACACAGCGGCATTACTTACAAAACTTTGATCCTCCACCAACTGAGCCTTAAGTAAGATGACAAAAACAACAAAACACACCCCCGCGGCTCGCCTATAAAACAACCCCGGAAAGATGAAACTCCAAGCAAATGTTTGTGTAAATTTTCATCAGGATTAGGAGTAGCATCGTTTGTCATAACTTCCCCCATCTCCCCCAAATTGGGTAAGACCTAGCTCCAACTGTATTTTAGACTTTGTTCCCGGATCGACGCGATTTATGGCGACAAATTGTTGTTTATAATATTTTTTTAAGTGTTTGTAGAAAAGTGGGGGTGACAGGGATTTTAAATGTAGTGTGTTGTCAACGTTTTCTGTTGACAATCTTAGAGTGGGGCAAAGTTAAAAAAAAATATTAAATCTGTGTAAAATAGTTTTGTAATTACTTTTGGTGTACAATAAAATATTTATTCTTATAGCAACTAAAATATGTAAGAACCTACGAAATGCATAAACGAAAAAAAACTAAATAATTTAATAAACACGCCTGCCATGACAAAAATAGTACTAAAATATTCAAAACAAGATAGATCATTGCAGTCGGGGAACCTGTAAAGAACTATTCAAAGGAACCGTCCCCCGACTGCAATGAAAAAATTCATTATGTATCTTGTTTTGAATTTCTTAGTTCTACTTTTTAAAATTTTCTGTGTTACCCGGGATAACTAAACGCTTCTAACGATACCACATAAATTGATATCGGTTAAGCCATTAGGAAGTTATGATGGAATAAAAAAAACTCACAAACATAGGCACATAGTTATGTACAAGTACATGCATACATACATGAACCCTGAAAACATAACACTCCTTTTTTGAGCAGTCGTGTAAAAACTTTAAAAACTACATGAAACAGAGACCCCGAAAAAAAAACGTTTAATAACCCTCAAACGTCATTAGAATCCGTCGTTCTATAAAGCCATTAGGGCAACTTTGTCCGCGTCTATCGGGCGCTGAAGGGTTAATCCCTTGGCACAAGAGACATATTAAGACGCATTCATACAGCTCTCGCAAATCTTCGACTGTAAATCAAGTGTTATACAAATGTATACGTGGACTGAAATATTTGCGAGCTGGATGTCTATTGTGGTTGGATGAGGCGTTGTTTGATATAGCTGAAAGGTCTTATGCATTTAAGCGATGACGTCATTTTGAGGCTTTGAGACGAGACACGCTACGACCCCAAATAAATTGGGATAAGGTTAGGAAGATGATGATGATGGTGAAGTGGATGGTCTATGCTGATCTCTCTCTATCACTCAAAGGTTTGCTGGAAGAAAACTCAATTTTGAGTTAAGCTCGCCTTTGTACATGCAATTTATTATGTACTAGTAGCGGCCTGCGGTTTCACCCGCATAGTTCCCGTTCCCGTGGGAATATGGGGCTAAAATATAGCCTATGTCACCCGGGGATAGTGTAGCTTCCAAACAGTGAAAGAATTTTTCAAATCGGTTCAGTAGTTTCGGAGCCCATTCAATACAAACAAACAAACAAACCTTTCCACTTTATAATAGTAGTATAGATAATATAATATACGTTGCTTGGTGTACAATAAAGAATTAAGAAGTAGAAAATGGTGGCAGGCAAGCATAATCAGTCAAACGTTACATTTTCTTAGAACGCCCACAAGACTGAAAGAAAACAATGTTTAAAACTCATATTATTTACAAAAAAAAGTGAACTTAAAATTGAAAACTCATATTCTAAATGCAAAATCGACTTTCACCAGACGTTTAGTAAGTAAGCAAAACAACATTTTTAAATTCACAAAAATAAAAAATAAAAAAAGAATACCCCATACATTATTGTAAAACCTATTTCACCTCGACCATTATCAATCACGTTGTCAGCACTCTATCAACAGCGTGACACGCGCCGTGACACGCGCCGTGTGTCCTCAATGACGTGACTGCGGTGCACATATAAACGAAACACGCTAATTTTGCTTTTGCTGAAATAAATTTAGATGTCACTGGATTGCAGTTGTTTTAATCAAATGGACGGTGATCGCTGCCCGGATAATATGTATGTACGGACGTATTTTAAGGGTTGAATTTTATGGGGTGTATTTTTTTATATGTATTGATGGCAGGCAATTATATACACGTATATACCTACCTTACCTTTTGATTTATTATAAATTATTTGGAGATCTTTGGCAGTCGTTACGAATTGTCAGAAAGTCTGACACCAGTCTTGACAAGAAGTACCGTGTTATCCAGTTAATGGGTTGTGTAGGTCTGGTAGCCAGCCGCTCCACGTAAAATACTGGTATACAGCTGAATCCGGCTTGTCTGGGAGCCGACCCCAATATTGTTGGGAAAATGGCTAGGCAGATGATGATATTTTTATTCATTTCTTTTCTAAAAGTTTTTCGAACAATTTTATGTAGATTTAAAAAAGTATGGAAATTATGATATTAATGTATAACAAATACATGTTATTTTCTTGCGTTTTATTTCTTGGAAATAAGTTCATGCCATATTCAAGCAAAATAAGTGAAAGGCGATTTTTTCATAAATGGTTACTCGTTCTACGCGAAAATGATTTATTCTAAATTGAACTCAGTAGGATATAATTAATGTAACTAAAATATATGTTGTAATATCAAACAGAATAACATTCCATTCACAACAGGTAAAATAACAAAGGCTGGTCAAATGAACATTCAATTTACTTTTAATTAACAATTGAACCGGCCATATTGAAATTGAATGTAATTTTAACAAACAATTAATAAATATATTTTCAATTGAATGTCATATAAATTATGAAAAGGTAACTAGTTTTACCGGAATTATTAAATAGTTTCAGTAATAACAACTATTTGTTGCGAAATTACTGAAACTGACACTGACACTTCCAAAATAATACATAGAACTATAATATCACGCCATTATTCATAGAAAGGGTAGGTAGAGGTGAATGTTCGCCAAACATCTGGAACGAAAAGTTAACCTTTAACATTCAGTGACATTTTGCGATAATTTATATTCCAGAAAACTAGTTTTCAGTTCGAAAGTACCTAATTAGAGACAATATGAATTTTAATGTGTGTGTATGTGTGTGTCCGGACATTTGTGCGTGTGTGTGTTGTCAAGAGACAATTGCCATGAAATCAGACTCCACGCACCTACTGAGAAATTAATATATATATATATATTTTTTTTTATAACCCTTTTCCTGTCTAGGCATCGAGGCTTAGGGTAAGTTCATCAATACAAAAATATGCATACTTTCATTCGAAATACGAAAATCATTCGACATTTAAACCATAAAATAAAAAGTTCCTAATTCGAAAACAAAAAGCCAACACTAAAAGCACAACTGAATTACACAAATCCATTCCATCAATCGAATTGAACGAACATTTCCATTCCTTCGCGAATGAACATTTCTACAACATTCGTTCATTCCTTTTGTCGACTCTCGCGTGCTGCTAACAAAATCGAAGTAGGAGCTATTCAGTTGTTCGAATAGTTTTTTTTTTTTTTTTTGAGCTGATAGGCTGTGGCAGATTATAGCTCATTCTTTTTTAATATTTCAAAGAATGTTGCGCTCCTTGTAGGATCAGCGCCATCCTTAACTGGGAAAAGTATTCCTTTGTTATTCTTATCAAAGCCTTTAGTGATGTTAGAACGTTATGTTGTGTAATGAAAACATCGATATTTTAAATAAATAGTTGTGTTCAAGATACGCAGAAAGGTATCCCGGCAGACAGATTAGGTCACACCATGACTGTTTGATCGATTGGCCGGTTTCAATTTTGGGTATAGACAATACTAATATTAAAAAGAGGGAAAAATTATTTGCTTTTTTTCACCAATGGCTAGCTATATTATCAGTGAGTAACATATGTCTGTATTCCCAAGGGAGCGGGAACTATGCGGGTGAAACCGTGGGGCGGTGCTAGTCTATACTAATATTATAAAGAGGTAACGTTTGTGGTAATCTCTGGATCTACAGAACCGATTTTCAAAATTATTTCACCAATAGAAAGCTACGTTACTTTGCAGTGTCATATATTTTGTTCCCGTATTGCCACGGGAACGAGAACAATGCGGGTGAATGCGCGGGGCTCTGCTAGTAGTTTATAAACATGAAACTGTCACGGAAAACAATCATTTTATTTATTTTAGAGAAATATAACGTGAATACATTATGCAAATCAATTGACACCATGAGTCGAATTACCACAGATTACAAAACAATTACAACACACTAGAGTCATATTCCTGTAGTTTGTTTATCAACATTCTAAACAAATGAAATACATTTATTTATGTAAACAGGTAAAAAATTAATAAAACAATTACTGAGTAATGTGTCTCTGTGTCCTGCCACATTTAAAGGAAACTTAAATTACATAAGTACACTAACACATATAAGTCCATTCCTATAAATACTTAGTAGTAGTAAAAGAATTTGAACCCTATCCAAATCCGGCCTTTTTCTAAAATGCATGGAGCAATTAACTAGTAACTACTTAGTTGAAACTGAATTGATGAAAAGCGGGATTGCCTTGATAATCCCAATTAGAGAGAAAAAAAAAACACAGCTAAACAAAAAAAAAATGTAGGCATCATTTGTTACTTCCCGAAATAAAAGCCAGAACTTGCAGTCTCACGTCCAGTTAACAAAATACGAAGCACAGCTATTTAGTTACTCAAATAGTTCTTGCATGCATTGCAGATTAGCTGCTCTCACTTAGCGAGCCACAGACTAACGAAATTCAGTAAGTCCACAGATTTTTTTTACTTGCGTAAAAAGAAAAAATAATGTTTGTTGTACCATTGTATAGCAAGTATAGTACCTTTTGTTTTTTTGCTAGGTAATCATCAAAAGACTAATCCTGCTCGTTGGAGCGGGAGGGAGTATCAGACTCTTTCTGACTTTAACCCATCCGTGTTGTTTTTATCCCCTTTGCGTTCCAGGGCCGCGGTGACCCTTTTGAACAAATTCCGCAACCCTGGCAAGCATTGCAGCTAAGGACAGCTTTCCCTGTGGACACCCCCCTTTTCTAAGAAAAAATCCATCAAAAACACATCAAGATCTGTGTTATAATGTACATAATAGGCAGTCTTACGATATGACCAACAGAGAAAATTAAGTTCTTATTGCCTAAGGTTTTTTTTTCAGAATCAATTTAAATTTAAAGGCAGACAACAGAAATTCTTGCCCAACATAATTCAGCGGTTGTCTTTAGCAAATTAGACTAGACGATGGCCATTTCTTGTTAAGATAAAAGACCTAATTTATAAATAACATTAATTGACACAAAACTAGTTGACATTTATCAAACATCGTTGCCTTTTACTAACACACTGTCTTTGTTTGCTTCCAAAAATCAAAACATGTCATGTTTGCTTTGATTTGATTGGTCATTCATAAAATTTGCGCGTTAAATTCCTCAATTACTATTTCGCAACTCCACACAGTCAACACAATTCTCAAGGCACATACAGTTCACATCTGTAATCTTGCATTCCCCTACTCTGTGGTCAGCTAGTGCTGCGCCCTGGCGTTGATTACCGCGGCGGTTCACCCGACGAACTAAACTAATTTACGTGAGCCGCCGGACACTGGCAGAATAAGTTCTGGACCGACGCTTATTCAGCTCACAATTGAATGCCGTGGTTTATGCTGGCGTTACGTTGCAGAGGATGCAGGTTTTGTGTTCCAGATTTAGGATTTCAATAGTTTTCAACTTATTTTAAGTCCATTTTGGAGATGTTACACAACTAGAATATAATAAAGTGAGTTTGTTTTTAACCTTTTTTCCGCTTCCGCGATTTTGATGGATGAATTTTGGGCCAGTCGTAGATGGCACTCAGGCTACTCTAACGCGAGCGTAACCGCGAATAAAAGCAAGTCATTACTAGTTTCCTAGCGTCATAAAAAAATCGTAACCATTGTTATTAAAAAAACCATCGTAACCAAAAATAATAAAATGGGCGTTTATAGTATGACATCAATTTTAATACGATGTCTGAACTTCATTGCATTAGCTATTCACAACGGATACGTAATTTATCCGCAATAGTTACCGATTTCGGATATATCCGAAACTTATCCGCCGCAGCCCATCCATTCACGTCGTTCAGTCCAGCCCAGGCGAAGTCAAAAGTTAACAACAGCCAAGTATCGCAGTCATGGCCAAGATTTATAGTTTGGAGAGGAGTTACTTGGCGAAGCCATAAGTTTGGTACCTATACGATGGGTGTGTATATAAATGTGTATGTGTGGTAGTTAATGTTTACTGATTGGTTCAGGCTCCTTAAAAGGAAGTGGTCGAGTAGTGATTTTTCTCAAATACTGTTTAAAATTGGAACCCTAAGGCCATTTTCCAAAACGCAAACTCCAACTCGAAAAGCTTGTCTAATAGACATTTTAAATTGAAGTTTTCGTGCTCGAGATGAGTTTTAGTTGAGAAAGCGCGTTAACGCATTTACTTGGTCATCTCTCGAGCAGATTTTGTTTAAAGACCAATTTACTAATTTTATTGTTATATAATAGAACTTACTAACAAGGCATGAAATCTGTTTTCCACCTCCATTTAAAAAGAACGGGTTACGTAATAAAACAAGACTATTTTCTTTGTTTTTTAGATAATCTGTGGTCTGTTTCGCAATAAATTTTATTATAGGGGAATGATACAATCTGGACAAGTTAAGCATCGTTTAAATTATTAAGCCCTTTAAACTCGCGATAAAAGTCTCGTAAATCTTCGACCAGACTCGGCTATCTTCGGTGATAAAGCGGAATTCTTGGAGCATGGACGGAACCACGACTTCATTAGGGTTCCCTGGTAAAACGTGGTTGTTAAAATAGTTCTTAGTTGTTTTTGATATTTGTTATGAGTTTGTACAAGTAATTTTCGTAATTAAACTGGTCTGGTCTGGAATATCGCAGGTTTTTCATAAAATTAAGTTTTTGACCAAAAACAATTTAAAAAATTGAAAAGGAAAATACTATTACCTACTTAGCTTTATCCAGTCAGACTTGAAGCCAACACAACATAGTTACAAAGGCTAGGCAATTTAACGTTCTTACTTTGAAGATAGATTTTTGATTGTATTAAAAGCTACAGCTTCTCAAGCGGGCGTTACCCTCCGACCATTTTCCATAGAACAATCAGTTAACAACAAAAGTTAGCATGTACAAAACTATCGTCTATCTTCACCCGATAACTGGGACCGTAACTTGTTAAACAATTTAACTTAAAGTTAACGTTAACCGATAGTTTGTTGCGAGTTAGCGGCTACCGTTATTCTAGTTCAGTACTGATGGTCTTGTTACCTCACAGTGTATTCTCACGTTACTTTAGAAAAAATAAAAAACACTCCTGCCATGTCAAAAATTTAACTAAAAAATTAAAAACAAGATAGATAATATTATTATCGTTGCAGTCAGGGGACCTGTAAAGCAATATTCAGAAGAACAGTCCGTAAAAAAAAAAGAAAAAGAAAGAAGAAAAAAAAAGATAAAGGGAAAGAAAGAAGAGAGAGAGAAGAAAGAGAGAGGAAGAAGAGAAGAGAGAAAGATCATTATCTATCTTTTTTTTTAATTTCACTTTTTGACATGGCAGGCGTATTTTTTTTATTGTTTGTTTTTTATTTGACACTTTTCTTGCTATGTACTAAGAATGTTTTAGATGATGACAGTACCTATATGTAGTCTAATTTTCAAGAAAACAAAATATTTTAGTTACGTATAGTATGTTGTTGCGGAATTTGTTCGAAGGAGTCACCGCGGCCCTGGAACGCAAAGGGCACTAAGAGGAACACGGGTGGGTTTTAGCCAGTAAGAGTCTGACACTCCCTTCCGCTCCGCCCAGAGCGGGAGAAGTCAGAAGTCATTTGATAATTCCTATCCAGTAAAAAAAGTCAATGAGCTATCAATCCTGGCGAATGATAGCTCACTTCACTTCAATTGTGCTGTACATTTGAAGCTAACTTCATTCATGTTTCAACGGTGAGAAACAGAAAGAACAGAAAAGACCAGCTGAACTCAAATTACCTGAGGTGACTTAAGAGATTTTAGTGTAAAAATTTCTATGACATTAAAACCGTTCCTTAACGCGGTTTAAAATTTGCTGATCGCGTTAATTTCTTCGCACAATTCAGCAATTTAGTAGAAGCAATAGTAAAAATATGCAATCAAACTTCTCCCTTTTTTAAGGAGTCGATCCATAGGTGTTCTACCCTTACAAATCCTTAAAAATACATTAAACATTATTCTACTTTAATCTAAGTCTAACTGATCATTGCAACCCGTATATAACATAGAATCTCTAAAACACACATCCCTAGTTTTCACATCTTCAAGAAGATAACTAAGCCCATATGTAATACACGCTAAACTTGAAAGTACACCCAACAAACTTTAAACTTACTCCAGTTTACACGTTCTATTAGATCATGATATATCTGTCCCCCGCACGTTTCTCCCTAATTTTAATTCTCAATTTACATGACAAGCAAGCTTGCGCTCGGGTGGGCTCGGAAGCATTCGGGCAACTTCGGAAGCGGAGCGAAGCTAATTTGCATTCGCACAATCCGTGTTGCTGACCTGGGATTGTGTCCCACTTAGACAGAGTTAAGTGGATGTGTCTTGGAATTAGATATTTCTTAATTTTTGTTCGTGCAATAAGCATCAGCCAATTACGTACTAAATTCGGTTAAAATTTTGTTACTAAAATATTTGGAAGTCACTGAAATAAATAAGAATATATAAATAACTAGCTGACCCAGCAACGTTGTTTTGCCATATATAAAAAAAATGAAAAAAGATTTTCCCGCTTTTCTGTTGAAATTTTTCCTGAATTTTCTTTGCTATAAACCTCACGGAGCCCGAGACCTTTCCAACGAATGCAAAGCCGTGGAAATCGGTTCGTGCGTTCTGGAGTTATACCGTCAGGAAGGAAAACCCGACTTATTTTTATATAGTAGATATATAATAATTAAAATCCATCCAATTTTAATGAATATATGAGATGTACATATGAGCTATTAATTAAATACATGCAATTTACGAGCACGTCTAACGTTTTCGTTCAACCCCAGCCTTATTTCATGGATAACTGACATTGCAACGTTCCTATTTGTAATTTTTTTCTTCCAATAATTAATCAATGAAAAATGTTTAAAAGCAGGATACACAATTCTCTGATTGTCACATGTCACCCGTCGGTATTATAAAATAAGTCCCTGATCAGCAAACTGTAATTGCCCGGTTTAGCACTAACCCAAGAATGGACCATTCGCAGTTCAGCACACTAAGGCTTTAGTGTGCTGAACTGCGAGTGGTCCATTCCAAAAAAAAAAAGCAAACTAAAATTTCCCCTAAACGGACTGCAGTTTGTTGAAAGTATATCTATACCTTTAAATCTATACTCGTAGGTACATCTTCAGTCTGTATCTACCTTTAAAAGCATCTCAAGCCGATGCAGTTTGTTCAGTACTTCGCATTCTTTTAATTAAATTGGAGTTGCAGTGAGGATTTCTTTTCCAATTGAACGGCTTTGCTACAATATTCAATTAACGTTTTGTCTATTGATTTGTACTTGTGTTATAATTTACCTAAGAATCTTATTGTATCGGCTGAGCATGTAACTGTGTTTTTGTCTCAAATAAATTAAATGAAAACGGACAAGAAAAACACAACGAGGAGGGAAATGCCCTTTTTTATTGATGGGTTATCATCAAATGACTTCTCCCACTCTGGGCGGACCGGAAGGGAGTGTCAGACTCTTACTGACTAAAACCCACTCGTGTTCCTTCTAGTGCCCTTTGCGTTCCAGCGCCGCAGTGACTCCTTTGAACAAATTCCGCAACCCTCGCAAGCACAAACCCTATAGGGCCTCGTTTTTTTTGCTGACAATTTCTTCGACGCGCGCGTGGTCCATCTATACTAATATACATATAAAGCTGAAGAGTTTGTTTGTTTTCTTGAACGCGCTAATCTCAGGAACTACTAGTCCACTTTGTAAAACAGTGTTAGATAGCCCATTTATCGAGAAAGGCAATAGGTTATATATCATCACGTTGAGACCAATAGGAGCGGAGTAGCAATGAAGAATGTTGCAAAAACGGGGTTACTTTCTCTCTCTCTTTCTCTCACAAACTTATCTCACAACACTCCAGAGATACTCACATATACGTCTTCCATTTCATTATAGTTTAATTAAACGACTGCTCAAAAAAGGACTGTTATGTTTTTTTATCTGGGAAAACGCCACAGTATCATAATATCGTTGCTAAACAGAAAACTCTACGGGTAATACACATTACTATTAACGCTTCGTCGAGTTTAAGAACTGCTGCTTACACTTTTACTGGCAACAGGATTATCCAAGAAACATCTTGATCGTACGTGTTAAATGACATAAACTATAGAATAATAGGAGATCACAAGTAGAACGAGTTAAATCCCTTTGATGTGTCTTATAAGAGCGAGATTTTACCTTCCTTCGAAAGCTCGTTATCAACGTGACTTTGTCATCTTAATTCTACTTCTATTAAAGTTAATTTAAATGGAATTCAACAGAAGCACAAATAATACAATAATAGAGTTCATAAGGTACTGAATTTGATTAAAACATGTTTAAAGTAACTAACTGATATGTACCTATTGCAGCTTTAGCAAAAAAAAAATGGAAAATACAGTTTGTTAAGAAATAATCTTACAATATGGATTAATTTCTTTTCTGTATACAACGAGTAACAGAATTAATTAACCTGAAAAGGGGGCATTGTACTCATCATTACGAACAACTTTTACTATGGAATTTGTGTTTTGGACAAATCGCGATATCAAAAATCATCTGCTCTGCGCACATAAATGTATGGACCAGTAATTTTTTTTTCATCATTTCAGTGTAGGTCTCATAGTAAAAGATTTTCTTAATGGAGAGTATAAGGCTCTCTTTTCAGTTTTTACATTATGCTGCAAAAAGCTCAAGTCAATAAGAATATTTAATAATAAGAACATATTGGCATCAGCGCTAACCGTCAAGTCTAAACCACCTGACGTCATAAACCCAAAAATTATAAATGGATAATCGGCCTTATTCGAGTCGTATATCATTAGGGCATCATACAAAATCCCACTCTACAACTAACCTGATAAAGTCCAAATTCATTTGTCAAAGATCTTTAGTGAGGTGACAATAACATGTAAAATTCGGCTCCTAAAGACGATAAATCGAGTGAATATCTCAAACTATTCAGAATCAGTTCTCATCTTCTTAGAAATGGGGTGTAATAAATCTTAGAGAAACGTTTATAAATTATATTGGCTTTCGGACCCGATTTTCTTCGATCAATTTTGTTTTAATAGTATGTTGCTCCAGAGATAACTCGACAAGATATAATATCTATCTTCTGTATTTTATGTACCTATATAAAAACGAATCCCTATTTCTCTTAGTCACGGCATCACGCGTGAACGGTTGGACCACATTCGCTATTTATGTTTGTTATTGTCAGAAGAAGGTTCTTAGTAAAAAAAATGAAAAACAATACATCCAAGTGAAGCCGGGGCGGGCTACTACTAATACATAAATTTCCACAAGTTCTAGCATGTTTAGAATTCTTAAATAAAATAAATCTATTTATCGACCGAGTTACAGAAAATATAGATGAAGAAAACATACTTTTTGAAATAGCAATCAAGCTGATAATTTTGCTCAAGTACTTACTTTGAAAATAATTTTTATATCTCTAAACAACAAGGGTTACCAAAACAACCTACACAATTTTAGTCTAACACACACCCCATAAATTACATCCCCTTACCCCCCATTAATCCTATTTTCCTTTTAGCAACACGTAACCGAACCACTTATTCTCGATACCTACAAAATACCTCCGCCCGACAGAGGACCTCCTATCCTTAAGTACCTTTAAAATCTAGGCCTCCGCTGTCCTAACAAATGAGGCTAATTCATCATTCTGACAATGATAAAAACGGTACACGGGGATCGAAGGCCCCTCATTGGCCGAACGCACACATACCTACAACATAAGGTACACACTACATAAACATACATAAAATGTATTGTGTATGTTTGGAGTCGTAGTGATGTGAATGGCTTGTCAAATTTTAATATCGATATTTTATTTTGGCTGATTTATTTATGGTGACTGGGTTTTAGCTCCAGCACCATTTTTTTACATTGCCGTTGATATTCCACTATTGGCCAAAGGTCTCAAAAAAAAAGCAGCCATTTCTTTCTGAGTCATTTATAGTCTTATTATAAAGCTGAAGAGTTTGTTTGTTTGGTTGAACGCGCTAATCTCAGGAACGACTGGTTCAAATTGAAAAAATCTTTTTGTGTTGAATAGCCTAGTTATCGAAGAAGACTAAAGGCTATATTACGACACGCTGCGACCTATTGGAGCAGAGATTCTATGAAAAATCCCTGTAATGTGACGCTGACGGTTGCAGGCCATCTAGTAAAATATAAAAATGTTCCAACGCATTGACGTAAAACTGTTCCAACGCATTGACATAAAACTGTTCCAACGCATTGACATAAAAAACTGAGGCAGTCAGACATAACAAAATCGATTTAATTTCTTCACAATCAAGATAGCTGAAATAGGCATTTAATTAAAATGCTTCAGAATCCAGTGACCCAAAGAATTCTATCTTGTGTCAAGCTTTGCCCCCAAAAATCTGTGTAACCAGCCATATTAAGGTCTTCTAAAGCTATTTTCCTCTCAAAATGAAATGCCTGTGAAGACTTAACGTTAAATTAATTAACGTTAATAAGATTTTAACTAAACGGCTTAAAACAAAAACGATTTGGCTTAACTAGTTTTTAACATTTTCTAATTTACATTAAACTGAAATTAACTTTTGTTGTACTTAATGACATTGCGTAGATATTTGAGCTCTTGTACCATTTTATGCCTAGGTATAATTACTATTCTAAGAAAATATCTATCGTCCTTTTTCCTTTAAAATGTTTGTGATTATATTTAGGAGCATGATTAAAATGAAAACGAATTAATCTATACCTACTAATTTTAGAATAGAATAGAAAAACTTATTCAGGACAGAGACAGCACAACGGTTACAAACACACATTAAAGGAAAAGAAAAGTACAGAATGCGCCGAGCGTGTCCAAACCGAAAGGGTACCACCTCAGCATTAGCCGGGCGTCAGATACCCAGTGCTGTTTTTCAGTTGGCACCCCGCAATGACACACGGACGTGGGTAAATAAAATATATACTTGAACTAAATATTGATGTTTTTGTACTGAATTTTATTAAAATACGTAGATATAACATATTTATATATATTCTATAAAACGTAATGAAATAGATGCCACATTTCACGAATACGAATGCCACAGCTCTTTATATACAAAAATTATTTGATTATACTTAATACATGCTTGCAAAAATTATCAAATAGAAGCTCAAAAATTCCCATTTTGAAATCTTATCAACATGGGCACATCACTACGAAGGTTTTAACATAATCCTTGGTGTTGTAGCTGGCTCGCCAAATAGATGCCTTTGTCTCGGTATCGGAAGGTCGCGCACTTTGCATAATTGTCTCCAGAGATCCCTGCAAAACGTGGCCTTTAGCGTATGGTGCAAAGAAAAATTTACAAAACCTGGTTGTGCCTTGTTTTCTTGCTGTGGTATATGGTATAATAGGGATGTTTCCTGAGGAATAAAAACATTATTTTATTTAGTCCATCAGTTAAACTATCGGAAAATATTGGACACGTGTTTTTTACTTCATCTAACTAATATTATAAATGCGAAAGTTTGTAAGTATGGATGTTTGTTACTCTTTCACGCAAAAACTACTAAATGGATCTTGATGAAATTAAGCGCAGATATAGATCATAGTCTGGAATAACACATAGGATACTTTTTATCCCGGTATTATGTTCCCTTGGGATAATATCCGACATTCACGCGGGCGAAGCTGCGGGCAGCAGCTAGTATGCTATAAACATTAACGAAGATAAAAAGCTTAAAAGATCATGAGTGGGGGGCTTGTGACGTCACGGCGTGGTAAAAATCGTAGCACGAAGTGATGTCACACGAGTTTTCAACGCACTGTATCGTCTTCGTTTTTTGTTTACGCGAAAAAAAGAAAAAATACATGTCCAATATTTTTTGGAAATCAATGTGACGGACTAATTAGATTGTTTTAGTCAACTACCCTAATATGCGGAGCAAACATTATCATCTTAGTGTATGAAATAATCATAACTTTTCAACATGGGTCAGAGCGATTCTTTTGTCAAAGTAGCTTTGAGGGTTTTACGACTGGTTTTGAATGCATTTCTTTGGTTGTGGTGGCACCAAATGTCACCCCATTTATGTGTCAGAATTAATGCTGATGCTTAAAGATTTTTATTAAGAAACTTGAGCAGTTGTCAGATCGATTCGAATTTATTCGTAGTAGTTTGAATGTCGAGAAATGGTCTGAATATTTTCAAGAAACTAAAGATCTTTGTTAATATTAATACTTTTATACAAATTAATACCTTAATTGTAGTTGCTAGAGAAATTAACAATGCATCTGAAACAGTCGTCATTACATAAGCATACTACCATAATCAGCCTTTTAACGTTCCCACTGCTGGGACATAGGCCTCCTCTCTAGGAGAGGGAATGGGACGTAATTCACCACGCGGGCCCAGTGCGGGTTGGTGTGAAATATCATTAAAAATCAAATTCAAAATGTCATTAAATATCAATAATAAAAAAATCTCAAGAAACTTCAGAGCTTCCGAAACCTGTATCCACTTTATGTAATAATAGCACTTAGTTTCGTATGCTATATAAATTTTAAAGTACAATAAAACTGTCTCATATTAAATTAAATGACAGAAACAAGCAGTAGCTTAACATTTTTCTTAAAGTAACAAATATACAAGTCACTACGGATAGAGTATTCGATCTTAAAGGACCATCTCGATTTATGTGTCCCCAATATGTTACGGCGAAAAAACTAGAAGAGACAATACTCTGAGAATCTGTATCGATACCAGGGCTGGAATAGGACGGTGTCATGGGTGCATTTGGGCACTCAAATAAAGAATTACGTACCTAATGCTAATTTGAATAGTGGGGTTTATTAATATCTAGCAATAATGTTAAATGTACGAACTTTAGCTCATTACTCTCGTCAGTATGAATGTTATCTGCTATAGATATTTTAGCGATAAAACTATCCATTTTACATAAGCACACATCATTGGTAATCACATGTTTATGTTTGAATAGTTTGGAACAAAGCACTATTTGCATAATATTGTAATACACCATCGTTCAGCTATTGTTTTCAAATTCGTTTTTAATACTAATACATTGAAGGTAGCTTAATACGAATATAAATTATGCACAATACAGCGTTTTCATTGTTTAAAGATTAAACAAATTCAGTGTTGAAAGATGAAAAATGGTTTATTTAAAATGGAACGATGTTAATTTGAAATACTTTTATTTTTGAAGTGTATTGTGTGTATATAATAAATAAATAAACAACAAACGATCTCTACAAAAAGAAGAGGTGAGCTGGAAGAATTTCTTTGGACTTTTCTATTTTTTTTTTATTTTTTTTTTGTTGTATGTGCATAAACGTGAACCGTGTATATTCGCAAATGGAAAAATGTAAATTGATGCCACTGAAACACAACAAAGCGCGACATTTTTTTTTCTAACCGCTGAATTTCTAAATCGCTCAAAACTATAATTACACGCCAATGTTGCACCCCATTGCACCCATCGCCCGTCCCAGTCCATCCCTGTACTAGCAGCAGATGTAATTTAGAAAGGAGCAGTGGATTTAAGTGGTGCATTTGCTTCGAACCCCACCTGTGACTTATTTATAGTCGTAGATACGGCTATATGGCTGAATAACGCAATCTCTGGCAAATATTCCTTGGTGCTGGTTACCGAAAAGGTTTTCTATTCTATTCATGTATACGTGAGAGTACAGAGCGATTCTTTTGTCAAAGTAGCTTTGAGGGTTTTACGACTGGTTTTGAATGCATTTCTTTGGTTGTGGTGGCACCAAATGTCACCCCATTTATGTGTCAGAATTAATGCTGATGCTTAAAGATTTTTATTAAGAAACTTGAGCAGTTGTCAGATCGATTCGAATTTATTCGTAGTAGTTTGAATGTCGAGAAATGGTCTGAATATTTTCAAGAAACTAAAGATCTTTGTTAATATTAATACTTTTATACAAATTAATACCTTAATTGTAGTTGCTAGAGAAATTAACAATGCATCTGAAACAGTCGTCATTACATAAGCATACTACCATAAACAGCCTTTTAATGTCCCCACTGCTGGGACACAGGCCTTCTCTCTAGGAGAGGGAATGGGCCGTAATTCACCACGCGAGCCCAGTGCAGGTTGATGAATGTCACATGTCTTCGAAGTTTTGGTTCTAGGACATGCCGTTTTCCTCACGATGTTTTCCTTCACCGTTTTGAGAGCAGTGGTGATGAAATTAATTACGCAAAGTAATGCGCCTAGCTGGGTTTGAACCCGCGACCTACAATTCGTAAGTCGGGGCCGTTACCACTCGGCCACTACTGCTCTCACTCGGCCACCACTACTCTCACTCGGCGACCACTGCTCTCATTGGTACTGTCGTCATTGGCATCGCTACGAAAATCGCCCTTACCACAACAACATAAAGCTGGGTGTCAAACCGAAATTATCTGAAGTGCGGTTCTCTGTACTTACATAATTTCCTCTCACTCGTCTTATTTGCAAACAAACTCAAAGATAACTTACTACTTAAACATACGTACTCGTATATCAAGCATATTATATTCAAACTTGTCCCAAACTTACAAACGTATGCAAATTCGACTTTTAGTTTTACAACATTCGTGAATTTTAAGACCCCAACACACTGGTTCTAATCTCCTAAAGCCTGTATATCACACTTTTAGTGTCAGTTACTATAAAATTAGCATAGTCATAGAAAAGTTTTGGTTAAATTAACTTTGTATTATTCTAACGGCAGTTAGTTTGGACGTGCGCTTTGATTCGGCGCCATGTTGTGAGAAACTGAAGCTGAATGACGTCACGAATTTGTAGGAGCGTTAAATGCAGTGAGTTAATACTTGGATATTATAAGCTGAGCTTAAATACTGTGATTGGTTTAGCACCCGTCTGATTATGAACTGGAACGGTTTGATTTACTGTTCTTATTTATCACTTTTGTGTTTTGAGTTTCCTGTCCGTTCTTCTCCATAAAAATCTACCTTTGCGAATGGACGCTAGAGTCACTTACTTATGATAAATTTTATTGATGACGTTCAAAAGTGCCGTTAATGGCCTAATTAAAATAAACGATTTGACTTTTTGACTTTTTTTTGACTTTTGTGAGTAATGGACCGTCCACACTAGTGATGTGACGAATGTCAAATTTGGACTGATGGATGGATGTAACGCATGACATTTCTTGTGACGTCATGCCTTAGAACACTTTGACGTAGTCGTGACATCACAGTCGACTCTCTCGAACTTGGATGCGTTTTATCCATGTTAATTTTATTGCCTCGATTTTTTTTTTTCAATATATTTAAAACTAACGAACTAGTTAGAATCATTTACCTACCATGGAAACACATATATTCCCGTTTGATGTGTATCACCAGCGTCTACTATATTATTTACCAACTTCAACCAACATACTTTACTCTGTTAAAGCATACCTCCAAAGACCTTTGTTTGTTAGTCCGGTTAAGTAGTAACCTTAGCCTTAGTCACGGGTTCAAACCCAGGCAGGCGAATTACTTTGTGTAATTAATTTCATCACAACTGGTCTCAAAACGGCGAAGGAAAACATCGTGAGGAAACCGGCATGTCCTAGAACCAAAAATTCGAAGACATGTGACATTCACCACCCCGCAATGGACCCGCGTGGTGGATTACGGCCCATTCCCTCTCCTAGAGAGGAGGCCTGTGTCCCAGCAGTGGGAACATTAAAAGGCTGATTATGCTTATGCTTTGCCTTAGTTGTGGAACTGAGAGTGGTCCCGTAAAAAAAAAGCTTTGTAATAATTCAATACTACAAACAGAGCCACTCCAACAAAGGTCATGCAAATATATTAGGTTTCACGTATTCTAGGGTCCTTTGAAAAATAATTTCGCAGTTCAAAGCAAAGTGGAAAGCTTTATTTTTATTTTAAACTTTTTCGCTGTTAACAGGCGAATGGGAATTCAGTAAAAAAAGGTTTCCACTCGGCTGGATGGTTTTTAAATTGAATACTAATTTTTTTTTCACTCCAGTTGCTGGGTATCGCTTTGATTCTACAGTAATTTTTAGAAGTTATGTTATTGATATATGTATGTATATCAATTATTTAGACAAGTTGGTCCGTCATTGTTGAAATGTTGTGATATTTATATGGGTTTTGTTTTTTTAAATTATTTATAGGTCGATCGACGATGTGGTACGTTTGCTAAAAAGTGACCAAAATTACTCTTAACGCCTGTTAGGAAACACAGACTAGCAGGGAATATATTAAATAAACAATATAATAAATAATATATTAAATAAACAAATTCATTAGTATCATCAAAGCGTGTAGGAGTTACCAGTAATTTGCAAACAGTACCTATGTGAGTTTATTTTACAGCTTCGAAAAAACAAACATAAATTACCTTCTTTTATATGAGCCTAGGTAGCTCCAACAGAATGCAGGTAATCCAGAATGTCGTTAGGCTGGCGCACAGAACAATTTATCAACCAATATCAAATTCGCTTCGATATCGCAGCTATAAATTGTGCAGTGTACAGCAGGCTTTAAAGCCGCATCCAATATTTTAAACCTAACGCAAAATATTTTAAAGACACCACACAGCCCCGACACCTTGCAACGATTTATGAAGAAATATCATTCGCTTTAATATTGTATTCCCCATAAAATGCCTTACTAACCAAGTATCATTTTCACCTTCGCCTAACCTTACACCCTAGATTTAAAGTTCACATTCGCTTGTGAAACATGAAAATGATATTTGCAATGTTTTCCGGCGATACAAGCTCGGCATGCGGTCGTGTTAGATCTTGTGGCGTTGTTATAAAGGTAGGTTTTGCTTGTTTTGTGTGGATATATGGGGTCATATTTTGCCGAGCTGGTAGAAATTTGTGAGTACTGCGAGGGTGTGATTTATTCCAATCCATATTGCTAAGATTTGATTGAAGTGCTATCTACCACGCGCCGTTTAATATTAAATTATGGCTACATACTCTGGGTGCCATCAACTGTGTACGCTGGGAGGTCCACAATTCAACGCGTAAGGCTCATTACCTAAATAGGAACGTTACTTTATGAGTCAATTTTAAGTGCCTTATATTTTTTTCATAAAGGCCGTTCATTTAAATATGAAAGCAAGAATATACAAGCATCGTTATAGTATACAACAAATAATACTGGAGCCATTTAGGGTGAATAAATATTGAGAACAAATATTTGAATATTAGCTTACATATTTGCTGACTCACAACAAAATATTCTGCGTCGATGTATGTATATTCTCGATTTGTGCTACATATTTTTGGTTGCTACATATTGAGTTGCCAGGCGTCCGGATAAAGCCGGACAGAGTCAGGCTGTTTAGTTGAGTGTCCGGCCAAATTAGACGGTGTCCGGCCTGTTCGGATATTTGATAGGCTTTTTAAATTTAGGCATTTTTTCGCTTACCTTGTATCGCTTCCTACGTAGTGCGCACTAATACTATTGCAATAGGGTAGTTAACTAAAAAAATCTGATTAGTCCGTCAGATAGATTTCCAAAAATTATTGGAGACGTATTTTTTCTTTTTTCACATAAACAAAAAATGAAGACGATACAGTGCGTTGAAAACTCGTGTGACGTCACTACTCGCTACAATTTTTACCGGGCAGTGACGTCACACGCTCCCTATACTCCTGATCTTTGATGCTTTTTATCGTCGTCAGTTTTTGTAGATTTGATAAAGGAAATATATAAGTGTCCAATATTTTTCTATAATGTAACTGACGGACTAATTAGAATCATATTTTTTTAATCAGGAAATATCCCTATTATTGAAATGAATATTGAATGATTAATAAATATCTAATGAAGACTGCCTCACTCAATTTGAATGTTCTTTCATTATAATTTAAGAAGATTTTATGGTAAATTATAAAAAAATCCTTTGTTGCGTTATACTAAGACTATAAAATTAAGTGTCCGGCCTTTTTGCCCAAATGTCCAGCCAAACTGGCTGGTTTGTCCGGCCTTTCGGTTTTAAGACCTGGCAACCCTAGCTACATAGATTGCCGAATAGCTACGTAGTTTTAGTCAAACATCACACACAGTTCACAGTTTCTGGAATATAAATGATCGCAAAACGTCACTGAATGTTAACGGTTAACTTTGCGTTCCAGATGTTTGGCGAACATTCACCTCTACCTACCCTTTCTTTGAACACTTTTTTTTTCTGGATGGGAAATCATCAAATGGCTTCTTCCGCTCTGGGCGGAGTGGAAGGGAGTGTCAGACTCTTACTGACTAAAGCCCACTCGTGTTCCTCCTAATGCTCTTTGCGTTCCAAGGCCGCGGTGACTCTTTCGAACCAATTCTGCATACTTAGAGATGGAATTTTAGGAAAATTTGGTAAAACATTTGAATTCTAATTTGGTATTACAATTCAAACCACCTCTCGTGCCTCTTCCTAGCCTTTTTCCAATTATGTAATGGTCGGCTTCCGGCACTGTTGCAGCTGAACACCGGTGTTTTTCAACAACCAATAGCTGTACCGCGGTACCTCACGGTAAGACTGGTTACCAGACTTCTGATCTGATCGGGCTTCGAGAAAGATCTATAAGTGACAGCCGCAACCAACGGTTTCTCCATGCCCGAAGCAGTCTAGGTATGCAATAGACCAGTCTGAGGAGTGGATCGGCCTCAGAACTTGCATTGCTTAACCTTGAGCATCAGCTAGAACGCTATTTCTTAGGTCTAAAAACTATTATGAACTGGATGCGAGAAGCCGAAAATAGATCTAAGTGGCGTGCAATTGTAGAGGCCTATGTCCAGCAGTGGACTGCAACAGGCTGTTGATGATGATGATGATGAAAAACTATTATGTCCAGTCGGGAGTGCGCGTGAATTTAATTGTATATCGGGCGCCCGACTCATGGTAACGGAAGGTACTGTGGGGTTTTAGTCAGTTTAGACATAAAGTTACGTCTTCCCCAGACAAAACGAATCCATGAGGATTTCCCCACAATAAAAATGGTCTTAAAATTATGACCGAAACTCCTTTTGCTTTGACGCACTCAAAAACACCAATGTACACTTTACAAATACTACGTCATTCGATTTCAAACAGGAGCGATCGCCTTCATCAATCCTAAAAACAAAATTAAAAAAAAAAACACGCAACAGCAATTAGAGAAAAAAAAAGTCATTTAAAATCCGAACTGGCCGAACAGTCATGTAAAAAAAAAGAAATAATATGTACTGGCCTCAGTGGAGGAAGTTTTCTCGTTACAAGAAGTTTGAAGGGTATTAAGACTTCAGTAATTATATCAAACATCCAACTCTTAGTAGAGGCAATCAAATAGAATGAGTATTGGACACGATGGTGAATGATATATAAAATATTGTGATATATTTTCTAGTGCTTCGAGAATATTAGTTGATATTGATAACATGTGTGTTTATCCTGAATAGTCCAAAAATTATAGTCACACCCCAAGAATAAAATATAAATATAATAATAATAATATAAAAAATATGATTTTATTTTATATTATTTTTAGTTAATTAAGAGTTTCTTATTTAGTTTAGTTCGTTGTGAATTTATTTGAATAGTGTCATTGAAAAGAACTTTATATTAAAAAGAAATGTTTTTCTTAAAAAAATATCTATATATATTACCATAAAAATGGGAAGGGTTTAAAGTATTTTTTAATTATTCATCCCTATTTAAATTTATGATGACGTTAACAGTTGTGTTTATTTTTTAAATCACTCAGTTTTAGAAAGTAGGTTTTTTATTTCAAACCGGGAAAAATATTTAATTTACCCGGTACAAAATCATTAAAGAAAAAAGAATAAATAGTCTTTATTTTATGCACCATAGCAAAATTAGTAAAGAAATCATTTTATAGGCTAATGATGTTATAGTTAAAACTTATCAGGATAAGCTCAGCCCTAAACCTCTCATTAAAAACAAAAAAAGCCTTTTCTTATTATGACTTACACAAACTAAACACTATATTATAATAATTTCACCGAATATAATCCACCCAACTAAAGCACAATATCTTACTTTTTAGGTTTCTTAAAATACATGCCATTTACGAGGCCCTATAGACCTCGTAGCAAAAAAACATCTACAACTCATATTTTGTGCCTCGTAAGGCAATATTTCACTTTCTCATGATGGATATTTATGGGGCTTCCAGTACGTATGACCATATTCAAGAAATAAATTACAAGCTTTTTTAACCGACTTCAAATAAAGGAGGAAGACCTCAAGCCTACTGTATATAGTACAAATATACATTTTTTTTGTGTTACCTCATAACTTTTACTGGGTTTACCAATTTTGATGATTACTTTTATATTCGATTATTATTTTTATATTTGTTTTTTTTTTTTTTATTGGTATGTTGTAGCTGTATGTGTATGTATGTTGTAACATATTTGCGTTCAATTAGATAGCCTCCAAATATTTCAATCCAGATCATAAACCACTAATATTCACGGAAAGTAATTACTGAGGCACAGGAATTTGACCCGACATGCCAAACTCAATGTACCTAACATAAATATGCCTAAATTAATATACATATAAACCTGAAATTCAAACTGAATCCGATAAACCGTGGATTTATTGATTAATTCCAAACCCTTTTCCCTGAAATTGAGCAAAAAGTATTTACCCGTATTCAACTTCCTAATATTCATATCATAATACATATTAATATCTTTATTATACGGCACTAATAAATTCTCTTTGCACGGTAATAAATAAAACGTATAACACCGCAAAGTACAATCGGTAACGAGGAAGCCCCAGGTGTATACAAATTGGGACTCTTCTATTCAGCTGGGTTAGCAGGTGTGAAACGAATTAAGCATCCAATCACGTTCGGTATGCGTTTGGTTTTGGAATTAAAGGAAATAAATGTTGAATGGAAAACTTTGTGAATATAAGTATTGTTTTTATTAATAGATGCTTTAATTAATATTATTGTCACAATTGATCTTGTCAATAATGAATTCCACACAATTTTGCAACACTTTTTGCCTTTAGCTGACCACACAGCAACAATCCCATCGGCTCAAGATACTTTTAAATCCTTCCTCTAAAATATTCATACAATTCTAAACGATAGCACTAATAAAGTAAAAAAGAGACTCTACAATACAAAAAGCCTACCTCTCAAAACAAAACTAGCACTTTTTTCTAAAACATTACTATTATTATTTGTTTAATATTTGAGTAGGAGCGCGGCCAACTTGCACACTGCCACAACACAACATGGCGGACAGTCTAAATGAAAAATGGCGTCAATTTACAGGGCAAACGCGGCTAAATTGGATATTTCTCACGGCTGAACCTTGCTACTAAGACTTCGCAGTTTTTATACTCGGAAAGGGAAAAACGAAAAACCAAATGATCTTTTGGGTAACAAACGTAAGAATAATGTGGAAGTTTCGCGATCTTATTGTCAAAGTTCTGACTTACTGTCGGGTTGTATGCAGAACTGGGAAGTTTTGGGAATGCACGGGCGAGATTATTTTACTATAAAAAGATTGAAGTTTTAATGAGTCTAAAATATAGCCGGCGATTTTATGTGTTTTGTGACCGAAAAATCAAATTTTAGAAAAATTAAATTTTATTAAGTTACTAGCTTTTTCGCTCGGGTTGATATAAAAAGTTTAGATCATCTATCATGAGATATATAAAAAGTTTATATATCTCATGGGTCCCATCTATCGCTGTACTGAAATTCATCAAAATTGGATCAGTAATTCAGGTATGAAAGTGTAACAAGCACACAAACTTAGTTAGGATTATAATAAACAACCTGCCACCCGCGGCTCCGCCCCCGTAAATGTCAAAAACTATCCTAAGAGAACATACTCTAGGGATAAAAAGTATATTATGTATTATTCCAGACTATAGTCTATCTCTGTGCCAGATCCATTCAGTAGTTTTTGCGTGAAAGTGTCACAAACATACATACATACAAACTTTCGCGTTTATAATATTAATAAGGATATAATATGTAGGTAGCTTTACAGGTCATTGATTATTATGCACGATAAATATCCTGACCACAGGACGGTTATGTTGGATGTTGTAGTATCTAAAGTTGTAATATTTCATTGATAAGGTCCAGTCTTAAAAACCCATCAATGAGCCAAAACAACACAGTACTGCATTTTTTTTATTGTTAACTAGCTTCTGCCCGCGACTTCGTCCGCGTGGAATAGTTACCAAGCCCCCGATTCTTTGTACTGGACAGTACTTGGACTTTGCAACATTACTTTATTTAAAAAAATAAACTAAAATAAAACTAGCTTAAATTACTCCTTATTACATCAGCTACCTGTCAGTAAGAGTCCCGTCAAATTCGGTCTAGCTATTTCAGAGATTAGCCGGAACAAACAGACAGACAAAAAAATATTTTGGTGTATGTACCGTATATTCAATTCAATTCAAATATTTTATTTCAGATAAACATCCATATGTGTTATTAGTAGTACAACTTAACCTAATGTTAGTATTAAATTAAATTATCATAATAAACAACCAATGAACCATTGTACGAAAAGTTCAATGATTCATTGGTTTATTTGGATCTGTGATCTGGACACTTATCCACCTTCGTATGAGGGGAGAGTCCCACCTATTATATATATATTATATAGTATATATTCACATATACATGTAGTAAAAAGCGGTTATTTCTATATTACAAACAGACGCTCCATTTTTATTTATATGTATATACATAATATGTATAGATAAGCAGAATAGGATCTCGGTAAAACGATTTTCCAGATACCTATCCTACATCAATATTGGCTAGAGGCCACATCGATCAACTCTGTTCCTTATCTCAAACTACGACTGTGTGAAACACAGATGTAGGGAGCTAGAAGCGTGCATGACTTGCGGAATTTGTTCGAAAGAGTCACCGCGGCCCTGGAACGCAAAGGGCACTAGAAGGATCAAGGGTGGGTTCTAGTCAGTAAGAGTCTGACACTCCCTTCCGCTCCGCCCAGAGCGGGAGAAGTAATATTTGTGTGCCACCATCTGTGAAAGGCACAGAGACTCATTAAGCTGTAATAGTTACAGCCATTTGTTACCTGCGTATACAAATAAACGTATTTTATTTGATTTGAAACTTATACTTAAGTGCGCACAATTTTTTTTTTATAAAAATGTAAAAGTACAGCTTATGGCTTAAAAAGGCGAGCTCACTATTGGATAGCTTAATTATTATTTACTGTAGCCCTAACATGACGTCATATATCCATCATGCTTCCTGTGTCAGAGAGAGACGGAGTTATACAAGACGAAAAGCACTATCCCTTTTTCACACAGATACCATGATAGCATTGGCA
Source organism: Hecatera dysodea (assembly GCA_905332915.2). Taxonomy (NCBI): domain Eukaryota; kingdom Metazoa; phylum Arthropoda; class Insecta; order Lepidoptera; family Noctuidae; genus Hecatera; species Hecatera dysodea. The sequence goes on along the minus strand of HG995296.1, from coordinate 20,277,191 downwards.
CTTCGTGGTACGGTTCAACATTTTGGTTGTAACACTTCAAACAAACTTCAAAATTGGAATAAGTTATTCAAGAGCGATTATAATGGTAAATATTTTTGCCTATTTAGTTAAAGCTAGGTTTATATTACTGAGTCATGTTGTGTCGTGGCGCGGGATGTATTTGGTGTACCAATCAATCATAACTATTTAGGCCCCTAGAAAGAGTTTTGTAGCCAATCAATTGTGTCAGAAGACACCACGATATCGCACATTAATACAATATAATATTCTTTATTATGTAGGTACACCATAATTATCTATAGTAATATATGTATAAAGCTAAACAGTTTGTTTGTTTGCTTGAACGTGCTAATCCCAGGAGTTATTTGTCCAATTTAAAAAATTATTTCAGTGCTAGATAGCTCATTTATCGAGGAAGGCTATATATCATCTCGTTAAGACCTATAGGAGCGGAGCGCCAGTGAAGAATGTTTCAAATTGGGACGTTAATAACTGTTCCACGCGAATGGAGTCGCGGGCAGAAGCTAGTAATTTATATAAACGTTAGGTGAGTGAAACATTACATAGGGTATCACACTGGGCTGCCTAATTGCTAAAAGCGATATTTTAAAGATAAGCATAGATCTTTAATTGTAAACCAGGCTAAGCAAAATTGAACCGTATGATAAGGAACATAAGAAGTTCTCTAGCTCTACAAAGATTACACAAATGACCTAAATAAGACTGTTACCCAAACTCAATTTTAAAGTCTTCATTTACAAAATCTAATCGTCCAATTCAATTTTTTTACCACTCTGCACCCCAACGATTTAAATTAGCCACTTGGCCTGCCAAGTTTGGCCAAGTGTCAGCCAGTTCGTGTCTCTCTATATCCGTGGCGCACTTGGCTCTCACCTCACGTACGATGGACCAGTCGTATTTTATTAGATCATTAAGCTTGGCAACGTGTCTTGGCGGACTCGGCCGGTCCATCACTACGGCATTCAATAGTCCTCGCTGAGGCATTGGCAGCGAAATTAGATTACGACCCGTGGTGAAACCGTACGTATGTTTTAGTTGGGATTGAATAGTGGTGAAGTGCCGTTGAAAGGTTCTTATTGGGCAGTTAGAATTTATTTTGGGAATTATCTACCATTTTTTTTCTGGATGGGAAATCATCAAATGACTTCTCCCGCTCTGGGCGGAGCGGAAGGGAGTGTCAGACTCTTACTGACTAAAACCCACCCGTGATCCTTCTTGTGCCCTTTGCGTTCCAGGGCCGCGGTGACTCTTTCGAACAAATTCCGCAACTCTAGCAGGCACTGACCCTATGGAGCCCCGTCTAGGAATTACCTACCATGCATCCTTTACCGTAATACATCGCAATCTAAGGTTTCGTTGAAAATTTATGACAGGTACGAGTAGTTTGGCTTTTATGCTAAACTGGACCCAATTGGTGCAGTCCCGAGGGACTGTTTTTGACGTTTTAGACAGAATCATTCTGTTTTGTTAGTACTGAAAACATGCTAAGTTTGCTTTTTTTTAAGGATGGATCTAGATGATCAGTAGGGAAGACTTCTTCCTCTCTTTTCTACTTAAATCTCTTACGTCACTTCAGGTAATTTGAGTCCAGCTGGTCTATTCTGTTATCTCATCGTTGAAACAAAGATGAAGTTAGCTTCAAATGTACAGCACACTTGGTATGAAGTGAGCTATCGTTCACCAGGATTGATAGCTCACTTCACCTTTTTTCTGGATGGGAAATCATGAAATGACTTCTCCCGCTCTGGGCGGAGCGAAAGAGAGTGACAGACTTTTACTGACTACTGACCCATCCGTGTTTCTCCTAATGCCTTTTGCGTTCCAGGACCGCGGTGACTCTTTCGGACAAATTCACTGACATTGGACCTAGCGGGCCCCGTCTACTATGCTGACATCTCTTTGAGGTGCTCGTGGGACATGTCATTTCATGTTAGACTGGCGGTTTCAGTTCTTTATTTGGTCTCCCCAAATGTCCTAACTTTAGTATTGTTCGTCAAAAGGTTGAGCTCCTTAAAGTTCTAACTTTGAGCTACACGATAACTGACGAATGCTTGCACTGTATGATACAGGTCCACTCAAATCTGTGTGGTACTTTCCTCAAAAGACCACTTCAAATACCAACCTATATTGTTCTCATATATGATTTGACCAGTACAATTGTATGGACTTCAAAAGAGACCTTGACCTCTGAGTTTGTTTCGGTGTTTCTTCTCAGGGTAGTCGGCTAGGAAACACCGGCCTCATCTAGTTTATAACGGCCAAAAAAGATTGACGTTTAAAAGTGTTTTTTACGACCTACTTACAAAATAAAAATCATTTAATACAACGCGATGTACATAGATCTAGGCCTGTTTGTGCTAAATCCTTTTTACTACTTACTTTTTTAAAATTAACAATGTTAATATGAACGCTGTTGCAATGCTCTTTACCAATAACTAGTTTTGCATTTATAACTAAACGCTTCTCAATCAAGACACAGGTCTATCCGAACCCAAACGACACGACGGATCGGAATAAATGATCTAAAAATCATTTATTCCGATCCGTCGTGAAAATCCCGACCGTTGTCACTTTAAAAAACTCAACAGCCCTTATCCAATAAATTAATTCTACATGACTCAGATTTTAATTACTTAGTCGTCGCTGCCTTATCGAAATAATTATAATTGCACTGACTTTAGACAATCCCTTCAGAACCTAAGTTCTGGCAAGGGCGTCTAGAACATCCAAGGTTAGTTGTAGTCTAGACTGAAACAAAGAAACTTTAAATACCCACCGTAGATTTTCAATATTTTTATATGAAGATTATTGCTGTCTAATTTTGTGATTTATGACTGTGCAGCTAAAGTTGGTTTTGGTTTGAATGTGTGGATGTCATTTTTATACGTAGACTCTTTATGCAAGAATAATAGATATTGCTGGTTATTGGAAAATGTTGTTTATTTACAAAATGGTTTTTGACATTTTATACTGACACATTTTAGAAAATGTTACCAATTTTATGACAAATTGATTAAGGTATTGTGTTGTTGAAATAACTGACAAGTTGAGATCTTCTATGTTTAGAAATTGTAATTTTATTGAACGGCTCAAAACTATGTTTTAAGAGGCGGTCCAATGAAAATGGACATATGACAAATATAGCACTTAAATACATACATACTTTCAACTATTTAATATACACTTAAATAAAAAACTTTTAACAAAATAAAAACGTTAAAAGATGGCGTCGAAAAATTCCTCCGCATCGCTAGCCACTGGTAATGTACCCAAAAGGCTGGCAGCATTACCATGCTGTATGGCAATGCTTATCCTTTGTCCAAGGTTAAAGTCGGCCCTTGGATCACGCGAAGTGTCAAACACAACTAATTTTAAATGATTGTATTAAGTGTGAAGACGAAAACGCTAGCAGAAGCGTAAGCGTAGAACATAATTATGTAAAACTGTCATATTTCTTACTCACTTAAAAGTTATCATCATAAGCCTAAAACTAAATCATTATCTGACATAAAAAGCACAAGTTTCTTGGTTTATAATAAAAGTAAATTCACGGATCGTATGTAATTTGGACACTGGGAAATCTTATTAAGCGTACGGCGTATTGAAAAACAAAAAGGCTCATTCCAAAATCGTTGTTCATCTCAAAAAATCCACCATCAATATCACGACCATTTCAAACGTCTCAAAAGTGAAGCCTCTTGACTCCTGTCTGATTAGTTCAGATTAGCTTGACCCCCCCTTTTTATCTGGCAGGACCTTTAATCAATAGGATCCGTCAGGACGTCATTGTTCCTTTCAATAGTAAACGAAGTTAATCCCGTCCAAAGCTGATTGCGCCAAATTGTCAATGGGAGATTCCTGAGTTCATTTTACAATGGAATCTGTCAGTAGGATATTATTGGGCATCTCACCCCACCTTCCGTTCCTTCGGCTCACTCCGTTCGCCTCCGTCACTCTCGGTGTGGTGAATTGCCCAATAATATCCCACGGAGTGGGCGCCGTTCCACATTTCAATAGTAGTCAATGGAGTGAGCGCCGTTACACATTTCAATAGTAGCCAACGGAGTGGGCGCCGTTCCACATATCAATAATAGACAATGGAGTGGGCGCCGTTCCACATTTCAATAGTAGTCACTGGAGTGAGCGCCGTTACACATTTCAATAGTAGCCAACGGAATGGGCGCCGTTCCACATTTCCGTTCCTTCGGCTCACTCCGTTTGCCTCCGTCACTATTTTACCTTGTTATCTTAAGTTACATCAAGTCGAAGGGATCAGTCAGCCTAGACACTGCTTTATCGTGTCTAGCTGCTTCCAGGGTGCGCCACGAGGAGGCTCCTTTCATGCACCCCGCTAACCTAAAATTCAGGACAGATTGTCTCATGTCTCTCCACAATATTAGAGATAGCGCTTATACACACATCACTCTGTGTCTGTGACCAGATTGGCTCGAGGACATCTGAACGTTAGGTTATCGTATACATTAAACTAAAATTCAGGACAGATTGTCTCATGACTCTCCACAATATTAGAGATAGCGCATATTCACACATCACTCTGTTTTTTGTGACCAGATTGGCTCGAGGACATCTGAACGTTAGGATATTGTATACATTAAAATTCAGGACAGATTGTCTCATGTCTCTCCACAATATTAGAGATAGCGCTTATACACACATCACTCTGTTTTTTGTGACCAGATTGGCTCGAGGACATCTGAACGATAGGATATCGTATACAGTAAACTAAAATTCAGGACAGATTGTCTCATGTCTCTCCACAATATTAGAGATAGAGCTTATACACACATCACTCTGTTTTCTGTGACCAGATTGGCTCGAGGACATCTGAACGTTAGGATATTGTATACATTAAACTAAAATCTGGGACAGATTGTCTCACGTCTCTCCACGAAAGCAAGAAATAGCGCACAGGCACATATGCACATTCTATTTTTAGTGACCAGATTGGTTCGAGGACATCCAAATTTTAATTTAATTTATTCATATTAACGTGTAATGAAGTGTACATCACACGTTAACAAACAAGGCGCTCGCTGTTTGAACCGCTAGCCTAAAATTCAGGACAGATTGTCTCATGTCTCTCCACAAAGTTAGGGACGGTGCATTGCCGCTTAGGATAACACTCATACCCGTTTTCGTGACCAGATTGGCTCGAGGACATCTGAACGTTAGGTTATCGTATACATTAAACTAAAATTCAGGACAGATTGTCTCATGACTCTCCACAATATTAGAGATAGCGCATATTCACACATCACTCTGTTTTTTGTGACCAGATTGGCTCGAGGACATCTGAACGTTAGGATATTGTATACATTAAAATTCAGGACAGATTGTCTCATGTCTCTCCACAATATTAGAGATAGCGCTTATACACACATCACTCTGTTTTTTGTGACCAGATTGGCTCGAGGACATCTGAACGTTAGGATATCGTATACAGTAAACTAAAATTCAGGACAGATTGTCTCATGTCTCTCCACAATATTAGAGATAGAGCTTATACACACATCACTCTGTTTTCTGTGACCAGATTGGCTCGAGGACATCTGAACGTTAGGATATTGTATACATTAAACTAAAATCTGGGACAGATTGTCTCACGTCTCTCCACGAAAGCAAGAAATAGCGCACAGGCACATATGCACATTCTATTTTTAGTGACCAGATTGGTTCGAGGACATCCAAATTTTAATTTAATTTATTCATATTAACGTGTAATGAAGTGTACATCACACGTTAACAAACAAGGCGCTCGCTGTTTGAACCGCTAGCCTAAAATTCAGGACAGATTGTCTCATGTCTCTCCACAAAGTTAGGGACGGTGCATTGCCGCTTAGGATAACACTCATACCCGTTTTCGTGACCAGATTGGTTCGAGGACATCTGAACTTTAGGATACCGCATACATTAAACTAAAATTTAGGACAGATTGTCTCATGTCTCTCCACAAAAGTAAATAGCGCACACCCTTCGGTCCACACACATTTTTTTTTTCTGTTACCAGATTGGCTCGAGGACATCTAAATTTTAATTTAACATATTACAGACGATACATCCTTTTCACTTTACACGATGACATAATCAGGGTTATATCTGAGCGAGCCAATAACCTAAAATTCAGGACAGATTGTCTCATGTCTCTCCACATACTTAGGGATGGTGCATTCCCGCTTAGAATAACACGCATACCCATTTTCGTGACCAGATTAGCTCGAGGACATCTGAACTTTAGGATACACATACATTAAACTAAAATTTAGGACAGATTGTCTCATGTCTCTCCACAAAAGTAAATAGCGCACACCCTTCGGTCCACACACATTTTTTTTCTGTGACCAGATTGGCTCGAGGACATCTAAATTTTAATTTAACATATTACAGACGATACACCCTCTTACATCAACACGTAACAGTGAAGTGGTAAAGTGGTAACACGGAATTTCAATCCTTGCTTTGCATTCAGAAACCTAAGGCGTAGATACACTTGACAACGGCAGCCGGATCAGAAACGTATCTTACATTATACAATGTAGCGTACAAACTGTGTGTGAATCCACTTTTGTGGACGGTTCCGTTGACGGTAACCGTACCCGGTGGTTGCTACATAGATGTAAATTACCTTTATGTATGAGTCTGCTTTTTTAGTTTGAATCGGCAAAGTGGAATGCACACTTCCCACGTACACATAAATTGCATTCAATGCATTTATATTGTAATTTAACATAACCATCATGTTGTAAACAGTAAATTAGTCTTTTGTGGAACTACCTATTTGTGTAATTACTTTTAACGTGTTTCATTCTTCTGGGTACTAAGATTATATATTTTTATACTTTCATTTACATAATATTTTTATATCTGACACTTGTTATCGAGTGTGATTTAAACTTAATTTTAGGTAAGATTACAGAATGATGAATGATGGTAGAATAAAGTCATTTGGGATAATAGGAGTAAAGAACAAATTGACAAATACTGGGAACATTGTAATAGTAAACTGAAGTTATTATGGATAAAGTCGACAACTATAAAATAACAACTCAGACACGTACGTTTGATTCCCACACGTTATATTTTCTGGGATTCTTTCATTGTGGGTTCCTAAAGGTGATTATTTAATAATACTAACTTCCTCCACAATAGTATTTATGTGATGGTAAAATAAGTTCCGAGTTTAACTGCAACTTAACGTTGTCGGCAACATGGATTGGTTTGTTTGTACGTTTTTCAAAATAGTTATGATTTATTTTCAACTACTTCTGCTTAATTGATTTTAGTGAGACAACTTACTATGCTCAGAAATTTACTTTCAACGACGAGACAATTAAAAAAAAATATTCTTTAATCTGCATCTTACTGACTTGACTTTTGTTAGTTTCACCTCTCACATAAACGTAATTATTGTGAAGTTAAACATTCTCAACAAACAAACATCAAATATTAAATTAATTATACATATTAGTTTAGTAATGAATCATAAAGCATACCAGGGATCGGGTTCACTTTGTCGGCTTTATTTTTTCAGTTCTCATGAACAAATTGCAATTTAGCAAAATTGATATGCAATCAATTCAGTTCAACATGACGTAAACGTCATATTTTTTTATACAACTGTAAGACGTATACTTTGAGTTTAAAATTGAAATGACCTATTTTTATGCTAACATAATATTAATTGCGAATATAAACGAATTCATTTCAATCAATAAATTTTATTCGCTACAGAATCTTCAAAGTGACAACTAGTACTAGCGGTGCTTTTAAATACACTTTCTAACATGTAAGTACTTCTCAATTTTAAATTTGGTGTCATAATGCTCAGCTACGGACCTGGTTTTTGCCTGCCGGCTGTTGTAACTATCATATTCTATCTGTCCATCATGACTGTTACTCAGCTACGGACCTGGTTTCTGCCTGCCGGCTGGTGTATCAGTAGTCCTAATTCATTTGACTAAATTTACTAATGTATTTGTCTAATCGATACCCAGCTACGGACCTGGTTTCTGCCTGCCGGCTGGTGTATCGGTAGTCCTAATTCATTTTACTAAATTTACTAATTTATTTGTCTAATCGCTACCCAGCTACGGACCTGGTTTCTGCCTGCCGGCTGGTGTAAGTCATTTTACTGAATTTACTAATGTATTTGTCTAATCGCTACCCAGCTACGGACCTGGTTTCTGCCTGCCGGCTGGTGTATCGGTAGCCTTAATTAAGTCATAGTTATCGGTTACAAAATTAATCTTTATGTATTTCATTTCAGGTTCGATTCCGATTCAGAATTCCAGACACGGTCCGCAGCTGTAGCCGAGGTTGCGAAGCCGCAACCAAAGAAGAAGGTGTCGAAGCGCAAAGCTTCCGAGGGCACCACACCATCAGAACCGGAATCAAGGTAATTTTGTGTTACTGCTTTTACCTTTAGGTGCTTTTTGTGAATGTTATCAATATGTCAATTAAAATGTTATACACAGATAAACGTTGGTTACTGGATTTAGAACTGTAACGCAGAGAGCACTAAAATCAATTTCCAATTATGTTCCTCGCAGGAATGTTTACAACTAGTTCATGAGGTATTGAAATTATTATAACATAACATTATGCTTTCTATCCCCGTAGGGTTTGGCAGAGAAGTAATACACCATCAATCCATCGATTAAAAAATAAATGTAATGTATTGTGCTGTGTAATAAATAATATGTTCATTTGTTTACAGTAAAAGTCACAGCTCGGACCTCTTTGGCTTAGAGGACTATGTTCCATCGAAGACATCAGTTGGGGACTTCAGTTCAACCCTCATCAGCCGTGTCGTCAATGGTAAAGTGCGGCGAACGGCGGACGTGACCGGGGACTTCTATGTAGAGGTAAAAGTCTACAACAAAGCTGAAGTTGCCTCCACCCCTAAACAGGAGCGATGGAAGAAAGCCTCGGTGGCTCTAAAAGTGCAGCTGAACCGCAACACGCCGCAGTGGAACGGGCTACAAGTTTTTATGAGACGGACTCATGACTTGTTTGATCATTCTGAGCCCGTCTTTTATAGTGATAATATAAATATAAAATAAATATTTAAGTTGTTGGGGCACCAGGTGTTATTGTATTTCTGCGATCATCATCATAATCGTAAAAATAATATATTGCAATATCTAGCAGTAAGTTTTAAACTATTTTAATCTAAAATGCTTTCTGTACTGTTTGTAACACATCTGTTGAGCGCAGTCACTGGACAGGTCACCTATGTAGTGCTAATCATAAAAACAAAACTATTTTGCATTTCGTAATCGTGTAGCTTCTTATAGAATTGTTGATTCTTTTTCATTGTTCTCTAGAACCATTTCTTACTAATATTTTGGACAAAATTAAAACGTTAATTAACATATCTCTTAAAGAACATACTTGTTTAAAAATTAATTTCGAATATTTTGCTTAGTTTTTAATGTTTAAAAATGATTCTCAGGAAATGGAATAATTTGCCACAAAAAACTTTACTCTGCATCAGAATTATGAATTTGATTCATTATTAACTCAAGTAAAACATTTTATCAAAGTAAAGATAGAAGAATTTCAGGACCGAGACAGTGGATGGACGTTCTTGAGCAGTTCTCATTTGGAAGTTAATGTTAACAAATATCAACCGTTGCACGATTCAGGCTTTATCGAATTGCCTTCTGCAATAAAATCGAAAAGAGCATGTGTTAATATCCACAATAATGTCGAGTATTATTTTTTTGTGGTCTGTTGTTACTGTTTTATATCCAGCTAAGAGTATCTTCATACCCTGATTTTCGTAACGTATTATATATAAAGGACATGTTATTTCCAGTGAATTTCTCAGACATTGCGCAGTACGAAGTGAATAACCCGAAATTTGCATTTACATTTTATGGTTTAAAAAATAATACCGTCATAGGACCGCTTTGCAAACCAAAAGCCTTGAACGGAAATGTAATTCATTTACTTTATTTAGAAAGAGATAACTTATCATATTGGTGTCTCATTAAATGCTTGCCGCGACTTGTTGAAAATCAAATAACAAAACACCACAGTAAACTGTACTTTTGTGACGCTTGTTTAATGTTTTTTGATTCATGCGATGATCTTAGTTCATATACCTAGTTGTGGAGGACGAACCACCTTCAAGGGGTTCTTTCATACAGTTTAAAAATTATAATAGAAAGCAAATTGTACCATTTGTTATATAGGTACGCAGATTTTGAAACAATACTAGAACGATATGAATCTTGTGACCCTGACCACACCAACACGACAGCGACATGTGCCTGTAGCTTTCGCTTATCATAACTATTACGTGTACGCTAGACGAAAGCCACAATCGTTACGTTTCTTATCGCGGTTCGGATTGTGTATCAAATTTGTGAAGTCTATCTATAAAGATGCACAAAAAAAATTACGATATTTTAAAAAATAATGTTCCTATGATTTATAAAAATGATAATGCTCACGACTTTGAAAACGCGATGATATGTCTTATTGTTCGGCGATAGGATCCGTGATCATTGTCACTTGACTGGTACCTAAATATCGCGGCGCAGCTCATAGTTATTGTAACATACAATACAAACTACCAACATTTTTGCCAGTATTTTTTCATAATTTGTCTGGATACGATTGCCACCTATCCATAAAAGAATTAGGTGAAGCTCCTGGATCTATAAAAGTGATACCTAAAACAAAAGAAAACTATATTTCATTCTCTAAGTTTATTCCGATTTCTACCGGGGAAAGCATCCAGGTTCGGTTTTATGATTCTTACAAGTTTTTAGAAACTAGTTTAGAAAGTTGGTTAGTACAATGAAAAAAACAAGACTTTAAACAATTACAATTTTATTTCCCTGCTAAAAACAATTTAACCTACTCACCCGTAAAGCAGTGTATCCATACGATTATATGTCCAATGGGAACGTTATGAAGATACGTGTTTACCCTCCAAAAAAAATTTTTTTTAACTCCTTAACTAATGAGACAATTACCGATGAAGACTATGAACACGCTCGGTCTGTTTGGCCAGTATTTAATATTCAAAACATGGGTATGTATACAGATTTATATCTCAAAACAAATGTTCTGTTCTAACAGATGTATTTGAAAAATTTCGGAAAACTTGTAAACTACATTACAATCTCGATCCCGCGTTCTATCTTACAGCGTCAAGTATATCTTTTGTTGCAATGCTTTTAAAAACAGGAGTTAAATTAGAATTGATTAGTGAAGTTGAAATTTTTAGAATGATACAAAAAGGTATTCGAGGAACTGTTTGTATATGTTCCAAAAGACATGTCAAAACCAATCATAAATATTTAGATAGGTACTTACGATCCAACCCGACAAATTCATTTATTATTTATTTAGATTGTATCAATTTATACGGTTACAGCATGTGTTAATCCTTACCCTATTCGGATTTTAGATTCATGAATAGACAAAAAATAGATTTTTTACAATTGAACTTTCTTGAAGTTGATCTAATATATCCGGAGAATCTGCACATGGAACATAATGACTTTCCCTTCTGTCCAGAAAAATGTCTATCACCGGGTGGTAAGAATAAAAAATTAATACCAAATTTGTATGATAAAATATTACTATGATAGTCATTACGTACATTAAAAAAAAAATGTTTACAGCACGGTTTAGTATTAAGAAGGATCCATCGCACCATTACACCATACAAGCAAAGTAGTTTTTTAAAGCTATAACACCCAGTTACGCCAAAAAGCAGACTTTTTCAAATTATTGCACAATAGTATTTTTGGAAAGACCTTGAAAATAATGAACACCGAATAGACGTTAAGTTAGTAAACAAGTGGTGTGACTCGAACAATAAAACAAAAAAGTCTACTTGTGCTGAAAAATTGATAGCCAGCCCATATGTTCATAGCGCCTCTGTATTATCTGATGATCTAGTAGCGATTCAAATGAAATCTGTGCGAATTATACTTGACAAGCCAATTTACAAAGGGTTTGCAATATTAGAATTATCTAAAGCTCACATGTACGACTTTCTCTACTCCATCATAAAACCTTTTTATGGTAACCGAATAGAATTGTGCTATACTGACTCAGATAGTGTAGTATATGATGTGCAGAGTAATGATGTTTTTATAGACTTTAAGCTCCATTTTCTAAAATATTTTGATACCAGTAATTATGACTGTAACAATCACTATAATTTACCAATTATTAATGAGAAGGTTCCAGAACTGTTTAAGGATGAAATGGGTGGTAATATTATCAAAGAATTCGTAGGACTGCACTCAAAAGCTTTATTGTATTAAAACGTTAAACGAAATAATTAAAAAGGCAAAAGGTACCAAAACCATTTATTACCAAAAATTTAAATATGATAGATTATAAAAATGTTTTGTTCAAACAATTGCAAAGTTATTCGCAAAAGAAATGTATTGTTTAGATCAATAAAACATGAAATATATACTCATGACTTATATAAAATAGCACTTTCAAGCAATGATGATAAACGATTGCTATCATTTGATAAAGTTTCTACTGTGTATAACTTGGGGTAACGCAAGTATATTTGTGTAATGTTTATATGTATTTTATTGATTGTAAATGGTGAAACTTATGACGTTCCAAATGGAAAGTTAGATAATCTTTCAACCTACCTATATTGCTTTACTTGCTATTGTAAAAAGTCTGTAAGGGTGGGTGGATTGATGTTTGTTACTCTTTTAAAGTGAAATAAGTAACATTGTCGTGGAATGTAATTTAAGTAGTATCGAAATAAGTTTCTTTTGAACCTGGTTTTATTATGTATGCAATTTTAAATGTGTGTATTCTTGGTGTCCCTTTTACAAGTTAGACTTAAACAGTGTAGGTGTATTTTATCTGAATAAATAATATTTCATATTCATAAATCTGTTTCATTTCTGTTTCTTATGATAAAGCACATAGGTCTCGCAGCTTGTTGATACAGGTTCCAAAGTGATAAAAGATGTAATGTCCAGTTTTGATGACAAATTAGTCATGGTTCGAAGTTCGCACGCGCGGTGTGGAATTTGACACCGATCCAGGTGCGCATTAGATTGAACTTGTTGAGACATGAAATTGGTTCATATCGCAAGGTTTTATAGAGTTTTCATTTCATAATAATAGGGGTTAAATTATGAAATTGCTGATTTATTGTAATAGGTTTTTTGAATTGACATAGAATCTTCGTGGTTTGAGGTTTTCGAAAGAAACTTTTTTCACGTGGTTTCTATGATGTTCTTCTTTTAAATAATGTGAAACATTTAAATATCGACTTTCAATTGTTTTTGTTATTCAACATATACAAGAAAGATGGATACTGCAAAAATTCGAGTGATTTTTGAATACTAGTTTCGACGCGGAAGTAACGCGGTAGAAACATCCCGCAATATCAATGTTGCGTTTGGAGAGGGGTCTGCTAATGAACGCACCGTACGATTTTGGTTTAAACGCTTTCGTGATGGAAACTTCGACTTGAAGAACGAGCCACGAGGAAAATCGCTCACACAGGTGAATAACGATGAATTAAGAGAGATGGTGGAAGCCGATCCTAGTCAAACTACCCAGGAATTAACGGCATGGTTTAAAGTTACCTTACCCACAATATTGACTCATTTGCGTCAAATCAATAAAATAAAAAATACGAAAAATTGGTGCTTCATGATTTGACTGATCTGCAGAAAGAAACGCGTGTTGAAACTTGTGTTGCCTTGTTGAATCGGTACAGAAATGAAGGAATATTGGATCGAATTGTGACGAAAACGCCACAACAGTGTCCTAAAGTAAAACTTACCAATAAAAAGGTAATGGTAACTGTTTGGTGGTCTCAGCATGGTGTTATTCACTATAGTTTTCTCCGATCTGGTCAAGCAATAACGGCAGATGTCTATTGTACCGAACTCCGAACAATGTTGGCAAAACTAGCAGTATAACAGCCCCGACTCATGAATCGATCTTCACCATTATTGTTCCATAACAACGCGAGACCTCATACAGCATAGTCAAAGTCTTTTATTTGTGGTCATAGGTTAACAAGGATGGTGCTTAATAACAAATGTATCACTATGTCCTGCTAGTACAGCGTACAAATATTAGGTTTAAAACCTCTATATAAAAACATTAATCTTAAATTATAATTACTTAACTCTATCCTACTCTATCAACTAAATTATCTAATATTATCGTTTAAATATTCTGTAATTGTATAATAAGCCTTATCAAATAAAAATACTTGCAATTTTTTCTTAAAATCTTGTAAATCTATTGTCCTCAAAATTTTTATAGGTAGTTTATTAAATATTCTTGTTGACATACTAAAAAAACTCTTGTCAAAAAGGGCAGTTCTGTGAGGTACGGAAGAAATCTTCAAAGCATTCCTAACGGATTGCGGTTTTGCAAACAGATGTTTATTCGTTTTGACAAAAATCGCTACCTCATAAATATATAAAGATGTAAAAGTCATAATTTTTAACGTCTGAAAGGAAGGCTTACATGAGTCGGGTACATGAATATTTGCAATAGCACGCACACATTTCTTTTGTGCTTTAAATACATACTCTGTATTAGTGGCGTTTCCCCAGAATATTAAACCACGAGAAACCGCTTTGACCCTTCAGGAACTGCAGTTATAAACTATTCGTCATCCTCCGTATTTGCTAGACCTTGCTCCAACGGACTACCATTTTTTCGTAATTTGGACAATTATCTACGTGACAAGAAGTTTTCTCCCCAAGAGGCAGTAGGTACCTACCTACAAAATGCTTTCACACATTTTGTGTAGTCTAGATCCTCAGAGTTCTATCGCAAAGGCATAAATGATCTTCCTATTAGATGGCAGCAATGTATAGATAATAATGGTAACTATTTTGATTAAATACATCTGTTAAAAATTAAAAAATAAACAATTTAGATTTTCAGTACAAATCGGCCATTTCATACTTTAACCCCTAATAATATGATAAGTACATACATCACAAGGCAGTCAGCCGGACCGGTCACATTACATCACTTGAAAAAAATAAAATAAAACGAAACAAATTGTAAGTATTGCACAAGCGTATAAGTACTTATACAATTATTTCTTTATTTATTTTGTTGAACATGATTATTAATCATGATCAAATTTTTTTGTTTCAGACCATCAATAATGTGTGATTCTCAAGATATTGTTGACTTCTCACAATACGGTCAAGGTTTTCCGACTCCGAGTTTAAGCTGGCATATCACAGATTTCCAAGAACAACAAATACCTGCCAACAAGGAGCCTAGAACAAGACAAGACTGCGGAACTGCTAATAAGAAACCTAGAACAAGCCGTGAGTGTCTAAAACAGAAGTCTCTGCCTAAATGTGAATCATATGTCATAAACAATGAGAAGAAAAAAGGATTACGACTGATCCAGGTAAAAGTGTTGGATATCAGTGAACAACAAGAATCTGCATGTGACGATCAGAACGTGGTGTTAAGTGCGCAGTATGTAGTGACTGAATCGGTGGACTATGTTATGGAGGAGACGCTGTCATTAATTAATAAAATTACAAAAAAACTTTGCGGGGACAGTGGTTATTATTAAGCTGTGTTTTTGTCGAAGATTTATAGTAATAATCAATACAAAATATGTGAGTAATATTATAGTTATTAGGATATTTTGGATGTATAAATTATTAAAATATCATAAATGTAAATTTTATTGTAATAAAGATTTTATTTTGCATACTTAGTCAAAAATTATGATAAAGTTAAAGTAAGAATTAGTGTATATCTAAATAGTTTTTATGTAAGTAGATAATATTAATCTCTTTATGTGTTTAATTTAGTTGGGTTAGTGTGTTCATACATCACAAGTTTATAAGTTAAGTATGTAGGTAGATATAATATTTTTTAGTAATTTTGAATAATTTATTAAAGTAAATAAAAATACATCCATTTATTGAAAATATGTTTTATTTTATATTACTGATTTATACTCGAACTATTAATGATTTCATGGTTGTAGTTACCTATACCTGCATTTTTTTATTTTATCAATATCCACTCCGTTTAGTTCGTACCTAATATCTTGGAACAAGAAGAGTAGTCCATTGTTCGTAAAATTGACACTAGTAGTTTTCTCTTTTGAATCTTTTTTGCTAACGATAACGGTTCCTTCCAAATAGAGAGTGCTCGCTGATGGTAATATGTACAGATCCTGTTGGTTGATAGGTATGCGCATTTCATCGTTCCTGTTGAAACTTGTTACATAAGGTTTGTACGAATGAAATTCGATAAAGACATGAGACAATCTGTCCTGAATTTTAGGCTAGCGGTTCAAACAGCGAGCGCCTTGTTTGTTAACGTGTGATGTACACTTCATTACACGTTAGTATGAATAAATTAAATTAAAATTTGGATGTCCTCGAACCAATCTGGTCACTAAAAATAGAATGTGCATATGTGCCTGTGCGCTATTTCTTGCTTTCGTGGAGAGACGTGAGACAATCTGTCCCAGATTTTAGTTTAATGTATACAATATCCTAACGTTCAGATGTCCTCGAGCCAATCTGGTCACAGAAAACAGAGTGATGTGTGTATAAGCTCTATCTCTAATATTGTGGAGAGACATGAGACAATCTGTCCTGAATTTTAGTTTACTGTATACGATATCCTAACGTTCAGATGTCCTCGAGCCAATCTGGTCACAAAAAACAGAGTGATGTGTGTATAAGCGCTATCTCTAATATTGTGGAGAGACATGAGACAATCTGTCCTGAATTTTAATGTATACAATATCCTAACGTTCAGATGTCCTCGAGCCAATCTGGTCACAAAAAACAGAGTGATGTGTGTATAAGCGCTATCTCTAATATTGTGGAGAGACATGAGACAATCTGTCCTGAATTTTAGGTTAGCGGGGTGCATGAAAGGAGCCTCCTCGTGGCGCACCCTGGAAGCAGCTAGACACGGTAAAGCAGTGTCTAGGCTGACTGATCCCTTCGAATTGATGTAACTTAAGATAACAAGGTAAAATAGTGACGGAGGCAAACGGAGTGAGCCGAAGGAACGGAAATGTGGAACGGCGCCCATTCCGTTGGCTACTATTGAAATGTGTAACGGCGCTCACTCCATTGACTACTATTGAAATGTGGAACGGCGCCCACTCCGTTGGCTACTATTGAAATGTGTAACGGCGCTCACTCCAGTGACTACTATTGAAATGTGGAACGGCGCCCACTCCATTGTCTATTATTGATATGTGGAACGGCGCCCACTCCGTTGGCTACTATTGAAATGTGTAACGGCGCTCACTCCATTGACTACTATTGAAATGTGGAACGGCGCCCACTCCGTGGGATATTATTGGGCAATTCACCACACCGAGAGTGACGGAGGCGAACGGAGTGAGCCGAAGGAACGGAAGGTGGGGTGAGATGCCCAATAATATCCTACTTCTGTCGTCCTATCTGTTTAAGTAAAGTAATTGGTAATAAAAGGATCGCGTTGGGATCAGTAGTTCTATTGTAGACGGCTATTTCGGATAGTTGCATGATCTGGTTGCGCCATTTTGTTATCTTCTATCTAAATATATATAACTCAAAAGTGACTGACTGACATAGTGATCTATCAACGCACAGCCCAAACCACTGAACGGATCGGGCTGAAATTTGGCATGCAGGTAGATGTTATGACGTAGGCATCCGCTAAGAAAGGATTTTGATTAATTCTACCCCCAAGGGGATAAAATAGGGGATGAAAGATTGTATGAAACTTTGTCAATTTTAAACCGATCGGGGTGAGAGTTTCAGAATCGGGGGTAAAGTAACTGTTCCACGTGGACGAAGTCGCGGGTAGAAGCTAGTACAATATAAAAAAGAAAAGAACCACTGCAACGTCCAAGCGCCGCGGCGTCTATCGTCTTAAGCGTCCGCGTCTCAAATTACGCTTATCGTTTTTACGACCGCGCGCGACCCACTTAACATAAACAATCACTGCTGATAAACTACTTAAGCTACACTCGAACTGTAAACACTCACGGCAAGCTCAAACACTACAGAATGTAATTTGATTACAAGTAACTCATTCAAAGTAATAATAAATGATGATATTTAAGTGTAAAGTTGAGGAAATGACAAAAAATGTCGTATTTATTTTTTGTTTCGAGTTTTACAAGAAAAGTATAATAGTTTTTGCCAACAATTATTTTTTATTATAATAGTTCATTATATACCCTTTAAAATGAAATACATAACTCAATATGAATATTTAGTTTTCTGTCATGAAAAAATAAACTTTTCAAAAGGTCCCCGTACCTCGGGCGACATAAAAATGTGACAAGGTGGCTTTAATTATCATTTCTAGACCTCATTTCAATATATTTCGTTTGTAAAAGGCTAATAACGTGTTTATAGTGAAGTAATGAGAATTTAACCCAAAAATCCAATTAGAAAACATTGTAAACCAATAAGATGCAATTAGAATCTTATAAGGATGATTCAGAAAAGAGAAAGTTATGTGGTCAAAATGATCATATAACATTCCAGTTAGATTATTCTATGTAACCGTTTCGAAATTGTCGTAGTAATGCATATTTCGTAAAGAAAATATCTTCACGTTTAATTTGATGTACAATAACAATAGAAATAAGGTAAGAAAAACAAAAAACAAACCACATTTTGCTAGGAGCTCCACACAATAACACTTTGTTTACACAAAAGTCGAACTGTCACTTTCACTTTTTTTTTTCTAAATATTGTGTTGTCGTTCCACAGACAAAATTTATTCTGACGGTTGGCAAATTTAATACCCTGCCTTTTAGCAATACTCGACTAAACGACTATCGCCCGACTTATCAGTGTTTACGTTTAAAGTGAACGATATCGTTTTGGTGACTGTAGTCCCCACGGACAGGCAAGGTAAAAATCATTCTGGTGACTAGAGTCCCCATGGACGTTTGAGTGGAGAAAGAAAACAACTTATCGACTAAAACTAAAAAACTGTGTCAGGTCCGGACATCAACTACCACGAGTCTCTGATCGCACCACAGACAAAAAAGCACACAGTCAATTTTTAGTCTATGGCGTGACATCCAGCACCGACAGACAGTGACAACATAATAACATAACAAAATAAACATAAACAATGCAAATAAAAGTAGACTGTTAACTTACTGTCTACTTGAAAATATGTAGGTACATAAATCTAGTTTGTGCGTCGTATCCTAGCAAGAATCGGTCGTTGCTCAGCATATGCCGCGATTCTGGATAAGACCAATAATCAACGGCGCTGATTTTCAGCAACCACCGTTTGTGTGACATTCTGACGTCCCCCCAAGTGTGCAAAATATATCTATGTAGATAGATATCTGACGGAGTTTTTTATTCCGTTATATGTAGCTATCAAAAACATAACTTGTAAAAAAAAGAAGTCTCGCAATTCAGTTCCTCTACCGTGAAAAGTTGTGAGATCCATGTTATACCAAGTCGGTTAATTTATTCAAGCCCTACCGAAGGGGCCTTCTGTCTTAAGTTATTACGTAATTAGCAAACCTAACAACATGTTACAGTGACCATATCAATATTCAATGTTTTTTATGTTTTAAATGAATAGATTCAGGCTTCTAGTTTTAGACACAAGTTATAGGAGGTCAAAAGTGGCCTGTTTCGAGAAAAGGATTCAATCTCTTTAGTATTATATAGTTTAATGAATTAATAATTTCGACATGTAAACATTTCGCTCATTTGCTATAAGTTCGACATAATATCTCTAAATTGTTTTTAGTTAATAATATAGTTGAGTTTACAAAATTGCGCTTCGTTTACTGTAAAACCGTAATTTGTCTAAGCTCTATAGTGAGAGAGAACGAGAGAGAGAGAGAGAGAGAGAGCAGATATTCTCCGAAAAATTACGTTTTACACAGTACCTAAACGAAGCGCAATTATTTAACATATCTGAATTGATAACTAAAACATCATCAATTTTGTTTGAGATACATAATATGTCGAGCTTGTAGCAAATGAGCGATTTATTGGTAACAATTTACTGATTTAAAAAAGTGTTCATGGAGTTTCTTGCCCGTTCTTCTTCATAGAGATCTACGCTTTGGAACGTATTATCTTAATGTTTTTGACTGACCGACCTCGATTTAATAGTTTACTTGAAATAAAAAGTTTGAGAGAGCAGTAGTGGCCGAGGTAAAGGCTCCGACTTACGAATTGAAGGTCGCGGGTTCAAACCCAGCCAGGCGCATTACTTTGTGTAATTAATTTCATCACCACTGCTCTCAAAACGGTGAAGGAAAACATCGTAAGGAAACCGGCATGTCCTAGGACCAAAAATTCGAAGACATGTGACATACACCAACCCGCACTGGGTTCGCGTGGTGGATTACGGCCCATTCCCTCTCGTAGAGAGGAGGCCTGTGTCCCAGCAGTGGGAACATTAAAAGGCTATGCTTATAAAAGGTCTCTCAAAAAAGGAATCTCCATTGTTCACAGATGTGTAACACCTATAATGAGGGGCAAACGTTCAGCCTTTGCCACAATCAAATTTTACGATCTCGGGATCACGATAAGTGACACGATGTCGACCATCCCAAAACTCCCATACATTTATGGAACGACCCCATATTAGTTCTGATACTATCAGCTATGATCACTTACAGGAAAAATATGAAATGTTGCCTTAACCGTATTGTAACTAGTTAGGTTTTTTCTGCGACTTCGCATGTGCATATTCCGTAATTTTCGCGTTAACGTGGGATTCAATCTATCGTATTACCCACCTGCATAGAATATTTATTTTAAAAAAAATGTTTTGAGTATGTATAATCTGATTCATAATAACATTATAAACGAATTGATGTTGTTGCAGGGTATTTATTTAGAAAATACAACATTTAAAATTTGTTTCTATAGTATTAGGGAATTAATGGAACTTAAAAATAAATGTTAATTATGAGTAAATATGAATAATTGATTTTAGAGTAATTAATAAATGGTTAAAAGGCCTGATACAGAAGGCAGTACTCCTCGATACGACTCGTATTGTGAGGAGGTTCCTTTCTCGGGCATGCAAACCCTTGTGGTGAGCTGCCCCGTGACGGCGGCCAGAACTGTGTCGGAGGGCCGAAGGCTCTTGGTGGGATGGGTGTCTGCGCGGGTAAAACTGCTGGAACCCAGGCCTCTGAGGTGCTACCGCTGCCATGTGGGCAACCACACGGGAGCTATGTGCCCCTCGGAGGTGGACCGCAGCGGTCTTTGTTTCCGCTGTGGTCAGCCCGGTCATCGGGCCGGCTCATGTGAGGCCACGCCGCACTGCAGTGCATGTGCGGCTGCTGGCAAGCCGGCCGAGCACTGGGCTGGGGGAAGGGCCTGCGCGCCATCCGCCCCGACCAAGGGCAAGAGGTCTGCCGCCGCCGCCGCCTCTGCCGCCGCCGCGGCTTCCGTCGCCGCTTCTGCCGCTTCTGCTGCGGGTGCTGCGACTCCCAACGCTCGGGAGGGTGCTGAGATGGAGTGCCAGTAATGGTCCCATTTCGGCCTCCTCCAGAGACAAGTCGGCCGCTGTGCTATTGCGCAGTGGCTGATGCCTGGGGACGGTGAGCGTGGGTGGCTCGCCGTCCGACACCAGGTTGAGTCGACGACGCGTTGTGTTCCACGCGCGCCGAAGGAGCCGTCAGCACCAAGGACGGGACCCCATAGGGTCGGTGCCTGCTAGGGTTGCGGAATTTGTTCGAAAGAGTTACCGCGGCCCTGGAACGCATAGGGCACAAGAAGGATCACGGGTGGGTTTTAGTCAGTAAAAGTCTGACACTCCCTACCGCCCCACCCAGGGCGGGAGGGGTCATTTGATGATTTCCCATCCAGAAAAAAAAAAAAAAAAAAAAAAGGAGGTTCCTTTCTCTGGAATCCTAACCACCGGTAGCTTGGACCCTGCTCCCGACACCGGCGGACTACTGCTTTTTGTTTGCTATTTTTAAATGTTTTTTTTATGTGTTGTTTAAGAAATATAAAATTGTATGTAGGTATAGTAAAATAAAAAAGGGATAATTAATAATTATAACTAATTGTATGATAATAATAATAACACCCTAGAAAATATTTGCACACTTGCTTGCAGACAGAATACAATAATTTTTAGGAAATATTTTTTTCTTTTTCAGAAATTTTCCTGTAGTTCAAAAAGTAGTTTTCTATCAATGAAAGGATTTTCTTAATAAGATTAGTACCTAATTCCAATACGAAAAACAATTTACTTATTTATCATTATAACTGGCTAGACATGTACATAGTTAAAATATTAGTTCTAATGGCGTTTATGCAAATTATTTAATTAAAAAATGTATCTCTTTTTTTCTTAGCGTCATCTTACCCTTGGGTGTCATAAAAGTGGACTGGTTATACTAGAGGAAAAGCAACAGCGTCTATTTGTCAACTGTCAACTTCATACCAAGGAGGTCGAGTGTCCCTAAGGCTCTATATCACTTGAAAATACTTCTTTTACCTACATACTTATTTCTTTTTTTATTTTGTAGGATCGTATCTTTGGACAGGGTAATTCGCGGCGACGGTTACTGATTGGTGTTTAAATAATCGATGAATTGAATTATTACCAACTAGCTGACTATATCTTTTCTAAACTTTTTTATTATAACCAATTTTACAGGACAAATCTACTATATAAAAATAAGTCGGGTTTTCCTTCCTGACGCTATAACTCCAGAACGCACGAACCGATTTCCACGGTTTTGCATTCGTTGGAAAGGTCTCGGGCTCCGTGAGGTTTATAGCAAAGAAAATTCAGGAAAAATTTCAACAGAAAAGCGGGTAAATCTTTTTTCATTTTTCTTATATATGGCAAAACAACGTTTGCTGGGTCAGCTAGTTACGTATATATATTTAAGACTGTATAGTCTTAAATATATATCTTAATTCTAAGTATTACGAGCCTGAACTAGAAATCCTGTGTTTCAGGCGAGAAGATCTAAAATAACTTAATATTAACAAATTTAATAATCAAAAGGATTCTATAGTACAATACAAATGTGTTAAAAAACCGTGATAAAGACAATTAAAAACTTAACTTATCCGATAACTATACCCGTGTACCTGTGTGCCAAACAAAGTTTTCTTTCTTTTTTTTTTCAAGCTTCAAGTTTTTACAAAGTTCGAACAGAAAAAAAAACATTTCTAGCTTAACCCGAATTCTTAATTTTTCCGACGATCTTTTAAAATATTTTGTTCCCTAATGACCTTATTCGAAGTATTACAAAAATTTAAAAACAAAAAACAGCAAAATCGGTACAGCCGTGATCTAGTGATGTACTTACGAACGAACGCCAATTTCAATTTTTCATTTATTTTCTTTTTTTATATATTTATACAATCTAATTCGAATTATCTGCCAGTATTTTTTTTATTTTTGTTTGGAAGCCCATGTGACGATAAAATATAGAGAACTTTACTATTATAAAACTCCTGTGTAGTAATATAATAATACCCATGTTTGCAAAAAATTAAATGAGAAGATTTGATTTGATTTGATTTTGAATTTTCATTTATATCGATTCCTCAAACCAGTAAAACCCTCAGTAATCGAAATTCGAAAGTTTTTTTCGATATTTTGCATGAATCAACTCTAATTCCTTTTAAATTAGTAAGCGTTGAACCAACGGACATCTGAAATGTGATTAATGTAACTAATTTTAGCGGGAAAAATGTCCAAAAATTTTCTTACGTAAGCTGGCACCGTTTCCGTGCCGTTGGACTGCTAAATGTAATTCTTATTAGCTAGATATTACCGCTACTTATCTTGAAAGAGATAGTCGTTTCTTTCACTTCAATTCCGTTTTGTTTTTAACCGACTTCCTAAAAAGGATTAAGTTCTCAAGGAGACTGTATTTTTTTTTTGGTGACCTCATAATTTTTTTACTGGGTACCGGTTTTGTTGATTTTTTTTATATTCGAATGCTGGTGCTTGTCATGTGGTCCAATTTCACGGTCGATGAAAAAAATTCGGTGTTCAAAAAACGAAGAAACAACCAAAAATTAGTTTTTGTACTTTCTGCGTTTTTTATTTACAAGTCTGTTGTTTTTTTTTTTTCGTAAAAAAGTTCTTTCTCTCGGACTTTTTCTTCTTTGAAAGAAGATAGTTACTACGCATACACGTAGGTTTTTTTTTCCAAAATTATGTTACTATTGACAGTAAGCTCAATGTTTGCGTGTATTTAATTCTTAGAGCAAACACTACCACCTTCTGTGACAGTCGCGTACCAGTATAAACGTAACAGCATTGGCAATTTAACTATAAATATCTAAATCATTTTGTTACAAATTAATTATTCTCTCATATATATTAATGACGTGTCTATCAAACAATATAATTCTAAGCATTTCGAACTATTTCTGTAATTTAATTCAATTTTCTAAGTTCCTCACATAAATGACTACAATCTACCAATATTTATGTTCTACATTACTTCTAAGTATTATTTTTTTAAAGGCCTCTCCTAATGCGAACACGTTTTACCGATTCGTTTCAGCAGAAGCACCCACATGTGATCTTTGAGGCGCGTACGAAGGCGAACAAGGGATGCGCCAACAAGCTGGAGTTCCGACCCAAGAGCCGCCGCACCAAGCACGTGTCTTACGTCGAGGAACCACTCGCTGATGACCCTGGCAACGCGTGAGTCTTTACCTCATTATAACTTACTCATACACGTGTCTGCAAGAGTTCAGACCCAAGAGCCAGTACTTGTGGATCCCGGTAATCTATTTAACAGACGTTAAATGCTACGCTAACTTGCGTGTTATGTCAGCCCCGAATTAGTTTCAGATAGTAGGTATACTGAGCTAATCCCAAGATTTTAAATTGCAATTGCCATTGAAAAAAATGTTACATTGATCTAATAATTTTATTTATAATACAAGCGCATCATTTAACTTAAAGAAAGGTGTCTTTTTTTCTGTATAGGAAATCATCAAATGACTCCTCTCGATCTGGGCGGAGCGGAAGGGAGTGTCAGAGTCTCGCTGACTAAAACCTACCCGTATTCCTCCTGCTTTTGCGTTCCAGAGCCGCGCTGACTCTTTCGACAAACGACAAACTCCACAACCCTAACAGACGCTGACCCTATGGGGCCCCATCTTCTTTGCTGATATCTCTTTGAGGTGCGCGTGGAACACGACGCGCCGTCGACCCGGGCCCGGTTGCTATCGGACGGCGAGCCACCTATAGCTCGCCATCCGCAGGCCTGATAGGAAACTGCCTCTTGTAGTATTTAGACTGTTAAGTGCTGTACTTCTTGACTTAACATCTTGACTTACGTAGAATTAAAAAGAGGTATCGTATTTACACGCCAAATTATCTCCCCAAAAAAGTGACTTAAGAATCCGTTCCCAACAATTTAAGCACCAAATCTTAACTGAAAAGAGCGAAGAATTAACTTGTAACAAGTTCCTACCGAATCAATTTACTACCGGAAGGCGGACGATTACACCCGGCCACTGACTGCGCCGAATTTAAAAGCTTTTAATTCGAACAAGTTATCGAAGTCAATGTTTGCAGCTAACTTTGTATCTTGGGGGAAAATTATTATGGTGTTCATGTTTTGGTTACTGTTACGAGAATGTACATAAACTAGCTGACATGCGCCAGTTCGTTTGCGTCACATAAGAGAAAAAAAAAGTTTTCAGCATTTTTATTGATGCTCCGCTCCTATTGTTCCGTTCCGTGATGTTATTAGTATGTACATATATACTGAAGATTGAATATAAAGCTCTTATTTCAATAGCAAAAGAGACCTTAGAATATATTATCCAGTCTATGATCCAACCAATAGCATGAAATAGAAATATAACTCCCAAAACACTTGCAAATTATATCCACCTTATTTCAAATCCTTGTGCAAAATATTGACACAATAATTGGTTGATTACATTTGAGTCACTCGAGTGTTGGGATCCTCGTCTCGTACCCTCGGGGTTCGGGGCGTCGGGGGGTCAAGTCCCAGAATTACTGAAGCGTCAACAAGGATACCTTCTTAAGCCAATCATTTGTTCATGAAGCATTCTTGTATTTGGGACGACATCCTCACACGATGACTGTATAATAAAACCTACATATTCAAGCTTTATGTCTGTATCCAATTGAATAAGCAAACATATAGTTTCTTCGTAAAGTAATGTTTTGCTAGTAATGAAAGGATTCCTATGAAACAGAGGGTAATCATATTTCCTCTAACCAATCTACCTAGCCTTTTGTATCTGACCTAGACAACTCGTAACTGGGTACCTCTTGACAAGACTGGTGACACATTTTCTGGCTTTTGACTATCAAATAACTATAAGTGTCAGCCCGGACCAGCGGCTTAGTGTGCTTTCCGAGGCACGGAGGAGTCTTGCTATCTTTGCGCGGCTCAGTTACACCCTATTACAAAGCGGCATTCATTACCACTAGCGCCATCTAGTGTCAAGTAGAAGAAGAAGAGTCAAAACCTTCGAGACTTTTTTGTAATAGAACATTCTAGAATTATCGTCACCTCGTCAGTCGCGACCGATATGTACGCGAACTTTCTAGATCTATCTACAATGGAAGGTTTTAGAATTGACTGACGCCCTATATAAGGCCTACATAGTCTACTTAATTTTAAGTAATATAATTATGTCACCTTTTGCTGGATAAAACTTGCGCAATTATAACCTAAACGGAAGAAGTCATTGGCTCCTGAAATGCAGGTATTCTAACCTAGCTCGGGAACCAGGGTCTCATATTTTTCAGTGACCAGTTTTTTTATGGCAATAAAGAAATTTATTTAAATTTATTTATAGTCTGCGACCAGTGAGTACTGAATTTGTGATACAACGGTAAACTTTGACAGCGATGTTTGTTACTCTTTCACGCAAAGTCTACTGAACAGATTTGGATGAAATTTGGCACACAGATGGTTTATAACCAGAATTAACATATATATTAATAATAACAGATAACTTTTACCCCGATATTCACACGGGATCGAAATTTATGCGGGTGAAACCGCGGGGCGCTGCTAGTTCTAATATGATTATAAAAGACTTTTCTTGTCTTTCAATTTTTAACATTAAAATCTTCTTAATGAATTTATGGTTACGTTCAAGCCCTGTAAAGAGTCCCGTGGGTGTCATAAAGTTAGCTAAGCAATTATATTCAGAGGTCAGGAGGTAGAAATTTATCCCACAATGGCGTTTGTTTTTAACCGTTTGCTTCGGCGGTTTTTCGGAAGACAGTATATTTTATCGTCTCATTATCAGGAGCTCGTGGCTACATAATAACAGGGCTTCAAGTCTGCTATTACACTAGTGGCAGAATCGTCTATCATTGATTACATAATGATTGATTTTTACAAGTTTGGTAATCTACTAATACAAAAGCGTCACTATGACTTTCCAACGGTCAACCACTGACACTCCATTGAAAGAAATGGCATAGAATGGTAATCTCGTACATAATGACAAATGAATGACAGATGTATGCAGTAATCTGCTAAAATGTTGACACTTCCTTTGATCAGTGCCCTACCATTAGAACGTCATTGTGCAGTCATTGCTTTTAATTGCTCGTTTATCAAAAAGTATAACGAGACCACTGACCGACCAATAATCGACCATTATGAATTTAGCAGATTATGAACTTTTAGCAAAATGACAGTGGGATCGTGTTGGAATGATATATTTATAAAAATAGTTGACTTGAGGCCCTGATCAGATTGATTGTTTGTGTTTTTCCTATGCGAGAAAGAAAACATAAACTTTCTTTATTTAGAACCAAGCTATAAAAACAATCATAATGAGAGAGCATTATTTTGTAACCAAAACCACGTATATTGAAGTACCTCTAAAAAATTATGAAACCCAACCGTCACAAAAAAAAAAACATCCGAATTAAATAAACTACTGGTTGGTTAGAAAGCTAAGTCGGAGTTCGAAAAGAAAAAGTTTAAAACTATTAATCATACGTTTTTCTGGAAAGCCAAGGCCAAATGAAAAGTGAATAATGCAGTGTGCCAAGTTGGCAAGAATGGTTTTTTTTCCCGCGCAAATACACACTGGCAGTTTCCTTTCTGAATTCTATTTGAATTTGTTTGAGAAATAATTTAAACTTGGACGACAAAGGGAAATACTTTGTTATGCAGCTCTTTCCATATTTTTCGTGGAATATTATTTTGGACTTGTTTAACTGTGGTTCCGCTGTCAGCAGGATGTCTCAGTAAAAGGAACAAATTGAAGAATCAGGTCAGAATTTTGTTTCATCAAAATTTTGTTTAAACTTGTGTACAGATTTTAAGGAAACGTGTGTAGTTCAGTAAAGTTAAGACTTAACTTTGTTAGTTCCATTAAGTATTCTAGATAAGGCAGTGATACTAATTAAGGCAGTCAGTAGTTGGCTTTAGTCTAGAAACTAAGGCGAAGTTGCCACGCTGCCAGTCAGGCGCATTACTTTGTGTAGTTAATTTCATCACCACTGCTCTCAAAACGGCGAAGGAAAACATCGTGAGGAAACCGGCATGTCCTAGAACCAAAAATTCGAAGACAATTGACATTCATCAACGCGCACTGGGCCCGCGTTGTGGATTACGGCCCATTCCCTCTCCTAGAGAAGAGGCCTGTGTCCCAGAAGTGCGACATTAAAATTACCTTTTTTTTGTATGGCAACGCGTACACTAAAAGTACGGACGGCCCTACCTTTCCCATATTCCAAAACGTGAACTTCAAAATGAGCACGAAAATGTTAATGAATGCTTGTCTAATTGACGTTTTCGTACTCTAATTCACGTACTTATGAGATGAGCAAGTAAATGCGTAAATACGCTTGCTCAGCTAAAACTCATAACTCGAGCACGAAAGCTTCAATTTATAACAAGCTCCGATGGAGTTCGAGTAGATTTCCGAAACGTGAACTCAGGCCATATTTTATCAAGCATATTTAATTTAATTATATTACTAGCTTCCCTCGCCTCCGATTTTAAAACACTCTTCGTTATTGCTCCGCTCCTATTGACCTTAGCGTACTGATATATAACCTATAGCTTTCTTCTATAAGTAGGCTATTTAACAATTAAATAATTTCTGAAATCGGACCTGAGTTTCTTAAGATTAAAGCG
The DNA here is from genome assembly GCA_905332915.2 of Hecatera dysodea. Classification (NCBI taxonomy): domain Eukaryota; kingdom Metazoa; phylum Arthropoda; class Insecta; order Lepidoptera; family Noctuidae; genus Hecatera; species Hecatera dysodea. The sequence continues at coordinate 20,248,039 of HG995296.1, read as the reverse complement.
TTCCAGCGAACAAACAAACTCTTCAGCTTAGTATAGACTAGCAGCGCCCTGCGGTATCACCCGCGTAGTTCCCGTTCCCATGGGAATATGCGTATAAAATATAGCCTATGTCACCCGGGGATAGTGTAGCTTCTCAACAGTGAAAGAATTTTTGAATTCGGTTCAGTAGTTTCGGAGCCTATTCAATACAAACAAACAATCAAATCTTTCTTTATAATATTAGTATAGATCATCGTATTATTTTTCAACAATCAACAAACACCTTCGACCGCGCACCACAACTTTCGTCTCATTTAATACACCATGAACTATTGTTGACAGACACAAAATCGAAAACGCCGCCCCCCTCATGCAAAATGTAGGGCACGCGTTTCTGTCACCACAGCGACTGGTTCATTAATTCGAATTAATTATTGACACCCACGCCTCGCATTGTGATGACAGCAATTTTAGAACTGGATGATATTGATATGGGTATAGATTCTGGGGTGAGGTTTTACTGAGGGGAATTCTTATCATTAATATCTAGGTTTGCGTTTGATGAGCATCGCACCTGATAAGGTAATGTAAGGACTCCGTTATCCCGAGGGAGGAGGCATGGGAAGCGATCACATCCTTTTGCGAAGCAGTAATGCTAACGAAGAAGGAGGCAGACCACGTGCGGGAAAGGGAAACCTTACGAAGACGCCCCGTGCGTAGGGAACGCAGGGCGATTCCCGGCCACCGTAGGGCCCAGGCCCGCGCCTACTGTGGACCATCCACAGGGATGGCGAGCTATGGGTGGCTCGCCGTCCTATAACAACCAGGCCCGAGTCGACGGCACGTCGTGTTCCACGCGCGCCTCAAAAAATGTCAGCAAAGAAGAAGGGGAACCTTAGGGTCATTTCCCGCTTGGATTACGAAAATTGTTCAAAAAGTCACCACAGCCCTAGAACGCAAAGGGCACTTGAAGGTACACTGGTAGATTTTAGTCAGTAAGAGTGTGACACTCCCTTCCGCTCCGCCCAGAGCCGGGAGACTCATTTGATGATTTCCTATCCAGAAAAAAAGGTAAACTAGGACGCATATAAAAAAAAAAAGTCTGGGTTGACTCTTGAACCGAAAAACAGTTCAAAATAACCATCAGTTGTCAGAACAAGGTAATCCATATCCCGCGAGACCCTCTTTCAGCAGTCGCTGAAAATTGGGTACTCTTGAATCATTGATGGAGTGTAAGTGCCAGCCTTCACAATACATCTCGTATGGGTTGTAACTCGTAAATAACAGATTTGGATTACGAGTGTTCTGTCATATTGTTGGTTAAAGATAGGTTTGCCAGAGTTCAAATAACGTAAAACATTTTTTAATTGAAAACATTTATTTTAGAAAATATCCATATGATATAAACAATTAATTATAATATAAAAAAATAAAAACAAAACAATACACAACTAAAAAAAGCGTTTTTACAAAAACATACAACTTCTAAAGACAAAAAAGTATAAAATAACTTTAGTTGTTTCTTTGCTTTTTGAACACCGACTTCCGAAATTAAAAATAATTTATAGTTTTTTTTTGGTTGTATCTTTTTGTTAAAATTTTTTTTTTTTTATTTATATAAAGGATTTAATTTAAAAAAAAAGCTGAACCCTTGCTTTGCATGCGAACTTGTTGCAGGTGAAAACGAAATGATGTCTGAAATGAATGTCAACCTCTTACTGACTAAAACCCGCCCGTGTTCCTCCTAGCGCCCTTTTTGTTCCACAGGCGCGGTGACTCTTTTAGAATAAATTTATGATCCTAATAGCACAGACTCGTATAGACTCAACCTACTTTCTAAAATTGATATTATGAAGGTTCTACGATGGAAAATATGAGACAATCTAGGCTTAATGATACCTAATCGCGACGCTTATACAATTTCCTACTCTCTGTGAAAGAGGCCTTTGCAATTGGATATTAAAAGCTGACATTGTAGTCATCATTATACCAGTTTTACCTTCAAAGATAACCAAACAAAGTAGCTTATCGCCAAAGTACCAAAACTCCTATATAAATGACAAAACCAATTTCATCAAAGGCACTCCTCACCATTCGTTTCTTCCATTCATTCGTTCACTCACTTTGAAGTCATATTTTAATGATAGCATTGACATCCAAAAAGTGTCGCTTACCAAATGATTCGATTCCAGAAAGATAATGAACGAACGTTTTGAAGTTTTAATTAATTATGTGAAGGTTTTGTGTTCGGTTTTCAAGAATTTGTTACAATGAGCGTCTCCTTTGGAACGGAGTTTCAATTTCAATGGAAAAAAGTTTCTACGACGCTCGTTTTAATGAAAAGAAAATTCTTAGAATGTAACATTTAATATTGGCATTATTATCTTGGTTGGTAATTTGGATAGGAAACATCCATTAACTTCAATATTTAGAGACTTGTTCCGTTAATAGTACTAGGTAATCTAGACTGCGGTCTTAAATCCATGATTCCTGTGTCAGAGAGAGACGGAGTTACACAAGACGAATATCACTATCCCTTTCCCTCACACTGAATCATGATAGCATTGGCATTTCGTAGTACGGCCACTGATCACTTTTCGCACTCTCAGAATGAAAGGGGCGTAACTCGAAATTCCTGTTACAAATTTTGCTATACACTGAACGAAAAAAGCAAACTCTAAAATTCAGTGATGAAAAAAAAAAACATAAATATAATTGGGAAAGGGACAGCTTATACATAGGTCTCGGGAGATATTTGTTTTATTACCCAACACTTTTTAAAGATTTTAATTCTTCCTCATTTGCCAAAAATTGCAATTCTTGAGTTAGGTCCCTTTCGTTCTAACGGTGCGTTTTATGTAGGGTTACCTTTTTAAATAATCCCATAGTTGCCCTTCACGACATTCAAAAGCAGGGTAGGGATGCCCAGTTTTTGCTGGGTACCACATGCGGTTTACCAGTGACAAATCTCTTTGGTCTAGTACCCTCCCTACACCCCTTGTTTACCCCCGGACTCATCCACCGTGAAAACAATCCAAAAAGGAATTAATCTTGAACATTAAATTGTCTTTAATACATTTTAAGTGATTTGTTTCGTTTTCCGGTTTTTTGTTTAACGAGAATTTGCGGGTGTTTTTGCGGGCAGCTGTGTTTTTGCGGAAAATATTTTGAAATGTTATTTATTACAATACGTTGATAAAAATATGAAAACAATGGTATTCAAACAAAAGCCCTCCTAGTTTTGCATAAAAAAATAACAATAGAAAAACGAGGCGGGTTCATATTTGGTCAATTTTAATCCAAGTCCATCAAACATAAAATCATTCTGCAAAAATGCACGGAAAATCTGAAAATGTTCTCTACACGATCGAACATCATAAAATATACTAACTCAATAAAAAACATCCATCTAAATACACTGTTGAGCTACACATACGTCATATCCTATATCGACCCTACAGCCAGCGAAGAAAAACATTTTCTATTTACAATACTCCAATCGAAGACCCGGAAGCAATCTACCCGGGCGGGTCCGGGAAATTTCCCTAGTTCCCAATAATGGGGGCGTGAAGGGACTGATAAACTTGATTAAGCACTCCCCCTATTCGAACGGGGGAAACCCTCCCCCTTTCAATGGCCTTAAAACCGATTTTTAAGGATAGGCACTTTATATCATCTGTGGTTTGCCATTATCTGTGGCCGATCATAGAGTGTGTTTGAGGGATTTGGCGGGAAATGACTTTGACGTTTTAGAAAAATGGCCGCGATCGATACAATCTTGTTTATTATATCTATGGATACAAATATTTGTTTTCTATGTTGGAATTTAAATTGTTAACTGTTGTTGAAATTCAAATTAATTCCAGATAGTAACAATTTAATAAGACCTAAATACATGTATGTAGATATAATTAGAATAGAAATATTTTCATAAACAAACGCAAGAACTTTGTTCGATAACATAATATAAGATTATGGAAATTCTCTCAAATTAATATTCCATGAGCAAACAATAACTTTATACTTCTTAGCCTTCCGGAAGGAGGAGGAGGTTCAAAGGTTTACCTTCTATTATGGTTTATAGATTTAACTACCAACGTAAATAATCCTAATCTATACTAATATATTATAGAAAGCTGAAGAGTTTGTTTGCTTGAAGTTATTTTGCATGGATCTGGTATGATATCGGATCACGATCCTTCTTAGCAAGACTGCTGTCAGATTTTCTGTGTTCTGACAACTTATAACGACTGTTAGTTGCGTATTTTGTTCGAGAGAGTCACCACGGCCTTCGAACGCAAAGGACATTTGGAGGAACACGGATGGGTTTTAGTCAGTAAGAGTCTGACACTCCCTTCCACTCCGCCCATAGCGGCAGTAGTCATTTGATAATTCCATCATTATCATCATCATCATCAACAGCCTGTTGCAGTTCACTGCTGGACATACCTGTTGCAGTTCATTGCTGGACATAGGCCTCTTCAATTTCACGCCACTTAGATTAATTCGATGATTTACCATCCACAACAAAAATTGGGGATTGCCTGAAATAAGTTCTTATGACAGCCTGGACCAACGGTTTAACATACTTTCCAAGACTCCTAAAGTCTTGGTATCTATAGATGGTCACCCATCCAGAAACCGACACCGGAAAGCGTTCCTTCATCTCGCAGATCGAGCAGTAGTTATAGAAAGAATGGTTCAGTTTAGTTACACCATTTATAACTCACGAACGGCTGGACCGATGGTTATGATCTTTAATTTGTTAGATTTGTCTCCTTACTGAATAGCAGAATCTCGCCACCAACCCGCACTGGGCCCGCGTGGTGGATTACGGCCCATTCCCTCTCCTAGAGAGGAGGCCTGTGTCCTAGCAGTGGGAACATTAAAAGGCTGATTATTTTGAATAGCAGAATATTTTTGACACATGACAAAAACAAAACACGTACAAAAAATAATTTTGTGGCAAGATGAAGTTCGCCGGGACAGCTAGTTATAAAATAATATACTGTGGTATGTGTGGTATGTGGTATGTATTATGTAAGTACCTATTATTTCTATGTGCGTAACCAATATATAACCTGTGTATTATCATAATAAAGGGCAGTCTTGTACCATGACTTGTGATGTTTCATTCAACCTGTCACCTGACCTTACATGGCGACCCTGCCACTAAACGGAGCTTGAATCATGTGCGCGTTTAGTGTGAACTTTGCTCAACGCGGCAACTGTTTAAGTGAGAGATATAATAAAGGGCAGTCTTGTACCATGACTTGTGATGTTTCATTCAACCTGACCTTACAATACTAATCACCATATTTTTCCCAGGGACTCAAAAACAAGAACCAAAGAAGAGCGGGCTTGGCGCTGGTGGCAGGACGCAGGGCTCCGGGCCCTTAAACGACGCAGGCGTGACGTCAGAGAGACCACCAAATACATCGAGACAGCCCTGGTCATCGACAAGGCTATGTTCGACAGGAGGAACGGCAGCACCAGATCGGAGGTCGTCCATGATGCTATACAAGTGGCTAATATTGCTGATCTGGTGAGTTTTTTGAAGTTTTTGTGGAGAATGAAATATTCTGTCATATTCTGGGTCGTGAATAAGTTAGTCTAAGGATTTTCTGTTGTAAGATTATTTTAGGTTTAATTTTCCTTTCTACACGAACCGAAAATACGAACTATTTTTTTAATATATCTAAATATATATAACTCAAAAGTGACTGACTGACTGACATAGTGATCTATCAACGCACAGCCCAAACCACTGAACGGATCGGGCTGAAATTTGGCATGCAGGTAGATGTTATGACGTAGGCATCCGCTAAGAAAGGATTTTGATTAATTCTACCCCAAAGGGGATAAAATAGGGGATGAAACTTTGTATGAAACTTTGTCAATTTTAAACCGATCGGCTGAGAGTTTCAAAATCAGGGGTAAAGTAACTATTCCACGCGGACGAAGTCGCGGGCAGAAGCTAGTTCTGTCATATTCTGGGTCGAGAATAAGTTAGTCTAAAGATTTTCTGTTATAAAATTATTTTAGATTTTTTTTTCCGTTCCAGTAGCAGGTTCCAATATTACACAAACCGAAAATATGAACTATCATCGACATACACTTTAATGTATACATATGTATAATATAAGATATACAAATAACACTTAGTGACCAGCTTCCAGATTAAAGTAAAAACTCAAATGTTTAGTTCAGAAATCGGGAAAAGAGTCGAAATAAATAGAATTATGAAACAAAAATGTACGAAATTTAAAAAAAAGTCTGCATACCAACTAAGGACCTAATTTTTCACCATACTGAAATTGCTTGTTTCTCATTAGAAACAAGCAATTTCTTACATAATTTCAATTTAAACACAAAAGGAGTAAGCAAACAACAGAAATTAACAAACTTGATGTTAGTAAAAACATTCACAACTCTCTTTAGTAATAAGCATAAAATTTATTATAACATGACCGAGTTAGGAACAGCAGAGGTATCTGCCACACACATCTCTCAAAAGAACTATTTATTTTGTCAGCATCACCACGGACCCTTAACTTGACAAATGTGAGGTGGTGAATCGTAACTTGGGCTTTATTCAATACTTTTTAGGGTTACGTTCCCTAAGAGTAACCAAAAGAATCCTGTTACTTAGCGTCCGCTTTCCGTCTGTCTCTCTGTCACCAGGCTATATCTCGGGAAAAGGTATACGGTTGAAATTTTTCAAAGAGTGCATTTCTATTGCAGCTGTAATATCTATTATTCAAACAAATTCAAAAATCACGTTTCATCTATGGACAGTTTTTTAGTGTCGTAATGAAATAGGTAAATATTCTAGAATACTGAGACATAATGCTCTCAGACTAACAAAAGCGCAAATATCAGAACAAATTAGCAATATACTGAAGGTACTAACAAAAACTCCAAACATCTTTACCAGCATTTAATGCCTACTTAAAAAAATAACCAACATTTTACGACGCTCAAGTAATTATGCTACATCCTAAGTTCAGTACTAACTCGAAACGACTGGCCAGACCCAGTCATACTAAACACAAGCTTCATAATATTATACAGACAAATAAAGTTTCGGAGCTACGGAACCTAATTACAGTAGCACAGGACAATAAAAAGCGCGGGTCCCGACACATGTCATGGAGGACGCGCCTAGTTGTGACGTATGTCACAGCGGGGTAAAGCAAATTATGATGAGAGTTCTAGTGTTCTGAAGATGGACTTGACAGCCAACACTTCATGATTAGATCCCTTTTTTGGATACACAGCCCCTTTTTGTTGAAAACGTAGTGTTCTATTTGTTAGTGTCTGTTCTGGCTCTATTTTGCTTGTTGACGTGAGACAAATTGTTTTTTTTTTTGTTGCTGGCCGGTTTTCGTTACATATTTAACGGGCTTTAAAAAAAAATACAGTTATTTATGACGTTATTATTCTGTTATAAAAATTTAGTCATTCATCGCTGGCACCAAAATAACCCGTTTCAATCATCAACCTCTTAGAAATGATACCAACCCCTGATACAGCATGTTCCTTTTATATCCTCATTTAAATGAAACGCAAACGACACAACTGCTTAGCATTTACTCTATCTATTTACAATTAACAAACCGACCGAAACAGTTATTTCAGCTGAGCGTTGCCTCCGGTAATCTTCTTCATCAATCAAATCAACAGATCCCATTTATTTTGAAGCAACCTGCTGAAATTTAATTTTAAAATTGAATTTGGAATGGATAAACCTCTATATTGTTTGTTAATTATTCTTTTGAAGTCGGTGTCTCGTATATTTTATTCAATGATACTTTTCGGTTGTAAATTGTGGGTGTTAATGGGGATTAAGGTGGGTTTACCAATGCCGTAGATTATCCAGTCGAAAGTTTTTGACATCGGGAAATGTATAAGAACTGAAATGGGGCTGGGCAGGATACCTGACAAGGCGTAGTGATGATAAGACGTCAAGATAAGATATAATATTTTATTTGCTAAGCATGCACAAACATACAAGAAAAGAAAATACATGCATGCAAGATAGTAACAAGAACAACATTATTAGGTACAGCATGTTTGCCACATGATGTGACTCGCAAATGTACAAAAACGTCTCATAAAATAACAATAAATTAAGTAATTAAAGAATAATAATATTGCAATACTTACATTTAAAATAACAAAAATCAAACAGAACATTAAAAACAAAATTAAGTAAGACTGAAATACAAACATCATATCAACAATAAAAAAAGAAACTGAATTATTCCATTGTAAATTAGTAAACACAAAAAACAATCAAATCAAATAAGCTTCTATGCCAATACGATATTTTCCTCTAGGAACTCATTAATGTTATAGTATACTTTAACTAACTAAATAAGTTTACTTTTCAAGATTAACCTTAATTATAATAGCCGCACGGGTCGATCTTCTAGGTTAAGCAACACTTGCCGAGGTTGGTCTGTGGATGGGTGACACCATCTTAACATAACGAGACTTCTCCGTGCCTCGGAGATCTTTGGCAGTCGTTACGGATTGTCAGAAGCCAGAAAATCTGACACCAGAAGGTTGTGGAGGTCTGGTAGGCAGCCGCTTCACGTAAAATACTGGTATTCAGCTGAATCCGGCTTGACTGGGAGCCAACCCCAATGCAGTTGGGAAAAGGCTAGGCAGATGATGATTATTTTATCGATATCGAGTGGCATCCGCGGAGTGGAAGTTTTGTGGGATGTCCGCAAGCGAGATGGCCAGATAACATTGTTAGTATCGCGGGTCGGGCTTGGATGAAGCTGGCACAGGAACGTGGGAATTAGCACAAGCAAGGAGAGGCCTATGCTCAGCAGTGGGCGATGTTGGGCAGTGGATGATGATGATGAGATCACCCAGTCTACGAATTAAATCTAACGTGTTATTTATGGTAACAAAACTATGTAACTGCAAGCATTATTCAAAGAATGTTTTACACTGCGTAGCCTTTTCTAAACGATATTATGGACAGCTGCCAATCTTATGAGATGCAGCTGAATAATTGTACTTTATACTGAGCGTCTGCCTATCTGTCCTCCACAGCCCAATAAATAGGTAACACACTATCAGTCTGTAAATACTTTCAAAGATCTACAAATGAAAGCAGGCACTAAAGATATAAAAATCACAATAATATCTAATCATAAGTAGTACAAACCGTTTTATAAAAACCAGGCCACAAAAAACGACCTCAAAAAAAAAATTCTTTGACACAAACTTCACTAACTCTGTTAAAAGAATTATATTCACACTGTAAAACTGGCAAGATAATAATATCCCGAAAAACGTTTCGTAAAACTCGAAAAGTTTCAATCATATTCAGCGGGTCCCGTAACTAATCTCATTAAAACTTTCCAACTTCAAAATAAGTAATGCTTGTCCAAAATTCAATTTTTGAGTTAATCAAAACGTTTGGCTGGGTTATCGTGTTCCGCTTTAAAATAGAGGCGTACACCCAATTTTGTGCTTAACGAAGTTGTCCTATAACTAACATAGTAGGGGCGGTAGTTATGGAAAGACGCTCGTAGAACTGATGGACTAAAAATGTTGTTCAACATTAATAGCTTTTGTGTTGGTTTTAAGCTTTTTTATGGGAAATTAATCAGGTTTAGGTATTGTTTAGTATATTTTATTAATTAAGAATCAAACGAACTTACCTTGTGAAGTTTGATGTCTAATTATACGAGTGTCTTGACCGAAGATGATTACAGTTTACATGCAGCAGTACGCGAGATTCTGCTGTCCTAATCACACTATTTAAAGCTATTTAAATGCTTTTAGAATTTATTTTTAAATAAATTTAATAGTATTTGAGAAAAAAAGTAGTCTATTGACTTATTTCCCCCCACTGCAGTGCGACCCGCCATAGCCGCTGCTATGACAATCCTTGACTCATTTTTTAGAGCTAATTTTTTCGATTGGTCTTGGGCTTATCAGGGGGGGAGGGAGTGTAATCATCTTCGGTCAAGACACTCGTATAATTAGACATCAAACTTCACAAGGTAAGTTCGTTTGATTCTTAATTATACTTCGTATCTCTCCCGAAGATGATTACAGTTTACATGCAGATGTTTAGAGCATCGAAAAAATTAAACATTGAAACGATCGATGAATATTATTTATTACTTTTTAATTTCTGTAACATAATGTTAGCTTATCTGCTTGTTATAATCACAAAAGTATAACAAAAGTATCATTATAATCGTTTAAATAGTGAATCAATAAATGCACTACCATTATGGCTAGATACATTCTTATTATAATATTTTAGGAATACATTGGATGATTCTGTCCAGCCTGCGGCCTTTCTGATAACTTCGAGATTGACACCTGCTCTGTGAGCGGCGGACGTAGATGCGTGCCTTGTACTATGGGCACCATACAACTTTACATCTATGCCACTATTTTCAAGGACTTGCTTAACCCAGTGCGACAAAGTTTGAGAACCCACTTTTTTATGTGGTTTTTGATAACTTATAAATAACGAATTTTCTTGACAACGTAAGCAGTCAGTTTTATCTAAATATTGTTTTAGGGTTAAAGCTGGACAGACCTTAGGATTTTCTTTTACATATGGCAACAGAATCAAGGGTTGATAAGCACCTGGCCTTGAAGTTTTTATTAAATCATCGACTTTAATAACAATTTTCTCCGATTCAAAAGTGATATTATTAATTTTTATCAAGCTTAAAGTTTGCATTCTCTGAGCAGAAGCTAGTGCTAAGAGAGTAACGGTTTTTAATGACAAATCTTTAAGTGTTATCGAATCATTTGGAAAATATTTTGCTAAATAATTTAACACAAGGTTGGGATCCCATGTGGTGTTGTATTTTGGTGCGGGTGGCTTAATACGATAAATCCCTTTAAAAAATCTTTTAATAAAGTCGCTACAAGTTATATCCTGACCTAACAGAATTGATATAGCAGAACGATAACTATTGAGTGTGCTGTAACTGGCACCTGAATTAAATTTTTCGGTTAGGAATTCTATTAACTGAGTTGTGCTGGAATTTGAGTAATCTAAACCTTTACCATTACAATATAGCCACCAGGATTTTAGTGAAGCGCTATATTGGTTGAGCGTGTTTTGGGAGAAGGAGGCCATCATTATGTCGAGCGATGCGATGGGTACTCCGCGCCTTAGCAGTGACTGCCGGATAATTTTCCTGCCATCAGGGTGAGATCCGCGTGGAGAGGATGCTTCTCCCTGAAAGGAGACAATAATAATCTTTTATCGGGATTAAAGTATACTACTTTCGAGATAACCAATTTTAGCCAGACTGGGTACCATGGTTGGGTTGGCCAATATGGCACCACTAGAATGCCTTCTGCTTTGTCGTATTTTATCTTATGTAGGACTTTTGAGATAAGACTAAAGGGAGGAAATGCATAAAATTTTACGTTTTTCCAGTTAAATGTGAATGCGTCAACGATTTCTGAATTTGGGTCTAATTTCCAGGAAGCATATCTGAGACATTTATGATTCTGACTACTCGCAAATAAATCGAACTGTGGCATACCCAGTGAAAGTGTTATTTTATTAAATGCATAATCTGCTAATTCCCACTCTGTGTCTATATTATATTCCTGACGAGATTCAAAGTCTGCAATTACATTATCCTTGGATTGGATATAAGATGAAAAAACATGTATGTTGCGCTGTTCACACCATTGCCATATATCGCGTGCAATGTTGTTCAGATGTGCGAATTGTATGCCTCCCATTTTATTGATATAGGCAATTGCTGTGGTATTGTCTATTCTGAGTAAGATATTGCAATTTTTAAGGTGTGAGGCAAAAATTTTGAGACCATAGAATGCTGCGAGTAATTCAAGAGTGTTAATGTGTAATGATAGTTGTGAATGATTCCAATGACCATGAGCGGTATGGTTGTTACAGGCTATGCCCCAACCAGTTATAGAAGCGTCGCTGAATATTACTAGGGAATAATCATTTGATTGAAAGGAGCACAATGAATGGTCAATGTGTTCTTTCCACCAAATTGAGTCGTTTTTTATGCAGTCTTTTAATATCATGTGCTTATTGTAATTATCAGAATAGTTTAGTGCCAAGAACTTTTCTCTTTCTAGAAGTTTTGTGTACAACCAGCCGTATTTAACTGCGGGACATGCCGATGTTAGCAGACCTATAAAACTAGCCAATTCTCTGATTGTACATTTGTTTCTATGTGACAACTTGTTTGCCATACATTTTATGCGGTTTTTCTTTTCAACGGGCAATGTTAGGGACATGTTAATTGAGTCGAATATGAAACCAAGGAATAGGCATCTTTTACTCGGGTACATTTTACTTTTGTCAGGATTGATTAAAAAGCCCAATCTTAATAGTAGCTCCTTTGTCACTTCGACGTTATTAAGACAGCTCTTATACGAATTACCGATGCATAGGAAATCATCTATAAAGTTAACTGATAAGTGACCCAATGAACGTAAGTAATATAATACGGGTTTTATTAATTTAGTGAATACGTAGGGTGCCGTACACAGGCCGAACGGTAAAACATTAAATTCAAATAATTGGTTCTTATACTTTTTTGAGTTCCAAGTAAAACGAAGGAAAATCCTATCGCTTTTAGCAATTGCAACTAAAAAATACGCGTCTTTTAAGTCTATGGTTGCCATATAACTATTTTTATCAATTAATTTTATCGCCGTGCGATAGTCTTCCATTTTAAAGTGGTCAACATGAATGAATTTATTTAATTCTTTTAAATTAAGGATGAAACGATGTTTTCCGTTAGGCTTAGGTACTGTAAATATAGGTGAAACGAATTGTTTTTCACATGGGGCACATTGAGAAATAAAACCTGATTCTAATAGCTCAGAAATACAATTATCAATTATGTTGATTTCTGTGAGAGTGAATAATCTTTTAGGTGTGCTCGTCTGGTGTGGTTCGCAAATAAATGGTATTTGATAACCTTTGATCCACGAAAGGATAGTTTTATCCTTTGTAATAAGTTGCCATTCATGAAAGTAATGCTGCAGTCGGCCAGCTATAGGTACATTATTGTTATCTACCTGTGGCGAAGTGATTAGCGGCGTCGGGCTGAGTAGTTGGCCGTCCGTGCGCGCGTGGCCGGCTGCGCGCGGCGAGGATCCCGCGGCGGCGGCGGCGGGCGCCGAGACTGGCTCGGGTGCACTCGCGACTCGGCGGCTGCTGCCCGCGGTGCCCCCCGTGCGTTTAAAGCACCGGTTTGACGATATGTAGAAGTACTTGGTTGATTTTGCTGTTTATTGAATCTTCCACTATTTGCGTTGGCTCTCAGTTCGGAGGCAGACATTGTTATAGCCTTTGTAGATTTTAAATAATCAGACAAATTAGTACCGAATAAATAATCATCTATTTTAGTGTTTTTTATTATTTCCCTTTTTTGTTTACTAATAGCATTAATGATAGCGAATCTTCTAGACAAAGATTCTCTGTAGTGCGTATCGCACAACAGTCGCCCAGCATCGCTGAGTGTTTTTATAATGTCTTGTGGAATATTTTCAGTTTGCGACAAGGCTATATTGAGTGCTTTGCCGATTGCTGAGATACAGCTGGCCATTTGATTTTGTTTCTGCTCACTGTAAGAATCTTTTTTAATGTTGGGATCTGACAGTGCTGATTTTAACTCGGGATTAAGGATAGGTGCTTTCATATAGATACAATTTTCAGCGGGTAGGTATTGTTTTAGGAGGTCAACTTTATCCTCTTTCGTTAAACCGTTAATTAAAATGTGTTTCCACCGAGTTGCCAAATCTTTGTGTAAATTTTCTCCAAATTGTTTGTTAAGTGTGGGGTCTGAACCCAACAGTTGCAAAATATCGGGATCTAGTTCATCAGGATTTTCAACGGCCATTCCTTCGTCTTCTAATGGTGTCTCAGTATTTGGGATCTCAACTGTAAAGGAGTAGAAGATAATCATAAGTACCTACCCACTGTAAGTAGGTAGGTAGTTAGGCACTTTATCCACACACGCCTTGCGTCGCTAATTTAAGGTAACCTATCTATAGATAAGTACACGTATGACAGCCATAGTATCCACACACGATAAACGTCGGGATATCACAATGAAATTATATTCATTTTATGGCACTTAACTAGGCATTATTAGGCATCCACACACGATATACGTCGGGATATTAAAATTGGTGTTGAAGGTAGGTATGTAGTTACACAAAAGGCGGCCATAGTATCCACACACGATAAACGTCGGGATATCTCAGTATAATTGAACCCACTTTTACTACAGGCAAATATGTAGGTATTTTTTTTTTTTTTTTTTTGAGCAATTTCAAGGCGGTAGGTAGATATAGACCATTTAACATGTGTAGGAATGTATTTATGCGCTTACCTTGTGGTTCCAGATCACTGGTTAAATCGTGTGGCGGTGAATGCGCAGGAGACAACACTGGTTCACCTTCCGATGAGGATGATGACGAGATTCTTTTTCTACTTTTCACTAACCTCTTCACTTTTTTTAGAAGTTTTTCGACACTGTCGTTATCGTCCCTGTTCGATCGTTTTCGTTTTCCCATAATGCACGGAATCTAAGTAAATTACGGACGAAACAATTTTCGTGTGAGTCGGACAACACGAAATCACGTAATGAGTCAAGGATTGTCATAGCAGCGGCTATGGCGGGTCGCACTGCAGTGGGGGGAAATAAGTCAATAGACTACTTTTTTTCTCAAATACTATTAAATTTATTTAAAAATAAATTCTAAAAGCATTTAAATAGCTTTAAATAGTGTGATTAGGACAGCAGAATCTCGCGTACTGCTGCATGTAAACTGTAATCATCTTCGGGAGAGATACGAAGTATAATTCCACTTTAACACCTTCCTCACAAAATCTATTGACTTAATACGGAACGTACATGAAACAAATTTATATTTTATGTTTCGGTATTTGACCAAAGAAAACTTTTGCTATATCTCTGTTCTGTCAGTGATAAAGCATACTACAGGCTGAGATAGGAACCTATTTAGCTTCGCACAAGTCTTTTTATAATTTTAGTTTCTATAATTTTTAATCACTAAATTATAATTTGTTTTTTACCTTGCGCAAGTCCCAAAAACATATACATAGATTAATCGTTACAACAGAATTTCGTACACTGTTGCACAAAGACCTGTCAAAACCCAAAGCAGCAGAGCTGACCTCAACCGCTACTCATGTTTCCAAACGCAACTCCATTTATTTCTTGCACGAGTCCCAAAGTAATAGTTTTGTTTCTATATTTCTTGAACTCTTCTTCAATTTCCAGTACTTCCGCACGCTTAACACGCGAGTATCGCTGGTGTACATCGAGTCCTGGCAGAGCGCGGACCAGGCGGACATAGACAGGAAGCAGGACATCACCAGAGCCATCCACAAGTTCAGCGACTACACCGCCAGGAAACTCTTCAAGATTGAGAAGGATACCACGCAGTTGCTCACGTAAGTTTTTAACGAAACTTTATTTGTGGAATTAATTATTTCAGGGCTGTTTTTACAATAGTGTTATAACTTTTAGAGATCTGAGGAATAAATATGGCCGTTTTAAACCGTCACAATCCCATTTCTGTTCCTTGAATGAATGTTAGCGTGAATATAGAAAATATCGGATCTAAACTGACAAAATCAAAAATCTATTTTCAATTTATGACTAACTAGTAGCACCCCGCGGTTTCGCCCGCGTTGTCCTCGTTGCCATGGGAATACGGGGATAAAATTTAGTCTATGACACTGACAAATAATGTAGCTTTCTATTGGTAACAGAATTTTCAAAATCGGTTTAGTAAATCTAGAGATTACCCCTTACAGCCTCACAAACTTTACTTCTTCATAATATTAGTATAGATGGGTGTTAAATTTTTGTCGAATCTGGATCAAGTCATTTAATTTCATACTAGCTGCCGCCCGGCTCCGCCTGCGGCAATTGAAAGCCTCATTATCAAAGAGTAACATAGGCTATGTTTTATCCCCGTATTCCCACGGGAACAGGACCTATGCGGGTGAAATCGCGGGGCACTAATATAATAACAATAATAATATTTTTTATATTTTTAAATGTTTTTTTTTATTTTTATAGAAATATTTAAAAATGTATTAAGTGTGTATAGTGAATAAATAAATGGTATAATAATATTTATTTTAAAAAAAAAAACGTAGACATAAATTACAAAATATTTTAACAGTGTCAGGTGAACTGGTGTAGACATCTGTAGCCGAACTAGAGAGAGCCTGTATTTCAGCTCTCAGCACTAAACCCCTCGAGTATAACACATAATTAAATAATAGCCATTAACATAATTTGTGTCTTGTACATAATCAAATTGAGAAACGAGCCAAGAGGCTTGTCTTATCTCTATCTATCTATCTTTTGTTTTGAATTGCATAGTTTAATTCCGCCAAGCCAGTTCTAACATCGGACTACAAGATATATATGGATGTACTACAATAATGCGCCAACGATACATGGTGAAACAATCACACGCACAAAAAGTTTTAGAAACACTTTCATTATGCGTACAGTTTAAGCGCTTATTACACTATCCAATTATTAGGAAATCTAAATCGGATACAATTTAGGAATTCGAACTAGATCGGCCTGTGGGGATGCTGTGTTATTGAAACAACTGTTCTCGAGCGATTACCTTTAATTACTGACTAAAAGTACAAGTGTGTTATAATATTATTAGTGGACATATTACAAATAGTGTCATAGATATGAGATACGTAGTACATACTACACCTGAGGCCTCTAACTTCAATTACACTATGCTGTTTCCTAAATTGGCTTCCGAAATATTGGATAAAAAAGGGCCCTAGATGAATTTTTAATTATGAAAACTTATTACAAGATTGACGATTTTCTTAATGATGAGTCACTAACTGATTGACATACTGCTACTCTGGTTGACATAATTATTGTGATTCTATAATTTTTCATTTTATTTTGTTTTTATTGCTGTGACCACGCTGACATTTTTTTTTTAAATATTTATTTGTATAAGTAATCTAATTCGAATGATCTGCCACAATTTTTTTTGTGTTATGTTTGAAATTGTAAACCTTTGCATGCCCATGTGATGGTAAAATATGGAGAACCATACTATTATAAAAACACCTGTGTACTATACCCATGTTTGCAAAGAAATAAATGATTTGATTTGATACTGTAATAAGCGCTCTGTGTTCCCTGATAACTACAACCTGGGAGTCTTTAACGGCCGAACCCAATAACCGATCTATCACATACTGGAGATAGAAAAACAAATGAAACAACAGAAAACCTATATAATTTTTCTGTTGTTTCATTTGTTTTTCTATCTTCAGCATGTGATAGATCGGTTATTGGGTTCGGCCATAAGTCAACAGTGAATAGGTTACTTCTAGACAAGCGTGCTTCATCTTCGACCACATCATCGCTTACCATCAGGTGAGATAGTGGTCAAACACTTGCCTATCAATAATAAAAATAAAAAAGAACACTACAATGAGCGAAAGAAAAAAGAAGTAAGAATATAAAAAAAGAAAAGTTTGTGGAGTGTTTGCATGCAGAACCACTAATTTGGGTGAGATGGGAATGTATACAGGGCTATTTGTAAAACACCAACAACCTCTTAAGAGGTCATTGTACTCATCATTATGAACAACTTTTACTATGGGGCCAAACTTGAAATCGCGGAAAAAAAATCAGCTGTTCCTTACATTTTGATGAGTTATACGAACATAAAATGTAAGGAACAGCTGATTTTTTTTTGTCACGTTTCTGGTGAGTAAGAAGACGTGTGTTGTCTAATTTCCTGCAGTGGGTTATGGTGTGAGTGAGCGTTTATATACGTAATTAGTAAAGATGAAAATATCAAACAAAGCTTATTAAGTACCTACTCAAGTTATTATCTTCATATAATGTTTCCTCTCTCTGGAATCATAGTTTATTTTGTACCAAAACTACATCGCAGTCTTAATTCTAGAGCTTTCAAAAATAATCTCATCATCCGCGAGATCTTGTTTTAAAATGTTAGACACAACCGGATATGCACAGAACGATAACACTCCTTACATTGCATTTTATGAAAGCGTCCTTTCCCGTCTGCATTTTGTAAACACAAATATTTCACCAGAGATGTTTTAGCCGGCGGGCGGCGCAAATCTGCTTACAAAACCCTTTTCGCTTTGAACGAACGAAATTGCAAGATAGACAGTTGCCAGTGCGCTAAACAGCTCGAAAATTAATCTCGAAAGCGAACCCGAGGTCGAGAATTAATTCGAGCGATAAACGAATCTGACGAAAAGCGTTACAGAGGTCCTATTTCACACTTTGAACTTTAATGTCCCAGTTTTTGGGATAACATTCGCGTGTGGTTACGAACCGCGAAATATCATCGGCTATTATCGCTCTAATTTTACAAATTACTGCGAATCCGCGGTAATGTTTCCGACAGGCGGTATCCTGTCATAATTTAGGATGCCAGCTGCAGAAATAAGTCGATATCCTCGCGGAGTCGTGTGGTACTGTCTTCGATTCGATACGGGGGGTGTTCTCCTGGGTTTGTCGTGTGAATGATTGATGTCTATCAAATATTTACGATAGCTGTAGTCTGAAATGGCTCGGATCCTTTGGGAAAGAATGCCGCCAACGGATTGACAGTCGAACAATGCGGTCTTGGCATTTATTGGTCGTTTTTTTTTTTGGGATATCGCTGAATCTACATATTCATTTTGTGTCGATGTAAGCTTTCACGAATCTGGCCACATATATCGATGACGTGGCATGACGTAACACAACTTTGTCGATATTTTTGTAATGCTTTTTGTATTTATTTGTTCAATGAACCGTTGGAATATTTATTTACGATGTAGTATTAGATAGGTCCGTGCCAGGTCATTATTTAGGTAAGAATTCGACATGTAACATGAATATACATTTAGTTAGAATTTTAGATATTATTCACTTACCTTGGTTAAGCCCCTCACACATGCTGACATTAAGAAACTCAATCACACAAACCAATAAATGTTTTATTAATTTATGTATTTTCCGGGTCCAACTCAAACAGTACTAACGCAATAACAGTTCGTAGCAAAATTAAATAGTCTGACCGCCGAGCCTTCGCCCCGGGGCATAGACAAACAGGAATTTTATCTAATTCCCAACGTCTCTTTATGTACGGAGTCGGATGTTTCTATGTAAACTAATTGGGTTCTCTATGGTTCCAAATGAGACGCGACCTCTTTCGAACACACATGTATTCGAAAGAGGTCGCGTTCGTTGTGGACTTTATGGTCGTATATTTTGTTTATGGTTGAACATTGATTCTTTAGTGTTGTCATCAAACTTATTGCTGAATCTTAAGTCTCCTATTTCATTAACCTAGGGCCCTAAGGCCCTAAGAACAGTCGATAAGAAATCATTAGCTTACCTTAGGAGCCAATGAATAGAATAGAATAGAAAATATTTATTTGGCACAATCACAAAGAAACAGAAATAGGTACAGGGGCCGTAACACGAAGTGCCAATGCTATCATGTTTCAGTGTGAAAAAGGGATAGTGCTATTCGTCTTGTATAACTCTGTCTCTCTCTGACACAGGAAACATGATGGATTTAAGACATCATGGTAGGGCTACAGAATTGCGCTGAGCGTGCTCAGCATTTGCTGCGCGTCAGACACCCAGCGCTGGTTTTCAGTTGGACCTACAGTGACACACACAAACATGAGCACTAACATCCTATAGTTTTGACAGACACTTTAATACTAGCTAGTTTATAAATATTGAAACTAAAATCAGTTTATTCCTCTGCTACTTCTAAGCACATTTCTTTAGGTAGCTCTAGGTTTTTACATAGACATTGAGGCATCAATTTACCCTCTTCTTTTAAGACCGAATATAAAGGTCGTACTTATATCTGTAAACCTCTTATTTTAAGACCTTCTAACCTAATTTCCTGTGCCCAAAAGACCTTGATCAGAGTTTAGCACTTACATTAATAATGCAAGCCACATAACTAGGCTGAAAAATCTAAGTGATTGGTTTCCGAAGCTCAGTTTTCGACGTGCTTGGAATGCCAGACACAATTGACAGAGTTTTATGAGTGGCACCCTCACAGGTTGATTAGATAGATATAAAAAGTAGGACGTTTTATGCCTATGCGGTAGGCTGGATTTACGGCTATTTCTACAGTTGAGTGAAGCTTTAGTACAGTATTATGAGTGTGTTTCTTTAATTAGTATTTGGCACTGTCGTTTCTTTTTTTATAGCTCTGTAAATGATGATTTAGGCTTGTTTTATGGTCTCTTACCAAACGTTATACGGGTGTTGAGAGTTTTTCTCTGTTATGAGGAATACTACTAACTATTTCTGAGTCACTGAAGCTCAAACATCGGGCATCGGCGTTTATTATCAGATTTCTATCAAATATAAAAATAGTAAAATTAGGGTGAAGGGATCGTTACAAGAAAAAGGCGCGAGTTTATGTATTTATGAAACTAAAATCTGATCACTTATTTCAAATCCCACCTTAAAAACAACGGTACAAAAAAAACGTAAATCAAAACAAAAGCTTCCAATTTCAAAATCAATCAGATCAATCCGCAGAGTTCTTTTTTCTAATTATCTCTTAACGTCTGTTACAAAAGGATACAAGATGGCGGCCGTGACGTCAGCGCTATCGCTTGTTGGCGAAGTAATTCAACTATAATTTCCGATATCCGAGTCGAATCGGTTCTCGGGAAGCGTGGCTCTTTGAGCATCGAGTGTACCTTTGAAAGTTGCGTCGCGAAGTACTCTACGGGATGGAAACACACAGGAGGAATGGCGTAGCGTGCTCGACTGAATGTTTCCAA
This sequence comes from Hecatera dysodea, assembly GCA_905332915.2. Taxonomy (NCBI): domain Eukaryota; kingdom Metazoa; phylum Arthropoda; class Insecta; order Lepidoptera; family Noctuidae; genus Hecatera; species Hecatera dysodea. The sequence continues at coordinate 20,227,188 of HG995296.1, read as the reverse complement.
CTAGTGTTGCACTTTTTTATTTGTCGTGTCGCGTGTAACTTTGGATCTGGTGATGTTGTGAAGTTGAAGGGAATGTTGTGAAAGAAATGGTTCGAATTCATGACACAGTCGACGAATTTCTATCGTTTTCGACAAGAGGTCCTGTACTCTTCACGATTAAAAAGAATTTACGCCAGAGAAAGGCCGTTATGGAGCCGACTGTAATGACAAATGCCAAAGATTGTTTGTTTGTACAGATTAAGCTCCGAAACTACAAGACCGATTTTTCAATTTTTTCACCATTGAAAAGCTACATTATTAAGGAGTAACATAGGCTATATTTTATCTCTGTATTCCCACGGGAATGGAAACTACGCGGGTAAAACCTCGGGCGCTGCTAGCTGTGTATAAAATAAAACTTTAGTCAGATAAAAGATAGCTACCCCTATTCAAAACTCAAACATTTTATATAAGGCACGCTCACAGTCCTTGAACAGTATGCTTCAAAAAGTAATATTTCCACAAGTTGAGACGTTATCGCGTCTCGTTACGAAGTTTGTCAAATTCGCGTTCCATGTTCGATCTCAAACTAGATAAGCGATCACGAATACTTGGAAATGATAAGTCCAGACTATTTTTCTCAGAAATTTCATTAGAGATCGAGGGATTACACGATTTTCTTGATGCTATTTCTTGTTGCGCCAACTGGTACTGGAAACTATAAGATTTACATTACAAACCTGATGTGTACCACAAATGAAAATTATATTTATTAAAGGAGATACAATTTATTACTCAGGATATCGAGTTATTTACTTGTACAAACTTAACCGGTACAGGTGAAAAATACAAAGGTTCAAAGGAAAATCATATAATCATAATCATTTATTTGCATAAAATGTGGTAGGTACAGATTTTACAAAGTAAAATTTGTGCATAAACACATTCCGCCATACAGTGATGACATGCAAATATTTCGTGAAAGTGTTTTATTAACATTCAAAAATATTTACACACAATTGCAGTGCTTATAGAAACTAATTCGTTAGTTTTATAGACTTATAAAATAGGGTAGGTAGAAATGTAGGTATTTTTATGTTCCCTCCACCCAAATTCTAACAGTAAGATTTTTACATAATAATAGTTCAGATCAACTAAACCTACATAAATAAAACGCTTCTGTAGACAAACTGCAACAAATGAACTATACGTTTTAATTGTCTTGCTGAAACTCACAATTCATATTACGCAAGACGTAACTTAAATAAAGGTTCACGTACTAGTTTAAATTTACATACTTTTAAAACTACGCTTCGCTGCAAAACATATATGTTCAAAGTAACTAGGAATATTATACAGTGAGGAAGGACCTACATACGGTTCTATACAGCTGTATATACTGCACATATAATTCTGTATATGTAGGATGCTTCAACTTTGTGTACTTCAATCTCAACTGAGATGAATCTTTGTATGAATAGTTGCACATGCGTCTTTATACAGCGCTTCAAGTTCTTTGCATGAGACCTGTTTAATTTCATGTCTAAATTTGTTTGAGTTTCATTTGTACGAGTTTTCCTTTTATTGTGGATTAAATTTTGTAGAGTAAAAGCCGGATAGTAGCCACACTTTTTGAAATTATATTATATATAATTAAAAAACCACTGACTGATTGACTGATTGATTGACTGATTGACATAATTGTTCTCCCACTTGCCGTGCTAGGAGGGGAAAACTTTTTATGGGGTTGTATAGAAGGTGTCGGGGTGAGTATGGGAAAAATCTGAAACTACCCCTTTTCCACCCCCATCTTTCAACCCCATTGCTTATCTTAGAAACCTGACGTCGAACAGAAAAATGGTTTTCGGGGTTGTATAGAGGGTGTCTGGGTGAGTAGAAAACGAAAAAAAAATTACCCCTTTTCAACCCCCTTCTTTCAACCCCTTTGCGTATCTCAGAAATCTGACATTTTAGAGAAAAATGGTTTTCGGGGTTGCATAGAGGGTATTTGGGTGAGTATATGGCCAATAAAAAAGTCAACCCTATTCAACCCTTTTCAACCCCCTTGTTTCAACCCCTTTGCGTATCTCAGAAACCTGACATTCTAGAGAAAAATGGTTTTCGGGGTTGTATAGAGGGTGTCTGGATGAGTATATAGCCAGTAAAAAATTCAACCCTTTTCAACCCCCTTCTTTCAACCCCTTTGCGTAACTCAGAAACCTGACATTGTAGAGAAAAATGGTCTTCGGGGTTGTATAGAGGACATCTGGATGAATATATGGCCAAAAAAAATTCAACCCTTTTCAACCCCCTTCTTTCAACCCCTTTGCGTAACTCAGAAATCTGACATTGTAGAGATAATAATTGTTACTAAAAATACCAAAAAGACACCGCGGGTTGCTTGCAACTCGCGCCCCCAAGCGAAATACTAGTTATATTATATACAATTAAAAAACCACTCACTGATTGACTGACTGATTGATTGATTGATTGACTGATTGACATAATTGTTCTCCCACTTCCCGTGCTAGGAGGGAAAAACTTTTTATGGGGTTGTATAGAAGGTGTCGGGGTGAGTATGGGAAAAATCTGAAACTACCCCTTTTCAACCCCCTTCTTTCAACCCCATTGCTTATCTCAGAAACCTGAGGGCGAAGAGAAAAATGGTTTTCGGGGTTGTATAGTGGGTGTCTGGATGAGTATAAAACGAGAAAAAAATTACCCCTTTTCAACCCCTTTTTACAACCCCTTTGCGTATCTCAGAAATCTGACATTTTAGAGAAAAATGGTTTTCGGGGTTGTATAGAGGGTATTTGGGTGAGTATATGGCCAATAAAAAATTTAACCCTATTCAACCCTTTTCAACCCCCTACTTTCAACCCCTTTGCGTATTTCAGAAACTTGACATTGAAGAGAAAAATGGTTTTCGGGGTTGTATAGAGGGTATCTGGATGAGTATATGGCCAATAAAAAATTCAACCCTATTCAACCCTTTTCAACCCCCTTGTTTCAACCCCTTGGCATATCTCAGAAACCTAACATTGTAGAGAAAAATGGTTTTCGGGGTTGTATAGAGGGTATCTGGGTGAGTATATGGCCAATAAAAAATCAACCCTTTTCAACCCCCTTCTTTCAACCCCATTGCTTATCTCAGAAACCTGACGGTGAAGAGAAAAATGGTTTTCGGGGTTGTATAGAGGGTGTCTGGATGAGTATAAAACGAAAAAAAAAAATACCCCTTTTCAACCCCTTTTTACAACCCCTTTGTGTATCTCAGAAATCTGACATTTTAGAGAAAAATGGTTTTCGGGGTTGTATAGAGGGTATCTGGATGAGTATATGGCCAATAAAAACTTCAACCCTATTCAACCCTTTTCAACCCCCTACTTTCAACCCCTTTGCGTATCTCAGAAACTTGACATTGTAGAGTAAAATGGTTTTCGGGGTTGTATAGAGGGTGTTTAGATGAGTATAATTATAACGAATAAAAAATTCAACCCTTTTCAACCCCCTTCTTTCAACCCCTTTGCGTATCTCAGAAATCTGACATTTTAGAGAAAAATGGTATTCAGGGTTGTATAGAGGGTATCTGGATGAGTATATGTCCAATAAAAAAATCAACCCTATTCAACCCTTTTCAACCCCCTTCTTTCAACCCCTTTGTTGTTAGTCAAAAATACTAAAAAGACACCGCGGGTTGCTTGCAACTCGCGCCCCCAAGCGAAATACTAGTTATATTATATACAATTAAAAAACCACTGACTGATTGACTGATTGATTGACTGACTGATTGACATAATTGTTCTCCCACTTCCCGTGCTAGGAGGGGAAAACTTTTTATGGGGTTGTATAGAAGGTGTCGGGGTGAGTATGGGAAAAATCTGAAACTACCCCTTTTCAACCCCCTTCTTTCAACCCCTTTGCGTATCTCAGAAACCTGACATAGTAGAGAAAAATGGTTTTCGGGGTTGTATAGAGGGTGTTTGGATGAGTAGAAAACGAAAAAAAAAACTACCCCTTTTCAACCCCCTTTTTACAACCCCTTTGCGTATCTCAGAAATCTGACATTTTAGAGAAAAATGGTTTTCGGGGTTGTATAGAGGGTGTTTGGATGAGTATATGGCCAATAAAAAATTCAACCCTATTCAACCCTTTTCAACCCCCTACTTTCAACCCCTTTGCGTATCTCAGAAACTTGACATTGTAGAGAAAAATGGTCTTCGGGGTTGTATAGAGGGTGTCTGGATGAAAATATGGCCAAAAAAAATTCAACCCTTTTCAACCCCCTTCTTTCAACCCCTTTGCGTAACTCAGAAACCTGACATTGTAGAGAAAAATAGTTTTCTGGGTTGTATAGAGGGCATCTGGATGAAAATATGGCTAAAAAAAAATCAACCCTTTTCAACCCCCTTCTTTCAACCCCTTTGCGTAACTCAGAAACCTGACATTGTAGAGAAAAATGGTCTTCGGGGTTGTATAGAGGACATCTGGATGAATATATGGCCAAAAAAAATTCAACCCTTTTCAACCCCTTTGCGTAACTCAGAAATCTGACATTGTAGAGATAATAATTGTTACTAAAAATACTAAAAAGACACCGCGGGTTGCTTGCAACTCGCGCCCCCAAGCGAAATACTAGTCTTATATATAAAATTCTCGTGTCACAATGTTAGTTACCATACTCCTCCGAAACGGCTAGACCGTTTTTTATGAAATTTTATATGCATAATCAGTAGGTCTGAGAATCGGCCAACATCTATTTTTCATAACCCTAAATGCTAAAGGGGACCCCTAAATATTTTCTTTATTTTATGTGGCAAAACAACGTTTGCTGGGTCAGCTAGTTCTTTTATATATCTCAGTACAAAAAGCAAAATATTTTATTTGTAATACGGGTAGTTACGTCGGTTTAGTACCTTCAGTGAAAGTAAAAAATATTATCTTTGATATTACCAGATTAAGGGTCGATCTTCGAGGTTAAGCAATGCTTGCCGAGGTTGATCTGTGGATGGGTGACCATCTTAACATAACGAGACGTCTCTGTGCCTCGGAAAGCACGCTAAGCCGTTGGTCCCGGCTGTCATTTGGAGATCTTTGGCAGTCTTTACTGATTGTCAGATGCCAGAAAATCTGAGACCAGTCTTCCCAAGAAGTACCGTGTGCAGGTCTGGTAGGCAGCCGCTCTACGGTGATGTGCTTTTTTTTTTGTTTTGTGCTCACACCACACATTATTATTATATGTCTAGCATAAGCATAATCAGCCTTTTAATGTTCCCTCTGCTAGGACACAGGCCTCCTCTCTAGGAGAGGGAATGGGCCGTAATCCACCACGCGGGCCCAGTGCGGGTTGGTGAATGTCACATGTCGTCGAATTTTTGGTTCTAAGATATGCCGGTTTCCTCACGATGTTTTCCTTCACCGTTTTGAGAGCAGTGGTGATGAAATTAATTACACAAAGTAATGCGCCTGGCTGGGTTTAAGCCCGCGAACAACAATTCGTAAGTCGGGGCCGTTACCACTCGGCCACCACTGCTTCATTATATGTCTATACGTGAGAATTTGTAATTGGCTTTTCGGCTCTGTGTTTTCATTTTTTCTCTATTTTTGTTAGCGAGAGCGAAGCGAAAAGAAGAAGCGAGCTTATTTCCAAGCACAAGACGATCACTCTATCCCACTTAAAGAAGTTTAATTAAATATTACACGCTTTTTCACACAAGGGGATTATATCCAAACTGGGGCCTCTAAAACAATTAGCGACGTCTGTTAGGCTATAAAAATTATAATAATCACGCCTTTCAAACCATTATACCGTCATAACGTGGATTAAGACCATATGTGAGGTATATTGTCCATTTTAGTTAATAAATTATGAGGTAACGAGGTTGAGAATGAGTTCAGATGTTTATTAATTAGCGGGTACTTGGAAATAAATAGGCTGATAATAAAAGGAAATTAAAGTTATGGGAATATGGAGGGTTTGTGGAATAAAAGGAGGATTTATTTATTTATTTATTTAAGGTTCACCCACAGCACATACATACACATACATTTAGTAAATCATACGGTAATATTCTAATATATATGCCAGGATAAAAGAGTTGTTGTGTTTTAATTGAATAGGAGAAAGCTCTAGTGTTTTCTTTCATTGTTATGAGAACGTTTTTTTTTTTATAGTTTTCTAAGATTTCTTAATACTATAAACGTAAGTGAGTTTGTTTGTGCTGAACTGATTTCTGGATTTGGAAAATCTATATAAACGCGAGCGAAATCTAGGGCAAAAGCTAGTGAAATATAAAAACAAATCTATTTAAATGGAGACATAATAGTAACACAATATTACGTTACTTTTCCGTTTAGGTTTAGTAACTCCTAAAGCCTAATCTAGTTTAAAATTAATAAAAAATATTGACGTGTACAGAGTTAGTTATAACATATTTGTAAAATAAATATCATTCAACCTAAAAGTGCTTGAATTTCAGCTTCTTTTCCAAGACACAACTAAATAATTTATCAACACTTTTATTTAATTTCCCACCTCTTCCACAGCATCAAAACGACACCTCACAAAAAAATCCTTATCAAACCGCCATGTTAATTCGTGATGTCATTTCCAGTGGGCTGACGTTCCCCGGAGGCGAGTCGGGTATATCTGTGCCCGACACGCTGTGCACGCCCAAGTCCGTGGGCATATCCGTGGACACCAACACTTACGAGCCGCACCTACTGGCTGGGACTATGGCGCATATGATTGGACACAATATTGGTGAGTTTTGAAAATGTATATATGTAGATTCTTTCATTTCAGTATGCGGAATTTAGGCTGCTTTTACCACCATCGATAGCTAAGCGGTAAAGCTTAGCTCCACAATATTTTCAATAATGCTGTTGAGGCTACATATGTGGATTTGCTATTGAGGACATCCTATTGCTGCCAAATTAACCTATGCCTAGGGCCCATATTCCAAAACGTAAACTTCAACTTATTCCAAAACGTAAACTTCAACTCAACTATAAAGCTGAACTCTGCTATAAAGCTTGTCATAAATTGATATTTTCGTGCTCGACAGATGAGCTAAAACTCATCTCTCGAGCACGAAAACTTTTGGCAGTCGTTACGGATTATCAGAAGCCAGAAAATCTAACACCAGTCTTACCAAGAAGTACCGAGTTTGTGGAGGTCTGGTAGACAGCCGCTCCACGTAAACTACTAGTATTCAGCTCGTAGTTCAGCTAAATCCAGTTTGACTGGAAGTGGACCCCAATATAATTGGGAAAAGGCTAGACAGATAATGTATAGTTATAGTTACTTAAGAATCAATTGATATTAAAAACTTTTTTCCTATTATATGACCAACAGTACTTATAAAGCATTCTCTCCCCAGGGATGGGGCACGACGACGGGCGCGAGCAATGCTTCTGCCGCGACTGGCACGGCTGCATCATGGCGCAGTCCATCGTGGGCTCGGATAACGTGCAGCCCTACAAGTTCTCCGACTGCTCCAAGAACGACTACATCAACGAGCTCAGGGTCGGCCAGGGGCTGTGCTTGCTGAACAAGCCTAATGAGGTGGGTTTGAATCTTTTACTCTGATGTTTCTTGCGAGATCTGTACATCGAAGGAATAAAGATTAGAGGCCCACTATGTTGGTAGGAACACGTCAAGTTACAATTCCATTAAAACACTGCATTAAACCTTGTAATTGCATCACTTAAAAGTCGAGAAGACTTCATATCTAGATACTAAAAACATGAATCCACAAGATAATCAAGCTTAATCAAATAAATAATCTAACCAGTTGTTTAGTACCTAAATGCTGATTAGTAGATTATTTGTTCTTCGATGATGAGAAATACATTTTGAATCTGCTAATGAGTATTTAAACTATTTTAAACCAGACATTTGAATAGAAAGTTTTTGTAAACAGATGAGAATCAGAATCATTTATTCGTAAACATAGGTGATAATTATATACAAGATCTTAAAAATTAGGAAATGCGCTATGTTTTGCCAATTGATATAAAAATTATTAAGAAACATATATTATAAGTAATATTAAATTAAAATATAAATTCGTCATAATATGATTATGCATGCAAGTAAAATTTCAATATTCATAATCAATTTCATTTTATGTCAAAATGTATATGTATAGCTAATTCAGAAAATTAATGTAAAAATAAAATAAGTAAAAAAAATATGTTAAATATGTCAAGATCTGATTAATATACATACATCGCCAGTGTAGCCATTGATAGCTGTAAATTGCGCGAAGAAATTTGGTATGATACAGGTTCCATTGCACTATTAAAAAGGCGTCCTCTATGATAAGCTTGTATGTTCACACTTCATTTATGTATGAACATAAGGTTATAAATTTATTCTTCATAGCTCAAGAAACCGATCTGGTTTATTTGAGTCGTAACTATAAGCGAAGTGCTTAACCCGCGCAAATACAGGTAAATATTCAATTGACGGCACGGTTGGCGCAGTGGTTGAGCTTTCGGCTGCTGTGCTGCGTGTCGCGGGTTCGATTCCCGCACGGAACAAATGTTTGTATGGCCTGCAGATAATTGTTCCGGGTCTGGGTGTCTTGTGTATGTGAGTTTACATGTTTGTGAATGCATCCACGATACAGGAGTAAATCCTAGTGTGGGGCAACGTTTTTAAAAAAAAAAAAAAATTGATTGATAACTAGCTTCAGCACGCGACTACGTCCGCTCGGAATAGTTACTACCCCCCAATTTTATAACATTACTAGCGGCCCGGTACGTGCTTCGCTACGTATAAAGTGAAATAAAATAAACAAATCGGAACATCAAATTCATTTATTTAATCAAAAAAATATTTTATTTAAAATCGAAATCAATTGCTAGCTATTTACAACACACTTAATCCAAAACATTTGGATAAACAATATTTTTTGTTTTTCCATTTTGAGCATAAATAAACAAACGGCTGGGGGTACCGACTCTGGAACAGGCAACATATAACTGGCCATGTGAAAAACAATGTTCCTCCAAATTCACACCACAAACGTGAAGTGTTTGACCTTGGGCCTTGTTGATGGACATCGCAAATGATAAACGCACAGGATATTGTAAACGTTTGAACTCAAAAGGCATATCAGTTGGAATCATAGGTATACGCGGTATCAAAACAACTTCTCCTTTTGATTTACCAGTTAAGATCGTAGCTTCAATCAAATTTGGCAATAACTTTTTCACTGCCAATCTGGTTCCGTTACACAGTTTTGGTGGATTAATATTTCGTAACCTATATTTGCTCGTCTGGCTGGTGGCATTTTTCCCGTATGCACATATGTTTTCGCTTAAAAATCGAAAAAAAAAATTAGAACAAAAAAAAAACAAATTCCCAAGAAGCTGTCGCATATGATGCCATGTGAAATCATATACGGCAACTTAGAAAAGTATACATAAATTCAGGACTCACCGTTTGTATGAATGCACTGCAAATGCAATTATGTGAAAAGAAAAAATTTATCGCTGATAATATGATTTAATCAAACCACGTCCAAAATGAATTGACGGCATGAATGACATAACAACGTGCTTGTCCTGTCAACAAAACTTCAAAAAAGTTTCTGTGAAAAAAGTTTCTATTGAATTCATTTATTACAAAAAATGTGACAAATGAGGAACCGCTCGACCGATTTTGTGCAAACTTCACATAAACCATCTACTAAATATGCCGACCAAATCCTAAGCATTTGGTTTGGATAGGTGAGCCCGTTCTTGAGTTATGGAATTACAACGAAAAGTGGCATTGATTTTTATATATATAGATTCATTGGTGCTCCGCTCCTATTGGTCTTAGCGTGATGATATTATAGCCTATAGCCTTTCTCGATAAATGAGCTAGCATTGAAAGAATTTTTGAAATCGGACTAGGAGTTGCCAAGATCAGCGCGTTCAAGCAAACAAACTCTTCAGCTTTATATATATTAGTATATATATATATAGTTTTTTGAACAAATAATTTAATTCTAGTAATTTTCATCAATACAAAATTATTTATTTTGCTAAAACATGAGTATACATCTATACTAATATTATAAAGAGATAACGTTTGTGAGTTTGTGACGTTGTAAGGGGTAGTCTCTGGATCTACTGAACCGATTTTCTAAATTATTTCACCACTAGAAAGCTACGTTATTGTGGAGTGTCAGAGGCTATATTTTATCCCCGTATTGCCACGGGAACGGGAACAACGCGGATGAAACCGCGGGGCGCTGCTATTATTATTATAAATGCAAGATGTTACATAAAGTTCAGTTGAATCACTGTCATGTTTTGCCTTAAAACGTAAAATAAAATTGAGTGAGAATAAATGTCATAAAATTATTTACTCATACATATGTACATGCATTACATAAAAACAATAATTGACGGCAACATTCTGAGCTACTTGATTTCATTTTATAATTGAAAATATCAACTAACCAAAATATTTTACACTGAAATTATATTTATTTAACAATGACCGCAGCGCCAGCTGCTGTGGCAGCTTCACTGGTATTAATAGAATTACAAACATTTACGCTGAAATCAATTATTTGATTACGTAAAGGTAGATCCTACATTGTTAACTATAAATTGTGTTCTACCAAACACATTTCAAAAACATCACTATCATAAATACCATTTAATCTGATTAAAAACTCATCTCACAATTCCATTTAAAATTAATAAGATTTAAATCCTCCAACTTACCTATTTAAACTTTAATTAACTCGGAATCGTAAAATCAAATCCAATCCAGTGAGATCTTCGAGTGAAATCACTTTAATTCTCGATTAAAAACGATGGGTTTCATTGAATGCGAAGTCGATGACTCGATGTCTGCTTGGAGGGACGACAAGACGATTATAATTTGTTAATTTGAACATCGAAAGCAACGCACCAATGATTCAACGTCGAAAGTTTAGTGTGGTTAGGTCGTCAACGCCACACCACTTCCACGCAAGAGTTCATTCGAATTCAAAACAGATTTTCACGTTGAAAATTAATCAGAGGCTGTCGTATTGTTTGTCGTCAGCGTCGCTAAGGCCCACTCCTTTAATAAAAGTTATGTTAATACAGGCTGCCCTCGCGCTCTGAATCATCTCTTCGTTTGCGAATATATAATAACAGGAATGAACGCCAGCCAGGGTTTATTGGAATAAATTTGCATAGTCAGGAATGATAATGCCGAGCCCTGCTTCTCTCCTTCGATTTCTCACGTTTACATATTTATCGGGGGATGATTGTGAGCGAATGCCTTTATATTCCTGTAGCAGTTCACGGTTGCTCATAGTAATGCGTCATTTACTGTGGATTGATATTGAAGATAGACCCACTTGGTCTGATGTTGATGCTTTTAGCTTATCCGTTTTGGGATTATATAAAAAAAAATACAACATAAGTATTTTTCAACACAACCACTTGAAAACTCGGGTTTACTTACACTGTGTTTGCAATGAAGTGTAGGTGTACACAAAGCGGTTCCAACAAAAATCTGCATTGTTAAAATTGATATAACGTTAACAAAGCTTCATATTATTATGAATGTTGAAAAACTTTTTATTACTTTATTAATTTAGCATATATGTATTTTATTAGTATCATATATATTATTTGTAATTTCTTTCCCAAAAAATATATTTCGTATTTTATTTATTTGTTGTACACCTACCACAGTGTTGTCTTTGTAACCCAAAGGTTGACTGGTAGAGAATGCCTTGTTGCATTAAGTCCGGCCATGTATGTACCACTATTGTACATAAACTTTAAATAAATAAAGACATCAGCTGATACAGTGGATTCCATCAATATGCTGTAGTTTCGCCGTACTAAAACATGCTAAGCTTACTTTCTTTTACAAATTATTTAAATCTCTTGAGCATTGCCAGCTTCAATATTTCAGATTATTTTCTTGTACGTAATTCATCCACCTTCCTATGATGGATACCTGTTCTACCTTTATCCATGTATAAAGTACGTCGGAATCTCGATTCCCAATGTAAATTCAATATGTGTGTATATTCACCACACCCGTTGGGCATTCTGAAATGTTTCTCTTGTAGGACTAATGCTTTTTTGACTGTGTCTGACACAGCGATTGTTTGTCGATAGTACGTGTGTTGATTCTTTTTTCTATAAGGAGTTCTTAAGATAGAAATGTTGTTTTTGGTTTGGGGAATATAAGATACAGTATATTTTTAAGGTTGAATGGTTTGATAGTTCATACTTGTGTTTTCACCGGAAAATTGCAAGCGCCGTATGATTCTAAAAATCCCGTGAAATTTGAGAGAGAAAACATTTTTCTTACACGGATTATTGAAAACAGTAACTATTGAATTTGGATTGGATTTATTGTATACAAAACGATTGTTCCATAATACATTTATCGAGAAATATAATGTCATAAAGATTTACTACAAGCTGACGGAGCTTGCAATTTTCCAATGACTTGCATTTATTCTGCAATACGATGTATAGATACATAGTTAAGTTTTTTCCAACTTTCCAAGTTATTGAGTTGCAAAATAAACTGTATGAATTAAACGAGCGAAACCTAACTAGCCACCATATTTATTATAATAATATATTAGACTCAGTAGAAGCTGAAATATCAAAAATATATATATTCGGGACTCGCGCAGACAATACAAATAATAATAAAAAATATATTAGAAAAAAAAGCATAAATATTTACATCTTGCATAAAAGAAGTGTGCAAGGCAAAGTCAATTTGATTTCGTTTGACACAGTTTTTGTAAATCTTCACCTTTCTGCAGTACAAGTTTTGTATCATAGCATACCTGAGTCAGAATACAAACTTATGATATCTACTAACATCAATAAATAAACAAGAATTGTACTCCCACAGTTGGTAATCCACCACCAATGCGGCAACGGTCGTCTGGACGAAGGTGAAGAGTGCGACTGTGGCACCATCACCGAGTGCCAGAACACCAACCCCTGCTGCGACCCCTTCACGTGTCGCCTCACCAAGGAGTCGCAGTGCGCCTCCGGGGAGTGCTGTGAGAGGTGTCAGGTGAGCACGAACACCTACAGATAGTCTCAGTGTCAGAACTGTAACTATAGATAGTCTCAGTGTCAGAACACCAACCCCTGCTGCGACCCCTTCACGTGTCGCCTCACCAAGGAGTCGCAGTGCGCCTCCGGGGAGTGCTGTGAGAGGTGTCAGGTGAGCACGAACACCTACAGATAGTCTCAGTGTCAGAACTGTAACTATAGATAGTCTCAGTGTCAGAACACCAACCCCTGCTGCGACCCCTTCACGTGTCGCCTCACCAAGGAGTCGCAGTGCGCCTCCGGGGAGTGCTGTGAGAGGTGTCAGGTGAGCACGAACACCTACAGATAGTCTCAGTGTCAGAACTGTAACTATAGTTAGTCTCAGTGTCAGAACACCAACCACTGCTGCGACCCCTTCACGTGTCGCCTCACCAAGGAGTCGCAGTGCGCCTCCGGGGAGTGCTGTGAGAGGTGTCAGGTGAGCACGAATACCTACAGATAGTCTCAGTGTCAGAACTGTAACTATAGTTAGTCTCAGTGTCAGAACACCAACCCCGGATGTGACCCCTTCACGTGTCGCCTCACCAAGGAGTCGCAGTGCGCCTCCGGGGAGTGCTGTGAGAGGTGTCAGGTGAGCACGAACACCTACAGATAGTCTCAGTGTCAGAACAGTAACTATAGATAGTCTCAGTGTCAGAACACCAACCCCTGCTGCGACCCCTTAACTTGTCGCCTCACCAAGGAGTCGCAGTGCGCCTCCGGGGAGTGCTGTGAGAGGTGTCAGGTGAGCACGAACACCTACAGATAGTCTCAGTGTCAGAACTGTAACTATAGTTAGTCTCAGTGTCAGAACTGTAACTATAGTTAGTCTCAGTGTCAGAACACCAACCCCTGCTGCGACCCCTTCACGTGCCGACTCACCAAGGAGTGCTGTGAGAGGTGTCAGATGAGCACGAATAGATAAAATCACAGGATGTCAGAATGATCATTAATCCGGTTGAAGTTTTGCGTCTAATCGTACATACATACGTATTGAAGAAACTTATCTCAAAATTGCACCTGCGAATAGTATTTCAAGAAGACTTGCCAAGATAACGTCTCGTTAATTTTATCTGAAGACATGTTAAGATATCTTTCAGAAGTTGTGGCGCATAAGAATGATAGAGATGTAATAAATATGGATCAGGTTTTGCTCGTGAGACGTTTCTAGTTCATTCTATAGCAATCAATAAAGATCCACTTATTTTAACTTACTTTAATTATAATAAGATGAGTTCAATACGATCTACATGATACGATATTCTCAGCTCTGGTTAACCATTCTTAAGACCTATTCGCTTCACCGATAAGGCACGCGTTAATTACAACCAACTTCCTTCAATACAAAGAACTAAAAATTCGAAATGTTAAATTAACTTCGTACCTACTTTAGCTTATAGTCTGCTCAAAACAAATAGCACTTAGCGTATTTAAATACAAGTCTTACAGTCCAAACATTTGCATTTTGTACAGACAAATGTATTCTGACTAATTTACAATGCTGCGTCTGAATTTCATCAGTTTTCAAACTGATTAATGTTCCGCTGTGTGTCATAATGTTGAATAATACAAAGTTAATGCCACATAAAGTTTCGAGAACTATGCAAATGCGACGCTTGGTACTGCAAAAAGAGTGATTTAGTTGGAAATTAGGCATGGAGCATAATTATGTGTATGTTTCTGAAATGGTTTGGAGTGGGACTAGAGATTCGGGAAAGTTTATTGCTTATTAACTTTTAAGGCTTGATCAACAACTATCCTTGGTCTTGGTTATAGACCTATTAACAACTTGCTATTGACGAGTGAGTATGTACACATATTTAGAATTTAAATCACTACGACGCCATCTTGCGTCTTATTTTGTCGTAATCACTTTAGGCCTTGTGCGAGTTTTTAAACGTACTCGAGCGTTAACGTCACCGTCCATTTATGTTTATTTGTATAGAAAAAACTAGTTTACCATTGTTGACACCAGATAGAGCTTATGTAGCGTCAGCGCGAAATTGAAGATTACGTAAACGCTAACGAGTACGTTTAAAAAACCGCAAGCAAAAACAGTCACTAACAGCGTCTTCCCTCCAATCTCCACAGCTAAAACCTCGCGGTGTGACCTGCCGGGACGCCACAAACGAATGCGACCTCGAAGAGACCTGCACAGGAATGTCAGGCACCTGTCCCCCTGATGCTCATCGGAAGAACGGGGAACCTTGCGAGGAAGGCAAGGGGTACTGCTTTGCAGGCCAGTGCCCCACCTTGTCGTTACAGTGTGAGAGGATCTGGGGCCAGGGGACGGTGGGAGCTGACAAGGAGTGCTTCGAGCAGTTCAACTCGAAGGGAGCGGTGACGGGACACTGCGGCAAGGATGGAAATGGACATTTTATTAAGTGTGAGACTGAGTGAGTATTCCAATTTGATATTCTGTCTTTTAAGAACTTCAGACCACTGATTGACAAACAAAATTACAAAGCTGCAAAAAAAATATTCGATATTGGGACGTGCCTTAACGGTTTCCGAAGATATGATCGCGTCGGTCGCCTAAAACTCACGATGATCACATCAGATACTTATCGTTCTCTCCAGGAACGTCCGATGCGGCTCCCTGCAGTGCCAGCAGGGCAACCGCTACCCCATCGTGACGGGCATGGACGAGTACTACACCAGGACCGTCATCAGCATCAAGGGCAACGAGTATGAATGCAAGTAAGTGTCCTTTCAAAGGTTTTTACTCGTAGACCGAAGGCCGAGGCTCGACCATAGTTTCAAGTTTCAAGTGTTTATTGCAATCCACAATGTGCATATACAGGTGGTAGGTAAATAAGAGCAGTATCAAATATGGACCCTGTCGGGCACAGCAAAATTTAATAGGTAGGAGAGAGGAAGAGCATAATCTCATCTTATTTAAAACGATGATGTGGTCGACGATAGAGCACACGGCAGCTCGCCTGAAAGTAACCTATTCACTCTTGACTTAAGGTTCTTGATTGGCTTTCATAAAACTAAGTCCGGTAGGGAATTCCACTCCTTACCTGTACGCACAGTGAAAGAATTCATAAAACAGTTCGTCGTCCCGTTTGGGTGGATTATGTACCAATATCGGTCGCACATCTCCACCATATTCTTGACTAGCTGCTGCCCACGACTTCGTCCCCGTGGAATCCCCGATTTTAAAACATTCTTTATCGCTGTTCCGCTCCTATTGGCTTAAGCGTGATGATATGTATATAGCCTAAAGCCTTCCTCGATAAATGGTCTATTCAACCCAAAAAGAATTTTTCAATTCGAACCAGTAGTTCCTGAGATTAGCGCGTTCAAAAAAACAAACAAACTCTTCAGCTTTATAATATTAGTATAGACTAGCTGTCCGCACAACTTCGTTTGTGTCACATTTTTCATGACTGTTCCACTCCTATTGGTCTTAGCGTGATGATATATAGCCTATAGCCTTCCTCGATAAATGGGCTATCTAACACTGAAAGATTTTTTCAAATCAGACCAGTAGTTCCTGAGATTAGCGCGTTCAAACAAAAAAACAAACAAACTCTTCAGCTTTATAATATTAGTATAGATTTATTTTTGTGGCGGTTCCAAACGCTTTACCACGACATCAAATCGTCGTCCTCACCAACGCGTGTCCCGTTCCAGAGCCACAACAGGTCTGCCGAAGCACTCGGAGATCGCTCCGCTGGGGCTGGTGCGCGACGGGACGCCGTGCGGCGACAACCTGGTGTGCGTCAACCAGACCTGCACCTCCATCTTCCCGTACATCGACCACACCAAGTGCCCCACCGACCATAACAACAACGAGTGCTCTGGGAAAGGGGTGAGTACTGCTGACTAGAATGTTTGTTTTCTGTTTTGTGTGTAGTTCTTGTGGCACACGCGGAAATGCCAGAAATCACGTTTTTTCCACTGGATGGGAAATCATCAAATTACTTCTTCCGCTCTGGGCGGAGCGGAAGGGTGTGTCAGACTCTTACTGACTAAAACCCATCCGTGTACCTTCTAGTGCGCTTTGCGTTCGAGAGCCTCGGTGACTCTTTGGAACTAATTCCGAACCGACGCAAGCCAGTTCCTTCTAGGGTTGCAGAATTTCAACTGAAGTAAAGAGATAGCTAAATCAGAATAAAATAATCTTATCTCTAAAGTAAGACATGCATTAGACACATCCTTGCAGTAAGTTACATACAAATCCGAACAGGCATCGAACTATACCTAATATTAGAAGGTAAAATTTTGGGTTTTGAAATATAAATCCCACATGCACAAACATAATATATTGGCTTGTGTTCATAAGCTAAATATTCGTATAATTTGGTCAAACCGGTGAACTAGCAAACCTATCTGAACTTGGAGATGTACATGTGTCTATATAGAATACTGGCAGCGCCCCGCAGTTTCACCCATGTAGTTCCCGTTCCCTTGGGAATACGGGGGTAATATATAAACTATTTTAATCGCTGATAATGTAGCTTTCTATTGGTGAAAATATGGTTAAAATTGGTCCAATAGTTTCGGAGCTTATTCGGTACAAACAAACAAACGAAAAATCCTTCCTCTTCATAATAGGTAGTTAGGTATTTAATTTAATTAGTTATTTAGTTAATCAGAGACACTTAGGTGTCGTGGCGGTATAAATATTCCGACAATATTCTAAATACTTCACTACTACTTTACTTTGAAGTAATTCATGTTTGAAATTCATATAATAATATATATTTTATATAAACATATATTCGTATTCAATTCTAAACTGACACACGAAAAAAGCCAAACTGAACGTAACAGTTGATATAACAACATACATAGCTAGTATCCACCATACTTTCAACATAGTTTCATAAAAAACTAATCTTCTACCGAAAACCATCATTCGTAAACGCGCACATATCATGACTAAACATATAAACTTTAACAGCGCGGCGGCGAAGCAAAAATTGAATAACACACCCCCGAGGCACCACTCAAACTATTAAAAAGTAACTCGCGAGAGAACCACGTTCATATAAAAATATTATGTATATACAAGTATTACGATATATTATCAAGTAAGCTTCTACGGGCTTAGAATGACGCGCGGAATTTTTTTTTTTTTTTTTTGAATGGACTACTCGCAGTTCAGCACATTGAGGCTGGTTACTGCTCACCCGGGCAACGCGCGGAAATTATTCCAAGGGAATATATAATACTCCCGGGTACGAAATTCAAAATCTTCGTGCCTACTCGGGCGTCTTCGACTACTTTCGGTTGTCATCGGGCGGCGGCGGAAGATGGCGAAGCTCGCGCGCATTCATCAACATTGTGACCTGCTGGAGACTTAAATATATTCAGTTTTATACAGTCCACTGCTACCATTTAAAGTCCTTAGATAGGTTCCTAATATTGCCAAACTTCATCTATATCCGTTCAGCCGCTCTGATGTGATTCAGTAACAAACTTCCATTCAAACTTTCACTTTTATACTAATAGTAAGAAGTGAAATTACAGAAACACATGACGTGTGTAGACCATACTTGAATTCAAAATTCGAGTTCATTTGAATTCATGGCCACAAATTCATGTATCGATTTTAACTTTGAGTATTTTACGTTGGTTTTGCCAAGAGGTACCGTGTTATCATTCTGTAATCATTAATAGGTTGTAAAGGTCTGGTAAGCAGCCGATATAATACTAGAATTCAACTGAATCCGGTTTGACTGGGAGCTGACCACAATTTAGTAGCAAAATCTAGGCAGATGATGAAGTAAAATAGTTACAAAGAAACGTTACAAAGATACATTTTCATAACTAATCAAGAGGATGGTTCATTTAATATTTCACTAACAATTATGAGAAACAAAATAACATTCTGCATCACTAAATAAGCAACATGTTTTCGTTAATATTCTCATTTTCACGAGCACCTATTTGAGCTTAATTATGGCTTCGTATTCCCAGAATATTTCATACTATAAATTAAATGACTGTAATATTAAGTTGTAACATACCTCAAAATGGAGGAATATTATTCGGAATGGGATTAATGAGTTCCGTTCTGGGTTTTAATTCAATATCTTTTAATTGGCACCTGCACTATAGTTCGGACACTGCTAATTATAAGTTGGACTATGTGCCTCTCTTAACGGAGTGCCAATGGAGGAGAGGAAGCGAGAACAGTAAGTAGGCAGTATTTTATCTTTTTGTAACTTTCATTGGGCAAACACTCTCAGGAACTCTTTATGCATCTTATATATTATCTATCTTAATACTATAAAGAGGAAAGCTTATTTTTGTTTGTTTGTACCGAATTAACTCTGAAACTCCTGGACCGATTTTAACCATGTTTTTACGAATGGAAAGCTGCATTACCAGCAAGTTACATAGGTTATATTTTATCCCCGTATTCTCACGGAAACGAGAACTACGCGGGTGACGACACAGGAGAAAAACACAGTGTGAGGCAACGTTAAAAAAAGTACAACCGACTTCTAAACAAGAAAAACACAAAAAGTATAAAATAACTTTAATTTCAGAAGACGATGTTCAAAAAACGAAGAAATAACGAAAAACACCGACTTTAAGACACTGAAATTAAAGTCATTTTAGACATGACCGGCTCTGGCTGTTAACACGATGTTCCACTACAAATTCCACAACGCGAGTTATCGGAACCCAGTTTACTAGTGCGCTATATTAGAGCTACATCTATCTAAGATGGCCGTCATTGTGTATCGAATGTCGTCGAGCTATCAGAGTCCCTGTTTCCGAAGACAAATTGGTGTCAGATGCAGCGCATAATCGCGTCAGATTTCATGACTGTGCCTGACTCAATGTACTAGCGCTGTTTGGTCCTCTGAGTCTTTATGTATCGTACAGTAAAAATCTTCTCCTTACTTAATACGTTGGAAGAGAAGTTTCTTACAGCAGAATTGAATTTAAGAAACTTACAGTTGTTTCGATTGAAATTCCTGAATTTAGTCTTATACATTGCTAAAGCGTGATTATTGTGTTTGAACGTAAATTAAATTACTGCCAGGAACTACGTGTACAAGGTTGTAAATGACCCAATGTCTAGTCAGTAAACATTACGATCTAACGTGGAGCGAATGAAGTTGGTCACTCGTGATACCTGCAATCCAGTCTACATGACTATCTTTTCTATGCAAAACTCCTCATCAATGCACTTAAAGCAACATACACAACGTCATAATTATTCCCCTGACGTCATCCACCGAACCGAATTTCGTCACAAAAGTGTAGTAGCAAACGCATTGAAATCCCGGCGTACCACCTTAACTAAATCTCGGAGTGACGGGCCCCGAGAAAATCCGATTGCTCGTACGAGATGTGCCCCGAATTCTGTGTCGACCCCGAATAGTTGGGCCCAGTTGGACCCGGCTGCCCGAGTTAGCGCGTAAATAGTTTAAATAATAACTCCATACGGTTTTAGTTAAATATGTAGCTTCGTGGTGGGGAGGGTAGGATTTGTTCGTTAATTGTGTTACGAATGTATTTGCGTTCGGTGTTCAGAGAGGTATAAACGAATCTAATGGTATTCATGTTTTATGGTGATTCATGGTTTTTGATTCACCAAAATACTTCAACTAAAATTATGAGGATAACTTTAGTGAAAACGAATATTCATTAAAACATAAAGACCACTTTTTAAATCATGAAATTGAAAGCAAAAGTTTTCAACTAGCAGCGATTGCCGCGTCGCTCAATCTGCCTTCAGTTCCGAATCGGTTTTAAATTTGAAATTATAAAAGGAACAAAGTACTTAATAGGACTTTTTATCATGAATAAATTTCGTATAAAGTTTAATAATTGTCCTCCTATCGTTCCTCACCTCCGTTTTCCGTGCGGAGAAGAGAGGAATTCAACACGACCTCGCGCTGGCTACCAACGATTTGTGCCTAAACTCAATCGGCACGGAATCGAGTTACTGACGCAACTCGCTTCAAAGTCGCTTTTAATTCGTTCATTTGCATCCTTCGGAAGTAACTAAAGTGTTTATTTACTGGTGTTTTCGGTGATAACTCGACAAATATAGATTTTTCATTTGATGTTGAATGCAATTTAGGAAGCTGTTGAGAGCAAACTTTTGAGTAGTTTTTTAGTATGACTGTCGATAATGTTATGAAAATTAACAAGTAATTAAGAACTATATGTAATATACTTAATTTTCATAATGTTCAATCCGTGTTGATACAACATTGTGAAAATTAACAGAGCAAAGGAATAAGAGCATACTAAAACGATGATACATATAAGTACATAAGTACGCAACAAGAAGGCTGATTTTAAAAGAAATATTACAACTAATACCAAAAGTTTGACCCACAAACATTAAAAAACATCCACTCCACACACCAATGAGTTAGCGAAGGTAGTAACCACCGGACTCAAATTTGTGGCAGTCAAGTAATACGAATCGATTCTACAGTGAAATTAATTCCCGTAATATCATTGAAACTTGTTCTAAGTCTAGAATTGATTCGATGGTACTAAGTTGGGCTGTTACAGAGCATGTCCGTGGAAGCGAAATGGGATAAGTTTCGATTCGTTTTATTTGATGGCTTTAGTAATTGATGTGTGAAGCTTATGTGGAGAGTTTTAAATCCTGTGTGTTGCTGCAATGAGTGTTTTGAGGTGGCTTTACATACTGTGGCACCAGTTTGAGATGCTATAGAATTGTAGCTGCATCAATGCCGCCAGTAATTATGACCGGCCAGTACGAATGCGTTTCGTTCAGAGACGAGACGAGACGAGATAATTCTCTAGTTTCAGTTATAGGAAAATCTGTTCTCGAAGCATAACCAACGGAACCCATAACAGTGATTATGCTGCCATCTAGTGAATATTCGTTGTATCACTTTTGGCCCACTCTAGGTCTATTAAAATGTTCAATTTAGGACTGTAAAAAATTAAATAAGTACTTTTTACTGCAAAAAATATTTAGGCCACTATGGTTCCCATGGCCTCAAAAATTCTTTCCGTATCACCATTTTAATCACTTCTTCTCTTCTAATTCCAGTCATGTTCCAACATGAACAAGTGCGTGTGCAACCGCGGCTGGACAGGGCCGGACTGCTCGCACCACGACGCGCTGCCCCCCTCCCCCACGCCCTACGTACCAGACAACAGCACCAAGGCTGCCTACAACATGACCAAGAAGGAAACACCGTATGGTGAGTCGACCCCAGTTATATAGGCTTTAGTTTACTTTAAGTTAGAAATATTTTTGCCAAAGGGGCCATTCAAGTATAACGTAAGCACTAAAGGGGGGTGGGGGCGTACTTGGTTTGCTTATTTTTGATGAGAGGGGGGATCCGGAACGTGATTACGTCAACAATATTGATTTATTAAATTTTTCAGATCTTCCAACCCGGCGAGGTCTTACCCACTGGGCTATCAACGCCCTAATAGCGAATTTAATTTCAGACTATATATTACTTATTTCTAGACTTATTAACTGCTGCTTCATGAACCAATAAGGAAACCAGAACAGATTCAATAATACTTATAAATATGTTTACGTAAGCATGGAGAGGTAAGAGCCTTGCTTAATTTTGCTGACGAGGGGGAGGGGGAGGACAAAAATTTCAAAAATTCTGCTTACGTAATACTTGAACGGCCCCAAAGAATTTACCAAAATTTCAGAACACTTTTTACGGTAATTTCAAAATATTATTAGGTTCAAGATAGTCAGATTTGATGATCTACATGAAAACTTTAATTAAGTCGTATATATAATGAATTCTGATAGTTAATATTTTAGATTAAGTACTTATTTTTAAGCAAATTTAATTTTAAATCTTTGTATAATTTGGCCCTTCTTTATATATGTATATTCTATTATTGTTTTTTTATACCTACTTACCTACTTTTCTACTTCTATAACGAATGCAGTTTTTCATAATGTATTCCTAAAAAATATTACTACGTTTTCCGATACTAAATGACTAACTACAAGAAATAGTCGGATAAAAGAATAAGCATTGAACTTCTTGGTATAAAAAATATATAAATTTACGAAGGTCAGCCTTCGCTGGTGTTACAAAAACAAAAGATGGTATATTCTCCAAACGTGAGCCTGACAAATGTAAAAGTTGATATGCGTTGGTGCTAACAAAGAACTCAATTAAGTTCATCACACGGTCAAAGAAAAATATAACTGACTACTCAGAGATTCGAATAACTTTTTCACCTATTTCTTCTATGATTTCCTGAACTATTATTACCTACTTCTAACACGTATATAATTTTACTATAATTCATGTTTATGTTTTCAGGTGTTTTGTACTTTATTCTATTAATATTCCCCCTACTTTAAACTAAATCAATTGGCCATTACATCCGAGCACTGCTTTTCAAAATTACGCTTGAACCAAGCGTTGTATCGTTACATCGTCGGATCGAGTCGTGAATTGTTATTTTATTTTGGAAATTGTGAAGTTCATCAATAGTAAAATGTAGAGTTTACCAAGTCTCATGTAAGCTGATGATTTAATTGGTAGATTGGATTTAAATATTTGTGTAGATAGAACCCTTTTTGGAGTAATTTACAAAGTCACTTTTGGGGTTATATATGAACCCATTTCAATGTCATTTTGGAACCCATTTTGGGGTAATTTGCTAACCCATTTAGGGGTCATCTACAAACCCAGTATGGGGTTATTAAGAAACCATTTGGAGGAAATTGGTTGCTGTATTGTGTCGTCATCAATTTACGTAAGACTAGTGGTACCCGCGCCGGTGGGGTTCAACGGTAGAGCGGCTGCACCGCAGCACGCAGCACGCACGCGCACGCGCACGCGCGCACTCTCGCGGTACAGAGCATTGCTCGGAACGCGCGTCGCGGCGGGCGGCGCCGGCGCACTAACGCGCGGGACCCCTCTCTTGCAGGTGAGCACGAGGGGAATAAGATGAGCACCATGAACATGGTGATATTGTTGCTCGCGGTCGTGCTGTCTGTGTTCGTGGGGTTCGCCTGGATGGCGTACTGCTTCAGGTAACGGACGGTAACTCGGTGTTGTCGCACTGTGTGTGTCGCTCGTGCCTGTCGTGTCGTGTATGTCGTGTCGTGTCGTGACGCCGACCGCGAGCCCCGCGGCGCCGGCGCCGGCCGCCCGCCTCGCTGACGTCACGACCTGTGACGTCACCGACCGCGCCGGCCGTGACTCACTTCCGTTCTGTTTGGGCGCAGAGAACTACCACGGCTCGAACACGGTTTTCCTCGTGGCGGTGCTCATGTCTGTGGTAGGGGGGGTATTCATAGTATTTGCCCTGAGCGCTCTCTGCTACAGGTCAGTCGTAGTACACAAAAACTTCTCCCTGTGCCTAAGGTTAGTGAGCAGAAAACAGACCAAAGGTAGTCTTTAAGAAGAAATTTAAATCGTCACCTTCGTATACTTGTATGTTTATTTTAGACGTTAGCGTTGGTGTTTCTGTTCGTTTTTACGTCGGCGATTGGTTTTCATTTACTTTATTATTTTTCCTTTTGGACATACGTTCTTTATGTCGTTTACTTTGTGGTCGTAGAGTTAGAGTTGGCGGGTGGCGCGCCGGCCTGGCTGGCGCGCCACAACTGCATTTGATCTGTGGTTCTGTGTCCGCGAGCGGCCGGGCGGCGCGGCGCTGGCCGCCCGCTCCGGCCGGCCGCCTCGCTGCATGCCGACAAGGCTTTCCTCGTTGTACTCGAGACACCTCGACTCAAACCCTTAAGATTCTGGGCTCTTGGATGTATGCATTGGCTTATGTGAACTGTGACTCGTTTTCGTTTCCTTTCTTGGTCGGCCCCGCGCCGCCGGGCGCTCGACTCGGCCCGGCGGCGCGCTCGCGTCTATATCTTCCGATGTTCTCTCATACGTTTGCGCGCGAGTTGCAGGTCAGAGACCGCTGCACACGGTACGTGGTGTTGTGCCACGCCGAGGTATGTACAGTACACTTACTATGAAACCGGAGAAGATATAGATCGCTCGACTCTAACGTCACCAATCACTTACCACTACCACTAAATTCTATTAACTCTTGCACGAGAAGCGAATGTGCGATGCACGGATTCTTCTTTCAAGCAGCTGTCTATCTAGTTAGCAACGCCTAATGTTACATTTAAGACTTAAGGATCTTTCCAGCAAACAATGCTCACCTTTGCTAAACCAAGCAGAAATTCAAACTTTGATTCTGGAATATAAAACGATACCCTGATGTCCCCCGCTTTTATTTTACTGGAAGGAGCCTACAATCACTAAGCTAAGATCGATCTCTTGATAATAATTTCCATGTGACATCATTTCCCATGAGGAATGAAACGAAAAGTTGATTCTAAAGTCCAATTCAAAAATTTATAAAGAGAACTTTGTTTTGTTGTAATATCCAAAAGCGCCAGTCTTTGCTGTCAAATCAAATACTTTTGAGGAATAGACGATGACCATCAAATCTATAACTTTCTGGTTTTTTTTTAAGGCGGCTTAAAACTTTTGCTAAAATCATTTCTACCACTTCAAGTTAGCTTTAATCGTTGTCATCATTTTTGTGGTATCCAGGAAACTGGGCACCTAGAAAATGCATCTCATCATCTTCTATTCCTCGCCTTTGGTCCTCGGTGACGACAGCATCAGTTGTACGTCACCGTTCTCCGATTTCGTAAACTTTATCGATTGATCTGAGTGTGCGTTCCCCACGCCACGCCTGCCTCAGGAAAAAGAGTACGTCACGGAAGTACGACCCGCCATACGTCAAGAAGCCGATAGCGAAGAGTTTCGCTGCGGGCTCCACAACCTCCAATAACTCACAAGAAGACATTTCCATGGAAGGAGGGAAGATGCACTCCTTCAACAATACGTTTAGGTAGGTCTGAGTGGTTGAAGACGTTTGGTATGAAATTGACGATGCCATACTGAAATATGCAGAGAAAAATCATGTTGTAAAAAACATTACAAAGTTAAAATATGAATGGTAGCCTCAAGTTCAAATCTAAACGTCTACTTTTAATTTAAATTTCTTGTATGTATCTATAAAGAAAATGTTTTAAACAACTTCAAGATATTAATTAAATCCTGCTCTTTTATTTTCTATATAAACCTACCAACTAACTTTCGTTTTTTGTAAATTACGTGCCCCTTTTATTTCTTCGTCTACGTAGTCACCCATTTCGCATATTGTACATGAAACTGTTGGTTCATCCAGCTGTTTCTCATATTAATCAGAAGTTGTTACTTTTACATAAGGTAAATGGGTAGCTACACGATATGTGTCTTCAAATTAAAATTTTCTTTCCTCTTTTTAACGGAACTCGTCTACTCAAAGAAATCTTTTAAGGTATGTCGAAAGCTTGGCGTGGATTGGACTGCGCACCGCTGTTTGTTTCCGCTCACACGATTTTCGCTTTTATTACACTGAGCTTAAGTTCCAAACGCTTTGGACTAGAGCAGATCTTTGAAAAAACTTTGCAATTTTTATTTGTGTGTTCACAACATGAGAGAGCACTCACACAAAACACGCTTTTTCTTTATTCATTATGGTTGATAGAAAAAAGAGATTAGTCTATACTTAGCTACACTTTGCACCTCGAATTTTTATTTCATAAGCATACAGATTTCAGAACAATAGTAAACATAATGTGAATAATTTGCTTAACTACATACCACATGCAAAATCAATTAGAAAGGCAAATCACATGAAGATACATGCTTATTGGGTCACTTAAACCATTTGATGGTGTTTTCGCGTTGGTATCACAACATAACTTGACATCTGGCGCAACATCATACTATTACTAATCATGCTGTAAGGTAAAAGTACATTTTCTAAAAAGCAATTTGTATGTACAGTCGTGGAGACTCAGCGCGTGTGATCTTCAGGCATGGCAACCACATGACAGGCTCAGGCAGTAGCAGTAGATATCCGTAAGTGCAATTTATATGTCCGAATGGAAATTTATATGTCCGAATGGAAATTTATATGTCCGAATGGAAATTTCCATTGAAAAAAGATTACCAGTACCTTCTTAGATTTCCAGGCAACTCCACGATTTCGTAGACGTGTAAGACAGTGTAATAAAAGCGTGAAATTGCATGGAAACCTCTGAAAGATCAACCGATACCTGCCTTATCATTTTTATTTTTTTATATTTGGTTCGGAACTGATCGTTACGTTAGCAGGCTTTGGATGAACCCCTCGAGTCATTTAATTTTTCCATTATTACAGAGATCACAAGCAAATGAAACGAGTTCACTCCGGCAGCGAAGACGAGCCTACTCATTCAGGTTGGTGCAACAATATTGTGAAACAGTGTCTTTGTATGAAACAATTCAGTCTATCGTCTTTATGCTCTTCTGATCAGTGTTTTAAAAATGTTACACTCTTTTATTGTTCGATGTGAAAGCGCACGACGGAGGTAGGTCGGCATCTAGTGATACCGTAGACTCCCTGATACAACTGCAGGGCAGGGTATTAAAGGCATTGGCGGTTTTAAGAGACGAACGTGGAAATAGGGTAGTTAACTAAAAAAATCTAATTATCCGTCAGATAGATTTCCAAAAATTATTGTACCCGTATTTTTCCTTTTTTGACGTAAACAAAAAACAAAGACGATACAGTGCGTTGAATACTCATGTGACGTCACTGCGTGCTACAATTTAAACCACGGCGTGAAGTCACAAGCCCCCACTCCTGATCTTTGATGCTTTTTATCTTCGTCATTTTTTAAATATTAGCTAAAGCAAAAAATACGTGACCAATATTTTTCGTTAGTTTAACTGACAAACTAACTAGAATCATATTTTTTTACTCAGGATATATCCCTGTTGATTGATTCTCTGGTACATTATTTAACACACTATGCTTTCCGACGAAAAATTGAAACAAACTTCTGGTCTGTAACTACATTTTTTAACGCACCAATTTCCAGGCGAAGAAGACATAGCTTTCATCGACGTAGCTGCCAACTCCATGGCCAAGCTCCCAGAGAAGGGCATCCTCAAGAAGCATGGCTACGGCGCCGTGGACGGCAAGGACAAGTGGGGCGACGACTCGCAGTCCGAGCAGCTGGAGGCAGGCTCGCAGTCTGATGGACAGGAACCAGCCGGGGCCGTCGCTGATATGGAGTATAAGTTTAAGGTGAGCTGAGAGAACAATTGAAATGCTATAATGGGAATATACTGGGAAAGATTGGACTTCATAGTGGCTTGAGGCCAATTTACCAAAAAATATTGACATTATATAAATTTTCAGTTGTGGTCTCCATTAAGATGATGTCAGGGACTGCAAGTCTGTAACTTTAGATCACCATATCTGAAGATGAAGTTTTAAGTACAGTAACACATTTGTCTTATTCCAAAACTCGAAACTAACTGTCACCTCAACTAATTTCAGGACCTGAACGGCTACCACGAAAACATAATCGTAGCACTAAAGTCAGCAGCAGCACAACGCGCCAGCGCCGGAGCCGCTGGAGGCTCGGGCGACCTGAGGGCGTTACAAGAGTACGAGTACAGGCGAGAGCGAGCGCCTTCAGCCGAGAGGATACACGAAGCCGAGCTCCGCCGACAGAGAGCCGGCGGTGATGATGAGGAAGACGAACAACCCCAGTGTGGGCCGATCAGGATCAGGAACCTCGAGGACCTCATCCGACAGTTGGAGCACCACTCGAGCAGGCACATGAGCCCCTCCGGCTCCGAAGACATCAGAATGTCGGAACCGGAGAACGATAGACATTATAGAATTGAACCAGGAGAGATGGCACCTTCGTAAGTTTTTTTTTATAATTGTATGCTTTGAAATAATGTGATAAGTAATTTTAAACTAGTAAGCGTATTCTTCGAGCACGTTTTGCTACACTGCTCAATTATGAGAGACTCGAGAGAGTTATTCTTTTGTTCGTTAACCTGTAAAGCCAGTAAAACTATTAAACTACTCCCAATAAACAAATATGTATAACTTGAAATACCTGCATGTCTTAATACTGTCTGTGAATTAAGACATGCAGGTATGCATTTGGACAATCAGTTGACACCGGTGAATCAGCGATGATGACACCGCAATTATGTAGTTCCAGTCGATCCCGCGGTCGTATCGGCGGCGGCGAAGAGGAGTCACGGTTCGGCTACCCGCGCTTCCGCGGCTCGGGGCGCCACCACGGGCCGCTGTTCCCCGGCGCCGCGCAGCCCGCCGCCGCGCCCCTGCCGCCGCACGCACCGCACGCGCCGCACGCCGCGCACGCCTCGCACGCGCCGCTGCCGCCGCTGGCGCCGCACACCCCGCACGCGGCGCACGCGTCGCACGCTCCACACGTGTCGCACGTGGCACAGTCGCCGCACGCATCGAACGCGCGCGCGCCGCCCGACGACGACGCGCTGTACGAGACCGCCGACGCCGAACATCTGCGCGACGCGCCCGACAGTGAGAGGTGAGCATCGCTTCCGATTTTTAACTGTTTTACTGAACTCTCACTCCACATTGGCTATACAACTGATAAAGGTTTTGATTTCAAACGATGTTAAGCTACTCACTGCACAAAAATAATATTAATTGACGTGGAAATGATACTTTTAAATAAGAATAGTGTGATATATCTCTCTACAAACAAGTCAAAGAGCTTTATGAAATAAATAAAAAATACTTTTACAAGATAATTAATTAGGCAAACTGTTTATTTTTTATAATTAACAATGCATTACTGTTGGTTTATACAATGTGAAGATACGTTATAGGAAGATACTTCATAGGAATATTTTGAAAGTAACAAATAAATCTATCACCGAGATAACAAAAAAAAAACCCTTTCAAACAAACTGAGCACCACCGCACCACCACCATTCACATTTGTAATATTGGCTCACTAATCTGTGAGAAGAGCGACAACAGTGCGGTGTCATATTTGGCGCTGTAATTAAATATTATTAGGTAATGCTCAATAAAAACAATTACACCGCATATCAGATTATCAACCAAATCACCTTCACTAGTAGCATAATCACTTAGTTACAGTTATAGTACGTATGCACATATGTACCTATCTAGTCAAGAAATTTAAGCGTCTAATCAAATTAGCTAGAGATGTTCTGGGGCCGTATTATGACCTCTTAAAACCATCATGTTTTCGGTGTGAAAAAGAGACGGAGCTATACAGGACGAATAGCACTATCCTTTTCTCACACAGAAAACATGGTGGTTTTAAGATGTCATAATACGGCCCCTGGTCCTACTCTTGTTTATATTGCCAATTTAAGCTTTAACTCGGGAATATTCCCCACACTACATATTTAAACTCTCTGTAGTCCACCCAATCTACAAGTCTGATAACTGGGCCGGTATCAGCCACTACAGACCATTTTTGTACTCCCAATACTTTGCAACGTCGTGTAGAAAAACTCATGAATAAATATCAAAATAAAAATAAATAAATTTCTCCCAACAAATACGGCTTCGTATCAGGGAAATCTACAGAGGACACGGTATTGAACTAACAGATAATATTGCAGGTAAACTAGGCATCAAAAATAAATGTATATAGAGATGTCTACAAAAACTCCTTCTTTCTAAATCTAGCAAAAGCTTTTGACACCGTCTCTGTCCCCAGGCTCCTGGAAAAGATGGAGAAAATAGGGATTCGAGGTACCCCTCTTAAATTATGTACGGACTATGCTACTAATAGAACTCAGATAGATAAAATCGACAAGTACATAAGTAATCGTGTAAATATAGATTTTGGTGTACCGCAGGGGAGAGTGCTCGGTCCTAGTTTATTTCTAATCTATATAAATGCGGTAATTATGTAATTTAAATCTACAAAATAGTCAAAAATAACTTATGCAGATGATACGGCAATCCTCTTCCATGGAAATACATGGTCAGAGGTTGCTGCTCTTACAAACGCAGGAAAAAACAAAACCTCATATTCGCGATAAAGAAGGCTCCTCCATCTGCTAATGAATTGGTTGAAGTCCGAGCACACACCTGTACTGTAATCAAAACAATATCAGTAACTGCAGCTGTCTCCCAATTGAAAAAACAAGCTGTATAAATTATCTCGGAATAATTATGTACAAATGGACGACTAGTTAAACTTCCACTACCACGTGTAAACTCTAAACTCTAGGGCTACAAATTACGCAGGTTGTGCGACTCGAAGCTGTCGAAAACAATATATCTATCCCTGTGCCAGTCAGTACTGGACTCGTATATTAATCCTAAAAAGAGCCTAGCGACCAACGTAGGAAGGACCTGGTTTATGACTTGAAACCGTGTAAAGCAGACTTTTTCAGGAGACAACCATGCTACATGGGTCCATACCTTAAACCACAATACCACCTTAACCACCCACCACCTTTAACTAAAACTTACCAGATTTTTTCTTTTTTCTGTTTAAAAATTTTGAAGATCCTAAAAATTTACTAAAAATAATCAAATTAATAGGAATAAAAAACAAATAAAAAAATGGAATAAAGACAAGTCAATTCACACTCGCAAACACACACAATAAATGAATAATATTGTAATATGTACTTACATTTGCACTGCACCCCACTTGTAATGGCAGCTCGATCACGGTGGTGACGGAAGTAACTGGTGCTTATAGCACAGGAGTCCTCTTAGTTAAAGACCCAGTTGCACATGTGTTATATCTTGCCACTAAGTTACAAAGACAAATAGGTACAATTATTGTAAATAGGTTTAAGAGTTGAACAAATAAAAATTGTTTATTGTTTGTTTATTTTGATTGTTTTTGTTTTTATTTCAATGTACGATACATAATTATGATCTTCAAAGGATTGAAATGATTTTGGAATTTGTATGCAGACTAGGAACTTCATTACAATACCTATTTTTATTTTAAGTATGTATTTAGATTTATCATATTTGAATGAAAATCATTTCCACGTCGTCACCACTCTGTAACTACACTGACACACTGGCCGGCACTGCGCGGGCTCGGGGCGCCCTGGTCCTGGGCCCCGTGCCCCGGGCTCCTTGCCCCCAGGTCCCCAGGCCCCCGGGGCGCTCGGGGCCCGGCAGGCCGCGCCGCGCCTCGACTCTCCGTTCCTCTTCTCTATCATTTTCTAGTGATGAATTTATTCAAGCTCAACAACAGTTAGCCCGGTGGGCGAGTGAGGAGACGGTGGCCCCCGGGGAGGCGGGCTCGCCGCCCGGGCCGCGCGGCTACCTGCCGTCGCCCTCCAGCTCGGCGTCGCCGGCGCCGCCTGCGCCCGGCGCCTTCCCCGAGTACACGCACTGACGTCTGGGGCTCTCCGAGCGTCCTAGCCCCTAGGACCCTAGGACTCCTAGACTAGATATCGATGTAACCAGCTCTGTCTGCACTGTTAGGGTAAGCACGTCGTAATAGTTTAACCGTTAGTAAGAAACACGATACTTCTCTTCACGCGTAGTTAATCTAATAAAGGAATAGTGATCGGACGTAGGGCCGGCGCCGGCCGCGGTCGGCGCGCCGCCGCTTGTGAATACGTAGTTATCGTTAGCGAATCCAGTGACTTGTAAATATAATTGACCTATGGAGTACATATTAATTGCACATAAACGATATGACTGAACTTGTAACGTACTCATAACGATTTAGAGTAACCGTCGAATGTAAGTCTCGATTGGAAGTGTTTGCCTGCCGCGCCGCCGGAGGGTGACCTCTGTTTCGTTGACGTGTTTCATATTATATTCGTTCATTCAATCAATACGCTTTATAACTTCACACACCCTGGCGGAGGTGCGGCAGATTGTATGTCTAAAGTAACTTTAAGTACATCGGTGTATGAACGTAGTGTTAAGTGAATCTGTGCGGTGCCGAGGTCTCCGACACGTCGAGCTCGATTTCGTTTCACTTCCGACAGACGAGGCTCAAGTAGCTTGCAAATTAGATAGGCGATTAACAAATTGAGCTAATTCTTAAGCGAAGCTTTAATGTAACACAATGTTAGCGGGAGAGGCGAGGGCCGAGCTCGGCGTCGACGTCACGTCGTGCTACACTCTACGAGGCACTCTAGAGGATCCGTCGCTGGTGGTTGTAGTTAAGTTGTCTGAGTTCGTCTCATCATGTCAGGAGGTGGGCGACATGCAACCGTCCCCGGAGAGCCAACAACTATCGCTTTCATACTGTTATCACCTCTCCGAATATACGCCCAACTTCGTGTTCCATTTGTTCCGATCGCGATCTGACACGACAATGAACACCATGAGGTCATCACCGCATCCCTGTGTTATAGTTATAATGTGTTGTTCGTTGTGTTCGCCGCGCGCGCCACGCGCATGCGCGGCACGTCAGGGAGTACGCCTGTAGACAGTTCAGCGATCTCGTATCACCGTGCACGACATTATGACTTAATTTAATTAGCCCTTAACGTACACATATTCTAAAACTTTAATGTGAATAAAAGTTATTTCGATTTTATCAGAATATCTATTATTATTGTATTGACTTAAAACGAATTTATGCCCATAGAGAAGAGGATGTATGTTAAAAAATAATATGTTATAGTTTTCAAGTTTATTTTATTGTGACAATTTAGGAAGTTATCGTTTGATTCGCGTTTACGCTAGGCTAGGTGGCCCGGCCACGGATATAACTCATTATGTAGTTGACTTACAGTTAAATTATTGAATAATAAAGTAAAGTGGAGCGGCCGCGTATGGTTGCGTCACACCGGTACGATGTTCACTGGCGCTGTGAGGCTGCGCGCCCTGTTTTCGTAATTATTCTCCTAGATAATCGTTAAACCTTAAGTAAGTCTAAATAGGAACTATGAACACGTACAGGGTAGATGTTTTTGCAATACTCTGTGACTGGGTGTGGCACTCGCCGGCAGCAGTGCGCGGTTGGCGGCGACTGTCCGACGCCATTCCAAATTGTAAGGTTGTCGACGCGATCGTCGCACTGCGCCGTCTGTCACTCTCGCTCCGGCAGCACGGGCGGTGCGCGCCACCGGCGTCGTCCAGCGCCCCCCGGGCCGGCGCAGCGAGTGCGCAGCACCCAGTAGGCGTCGCGTGCGCGCGTCCTGTGCGGCGCGCGGTGCGGGGCGCGGCGCGCGTGTCGCTCGCAGCGCACGTGTCGCGTGTGTCGCGTGTGTCGCACCGCCCGCTAGCACGCGTAGGCCTAACACGTCAATTGCGACCGGCGACCGACGCCGCCATTGCTCACGGTAGTGCTCTGTTCTTTGTACGAATTCTCGTAACTAATGTATCGGAGTTAGTTTACCGTGCTGTGCTATGACGTCCCGCCCGGCGTCGTCACACACAGCACTGTGAAATGATCAACTGTTCAACACTTGACCTTCCACAGAGCTGTTCTGTGAACTATGACGCAGGGAATTAGCTAACTGTCAAAGTTCCACAGGCGACATTAGATTTAGATTCTTACTTGATAACGTGCATAGCACAGTCACGGGTAAACAGCAGTAAGCATTGTATGTATCGGACAGTAATTAATCGTGTACACTGAATATTGAATGTTTTGTACTTATAATAAAGCGCGCAAGCTAAGAGGAATGGCTGAATAAAAATGAAGTTTCGTATCCTCAATCGCGAAGTTGCGACGATTCGTAGGAACCGTTCAACACTACCGAACTACTGATTTAGAAATGTTAAACTTAAGTGATATTATATAATATAAAAATACGAATTTTAAACGAAAAAAAAAAACGTTAAGACGTTGTAATTTTTCCGTTTGATTTTGTCCTTGTAAATATATTTGCTATATGATTTACTAAATGAATGTAACATATTATTAATGAAAAAATAGATGACACATTTTGAGTGTTTGTTTTTTCTTTTGTTTTCACCTTTACCTCTCCTTTAATATGGTTCAACATGGGCTTCCGATAAATCTTCATTTACCTGTTTGAAGTTATTAGAAAAACAAGAAATCAAAATATTAAGACGTCAAATAAGACCACATCTGATATTTAAAGTTTCGGGACAAACTGCATGAACTGGATGGGCCTGGACCTGGGCACTGGAAACTTTCAATAGTCGTTGGACCCTTCAATAATTGGGGAATCTGTTGTGGAAGAGGCCTTTGTCCTGCAGTAATGGCACTAACAGTCACCAAGACAAATCTTTGAATGAACAGCTTAATAGTTCTGCGTCTTTACAGAAAAAAAAAAGTGATACATTGAGGACTGTTCAAAATACATATATGTATATTAAACTGACTGCTTGGACAGTTTAATTGGTTTTGAAAATAAAAGAGTAATTATATCAACATTTTTATTAATATAGAATATTACTTTTACATATTAAATAAGACTAGATATCACCAGCTGCTACTGATAAGCAAAAAACAAAAAACATTTTTACTGAATAACCATCACTGGTGTTGGAGAAAAAATATGTCTGAACGTAAGTTACTCAAATGAAAATACACTCTTGAGAAAATCTAAAACGAAACAGTCGTATCGGTACTCTCACTCCTGCGCTTTATCAGAAACCTGGCGAAATCATCCTTCTCTGCATCAAAGGTGGCAATTCTTTCGCACTGGGCTGCTGTGGCCGCCTGCTGGATCTGTTCCCCATATGCCTTCACGTCATCTCTCTTCTGTTCCACCAAGTACTTCCTCGACTCCATGAGGACCACTGCGTCGTCACGCGCCATCGACCACACACTCGGCTTCACACGAGGCAACATGTTATGACCCACAAACACACCATGGAACAGCCCCTGAAACTGAGGCTTATGAGGATAATGCTCCAACGCTGATAGAGACAAAAAGTGTACCTTCCCATAGTCCACATTGATGTAAGTATCACGGTCTTCACGCAATAGTAGAGGAACTTCAGGTCCGCTCTCAGATATCTTAGCATCGATCTGGGCTAGCACAACCATACCCAAGTTCTTCTCTGTTTCCAAGTTCAATGCAGTAGCGTCAAACTCTTGGCGATTTTCTATTTCATAAAGCATTCTCATTACATTTCTTTCTGCGACGTCCGTTGCACGTTTATAGTTGACACCGTGGGACGATTTCAACATATCCGTGTCTTCGCAGTTCAGACCATACCCTATGTAGGGAGATGTCACTATGTCTCCTAGGTAGCCCCTGTGGAGATATCTGTCACCGCACTTATATACACCTGCAGCAAGGCTCACATTTGGTCGACACACTTCTGTCTCCAGCCATGTGAATGCAACACCGTGCTCACGGAAATGTTTGTATTCCGGATAGCAAATCTGGCTTCCGATTTCCTTCATCCTCATATGGTAATCCCAATCGTACACACCCATTCTGGTGTCGTATCTTATTCCAAGACTATGTCTCACGCGGTGTTCCCAAAGTTCACAAGCATTGAACTGGTTAGTGTTACCGGTAGTCCAGAAATTGATGAGGTTCTCCATGTAATCTCGCTCCCGATACTTCATCTGTTCAATGGAGACGCAGGGTAGAAGACAGTTCATGTACTCAGGGTTAGTGACCATGCCGACTAATTGACGAGCTTTGGCGATCAAGTACCTTGACGTGGCAGGCCGCAACAGCATGTTCCCGTAAACTTCGAGATAGCGTCGAGTTTTCTCCAAGAGCCCGCATCGTGTAGTCTTCTCCAGTGCCAGCGACGTGAGGAGGAGTTGTCTCGCCACCAGTTCCGGACATCCATCGACAACAAACAAGTTCATGTAGCGACGGGTGTGTCGGTAAGCTTGCGCCAACGTTTTAAGGAGATGTCTTCCATCGCAGCCTCCGATGACGAGGAAATTGAGCTCGTAGGCATTCTTGTCGCCGTATTTTAGGTACTCCTCTTGCAAATCGATAGCAGGACTGATGCCCCAGAACATTTTGTGTCGTCGGCTCGGCTGACAGGTTTGGAATGAAAGTCATTGTCATGGCGACATTCAATGGAGCGTGTTTATTAGCAAAGGGGGCGTTGTCATGGTTACGATCTATTTATGCACACGTAGCCTCCGAGTTGATTGGCGCGCGTACGGCTCGTCACCGCAAAGGATGCATATTAGATTATATCGCTAATTAATAAAAGGTCCTAGATAGTCGGTCGGGTGGCAATGAGTTGAACTATCGATTGATACAGGAATGGTAACGCCTGTAACGCGGCTAGGGTGGTGTATTTTTAATACTTAGGCGAGAAAGTAAACAATCAATAAGTTGGACACTGCTACAATATCTATACTAATATTATAAAGCTGAAGTTGTTTGTTTGTTTGTTTGAACGCGCTAATCTCAGGAACTACTGGTCCGATTTGAAAAAATCTTTCAGTGTTAGATAGCCCATTTATCAAGAAAATATACATACATCTGCATAAAGATACAAAATTCCGCTTACCTTCTTCTATTCCCATTGCACGTTCAATTTTTCATTTTAAATTCTCTCCGTAACATGTCTTTTACACTATTTATCGCACTTTTAGTCTTATATAAATTTCTTAAAAACGGAATACTCAGGTTACTTCGTAAAATAAAAATGTCGGTAGTACGGCTGCGCTCGGCGGGCTGCGTCGGTTTGTGAGTCACCGCGCCCGGAAATAAATATCACAGCGAAATAATAGGAACAAGTTTTTAGTAAGGAGGCTTATTTGTTTCCATGAGTGGTTTGCTGTTCATGTATTTGTTAACACATTACACACACATACAGGTGCACAGTATTTAAGGATAATTTGCTCAATCTCAATTTATATATCTGTTTACTGTTTTTGTTTGTGTTCGATAATATTTATAAATTATATTGATTCAAATCAACCATCACACGTCCTATAAAAGGGTTCATTAGAAAACCAGCGTCAGACAGCATCAGTCTGTCTGGCATATCGCTGAAATGGACCTTTTTAGTGCAGCCGTGAGACACTCACTAAGTTTTTGTCATACTTATATCTTTGTTTGTTTGTTATTTCCATGTACCGTGTGTGTTTCATGTATGTGCTAAATAAATTTTATTCTATTCTATTCATTTATCGAGGAAGGCTATAGGCTATATCATCACGCTAAGACCAATAGGAGCGGAGCAGTCATGAAAAATGTGACACAAACGAAGTTGTGCCGACAGCTAGTATGGGATAAATCGATCATTTGGAAAAACATTGAGGTTATTGCTATTTCTCAAATACCTGCAGGAATGCGATTTGAAACACAAATGCAAGAAAGACTGTTAGAACCGTCTACCGGTAAATTAACGAAAATTGATTTAAGACAACTACAACGAATTGGTTTAACGCAAATACACATTGTAAGTACGTTGTTATAATTAACAAGTTGTTCATAAAAAAAACTACCATGTTTCAACAAATGAGCAATGTACCTAATTATCCAGTCATATTATGGCCAAGGTTGACAATACAAAGTCGTAGGAGACATCTAGATAAGCTGTGCATGGAAACTGAAATATTGGCAGAATGAAGGGGGCACCCTATACCAAGCTGTGGGCGATTCCTGGCGGGGCTGCAATAGCGAGCGGAAAAGATTCACAAGTACCAGGAAACCAAAAATATAATACCGGGGCTAGAATTTTAAAGTAAGTAAAAGTATTATATATAAGTATTATATATTAAGAATTGTAAAAACTCTCAAACTACGAGAAGATCAAAATCATGAATGGTAAAAGTTTATATGTTTGTGTTTCAATCACGGAAAAACGGCTGAATTGACTTTGATGAAATTTCATACACAGATAGTTTATAATTTGTATAAGCACAGGCTATTTTTTGTCTCGACAAATAACAAAGCTTAGCGGAGCTAAGAATAGAAGTATTTTCAGGGCTGGAATTAGGTATCACCAGTTAAGACTCCCAGCTCCGCGGTCGCGGAGCAGACACAGGCACAAGTTGGTTAATAATAATAGATAATACTGTTTAATTTGCCTCATCATGCTGGTGCTCCAGTTGTAGTGGTACGTGGTAAGTATACCAGAACGAGAAAACTCGCGAAGGTGACATAAAAAAAACACTTACAATAAAACACATGCGACATCTTAAAATAGTTTTTATTAAATAATTTCATAGTATAGTAAATGCCTCTGTGATTATTATAAATAAAATTAACTATTAAAAATAGTACAATAAGCTTGACCAGAATTACGGTGCTGTATTCGAGCATTCAAAGTTGCTAAAAGCAAAATGAAACTACAAACTGAACTGTTACTGAAAAAATATAACTGCATGTACCTATTTCAAGAAATATCTTCAACTCGACTTAGCCTCCATCAAGTCGAGGATTTATTTTCCGTTGTGACGAATGAGTCAAATGTATTTATAAAATACCCTACAAATTGACAAAAAAAAATTGTATATGGATTAGAATTTGAAACCTATTAGTCTTCTGGTTTTTACACTTGAATGTTTTGTTCTTTATATACAATATTATAACATTAATATATACAGTTTTACAATACAGAATAACGTTATTTCTAAACAAAGGCTTGTACCCATTGAGGTGTATAAGGTCGGGCTAACTCGAGCGTGAAAGTCTCATGTTCTAAAAAAGAGAACTAATTATGTGGACACCGTGGTGAATGTTTTTCATATTTTTATATGAAAACTAGCCTACCCGGCAAACGTCGTTTTGCCACGTAAAATAAAAAATAAAATTTAGGGGTGGACCACCCTGAACATTTAGGGGGATGGAAAATTGATGTTGTCCGATTCGCCACCTTAGCCTATATGTACGAGATTCACGAAAATCGGTCGAGCCGTTTCGGAGGAGTTCAACCACAAACACCGTGACACGAGAATTTTATATATAAGATTACATTTTATTTTATCTTTTGTGTCCCCGTTAGGCTTAGCACGCACTGCGATTAAACTCGCGCGGTTTAGTAATAGCTGAAAACGCAAAAACGCGCATCAACACGCACTGCGGCTAGCGTTTTGCTAAAATTTATTTCATTACACCATGGATTTCTGGCGAGCAGCATGTGTTGTAGCTTTGATATTGAAATTAAAAAATAGAAAACGTAAACAACGCCGCCGCCATAGGTACTGGGTACATCCACTAACTGATCAAAGACATTTGAAAGGATACTTTTGCAAAATGTACAACAACGTGCGTCAACATCCCGATAAGTTTTTTAATTACTACAGAATGTCGATTGGCACTTTTGATAAATTTTCGTAAAAAAATTGTCGTAGTCTACATTCGATGTTTCTGAGTCGTACGACATGACTTAACCTCTGCAAAAACGTCTATCCTCCGCACTCGCACAGTCGAGACTGAATAAAAACCGTATGCGATTAACCGCCGTGCGTGTGCCACAGTACTGTTACTATGGGACACAAAAAAACCGCGCGTTTTCAAACCGCGGTACAAGTTGCGTTTTTAAAATCAGTCACTGAAAAAAGTCATTAAAGCGTGCGCTTGTATAGAAAGCTATGTGTTACATTTTTTTGCGGTTTTAGACCTGCGGTTAAACGCGGGCGTTTAATCGCAGTGCGTGCTAAGCCTTAGTGTGTCCGACCGCCCGGTGAGCAACTGCCCGATAGTTGATATTCGGGCTGTTGTACATTTTCAAATCGCACGGAAAACTCCTGATACCGCGATGCAGGATTTCGTGCAGCTAGTTCGCCGCTGACGGGATAGATGGCGTTGTAGATTTTTTTTGTTGCCGTACAAATTTTCTTTGTTATTATTTCTTGTGGCAATGATGCCGCTATAGTATTTTATCGTTGTTACTCGAGTAATCAACTTCATACACCTCATTGGACAACTGCCATTCTTTTTTTATATAATAGCATAGCTGGGACCCTCATATAACGTGTTAAAACAATCACGATTCCAATATGTGAGAAATACGCATAGCTCTATCCATTTTTCACAACGGAATCATGAAAGTATTGGCACGCCATAGAGCTGTTTATTATTGCGAATAATTTTAACTTTATATTTGGTACTAGTATTTCGCTTGGGGGCGCGAGTTGCAAGCAACCCGCGGTGTCTTTTTGGTATTTTTAGTAACAATTATTATCTCTACAATGTCAGATTTCTGAGTTACGCAAAAGGGTTGAAAGAAGGGGGTTGAAAAGGGTTGAATTTTTTTTGGCCATAAATTCATCCAGATGTCCTCTATACAACCCCGAAGACCATTTTTCTCTACAATGTCAGGTTTCTGAGTTACGCAAAGGGGTTGAAAGAAGGGGGTTGAAAAGGGTTGAATTTTTTTTGGCCATATTTTCATCCAGATGCCTTCTATATAACCCCGAAAACCATTTTTCTCTACAATGTCAGGTTTCTGAGATATGCCATGGGGTTGAAACAAGGGGGTTGAAAAGGGTTGATTTTTTATTGGCCATATACTCATCCAGATACCTTCTATACAATCCCGAAAACCATTTTTCTGTAGAATGTCAGGTTTCTGAGATACGCAAAGGGGTTGAAACAAGGGGGTTGAAAAGGGTTGAATAGGGTTGATTTTTTTATTGGCCATATACTCACCCAGATACTCTCTATACAACCCCGGAAACCATTTTTCTCTAAAATGTCAGATTTCCGAGATACGCAAAGGGGTTGTAAAAAGGGGGTTGAAAAGGGGTAATTTTTTTTTCGTTTTATTCTCACCCAGACACCCTCTATACAACCCCGAAAACCATTTTTCTCTTCGACGTCAGGTTTCCGAGATAAGCAATGGGGTTGAAAGAAGGGGGTTGAAAAGGGGTAGTTTCAGATTTTTCCCATACTCACCCCGACACCTTCTATACAACCCCATAAAAAGTTTTTCCCTCCTAGCACGGGAAGTGGGAGAACAATTATGTCAATCAATCAATCAGTCAATCAGTCAATCAGTGAGTGGTTTTTTAATTGTATATAATATAACTAGAATTTCGCTTGGGGGCGCGAGTTGCAAGCAACCCGCGGTGTCTTTTTAGTATTTTTTTACTAACAATTGTTATTTCCCTGTGAGATACACAAAGGGGTTGAAAGGAGGGGCTTGAAAACGCTTAAATAGGGTTGAATTTTTATTCGCCATATACATGTCCAGATACCCTCTATACAACCCCGAAAACCATTTTTCTCTACGATGTCAGCTTTCTGAGATACGCGTAGGTGTTGAAAAAAGGGGGTTGAAAAGGGTTGAATTTTTTATTCGTCATATACTCATCCAGAGAACCTCTTTACTACCCCGAAGACCATTTTTCTCTAGAATGTCAGGTTTCTGAGATACGCAAAGGGGTTGAAAGTAGGGGGTTGAATAGGGTTGAATTTTTTATTGGCCATATACTCACCCAAATACCCTCTATACAACTCCAAAAACCATTTTGCTCTAAAATGACAAATTTCTGAGATACGCAAAGGGGTTGTAAAAAGGGGGTTGAAAAGGGGTAATTTTTTTTTCGTTTTATACTCATCCAAACACCCTTTATACAACCCCGGAAACCATTTTTCTCTTCGACGTCAGGTTTCTGAGATAAGCAATGGGGTTGAAAGAAGGGGGTTGAAATGGGGTAGTTTCAGATTTTTCCCATACTCACCCCGACATCTTCTATACAACCCCATAAAAAGTTTTCCCCCCCTAGCACGGGAAGTGGGAGAACAATTATGTCAATCAGTCAATCAGTGGTTTTTTAATTATATATAATATAACTAGTATTTCGCTTGGGGGCGCGAGTTGCAAGCAACCCGCGGTGTCTTTTTTAGTATTTTTTGACTAAAAATTATTATTTCCCTGTGAAAATAATAATTTGTGTCAGGTTTCTAAGATACGCAAAGGGGTTGAAAGTAGGGGGTTGAAAAGGGTTGAATTTTTTATTGGCCATATACTCATCCAGACACCCTCTATACAACCCCGAAAACCATTTTGCTCTACAATGTCAGGTTTCTGAGATATGCCAAGGGGTTGAAACAAGGGGGTTGAAAAGGGTTGAATAGGGTTGAATTTTTCATTGGCCATATACTCATCCAGATAACCTCTATACAACCCCGAAAACCATTTTTCTCTTCACCGTCAGGTTTCTGAGATAAACAATGGGGTTGAAAGAAGAGGGTTGAAAAGGGTTGAATAGGGTTGATTTTTTTACTGGCTATATACTCATCCAGACACCCTCTATACAACCCCGAAAACCATTTTTCTCTTCACCATCAGGTTTCTGAGATAAACAATGGGGTTGAAAGAAGAGGGTTGAAAAGGGTTGAACAGGGTTGATTTTTTTATTGGCCATATACTCACCCAGATACCCTCTATACAACCCCGAAAACCATTTTTCTCTACAATGTCAGTTTTCTGAGATACGCAAAGGGGTTGTAAAAAGGGGTTGAAAAGGGGTAATTTTTTTTTTTCGGTTTATACTCATCCAAACACCCTCTATACAACCCCGAAAACCATTTTTCTCTTCGACGTCAGGTTTCTGTGATAAGTCATGGGGTTGAAAGAAGGGGGTTGAAAAGGGGTAGTTTCAGATTTTTCCCATACTCACCCCGACACCTTCTATACAACCCCATAAAAAGTTTTCCCCTCCTAGCACGGCAAGTGGGAGAACAATTATGTCAATCAGTGAGTGAGTGGTTTTTTAATTATATATAATATAATTTGGTATCAACTACTAACTAATACAGTTTTAGGATTAAAATACATAATTATGTATATAGCTCTTAGTCCTTTAGCATAATGTATGCAAGTGGAAAATTAGTTTAATATATTAAAAATATCATTATTTTTCATACTATCAATTATAACTTGTGTGTAACTATCTAGAGCTCCACAGAAGGCCAAAATTCGACATTGTGACACCAATCCAATAACATTTTATAATTAAACAATTCCTTCTATAAATTAAATAAGGCGCTGTATAAAAAAATCTTGGAAAAATACTGATCGCATCAATGTCACACTGTCGCGTCACAACTGTCCATGGGAACCATAAATCGTCCTATAGAACCACTAACTAGGATATTACAATTAATTGTGGCCTATTATCTACTATAAAATAACAAAATCTACATAATATAGCTCATACAGTAATCAGTACTAAATACCAAAAGTACTAATAAAACAACCAGTAACAGAATTAACGCAATACCTAAAAAAGGGGTCTGTTTTCCCATTATTGTGAACAGCTTTTACCATGGAGACCAAAACCATAATAGCGAATAAAAATTAGCTGGTCAGTACATTTTGAATCAGCTGTTCAGTCAATGTATGTGAATTCATTATTCGCCTCATAGTAAAAGTTGTTCACAATTGTGTATTTTAAGTCCTTCTATTTGATTTTCAAAAAATATTAGACACGTATTTTTTGTCATTGCAATTCGTAAAGAATGTATGTACCTATAAGGCGCATCAAAGTTCTACGGTGGGGGCTGGTGACGTTACGACGCTAGTAAAAAATATATCACGTAGTGACGTCACGTGAGTTTTCAACGCACTGTATAGACTTCTTTCTTTACGTGAAAAAAGAAAACATCGTGTCCAATATTTTTTGGAAATCTATTTGACGGACTAATTAGATTTTTTATTTTTTTTATTTTAAGTCTCATCGCTTTCCGTGACCGCGTTCTATGTTCGTATCGTTTAGTGACCGCGAGTTTTATGAGATGGTGCGGTTTTTTAAAGTAAAA
Source organism: Hecatera dysodea (assembly GCA_905332915.2). Lineage (NCBI taxonomy): Eukaryota > Metazoa > Arthropoda > Insecta > Lepidoptera > Noctuidae > Hecatera > Hecatera dysodea. The sequence goes on along the minus strand of HG995296.1, from coordinate 20,182,669 downwards.
TACCCACTATGAGTCAGACACTCCACAAATACACATACATTTCACCCATTTAGTTTATTATTTTTTTTTTTTTATTGCAAATATTACGATAATTCTGTTACACGTTATTTTATTAGCTGTTCTACTCCAATATCATATTATACTAGAATACGAACCTAGTCATAAATTATTTATTTGGTAACTATCTTTGATGCTTACCTTTGCGTTCCGTTACAAGCTAGCAGCTGCGATTTACAAGTTATCCTTATTAGTCATTTGACTGACTTTTATCATTTAGGCGTGAAACGGAACACATTTAGACATAAGACTAGAAAGTGAATTTCGTGAAGCGCACCTTTTACACATAATATTGATATCGTCAGATATCAGTAAGGGATAAAATTTTACGATATATGCGGTCCATTCAGATTTGCTACACCAGTAACGGCTTAATATCATCATATGTATATTTCAAATGTTTTTTTTTTGTTTAATTTATATCAGAGCTACTGTTGAAATAAAATTTGTGTTGTTGACAATTGTAATTGTACATCTGAACAGACCTCTAAGCTTTATGTATGGCAAGATTATGGTTGAAACATATTTTAATTTACAATTCGTTCCTAATTTTTTTTTTTCTAAAATATTGTTGATGGTGAATGAGAAAATGAGTTCTGGGACATAACTATTGACCATACTTTGAACAAACCACACAGTGACGAAGATGAAATGATTGATGAAAGTTATTATTATATAGGATACATAATAGGATATTTAAATTGTAAGAATATATTTCAACAAATATTAAATTCTAATACACGCCACTGAAAGTAGTTTTTCCTAAAATATTTAGGTACTACTAATTTACGTAAATGATTCAGGTCTAATACACTACGATACCTAATACTTGCTGAAGGTAACAGAAGTCTTAATTAAGTAAGAGTATAAATAAATACAAACAGAGAAAATACTACTGATATCATGGTTTCTATAGACAATATAAAATAATAGACTGCTGCATATCACTCGAAGGAAGTTACATTATTTGATAATAATTATGAATCCCCGTATGTAAGTAAAACTATTAAAAACGAAACCAAAAGGAACTATGCTGTCACGGAATTTGTAGACATCCACAACAATAAGCAACAATAAGCTCTTGGAATGTAATGCATTAATATTTGCAAAGGTTACGACATCTGTGCTGAACTACAAATTCAACTCTTGTAGAAATTGACTACTTATTACACTGGGAAGAAATGCCACTAGAACTTCTTTTCAGCCGGTCCGTTTTGGAGGACCTCACTAGCTTTCGTCAAGAGAATCTCGAGTCATCAGAACTTGCCAGTGACCTGGGCTTAGAGACCTTCGCCTCCACTGAGTTCTGCGGCGCGCTTCGGACGCCGGGACCCGTACTCCTGTTGGTGTAAGTCGACGAAGTGACTGGAATCTTGCGAGTCTGTTTAATCTTCAACTTGTTCAACCAAAGATCTCGCGTCTTTTTGTTCCCAACCACAAAGAATATGAACAACACAAACCCTTGGAAAGTAGCCGACAAAGCAAACAGGTAAGCTAAAACAATGTTGTAAGCGAACAAGCCAAATATCCATGGAAGACCAAACAAGAACACAAGTAGACAGCTGACGGAGGCACAGCGGACAGCTTCGTTGGAGTCACCGTGCCTCGTGATCCCTCTGTTAGTAGCAAACACGGAGCGCACTATCAGGACGAATAGCGTCCAGTTTGCGAGCAGCATGACCGCGATAGGCGCGTACACGGCCAGCCACAGCCCGAGCCCGGAAGGATAGCAGAAAGCTCCCGTCGGAGTCTTCTCTTCGAAGCGTCCCGCGTAAGAGTGCGGGGCGACTGAAAGGAGGATGCCGACTATAGCGCAGGGAACTCCCCAGGAAAACGCTGAAGCCCGCAGCAGCTTGTGCGACGCGTCGCGAGTGAACACCATCACCAGTCTCCTGTATGAGAGCACTGCGGCTACTAACATCCAGCAGAAGGAGGCCAAGACAGAGTAGTGTAACAACACTCCTACCAACATACAGGGAACACCGTAGTGGTCAAACTTTGCGAAAACTATGACTATGAAACAGATCATGAGTAAAAGTATGGAGATGCAGAGTTGGAGCCAGATTTTATTGCTGAAGTCTCTTCGCCAGGACCTGAAGAGGGCGGCAGTGATACCTATGACGACGAGCCCGAACATGGATAAGCAGCAGCCTATGAGGGAGACAACCTCGAGCGCCTGTTCGTTCCGCTCGGAGAAGACGGCGCGCGGCACGAGGATCTCGGCGAAGTGCGTGAGGTGCGTGCAGCGGCACGCGTCCAGCAGGCCGGGCGGCGCGCGCACGAGGCGGCAGCCGCGCTGCGACCACGCGCCGCGCCCGCTCTCGTCAAACTGCCAGAAAGCGCACGCGCGGCTCTGGTTGCGGCCCGGCGCGCCGCCCAGCGAACTGAAGTGGATGTCCACCGTCTGGGAAACAGACATAACGACTATTACTATGTTGAGACGTCTGCCCTCAACATCGCCGCGCGCCGCCCGCGACAGTGAACGAGGAGTGCGGGGACAGCGGGCCATCAGCTGGCCGGCGACGGCCGCCTCGTCGCGCGCCCGCCTCGCGCCGCCGACGAGCAGTCAGGTATCACAAGCCCAGACGAAAGTCCGCGCTCGCGTATCCTATCTTTCTTTTAAATGTTTGTACTGTAGCGACCTTTCTCACTGTACAACCTTGGTACTTTGAATATAAACCTCAATTTATACAGTCCGCTGAATTTCATTACCATTCTTCCTGAACCAGCCATGGCACGCCCCAACAACTATCTTGGCCATTACTAACATGAAGTGCTTGTCTTATATAAACATGACAATTCGAAAGGTTGGCATGTAGGTAACATCAACCCTTACAAATTACAAAGATGCCATTTTGAGCATAATTAAGTATATGGTTCTAACAAATATTTTTGCTTGTACTTCAAACCTGTTGATGTTATTTTTAGATCATTGCTCAGCGAAATATGAAAGATAATATTTTTTTAATAAATAACTAACTCATAATTTAATAAACGTTCCCTGCTAGCTAATTGGTAGATACACATTATTATAAAATGACACATCTTTGATGACTGTATGAACTACCATGATGACCAAAAGTTTCTGACATCTGCGTGAATTCTTTGCAGGATTATTTTTAAGCTATGCAAAAAAAAAGGAGTTCCAGTCCAAACATTTTTTTTATTCGGCTTTAAATCAGCAAAAGACTATTTATTCGTCATATTACGGCGCACACGGCGATGTTAGAGCGAGGGTAAGAGCCGCGTGTGGCAAGGTGGTGCCCGATAATTAGCCATCGCACGCGCAGCTGTCGCAACGTCACGTCTTATCGCTATCCGTGACCGCGTTCTATGTTCGTACCTTTTAGTGACCGCGAGTTTTATGAACCATCTCATAAAACTCGCGGCGAGTTTATTTATTAAGTGGTGAAAATTTACTAGCAGCTCGACCGTGGGATTTCGTGCTTGCATAATGCATTTAGTAGGTTCATTAAGTTTTGTATAAGTAAAGCAGTATGAAGAAAAAATTATAATTACTCTTCAAATCATTTCAGAACATGGCCTAAGCTTAAAAAAGTCTAGTTCTAACCTGATAAAATCAGTGATCAGTTACATCGTAGCTTGCGTAAATATCTAATTGGAGGATAGTTTAGCGCGTTTCGCTTCGCTGCGCACCGGCGTGAGGCAAGTAACCATAAAGTCAATCTCAAAGTTAACATCTTTCGTTAAAGACAACATTATTTTTTTGTACTAAGACATATCAAAATGCAAATAAAATTCAAAAATTCAAAAGTCATTTATTCAAACTAGGCTGAGAGACAGCACTTTTTGAACGTCAAATTTTACATAAAGACAGTCCCCCAAAACGCCCACCCGTCACCACTTCCTAGTGTGTTCCTAATACGTGTATAAGGTTAATTTGTCAAAGTTTGTGCATTGAATAAAAAAATATTGTCTATATATCTATTTTGACTGATTATCCTGTTGATCCAGAGAACATAGTTTTTCAAAACTCACCTCGCCCCTTTCAAACTCGGTGACATTCTCGACGTTGACACTGAGCACCCTGCTGTTGACGTAGAAGTCGTCGGCGCTGCTGGCGTGGAAGGCGCGGTCGTTGCGGAACACCACGAAGCTGATGCGGCGCGACGACGCCGCCACCGACTCGGGCAGCTTCACCACGGCCTCGCTGCGGTCTAGCTGCAAGTTGGCCGTGTCGAACTCGTCTGCGGGTGTACGCTTCATTTGTCAGAAGAGTTTCTGTCTATGATCTCTAAGAAAAGTTTCTGGCAACAAATAGTTTGGGCCTAGACTGGGAAATGGCATAATTGCTTCGAAAATCTTACTACGGAAAGCGTCACAAAGAATATATTGCACTACGGAATCTATAAGGTGTAGTGGACATGGACTGTGCAATAAATTCGTGTAGTGTTCTTAACATAATAAAAATTCGGATGTTAGTACCTTACTACCTATGAATAACTAAGTCTAAGAGCAACTTTGATAAAATGCATGTACATTCTGTGTACTAAGTATCGGGAATTTGTCAATAAAACAAAAAATACAAATTATTCATCTAAATTTATTTTATCGCCTTCAAAGTAGGACCCATCGCTTGCAATACAACATCTCCAACGCTTCACCCAGTCTTCCATACATTTTTCATAGGCTATTTGCGGTATGGCCTTTAGCTCATTCAGCGAATTTTCTTTTATGGCTTCTATCGACTCAAAACGTTTTCCTCGAAGTGGTAATTTTAACTTGGGAAATAATAAAAATTCAGACGGATCCATATCAGGTGAATACGGTGCTTGGTCGAGAACTTTTGTTGAATTTTTCGCTAAAAACTCTTTCACTATAATGGCTGTGTGTGATGGTGCATTATCATGGTGCAGCATCCATGAGTTGTGTTGCCACAAATCTGGACGTTTTCGGCGGATACTCTCACGCAAACGCTTCATGACGCCTAAATAATATTCTTTATTCACTGTTTCTCGTCTGGAAGGAATTCGGAGTGAACCACACCACGGTAGTCAAAAAAAACTGTCAGCATCACCTTGATTTTGGAGCTTCTTTGCCGCGGTTTTTTGGGTTTCGGCTCGTTTTCGAGACGCCATTCTGAAGACTGTTGGCTTGTTTGCATGTCGTACTCATAAACCCATGTCTCGTCGCCAGTTATTATACGTTTCATAAAGGTCGGATCCGTAGAAGCTCGGGAAACCACGTCTTCAGCGACATGCTTTCGCTGCGCTTTTTGAACAAAATTGAGCTCTTTTGGAACTAGTCGAGCGGCGACGCGTTTCATGCCTAAAATGTCAATGAGAATGTTGTGGACGGACTTAAAAGATATGTTCACCTCACTAGCCAACTCTCTCAGACTCATACGTCGATTTTCGAGCACTAGCTTCTTGATTCTGTCGATGTTTTTTTTGGTCGTAGCGGTTGAAGGTCTACCAGAACGAGGCAAGTCTACTACTACTTCTCGGCCTTCTTTAAAAGCCTTATACCATTCATAAGCCCTTGTTTTCGATATACACGATTCGCCGTAGGTATTCCGCAACATTTTTAGTGATTCACCACATGAAATATCATTCGAAACACAAAATTTAAGGCACACTCTTTGTTCAACAATATTTTCCATTGTAAAAATCGCCGAGAACTCAAAACTATGACCAACAAAAAGTGTAGTTTAAAACAAATTGAATGACAGATCCCGCTCAAATTTTGCGCGCTAAATCAGTACAGTGCTACCAACATGCAGTAAAAAAATTAGAATGACGTCTTTTACGCGGGTCTTTTTATTGACATATTCCCGATACTTTTTACACAGAGTAGTATGATTGTAATATACCTTCTTCAGAGCATTATTTATCCAATTTGATTTTAAAATAAAAAAGTTAATTAGGTATGGAAAAGTATCCAACAGTAGATACCTAGTAATTAAGTAAACTTAAAATTATTAATCAAAAAATGTAGCCAGGCATTTCCCTACATAGAAAATATTGGGGCCCGCATCTAGTTTAAATGAAGCAATTGCCTATTTAACCAGCAAAATAAAGAGATACATTCTAACACCAGTCTTGCCAAGACGTGTGTGAGAATTAACTATCCTTATCGGATGTCAAATATCTAAAAATGACAGGCGTGACCAACGTCTAACCTTTGATTATATAATGTCTAGATGGAGCGTCGCCCTACTGTCAAAGCAAAGAAAACGAGGCAACAATTTCAAACATGTGTGCGTGCGGACGGTGTTTTACACTATGCGTCTTTGTCTCTGTGTGCGTGAATAATGATACCAGCTACTAGAATTCTCCCATAGATCACATTATAAAAAATATAAGATAAGTTTAGTTGTATGTATGTAGTATTATTCAGTTTTAGTAGTGTCTGTTTCTCTCTTTTTTAAATAATAATAAGTATTTATTTTCTCTCCACAATAAACATTACAGACATTGTTACAAATGATACAATAATTCTCTTTTTTAAATAAATAAAATATACAATTTAATTAGAGTTGGGTGTGTGAATGTTGTATTAAATCAGTTAAGTTAATCAAATTAGAATAATAAACTTTTTAGGCAGTTTATATAGATTGAATCTATGATTTAATACTATTAATCAGTACCAGATATTAATCATTACCAAAATGAGGACAAACAGACGGTACAGCATTAAAACTTTATGGCGGCTCGGAACATGAGGTGAGTCGCTGCGCAGTAACAAATTCGAGTGTCAGCGGGGGTGAGGGATGCGGTACTGCGCAGGGAGCAGCGCACTTCAGAGCCGTCATAAAGATTGAATTGGAGTGTACCAAGTAAATTATTTACCGAGCTAATAACAATTTTTACTTGGCATCGGCTTCAAAAGCAATTTAAAAAGCAAGATTATAAAGAAAGACTTAATAAATTAATCTTATTAAAATTACTCTTAGCATTTTTTAAATCGGTTTATTGAACCCAATGCAAAAATAATCATTAAAATTGGCTCATAAACAAAAAAGTTATTCGCCAAAATTATATTATTGTAAAAAAGTAAAAGTATAGACGAATTAAAAAAACTCCACCTTTTTATAAATCGAATAATAAACTACGTCAACTAAATTATATAAACGTTACCATAAACCAACGAACATACCCACAAAAAAAAAAAATGTTAAGTTGGGAGAATAAAAAAAGAAACTGGCAACACTGACAAAATATGGCGTAATTAAGTAATCATAAAAACAATAAATAAATACGTAGTTTTCTGGTTACTTAGCGATGATAGGTGATGTGTTTGGTACTTTTTACCCTTAATTTATAATTCCGTCGCAGTTTAATAACACATACCGTCATTTTATCGCTGATTTTTGTTTATTACTCAGCGCGCGTAATACGTAGTGACACTAAAGCGGCACGATCGGCACTAATCGGCGGGTAAGACCTTATAGGCCAACAGTTGGCTGATATTTTTTGACACGTTTCCGCGCTATTGATGCTCTATCTAGACATTATATAATCAAAGCGTCTAACATGCTTTCGAAGACACAGAGGAACCTAGGTACGTTAAGATTAACAGTACTCATTCGCAACTAATCGACGATGGCAAATGTTGCTTAACCTCGAAGAGCCACCAATGTGGCAGTTATTATTAAGCAGTGAAATACTCTTAAAAACCGTAAACACTTATAATATATTATAAGTGTTGTCATAAGAGAACAAGGTAATTTATTTGTATAAACATGTGTATGTTAAGATGGAGATAAAGTCAAACATTTGAAAATATTAAAAATTTAATCAATTCAATTACAGTCAATACAGAAAATAAATAGAAATAGAATAATAAAATTGAATGAAATATTAAATAATTAAGATTCAAAATGTTTCGTTTAAAAACTCCGCAACATTATAATAACCCTTACTAAGTACCATTTTTTCTCTTACATGAATTAATATTCATTTTCTTAATGCAATTGGGATTGCTTTTATTATAAATTGTTGGAGCCATGTATATTACACTCTTTCTTAGAAATGCTGCTTTGGCGGCGATTGATTGCATCCAAAATTTGTACTTCTCACGCCTATGTCTATCTGTATTATTATTTAAGAGGGGAAACAAATGCGGATTAGATTTTACAAATAGCGATATTTCTAATATGTAAATTGACGGAAGTGTTTGGAACATTGGTTCGGAATTGGATGGATTAGATGAACTGTCAGTGGTTTGCATCCTACATAATATTCCTTTTGTCGAAATGAGAATTTTACTATAGCCAAAAACTGTTAAATTCATTTTCAATATTCACAGCTACCAGTTATTAAGGTTTTTTTTATTTCCTTACAGTCTATCGTTCCCTTGTTCATTGCATTAAAAAGCCAATAACGTTACACGTGTTACAACTGATTCAGATTAGTTCAGCGTTGCGTACAACGACGTGCGTCATGAAACGTGAACAAATGCCTATCGGAACACACGGAAAAATTGCAAGAAATATTGAAAAATAGCGAAACAACTACTAGCAGCTTCATCACAAGTATTTCTTCCCACTAATACTCAACTAAAAATATTTTAATCTCTATCTTACAGATCAATTCCATTTGCACATTTATACGTACCTCTTAGAATCTCAAAAGCTCCATCACTGAAGGTATCCTGGTCCCTGGTGGCGATCCTGAGCCCCGTCACCGGCTGGTTAGGATCAGCGTCAGTCACCAACAACGCTATGTTGTCTCGGATAGTCGTCGCGTTCTCCGACCCGTCTAGGTCCAGTCTGGATCCAATGCCGTCTAGAAGATGAAGTAGCTCTCCTGGAATGGATAAGTCCAGGTTTTCTGCTAGAAGTCCATCTACCTGGAAAGCAAGAATTGTGTTTAAGTGGCAAATTTGGTTTCAAAAGGACGGTATGGTACTCATAATTCCGGCAATAGTAAAAAAACGCATTGAGATCGCAATTTCTTATACCAGGTCCCAAAGAGACTTTCACACAAGACTAACATTTATTAACAGGAATGGACGTACAAAAATTGAATTATTCACGTTCATTAAAGAATGGTAACTTCGGAGTGACCATGAAGACATCTTGGTGCCAATATTTCAAAGGCAGTTCAATACAAACCTGATCAAATGCTGTTTTAATATCATTCACCATTACAGGCACTTCCTCATTATCAATAAGGTTCTGCAGGTCTTCCATCACTTGTTGAAGTTGTTGTTCAGCCTGGAAACATTTTTTATCATGTTGATACATTTCTTTAAAAATTATCATAGAAATATTAAACAACACACTACATATAACACTTGTTAAAAATATGAAAAGTTCATGCGCATGTATGCCAATGATTCATGTAATGTTGAGGTTAAAATGATATGTATTAAAAATATTTATACCTACGCCCTAACATTTAAAACACAGCTCTGCTTCATATACAGAATCACATCCAGACGATATTTCACATTACTCATTCCCAATAGCAAAAGTTGTACGATTTGTACAAATGTAGTTCGAAGATTTTCAAATTTAAATAACAAGGAAGAGGACATCCACAAACAAGTGTTCGGACTTACTGGTGGCGGAGTGGGTGGAGCCGTCCATGTAGTTGTCTCACTAGAACTAGTAGTGGGAGTCTCAGTAGTGAAAGGAGATAATGTTGGAATTATTATTATAGGTATCTCAGTCTTCGGCGACTCAGGCGTTGTTGTAGGCGATTCATCGACTGTCGATATCGACTCTGCAGTAGTTTTATTATCAGAAAAAAGAAAAGTAGGTACAGTTGTAGATTCAGTAGATGTTCCCGATGCTGGCGCTTTAGTAGTTGGTATCGAATCAGAAGGTGTTGTTGGTTGATTATCGGCATTTATTACTGTAGATACATTGCCGTCTGGTATTACTAATTCCGTGGTTGCCATATTGGAATTTCCCTCGGTATCTTCTGAACTGCCCGAACCTTGGTCATCCATTTGGAGCTTGTTGATCTAAAATTGTTAGTTCGTTAGTGAGTGCTGAGCAGGATGGGTTCAGTGCAGTTATTTTGATTATCACAAATGTAGATTTGCAGAGCAAGTATTGATTTCTCCCAAAATAGATCGGGCTATTTGGGCAACAGTGTTTACTTAATTATTATTTTAAAGTAAGTATTGCAATTTTTTATCACTGATTTTGTGTGATAGCAAGTCTTTACACAGATTACAGATTATGTTATGTTTTCCTGGAGTTTGATGTTATATTAAAACATTTGTGTAGTTAGTAACAATACATTGATTTAGCAATATTTAATACTAACATTGTTTAAAATTTTAGACCGTACTGCGTACCTACCATCTGCTTTTCTTTCTTTCCTTCGTACTCATTTATCGTGGGTGCGTTCACAAACATGTAAACTCACATACACAAGCCACCCAGACCCGGAACAATTATCTGTAGGCCATACAAACATTTGTTCCGTGCGGGGATCGAACCCGCGATGCATGGCGCAGCAGCCGCACACTCAACCACTGCGCCAACCTTATCGTCGTGTCGTGTGTGAATATTGGGATTGCGCCTGATAGAATATATATATCCTCGAATTTATCCTAAGATTTTGATTGCTAACTAATTATGTATTACCAAAAATAAGTAATAGCTCGTAGCAAACTCAAAATACACTTACAGGGTTGGCGCCAACTCGAGGAGTCATCTTGTCCTGGTTATTGTACATAGTCGGCAGCTCAGTCGACATGAAGCAGTTCTCGTCGATGGTCGTCACCACTTGCACGCCGTCGTTAAAGTTGCCAATGCAAGTGTGGATCTGACATTGGACTGTTATGGATTCCACTGGAAAAGATTGCATAAAAGTATATATAAAACTAAAAATCGAAATTGGTTCATCTGTTTAGGAGAGATCTCTACCCCTATCCAGAGGGAGCATAGAAATTTAAAATGTGAATGATGAGAAATAGGTATGAATGTGCTAAGAACATAGTAAATTATTCGAGGGCAATGTCTTCACTCCGGGTTATCAAAGGGCCAACGCAAAGCCTGTTATATTTTATCCAAACCAGCACTGCCTAACCCACAAAATCACATAGTCTTTCAGAATAAAAATTGACAGTTATAGGAACTGCCGATAGAACTGAAAACTTTTAGTATTAAAATCTTAAAATTCATAATGTTTAAATTAAAATAATAATCAAACAAAAACACTACTTCAAAGATGCACAGTATTATTGACATTGAACTTTTCACTAAATCCATTAAATTTCACTTATACGTACGAGTCATTAGCATGCCGATGACGCGAACCCATAAGATTTTCCCCTACCAAGAAGTGCCCAACGCGGCTAAAGAAGTTGTCACTTCAAAAAGGAATTCCATTTCCTTACCTTCATACATATGCTTAAAATACGTGTTCTCAAAACGTAAAGAACGCCAGAAATTATTGAACCTCCGAAATGAAAACGTATGCGACCGATTGCATTTATTTTTGTTCAATTAAATTCAAAATATCCCTTATGAAATGTCTGAACGAAGCGGTTAAATTGGTTGTATCTTGAGGCAACGAACCGGTAAGAAACTCTTCGTTTAGTCATATAGTATTGAATTCAGAACTAATGCCGGAACTCCAGAAGAAAGAAGAACAATTTGAAGAATTGTAACTTTCATATATAAAAAAAAATGTTCCAATCACTCATCAACAAATAGAAACATAACTTTAAATGAATTCTCTCAATCTGACCTTTATCATCGCGAGGTTTAATCGTGAGCACTTAAAGAAAACAATGCAAACGTAAAAGAATTTTAATTCACAAGACCTGCCGTCAACAATGAATGATATTATCCTTAATTAATGATTTAATTTCTTCTGTAGTGACATTGAGACCAAGATAATATGATAAATAGGGACAGTCGGCATCAAGAGTACGAGTAGCTGAGTAATTCAGGTGTCCACATATGGTTGCGGAATTTGTTCGAAAGAGTTACCGCGGCACTGGAACGCAAAGGGCACAAGAAGGATCACGGGTGGGTTTTAGTTAGTAAGAGTCTGACACTCCCTTCCGCTCCGCCCAGAGCGGGAGAAGTCATTTGATGATTTCCCATCCAAAAAAAAAGGTGTCCACATATAATAATGATGCCTACACTACACCAGTATCAATCTAGTATTACCAATTTAACAGCATCGGCATTAATTCACAAACATTTATCATGTATGCTACAATAAAAGTTTTGATTTGAACATTCAATATTTCAATTAGAACTGAGAACACACATTAGGTACCAAATATCTCAACATTCCAAGCAAAGGAAATTTGACTTTTGAGGACCTAATAAACGCAAACGTCGCTGCAGCTAATGTGACCCTTACTGAGCAGAAATTATCTAAAAAGATATCTATCGACTCGATAAAGAATTAATACATTATTTTCTGGTAGCGCGTCTAAGAGAGACTTGACTGTACAAGGAAAAATGTACAAAAATAGTAGATCTGACTGATTGATGTCAGTTTCCTATAATACTGACCAGCCATAATTATTTTTCAAAACTACTACTACTGTAATAGTTTTAAACAATAGGGTAGTTGACTAAAAATGTATATTAGTCCGTCAGATAGATTTACAAAAAATATTGGACACGTATGTATGTATTTTTTTCTTTTTTCACGTAAAAAAAAACGAAGACGATACAGTGCGTTGAATACTCGTGTGACGTCACTACTCGCTACAATTTGTACCACGACCTAACGTCATAAGCCCCCGCACCTGATCATTGATGCTTTTTATCTTCGTCAATTTTTATAGATTTTATAAAGCAAAAATACGTCTCCAGTATTTTTTCATAATCTAACTAACTGACAGACTGAATAGAATCATATTTTTTTATTCAGGAAAATCTCTATTGTGGCCGGTCAGTCCAGAGTCAGGTATTAGAGTAGCCAGCAGGCATACACGTCACAAAATGATGTTTCCTATTATTACAAACGGTGCGATCGTCTGCCTGACTGTTTAACCTCTGCACTTGGATATAATGAGACTAATTAGGACACGTACACATGTAGTTTAATCAGATATGATATCGAGCAAATGTTCTCTTATAGAATACCGACAAATGATAAGAGAAACATAACAGGTCGCAGGAGTGACAAAACAAGATTTGAGAAAAGAAAGAGAAAATGATCAAATACCTAGATTAAGAATGAGTGATTCTGAAGGCCCGCATGTATTTTAACTCGACTTCAACACATAAATGATAAATGATTTTTATTTTGAAAGTAGGTTGTAAAAAACACTTTTACACGTCAATCTTTTTTTTTGGCCAAATCATCAAATTGACATATAGAGCTTGCAATTTTATTAACATCAATCAAATTCCGTTCTTACATCAACTAAGTCGAGTGTAAGTTCTCTAAACTGACTTATAATATGGGCCCAAATAAATTTGATTACAGCAAAAAGATTCTACTCACCAAACTCATGGTTATTAGCTTTACAGTAATACACTGGTTTCATGTAAATGATTTCAATGTCCTCCCAAGTCCCAGGCTGCACAGGTTTCATCCTCGGGTCCAGGTTTATGTGTAACACCACCGTCTTCCCATCCAAGAACAATTTCTTCAACTTCAACCCGTTAAGTATGTCTTTCTCTTTCGGATTCAAATCCGGGTGCGAGGACTTAAAGTCCTTCAAGATTCCTTCAAAGGCTTTTGGATCTTGTATCTGTTCTAATCCTCCATTGATTTTATAGTAGTTAGTTGAATAGAAAATGTATTCTTTTAACTTCTTCTCCCATATTTTCTTCAGTCTTTCAACGCTTTCAAACCTGTATTCTCTCTTAAGAGCAAGTTTGACTGCGAAGTTGTATCGGAGGGATTGTTCTGCTCTCACCCAGAGAGCTCGATTAGATTCTGAGACAAGAAACCTCTTAGAATCAATATGAACACACCAATAGTAGCCATCATCTATGGGTTTAAGGACGTATGATAGTATTTTGTTGTGAATATCATCGAAGCTAATCTTGACGGGAGTCGGGGAAAATGTCTCAGAGTCAGTGAAACAGTAGATGTTTTTTTCGTCGACGTTATCTCCCACAGTCAATATCAGCTTGTTTTGTCTGTGAAAATAGATGATTCAAAGTTAAGATAGTCTACTGCTGAGGCTTATTGTAAATCTTTGCTTTGTATTGCTCACGAAATAGCGTAACAAATGACAAGTAACGCATTGAAATGTACTCAAGAACTAGTTTTAGCTTAGCCACGCGGCGTCACTCCCGTTAAAGTAGCCTATAATCATCTTCAAGGTAATTCATCAAAATAAGTTTAGCGATTTAGACGTGAAAGAGGAGGTTAGGATACTTACTCATCAGCACTAACTACTAATTCAACTTTTCTTAATTCCACGCTTTTCTCACAAATAACATCGTAGAATATGTAGGAACTGTTCACTAATTCCCATATATCGTTGCGAATAGCTCCATATAATGTTTCATTGCTACTCATTCCAATACTGTCTTCCAATCCCCATTCTGCAGGTGGTGTCTATAAATTAACTGTGTGTATTAATACCACCATAATCAATTGTAATTTGAATGAAGCGGTACATAAACGGGCATTCGACTACTTTGGAATTTACTAGAAGCTCATTTTTTGGAATGCACAGGAGACAATCAGATGATTAACTTGTACTTTAATCACTTTCAATTTGAGAAACACCAATTTTCCAATAACATGCTGCTACGCCCAGAATAAATTATATCTGCGCTTGTTCTTCACAAATATTAATCCAAAAACTAAGCTTCACAAACCAAACAAGCTCACTTAAGAAGCCTATACTCAGTTCTCTATGAATACAAATGTTAGAAGCTAAGCAATGTAGTTTTAAACACATAACACTATTCCAAATTTCATTCATGCAGAATCATTAGTGACTATTGATTATATGAAACAAAATTTGAAAAAGTTTCGCACCAACACCCACACATCCCGGAATACGGGTTGTGAAAGCCTTCGAGGCGGCAACCTGCGACTGCATGATCCGGGAGATCCAATACCATACCTACAACAGCCCCATGTTTCGAGCTCAAAAGGGCTTTGTGTGATCGAAGGAGATACTAACGGAAACCAGCCACCACAGTCCAATAGCTATTAAAAACAAAACATTCTAAAACAACAAAAGCAGTGTTTTGGGTTGTCACTAACATTATTAATTAATAAAATCAATGAAATCTTTGAGATTAGGACATAGACACTATTCAATAGCTTAGATTACAGAAATGTTAGAAATATGACATGATCTAATCTAATATTAAGGAAAACCATATTCCACACTTCACAGAAATCAAAAACACGCGAGAAATAGTACACATTGACATGGAAAAACTATTTTTGATTCAAAATTATTCTTAGAAATACTTAAGAATGCTTTTATAGACGTTTCAAGATCAAAGACAAAGTAACATTGATGGACATGAACTAAACAAGAGTGAAAGAAAACGTAGCTCACCGTAGCATCTTCATTCACAATGTGACTGTGACGTTGAGGGTCGTACGTAATGCCGAGTGGATAAACAGGAAGCGATCCAGAGATGTGTAGGAGTGGATTATTTGAGTATCTCCACCCATTGTAGAGGACTGTACCTCCTCTCTTCTCACATATTTCCTTCGATTGAAACCATGTAGCTCTCACTGCACCACCTCCAACACCAGTGGCAGGTGACAGGCAGGTCGCTTTAGGAGACCAAAACCTCCAAGAGCCTTTAAACTCATCGCAACCCTCGATAGATAAATCATCTATATCAGGATAAGGTTCTACAAGGCAGTATCTGTAGAACTCCTCATCACACCTCGTCGTTGTAAAATTACTAACTGGATCTATAACTACACAGAGTTCTTCTTCAATACCCTTTTGTGGATTATCTACTTCAAATGTAGTTTCTAAGAGAGACCCTGTTGATTTCGTAAATGAGTAATCAATGAAGGGTCCCCCAGGGTACAATGATTTGTACTCTGTCCATAATACTAACTCAGACTTGGTCAAATTCAAACTGTTGTACAGTTTGGATGTGTAGAGGTTACCGGTGCACCCAACATACTTGTCCGTAAGTCTCTCTGGGCCTTTCAATCGGTAACATAGTGGTTCTCCATTGATATTGGAGTAAGCTATTTGGAATCCTATTGGACATATGACTTTCCTTTTGGATTTCTTTGCTTCTAGTGCAGGTTGTAGTAACAACAGGAGTATTAGCGTGGCTACGGTGGGTATTCGATGAGGTGGGACCATCTGGAATTGAAAAATGCTGTATTATAACCTCTACTCAAAGTAACTGACCAATAATGTAATTTTACACTGAAACATGAGTACACAGAACCCTTGCTACTACTTGAATGATATGACTGAACCGGATGCTGATCAAATATTGATATTACTAATCAATAAATGACACATGAATTACACACACACATGATTTAGGAGTTTAGCATGGATCAATTCGTTGATATCAATCTTATCTCCTAGTGAATCTATCTGAAGATAATTTTGACAGTATAGCACTCGACATTGTTACCGATATAAACGGATATTATCACAGCTGACTTCATGGGATTCTTTACTAAACCTGATAGTTTTTCTTCTAAACTCACTGATGAATCTATTTTTATTACCTTTTTACCCGAGTGCTCCAGATTGATGATTCTTTGATAGATTGTTTGTATGTCTATATCTTTGGTAAACCATGTAGCCTAAAGAGTTGATAGATCTTAACTAATGTGTTTTCATAAAAATCCTGTTAAGGGTAAAAGTGACATAGGCTAAAGGGGTTTTGAAAAATATACAAGATGGCGGCCTCCGTGCCTTTAGGCATGTGGTATCGTTTTTTTGTTTCATGACATGGAGTCATGTGGGGTGTCAAAAGAAACGGCTCGAGAAGACGATGCTAAAACCGTATCTCACTCGAACAGAATAAATGCAATACCACGTAAAGGACAAAATAAACAGTTTTTCAGTACATTTTGTCGAGTTATGCGCACAGAAATATCGTGTCATCGTGTGGGTGTCGATACATTTTTTTTCGCGTTTTCTATGTTGGTCCCTTGGTGAACCTTGTTAATAATGATGAGCAGGATGATCCCTTAAGATACCTTATAAGAGATCATTCTACTCCTCATACATATATTCATATGCATATATTCGTATCAAAAAGCTTTGAGGATTGTTTTTATTTCTTCATTTGGAAAGATGTCGGATATCGTGAGATCTTTAAGAATACACAACCCTCCGTGCTCCGATCCAATTTATAACTGTTTAAATTTTTCCCGTGTCTATCCGCGCTATTTAGAAACCAACTTAAATCGATTACGTGTATAAAGACGTAGACAATCAATTAACCGTTACAGCGGGCGAGTAAAATCGGTCACGTGCAGTCAAATAGAGTCATTCAGTCGGTCTTCATTTCTTCGTATTAACTTAGGTGAAGTCATAACTATTTAGTAATCTGTGGTGAAGTTGAGATTCCATCATGTTTGTATGATGGATGGATAGACAGCCCACTTCATCTAAAGTTATACGGTGAGATGTTTTCAGAATAGCACTGCGAGTGACGTCATAGATTTAATCCAACTGTGACCGTG
Organism: Hecatera dysodea; assembly: GCA_905332915.2. Lineage (NCBI taxonomy): Eukaryota > Metazoa > Arthropoda > Insecta > Lepidoptera > Noctuidae > Hecatera > Hecatera dysodea. The sequence goes on along the minus strand of HG995296.1, from coordinate 20,165,057 downwards.
ACTGAACTGTGACCTGAATTTTCAAGTGGCCATGGATAGCCAAATACGATTATTCAATGACTGAAAAATATTTAAAAGAATCACAGGTTCGATTTTGATGAACTCCATACGAAACGGAATCCTTCATATGCAAATCTAACTTAGGGAAGGTTCATATCTGACGGAACATGCGTCGCGTATTATCGGTCGCGTAACGCCAGAACAGGCAAATGTATAGAAAAACACTCGAGCGTTCACACTCGACCGATGATACATTAGTGCGTTGAGTGTGAACGCTCGAGTGTTTTTCGACACTTCCCTTACACTTGCCCGGTTTTACCTACTTCTGACTTGAAAGAAAGAAAAAGAAAGAAAGAAAAAGCGTTTATTTACTACAAACAACGACAGTTATTGTTCTAAACTAAACTACTAACTTGTTGTTAAGAACTTTAAAAGGCTGCGTAACTATGTAAATTCTAAAACAAGAGAGAACAAGAAACACACAAACAACATACTTTAACTAACCTATCAGTTGGTTGTATTGTTATAACATTTTTTAAGACTTACAATCGCTATACACCTTGGCTGACTTATCAACGATTAATTTTGATTTGTACGAGGGCTGTCTTTTATGTTGTAAGGTTTGAAATCAGTATAGACGATCTAATAGATTATTACCATTTATTGTTTTTCAATGAATTCTCCGCCATATTTCAGTACACTTTTGCATGCGTTCGAACCAGCTTTTAAAACATTTATTCCACTCCGAAGCGAGGGTAGTCAAAATGGCTGATTTTTATGTGTCAACAGCTTCTTTGGGTGAGCTAAAACCACCACGAAGACTTTGCTTAATTTTGGGGAACTTAATTAATTATTAACTCAATTCATTTCAACATTGTGGGTGCTCAAAAACATCTTTGTATTGCGGGCGGTGTGCGAACTTGCATTGTCATGAAGCAGTATCACACGACGTCTTGAGTTGTTTTTTTTAAACTCTGTAATAACTTGTGTACAAACAAACAGTGGTATACCAGTCAGCGTTAACCGTCTTGCGATCTTCTAGTACAATAGTGGTGACGTGACCACCCTTTGCCACAAACGAGGAAACCATTTTTTTTTAAGTCGTCTTTGGTATGTTTTGGCTCATCTTGGAAAACCCAGACAGTTGACTGCTGCCTGGAATCTGGATCTCAAGCATATATCCAAGACTCGTCACCACTAACCATATCTTAAACGTGTTTTGACACTCCTCGGTTGAATCGCTGCAGAGTTTTGCGACACCATCTAACACGGGCTGCCTTTTGGTCGTCGCTAAGCAAGTGTGGTATCCAACGAGAGATCAACTTTCTTACGCCGAGTTCTTCGTGCACGATTTTTTGGATAGTAGTCCCTGAAACGCCCAAGGCTGCCTCTATTTCACGGTATGTCACATGACGATCTTCGACGATTAGCTGCCGCACGGCGTCGATATTCTCTTGCGTCATGGCGGTTTTTGGACGACCTTCACGTGGCTTGTCACTGAAGCTAGAGTGCCCACGTTGAAATTCTAAATACCAACGTTCTACAGTCCTAAGACATGGTGCTGCATCACTAAACACAGAAGTGATCTCCTCAAAGCACTGAAGTCGCGTTAATCCCCTTTGAAAGTTGTAAAAAATTATCGCACGCATATTTTCCTTTGATATTTTCATTTTTACAACCGACTTTTCACCTCTGAATAGACGCTACAATAAAACTTTTCAATGAAAAAACATTCTTTTGTTTTCGAATTCTAAATTCAAAAAGATGAAAAATTCATATGTTTTTTAATAATAATTGCGAGAGGTTTAGAAACGACACGACTTAAAAGGCAGCCCTGTATATTATCACCGCTTGAGACATTTCATATTGAGTGAATATTTGATTCAAAATGTCTCTCTTAAAAATATGTGTATCTCTTTTTTCATTCACCAGGTCATGAAAAAAGTCTATTACGCGTCATTATCATCATTTTTATTTTTTAATTCAAATAATATCGTTACTCATTATTTATTCTAAGGTTACGTAATTTCGTCAATATAAAGTTTAAAAAATAGATATATATTTTTGTTATTTATTTATTACATAAATTTTAAAGTTTGTGAGAGTGGATGGATGTTTGTTACTCTTTCACGCAAAAACTACTGAACGGATTTTGATGACACTTGCCAATAATATAGTTTGCCTATACATGAGAATAAAAGGGAGGAGAATATTGGATAAAATTTTGAACGCGAAAACGACAAAGAAGTTGTTAGCATTCAGTTTTACCTTCCAAATATGAATGGTTAAATATATATCTTGATTTTAATAAAATTGCAATACAATTTTCTAAAAATCGTTGTTGGAAATGCCTCTACAAGGAACAACAGAGTTTTTATAAACACTGCCAAACACTACAAATATCTTATATTGTCAATCTAGTATAATATATTTCAAAGAAGTCGCATAATTAATCTACACTTCTACATTAATATTATAAAGAGAAAAGATTTGATTGTTTTTTTTATTTGTTTGCACTATTGGGAAGCTATACTATCCCCAGGTGACGTAGGCTATATTTTATCCCCATATTCCCACGGGAACGGGAACTACGCGTGTGTAACCGCGAGGCGCTGCTAATAATACATGATTAGGTCGCCATAGGTCTGCTAGGGTTGCAGAATTTGTTCGAAAGAGTCACCACGGCCCTGTAACACAAAGGCCACAAGAAGGATCACGGGTGGATTTTAGTCAATAAGAGTCTGACACTACCTTCCGCTCCACCCAGATCGGAATCGAAGGAGTCTTCAACTTTTTTTTTCAATTGATTTCTCAACCAAAAAAAATATTGTCATTTATTGATGTCTCATAATAATGAAAATATTTATGAGCTAATTTAGGTACCTACTCTTATCATTGACTCAAATACCTAAGTATGCTAACACGCGATTGTTTGTTTTGATTTGCAGAAATCGTGACGATTACGGCTAGGAATGGCGAAATGTGTATGTGTTATACACATCTGGCTACCAATTTGGCTAGAATAGGTAGGCTTACTTCTACCCGCAGCATTGGTCTCTTGGCCTACAGGCCCACAGGAATCATTCATTAAGGTGATACCCCGACCAAAACCTTGCGATAGTCCGTTTTTCTTCACTTTTCAGAGACTATTAACTCATTAGTTATGAGCTCTAATCATTTAAGGATTACACTAATGGATAGATGATTTAAAAATATATATTATACACGTTTAATATCATTTCAAAAGATCGCTCATCTTTTTTATTCAAAATAATTCCAAAAATTGTGTGAATTCTATGATAAAAAATCGTGCGCAGGGTGCGGGCGGCAAAAGAGAACAAATGCTCAAGGTTATTTGGTCAGGGAAACGCCTTAACTATGGGGTCTAAGGCTCTCAGAGCAATAGTATAAGCATAAGCATAATCAGCCTTTTAATGTTCCCACTGCTGGGACACAGGCCTCCTCTCTGGGAGAGGGAATGGGCCGTAATCCACCACGCGGGCCCAGTGCGGGTTGGTGAATGTCACGTCTTCGAATTTTTGTTTCTAGGACATGCCGGTTTCCTCACGATGTTTTCTTTCTCCGTTTTGAGAGCAGTGGTGATGTAGTTAATTACACAAAGTAATGCGCGCCTGGCTGGGTTTGAACCCGCAACCTACAATTTGTAAGTCGGGGCCGTTACCACTCGGCAACCACTGCGCTCACAGAGCAGTAGTGCCACTTTCTATCCGTGTACTAATTTTCAGAATCGAATCAGTCGTTCCAGAGATAACGTCCTATAAACAAACAAAAAATGTAACCCTTCTTAATATTAGATTCCAGAAAATTATTTAAAAATGTAAGTAATTATAACACGCACAATTTTATAAACCAGTGGCATTCGCCCATTACCGTGAACGTTACAAATATTCCACTGAGCATTTAGTCCAAGAGAGAATTAAATTCTCGGTGAAACAAAAAAATGCCAACGTAATTGTAACTTAATTCCAATGACCTTAATCATGAAAGCGAGGTCCATTTTATATAACTATTTTAATTAACCGTTTGTTTGTTTATTTAGCTGTTTAAAAACTGTTTAAATGTATGGAAATTACATTTATTTAGCTGATTCTATTTTTAGAATTTCGTAGAAGTCTACACGTGCTTGTGTATACAGGGTGTTCTAGAAGTGCAAGGTCATATTTAAGGTTTTTGTTGGGTAACTGATATGCATTAAGGCAATAAAAGAATAAACAAAAGATAAAAAAAACTTTTTACAAAAAATAAAACCGACTTCTAAACAAAAAAAACCAAAAAGTATAAAATAACTTTAATTTCGGAACTCGGTGTTTTTGGTTGCTTTTTTGTTGTTGAACACACCGACTTCCGAAATTAAAGTTATTTTATACTTTTTTTTTATTTTTCACTTTTTAGTGGTACCTACACCCCCTCCCCTCCCCCACCTAAACGAACCAATCACATTGGTGTAAAAAAAACGTACTGCTCCTTCGCAGAGTAAACTAAGAGGTCATCAATGTAGAAAATGTACATATTCATTTTTGTTGATTTTTCGAAAACCGCTTAGTTGATTTCGATAAAATTTTCATGGGACCATTTGGAAGAAAAGAATTTTTCAAATCGGTTGACAAGCGACGGAGTTATGCGCGAACAAACAATAAAAAAAAAAAAAAAAAAAAACATACAAACATCCGAATTGAGAACCTCCTCCTTTTTTAGAAGTCGGTTAAAAAATGTCCTAAACTTCCAAAGAAATGACTTTTAAAGTTAGTGGACAGACAGTTAGTGGCATTAACTTTAGACGAATTTTAGTTGTATTTTGTTTTGAAAAATTAACATTTTTTATATTATGATATTTTTTCCATATTGTTTATGAGCTACCCAACATAGCTCTTAAATAAGACAACACACTTTAGGGACACCCCGTATTATCGTCATGTCAGATGAAAAGTGCTTTTGCAAATTTATAACAATCAAAGCGCTTTAAACCTACGATAAACAACGGTGGAAGTTCTCAATTCAAACTGTATAATGGATCGGAAAGGATTTTAGCAAATTTTAAACCGCCACCAAAGATAATACGAGGAAAAATATTTTTTTTTTATCTAGAAAGAAGTTAATGTGCCTATGTATCGGTTGCCACAAAAACAGTCACGGCAATCGTTCACTGGTACAGTCATGTTGTTAATAAAATGACCGAGAAAGATATGTATATATTATACTAGCAGCGCCTCGCGGTTTCACCCGCTTAGTTCCCGTTCCCGTGGGAATATGGGGATAAAATATAGCCTATAGCCTTCCTCGATAAATGGGCTATCTAACACTGAAAGTTTTTTTCAAATCGGACCAGTAGTACCTGAGATTAGCGCGTTCAAACAAACAAACAAACTCTTCAGCTTTATAATATTAGTATAGATTTAAGAGTACCGGATTAGTGTATGGTTTACAAAAAAACAAAAAAAAACATTTATCAGTCAGTCACTCAGTTGAGTGACGGTTTGTCACACATGATCAATAACAAACAGCCATATCATGGGCCGATTTTGATTGAATTTCTTGATTAGTCGCCGATACAGCTCTTAGGTAATCAAAACATAATTATAATTTTCCTTAAAAGATACCTAATCACCATCCGTGTTAAGTGCAGTCACGAACAACCAGTACTTTGAAATAAATTAACAAAAAATGTCCCCTCACCTTCATTTCTTTAAGTGATTTGAGCGCGAATGACGAAAGGTCCTTTGTGGCAGATCATTTTACAGTCCCATTTACGTCCTTGTACTTTAGGAACTAAGGTTCAATCTTGGTTACACAGTCGTTTCACTGGCCTGTTCCGCGGATTCGTCTGGAAAGATTAAAGGGTGTCATTAATGCGAATGTTTAACCTTCTGAATGTTGGGTCAGATGTCAGGGATCATGATTTAATTGGGGCCTTAACTTTTGTACCCATAAGTCAAAGCTGGATGACATTATACATAGGTCTGATACTGAACTCTGATTACGATCAGACAAGGAAATATGTATATCCGGATTTTTTGCTACTTAAATGGAGAAGTAGGTAGTCGAATCCCAGTTAGTGTGGTCAAAAGAAAGTCATAACAGTTGACAAAAAAAATCTAATTAGTCTGTCAGATAGATTGCTAAAAACTAAAGTCTTTCACGTAAACAAAAAATGCAGAGGATACAGTACGTTGAAAACTCGTGTGATGTCACATTGCAGTACACTTGTACCACTGTGTGACGTTACAAGACCCCACTCCTGATCTTTGGTGCTTTTATTCTTCGTAAATTTTCATTGATTTGATAAAGCAAAAAAATACGTGTCCAATATTTTTCGATACTCTTTCTGACAGACTAAATAAAATGATATTTCTTTATACTCAGTAATCATCACTTTTGCATGAATCGGCACTACCTTTGGGTAGTCCGTTCGTGTGTTGTTGTTATTTTACAAAATATGCATCTGCATATGAAGCAATGTAATCTTCATACACAAATGGTCTTCTTCCAAACGCAACCGGTCAGAAGTACGAAAAGAAACTACTCTCTAGCCTATAAATATTAGTGATGTAATCACGAAAATAAATTAATTTAGCGATTACCAAAAAACTTCAATAAAAAATCAATTTAAAGAAATACCAACCCTAGTCCATCGCTTTTAAATGTAATATTCCTTTCCAATTGATAGTTGACTTAGCAACCACAACTATAATTTCAATAGCGTGATAAGTATCAATTAATTAGAAGAAATGATCGGAATACGTCATCGTTTTCCATTAGGATGGCCATTTGGACGAAAAGAAATATTCTAACGAAGGTCAAGATTACTGTTTTATAATCGAATCGAATCGAAACAAATCTGTGTCAAGGGCGATTTTTTGTAGAAAATCTGTGGTCGATGGTGACTGTTTTGTGCTTATTCGGAATCTAATGATAATTTACCTGCTAAGTTTTTTGCTTAAGAAGCTAATAAACAAACTAATCGTTACAGTTTATTTCAACAGCCATCTTTCTTGAAATCAACAATGTAAAATTCGTCTACAAACTGGGTGACAAGGAGTTATACCCCATTCACGATAAGAATAGACATTGAAATACATCTTTTTTACAGTCCGTTCAAACGATTTTGAGCATGACACATGGTAGCTGCAGTAAACAGTTGGTATTATAATCAGGTTTTTGCTTTTAATGCCATCCTTATGCCTACGGAATAGAAGTAAAAAACGGTTGAACGGACTGTAAACAATTATTTCCAATGTCTAATCTTATTGTGAATGGAGTATAGTTGAGCGTGAGTTCTATAAAATTGTTAATCGTTTCAAGAGTTCCAATTTCCTTAACAGCAAACACTTTTCATCAAAATCTTCAAATATACCGTTACCAAAAATATGACGCCAAATTCAGTTACAGATTGCATTGGCACAATACATATAGTATAGTATACTATTACAAGGCAACGCAGAAAAGCAATTCAGTCTGCTTGATCAAACAAAGCATTGATTATTACCATTTACTACAGCAATAGTAACTTGCACCCACCGCGAACATGACAAAAAAAACGTCTCTTCAACTAAACCAATAAGATTCGAGAACACATCTCTTGTTAACAACGTGCAAATGATAACACAATCATACCGTGCCTTATCAGTATCACCGTCTCCCATGACTCACATTGCTCTGGGAAACATTTACCCAAGATAACATGGCGACACATCTCATCGCGTCTATATTAAACAAAAGTATTTGCTACTAACTTCCAGAAGGGTTATTGTAAACTCGCCATAATGAAAATTTGCCACAAGTAAAAATTATGGTAAACTCGCCACAGTCTCATCTGCCTCATGAAAACTTGCCACAGCGTTAAAAGTACCGATAGCAAACGAAGTAGTAGTGTTTAATAATTGTCGGTACATTCAAAACAAGTTTGACGTTCCTGTGACGAGTTTACTATACCTGTTGTGAATTATTTTGTCACTGTGGCAAGTTAACCAATATTTTTAAATGTGCCAAATTTTCCCTTCCAGAATCTGTGAATGTTTAGCATAAGCATAATCAGCCTTTTAATGTTCCCACTGCTGAGACACAGGCCTCCTCTCTAGGAGAGAGAATGGGCCGTAATCCACCACGCGGGGCCCGCGTGGTGGATTACGGCCCATTCCGTGTTGTTGTTGTTGACAGTGAGTGTTGGTGAATGTCATATGTCTTCGAATTTTTGGTTCTAGGACATGCCGGTTTCCTCACGATGTTTTCCTTCATCGTTTTGAGAGCAGTGGTGATGAAATTAATTACACAAAGTAATACGCCTGTCTGGCTTTGAACCCGCGACCTACAATTCGTAAGTCGGGACCGTTAGCACTCGGCCACCACTACTCTTCTCATAATGTTTACGTAAAGATAATGTGAAAATGTAAAATTAAGTTATTTTTAGAGTTTTCCCTTTGATCAGTGCCCTGTGGTATCGTGTACATATTTCTGTGGACAAAAATCTCGCACACGTGCAGACGGGTATAAAAATTCTGAATATACGTAGTTAATTAGTTGGCTATTTGCCATCTTATTAATTACTTTACCGACTGGCACGAAATTGAGTTCTTCAGCCTCGATAACTGTCTTATTTTGCTGTATCAGATGATATTTATTGAGTTAGGTATTGGTTTTTAGCTTCCTTTTCCTAAGGCTCCCTTGGTCCAGAAGGTCATCAAACGACGTAGAAGATTTCATACCTAAATTAATAAATATTGCAGAACCAAGAAAAAAACAATACAGAAATATTTTGACATGTTTTAAATCAGGATTTTCAAGTTGGTAATACTCTTGTTTTGTTCAATGGCACCTATACTATTTTTTATTATTTATTCAAGAAAAATCATCAAGAAAAAACATCTCTTACTTATTATTAGGCGGACAGTTAAAATAGCCAATATTAAATTAAACCCATTCATTCGCATTTACTATGTATATTTTAGCAATAATATTGTCAGTCTGTTTGTTAGTCCGATCCTGACACCCATTTATGCTAATTAAGATGATTAACAATGAGTGTTAATTTATTTGCATAACCTTACAATTGAGCCGATTAATTAATACAATTTAGCTACATCCATGGAATATATAAACACATGGACCTACTCGTAAATAAATGACGCTAATTTACTCATTCTATTTTTCCACGTTAATATAATAAAATAAGCCTTACAATTGCGAAGTTTGTAAATACACAGACATAGTTAGCATCGATTTCTCGAGAAAAGTGCCCACCATACGGGCACTTTTCCCACAGAAAGCAGCATTGCCACGTTGAATGACATAGCCTTAAAGCCTTATGTAATATCTACTAGCAGCCCCACGTGGTTTCACCCTAACAGTTCCCGTTTCCATGGGAATACGGGGATAAAATATAGCCTGTGTTACTCGCTGATAAAGTAGCTTCCATTGTAGCAAAAATGATTAAAATCGCTCCAGTAGTTTCCGAGCTTATTCGATACAAGCAAAACAAAAATCCTTTTTATAATATTAGTACATATAGACTAGCTTCTGCCGCTTCGCCGGCGTGAATGTCGGAATATTCAAAAATAAAAATTAAATGTTCTCAAAGGTCTAATCTATCTCTATATTAAAACTCGTCAAAATCGGTTAAATGGTCAAGACGTGTAAGTGTAACAGACAGACAGAGTTACTTTCGCATTTATTATATTACAGCAGTGCCCCGCGATTTCACTCCCGTAAATCCTGTTCCCGTGGGAATACGGAGATAAAATATAGCTTATGTTACTCGCTGATAATATAGCTTTTCAGCGGCGAAATAATTTTTTAAATCGATTTGTTGGTTCAGGCGCGAAGGATAACAAGCAGACAAACAGACATTCACATATGTATTACTAGCTGCTGCCCGCGACTTCGTCCCCGTGGAATCCCCGATTTTAAAACATTCTTTATCGCTGCTCCGCTCCTATTGGCTTAAGCGTGATGATATATAATAATAATAATAATAATAATAACCTGGCAACCCACAAGCAACATAAGTCAGATTTTTTTTCAGTTCCTATATAAAATCCAAAAATTCTATATTTTTCAAGAAAATCTCAATTTAAACACACCTCCAAAGAAACCTGATTAAAAACTGGATAAGAACAGTCATAAACACATAAACCGGCCGATAAAAATAAACTATGAAAAGAAATTTAAGCAAGAGCCCCAGATGACGTCTGTCAACGACGTCAAAAAACCAACATGCACAATGGAAATGGAATGAAACGATGATATTATGTTGACCAGAGCAGCTACTCTTCGCGCACGCCATCCACCCCCGGGCTCGCCGCTCAGCTCCGCCTCGCCGCCGCCGGACATCGAATCGCAAGTGTCACCGGCGGCCGCAGTCGCGTCGAGCTCGAGCGACGAGTATTTCTCTCCGCCGACGTCGCCACCACCAGTACGTCGGCAGGGGAGAGGCCGGCCACCGAGGGGCTTGGGACCTAGGGGCCAACCGGCCCCGAGCCGGGTCCCCGCTACCGGTGGTTGTGTGCAGCGCATGAGATGGACTCAGTCTATGAATGAGAACGTCATGCGCGCATACTACGGGTCTACAGAGGGGGGAATTAACCTCACTGCGTACCGTGTTAGGATGCTGTCTCTGTTTCAGGACCTGGAACCAACCGTAAACGTCTCGGCCCAACGATTGTCGGATCAGGTGCGGGTCATCCAACGTAGTCACAGGTTGGACGAAGCCGCACTTGATAGGCTGCGCTCAGAGGTACTGAACAACCTTATCATCTCGACCCCGACACAGACCGCGGTACAGGCGCCAGGCAGTGGCGCAATCATTCCGCGGCCCATTCATGTTTGTGACGAGGTGGTTGATAGGGTTGTTACGGTAAGTAGCCAGTGCAACGATCGACTGAGGAGCGCTCTGGAGAATGCGCTTCGCGAGTATAGATCAACTCCGACCGAACTTAGGCCCCGATTACCACGGTTGCCTATGCACAAAAAGAATAGGGCGCTGGTGTGTGCCTTGGACTCGCTGCTTAAGAGCATTTTCGAAAGCAGCGAGAACCTCGTTGATACGCACTCAATCCTGTATTGCGGGGCTGTTGCGGCATGTCGTGTAGCAAACGTAAAGTTTACAAATAGTGACGGAGCTACGCGACCAAAGAATGCTGCACCAGCTTGGCAGTGCAGGATCGAGCGGCGTATTGATGAGGCCAGGGTACTCATCGGCAAACTATACTGCTTCAGGGAGGGCAATACAAGACCACGCGTGATGCGCTTTGTGAGGCGGGCATTTTTGGGGACTGAAATCAGCCCTCAAGAATACATGTCCCGTGTCACAGAGCGCATCGACTTCCTGAAGCAGAAAGTTTGTGCATGGGCGAACCGTATTCGGCGGTATAAGAGGCGGGTTGACCGATACTCGCAGAATCGCATGTTCCAGAGCGATGAGAGGTGGGTGTATAGAGCTTGGGAGCGACCTGAACAAAGTGTGACGGACGTGTGCCGCCCAGATGACGTTACCACGAATACATTCTGGCGAAGCATCTGGTCGGTGCCCGTCTGTCATGCCGAGGCTGGCTGGATGCGTGATGTCGAGCGCGTGTGTGAAGCTATACCACAAATGGAAAAAATTACAATTACAACAGTAGATATAGCCACAGCAGTCGTCCATTACCGAACTGGAAGTCTCCGGGACCGGACGGACTGCACAACTTCTGGCTCAAGTGGTATAGCAGCTCACACGCGCTCCTGGCATCTCAATTCCAGTCATCCTTAGATTCTGGGTCGCTACCACAGTTTCTGACAACTGGCGTTACCCACCTGCTCCATAAAACAGGTAGTCCCGCGGAACCTAAGAACTATAGACCGATTACTTGTTTGTCGACGGTCTATAAACTTCTTACATCCATCCTGAGAGTGAAAATTAATGAACACATTGAGAGCAATTCGATTATGTCCTACTCTCAGAATGGATGTAGGAAGGGGTCCCGCGGCACTAAGGAGCTACTCCTCATAGACATGGCCATAAGCCAACAGGTTCGTCGCTCCCGCAAGGATCTGTCGACATGTTGGATAGATTACAAGAAGGCGTACGATTCTGTGCCACATACATGGCTCTTGAAGGTGTTGGAGCTGTACAAAGTAGATGCAACTCTACGCACCCTTGAGTCATGTATGAGGCAATGGAAAACGGTCCTTCGCTATCCAGGATGCCGACCGATTCAAGGGAGTGAGGAGCCTGTATGGATTAAACGGGGAATATTTCAGGGCGACAGTTTGAGTCCACTTTGGTTTTGCTTAGCTCTGAATCCTCTAAGCACACTGCTGGAGGATTCAGGTCTAGGCTATCGGTTGAGAAGAGGCGGTCAGACCATATCTCACCTTCTTTACATGGATGATCTGAAACTCTTTGCCCCCAACAATTTGCGACTAATGGAGCTACTGAAGGTAACTGAAACCTTCAGTAGTGCCATCAGGATGGAATTTGGTGTGGACAAATGTGCAGTCATGCATGTAAAGAAAGGGGAGATTATGGAATCTGAGGGAATTCAACTCTCGGATTCCATACAGGTTAGATCCCTTAGCTCGACCGAAACCTACAAGTATTTGGGTATGTCGGAAGCGTTAGGCATTAACGGTGCTGACATGAAACAATCGCTGAAAGAGCGCTTCTTTGGCCGCCTGAAAAAGGTTTTAAATAGCCTTTTGTCAGGCGGAAATAAGGTGCGCGCTTTCAACGGTTGGGTCATGCCGGTATTAATGTACTCTTTCGGCATACTCAAATGGACTCAAACCGAACTCGACGCCCTGGATAGGAGAGTCCGTAAACTGTTGACCGCAAATCGGATGCATCACCCACGATCGTCGGTGATGAGACTGTACATCCCGCGGAAGTGCGGAGGTCGAGGCTTTTTAAATGCTAAGACTCTCCACAACCGCGAGATGTGCAGTCTCAGAGAATATTTTCTCAAAGCCGATGTGGGTATGCACCGAGATGTGGTCGCAGTGGACAAAGGACTCACCCCGTTGTCCATGGCTAAAGAGAACTGGCGCAAACCTGTGATACCTACTATAGATGACCGTAGGGAGGTATGGAGAGGCAAGGAGCTTCACGGACGCTTTTATCGGGCTCTTTATGGGTCCGATGTTGATTTCTCAGCGTCCGTGGCCTGGCTACGTTTCGGTGATCTTTTCGGAGAAACTGAAGGTTTTGTTTGTGCAATTATGGACGAAGTTATCTTAACGAACAACTACCGGAGGCATATTATGAAGGACGGGACGGTTGACGTGTGTCGGGCATGCCACCGTCCGGGTGAGTCCATCAGACATATTATCTCTGGTTGTTCTCGTCTGGCTAACGGCGAGTACTTGCACAGGCACAATCAAGTAGCCAGGATTATCCATCAGCAACTTGCTTTGAAATACAAACTTGTGGATTCTGAGGTACCGTATTACAAGTATGTGCCCGACCCAGTTCTCGAAAATGACCATGTCACGTTGTACTGGGATCGGTCTATCATCACTGATAGGACTATTATTGCCAACAAGCCGGATATAGTGGTGATAGACCGATTAGCGCGCCGCACAATGATAATCGATGTTACCATCCCACATGACGAGAACCTCGTGAAAGCTGAGAAAGAGAAACAAATCAAGTATCTCGACTTAGCACACGAGGTTGTCGACATGTGGAATGTGGACTCGGCTGTCATTGTGCCGATTGTCGTTACGGCCAATGGTCTGATGGCCAAAAGCTTCGACGAACATCTGTCAAAGCTGGCGTTACACGGTTGGTTAAAGGGCCTGATACAGAAGGCAGTACTCCTCGATACGGCTCGTATTGTGAGGAGGTTCCTTTCTCTGGAGCCCTAACCACCGGTAGCTTGGACCCTGCTCCCGACACCGGCGGACTACTGCGTTTTATATTTTTAAATGTTTTTTTATTTTTTATTTCTTGTCTTTTTTTAAGAAATATTTAAAAATATAAAAATGTATGTATAATTAAATAAATAAAGAGGGAATAATAATAAATTTATTCATTTCAATAATACATAGTACACTAATAAAACACTAATGCAATACATACAAAAAAAGCCTTAAGTGCTAGGTTTCTTCAAAATTCCCTGGATCCCACACTAGGATTCCCTGTGTCGTGGGGTCCAGTCTCTTCCCAATAAGGCAAACATTTTTTTTTTTTTTAACTAATGACTATATAAAACTAATAATCATAGAAAAGCTGTAGTTACATGTAAAAGTTATAAATAATAATAATAATAAACTAAATGGGTGAAATGTATGTGTATTTGTGGAGTGTGTGGTATGTAGGGGTGAATGTAGAGTGTATGGATGAGTGCATGTTCGTTGTTATTATATATATACATATTTGCAAATAACTTTACGACTGTATGTTCAAAAGTTCTTCGGTTATATTGTAATTTTTGGGATGCAGCCATTTAAATACAGCTTTCTTAAAAAGTCTATAAGTGAGAAACAATATATTTTTATCGTGAGAATAGAACTTTGTGTACAGATAAGGCCCAAGAAATGCAAAAGATCTCCGTGAAAAGGCAGAGCGTACTCTTGGTCGATCCCATTTCACCACTCTTGATGAATGGCGAGCCAGTTTTTTAGCATCTCTATGAAATCGTAGCAGGGTCGCCTGGATGAACAATTGCCTCACACGAAGGAGGCTACATTCCAAGTAGAGGGTGTCCGTAGAGTATCGCCAGGGTTTTTTGTATGCTATCTTTAGAATAGCTCGTTGGGCTCGCTCTAGCCTAAGCAAGGTGGTTTTGCTTGCTGCTCCCCAGATTGATACACAGTAATTAAATATTGGCTGGCACAGTGTAAGATACACCATACGGATCAGCTTAGGTGTTGCGACTGACTTTAATTTTTTGATTACATGTGAAAGTTTTCTGATGCGTTTCACAAGTGTATCAATTTGTGCTTTCCATGTTAGGTGCTCATCAATCTGTAACCCTAGGTATTTTATGGTTGAGACTTGTTCAATTTGCGAGCAGAGGCAGCCCTCACTGTCGACACTACCACAAGCATGTAGCTTAATTTGCAAATCCTGGTTGGGTGCAGAACGATCAGAAATGCTAAAACTCATCAGTTTAGTTTTGCCGACGTTTAAGGTTAGCAAGTTGTTTTGTAGCCAAATGGCAACCTTCCCAAGTCCCTCCTGAGCCACACACACGACCTCACTCCAGGTTTTCGCATGAAAGATTATTGCGGTATCATCAGCGAAAGTAAATATGCTGGCATTACTAAGTTCAAGAGAACATAGGTCGTTTATGTAGACCAGGAACAACGTGGGGCCTAGAACACTGCCTTGCGGTACACCGAAACTTACATTAGCAAAATCACTGAAGTTCTCACCGATACGGACGCGCTGTTTTCG
The DNA here is from genome assembly GCA_905332915.2 of Hecatera dysodea. NCBI lineage: Eukaryota > Metazoa > Arthropoda > Insecta > Lepidoptera > Noctuidae > Hecatera > Hecatera dysodea. The sequence goes on along the minus strand of HG995296.1, from coordinate 20,149,666 downwards.
CTCACACAAATAGGACGTAAACCAGTTTAGAGCTAAGCCTCTGACCCCGCAAGTCTCTAGCTTTTTTAGGAGTATTGGCCGGGAAACAGTATCGAAGGCTTTTGCTAGATCCAGGAAGACACCGGCACATCTCTGCCCATCATCTATTTTACTAATGACAGTATCAACTAGATACGTGACGGCATCCTCCGTGGACCTGCCCGCACGAAAACCAAACTGGTTCCCGGCCAATAGACCGTTTTGTTCAAGATATTTAAGTAACCTTACATTAACTACCTTTTCAATTACTTTTGATAATGTGCTCAGAAGCGATATAGGCCTGTAGTTTGCTGGTTGACAAGAGTCTCCTGATTTTAGTATTGGTATTACATTGGCTATCTTCAGGTCACTAGGTACAATACCGGAGGATATGCTTAAGTTGCAAATAAATGCTACGGGGCTTGCTATAACATTTTTAGCCAGTTTAAGCATATTATTACTAACATTGTCATGTCCAACAGCTGCACTTGATTTTAGCGTACCAATTAGTTTTATGATTTCAATTTCATCTGTTGGCGACAAAAATAATGAATCTGGTGATGTATTAATTCTTGTATGACTTATTTTATTCGCTAATTCAGTTTCTGTTTGTCCTAATTTAATAAGCATCTCACTTGCCAATTGATTCCCAATGGAGCTGAAATAGTTGTTGACTTCATTTAGTGACTCAGTCGAGTTAGGTTTTATTTTAAGCAGATCTTCATTTTTATTGTTTACTTTAGTAATATCACATATAGTTTTAATTGAGTCCCATGTTTTTTTTATGTTATTTTGGTTTTTAGTTAACAGTTTTTGTTCGTATTCGTCTTTTTGGTGCTGTAAAATGTTGTTACAGAAATTTCTGTATTTTTTATACTTTTCTTGTAAATTGAAATCATTACGATTTTTTCTGGCTTTACTGTGCAACTCATCGCGGCGTCTAATACACTTCAAGAGACCAGGCGTTATCCATTTCTTAACGATTATATTTGCACTGGTAACTTTACGTGTGGATTTATTTTGTTCAATTACTGAATTAAGTTTCTCGATAAAATAATTAGTGGCTTCGTTAATTTCACTTATATTATACAGGTCGGACCAATCAATTTTCTTGAGATCTTTAAGTAAATTTTCATAATCAATTTTGGTACATGTTTTAATTTTTTCATCCTTAGGAAACGATGTTCCCATGGTGCATAATATGGTACTATGATCAGTGATATCAGAATGGCAAACAATTGTAGTCGAATCAAGTTTAGATTTAATCATACAATGATCCAAGCTATTTATACCACGCGTTGGAAAAGTGTGGCCGGGGATAAACCCATAATGACCTGTAAGGCTTAGGTACTCATCGACGCGGGGATCGGTGGATGTTTCTTTTATATCAAGATTAATGTCACCCACTAACGCACAATGCTGGCTGTTGCAGTTACTTAGGACGTTTTCTAACGAAGTCAGAAAATTACTTATGTTATGATGCGATGGTGATCGATAGATAATTATAACAGAATAGGATTGACCAACAACATCTACTTGCAAACAATTTGCATTGGTAAAAGGGGGTTCTTGTATAAAAATGCAAAGTTCCGATTTAGAAAACACTACGATGCCGTCGTTTTTGTTGATATAGTTTTTTGAATAATTACAGTTGTAGCCCTCTAGACAAATACCATCGAATGTATCATCAATCCAACACTCAGTCAATATTACAATATCAGGCTTAAATTTTAAGCGTTGCAGAAATACGAGTAATGTATCAAAGTTCTTATTTATACTGCGTATATTCTGAGACAAGATTGTAAGTTTGCTATGTGAAGCATTGAGATACTCTTTACATTGATCGGGGCTATCGAGTTCAATACAATTTAAGAGGCGCGTACTATCAACATCTTCGAGAAATAAGCTGTTATCCAACATTGTGGTTTAGAGAGAGTATTACTATTGCCATGAAATAAACTAGGTCTTCATTATGGAATATTAACCAGCACAACACAATTGATACCATTATTAAGAATATCTTTGGTCTCCATATTGTTATGATGGTTCCTCTATTTATAACTATTTTGCATTGTGTTTTACGTTTAATAATGAAGTCTTGGTATTTTATAACTACAAGTTCAATTAGACAAAATTTTACGAAGGTCAGTAAGTTATTATGTGTTCGATCATACTTTCCGTATGAAGGACCATAACAAAAAAATAAAATGTATTCTGGTCCAACACTAAAGCCGTCATAAAATGTATAATAATGTAATGTGAATTGTATAATCATGTGTAAATGTAGATTGTGAGCACCCATATGAATAAAAAATATTCGATAAATACAGTTTAGAACATAAATAACAAAACAAAATGAAAATAGTATGAAAAAAATAGTTGAAAAATGTAGACAAACTAGTCAATTTGACTGTCTTAACTTATTAATATGCTGTTCATCGCTGATGCGTATATATTCAGAACCATCCTGCTTCTTAACGTACACGTTACCATTCGATGTCCAACAGTATTTGTATTTCTCTGTTCTTGCAAAATCTCTTGCGAGGAAGTGAAGTCGCCTAGTTTTTGCGGTGAGCGATTCCGAAACAAAGAGCATTGACGAGTTATTAGCTATTCCCAAGTGACTGACTTTTAGCTCTTTGTTTTTGTTAAAGCTTTTCACAGAAGCCAGAAAATTATTTTTGATTAGAGTATTTGAAAGTTCCACAATGACCGTTGACTTAGCTGAATCTTTTTTATTAGGTATGCGATAAACATCGCGCACGTCACCAGTACTCAGGGAAATATTAAGGCAATTAGAAAGCTGGGTTACATAATTAAAGAGAGTTTCCTTATTTTCTTTATCCATTCGTGGGATGTACCTTAGTTCAATACTCGTCTTTTTAAGTGACTTTTCCAAGAAATCACATTTTTGTTCAATGTTACACAGTTGTGAAGTGAAGTTGTTCCGTTGTTTTTCCAACCCATCAATTTTGGACTGCACACAATGCAACTGATCGTTCATATCCTCTAGCGCTTTTTCTATTTCTTGGTTAGTGCTGCGTATCGATGATGTCTGTGATCTAACTTCTTTTAGATGCTTATTCAGTAGGTCAAACTTTTTATTTTGGGCTTCTTGAAAGTCTTGCAACAGTTCTCTCATTTCCATTTTGAAAGCCGTAAGCTCATCATAATCATCATCTGACAGCCGACGACGTTTATCTCGCACGGTAATATTCGGTTGGTTGCGATCCTCAGCAGATGTTTTAGCCATAATATTGCTGTCAGAGGATGATTGGGCCTTGTTTAGTGGTGGAGAGTGCAACATATTTTGTTATATAAGATCTTAAAACAAGTAATAATGTTTATAAGTCGTGGTGATGTTTAAATGCACGTTCAAGCGCGTACTCTGCGTTCGGAACGGTAACCAGCGACGGTAGATTCAGCTACAATACAAAATACCAGGCGCACAGATGTATGCAAGCTCAATTAGTCACTATGTGTCGGTAATTAGGTACAGTTTTAAAGAAATTGAGTGTAATACGTATTGACTCACGCGTCCTAATGAGCTTCCTAATGAGCTTCGTCCTTATAGGCGTGCGGCAAGGAAGGCGGCGCCCGTGTAGTTGACGATTTACCACTGCTGCTGTCGTCCGCAAGAGGTAGGCGGCGCTCCGTCTCCACGAAGGATGGTCTTCTCTGTAGTGGGATGGGCTGTTCTCGCCGGCAGGTCTCGGTTTGAGTTAGCGGTTAACTCTTTGATTTTATGAACTCCGAATATTTCACTTGAATTTACTAAATTATTTAAATTAATTTTAGTTGAATTTTTAAGGAGCAACGGTTTAGCACACGTTTGCTCGTGTTCGAGGTCCGGGGGGAAGAGGATATAGCCTAAAGCCTTCCTCGATAAATGGTCTATTCAACCCAAAAAGAATTTTTTAATTCGAACCAGTAGTTCCTGAGATTAGCGCGTTCAAACAAACAAACGAACAAACAAACTCTTCAGCTTTATAATATTAGTATAGATTAAAGTTAGGATTAATAGATATAAGACGGGTGTACGGATGTCTTGTCTTCCTCTTATCATATCAATCCTAACTTAACTTAACGTAGGAAAAGCCCAATGGGTCATAAGATTACTATTACAATTCGTACAACTCATGGCCATGACGTCATGTCGAAACTTCTTTAGCAACATTTCTAATGACTAACAGACATTCAAAGAGAAGTTTTGGTCAAGGATTTCCTTTGATCTTTATGACAAAGACGTCAAAATAAAAACCATGCGGAACTTAGAACCTTCGACAAAGAAAAAAAAAACGAATTGGGTATTTTACTATAGATAAAAACCATTACGTCTGTCCGTTGGTTTTTAAAAAAATATTGGACACGTATTTTTGTCATATCAAATTGTATTATTAAGTAATTTTGTTCATTTTTTGGTTATGTATGTACATACGTGAAAAATACGTATCTAATATTTTTTGGAAATCCAATCAACGGAATAATCTGATTTTTCATTGTATATACAAAAAGCACACAACAGTTCTTCAAAACAATTGTGTCTTTTGAAAATAGAACTGCTTTTTCTTGTATCTTAAATATTTTTCCGTCCATTTTGCAAATGTTTACTGAGAGACCATTTTTTCTATGAATGTGCGAACCATCCTTTTTTATCGTGAAAATATAGTCTTGTCTTAATCTTGCCACAGTCTAACCACAGCTTCAACAGAAGTAACTGTATCCACGTCTCCAGAACGTGACTGCTTGATAACCAAATTTTCATTAACACAGGGTTCATACCTCCTATATAGGTCTGAAATCTTCACATGTAATTGCTAATTTGCGTATAACAGGCGACATTTGACGGGATTCCCTTGTAAACTGTTCGAATTACATGTTATTCTATTTATTATTTAATTGTGCTAATTCAGTACCGTAGAGTACCGTAAGAAGTGTGGGATATTTTTATTGTATTGTTACAATAATTAATATTATTATTGTATTGTTACGATTTGTTCAAAACGATGTCCACGACCGCGTTATTGATATGAAGCGTACATTTTCTGATATTGAATGTTAGCACAATCGATATAATTATGCCTAAAGAAGAGCCTATAAAACAATGGGAATAAGGTTCATTCTTAAACCCAACTATCTTTAGATAATAACTACACAGACATGACTTAATTTATTTTAATTAATTTAGAATGTGAAAATCTAATAATCTGAGGAGGGAGGGACAGACATTTGTCAATAAAAACACAAAGATAAAACATTTGAACAAGGCCAAGCCAACAAACTGTACTTACGAGTACTTACAGGGTGGAGCAAACAACCAATGCGCAGATATATTAACAGAAAAAGAAGGTCGAACCAGAGAGCAAAAACACAAGGCATTAAAACAAGTTAACTGAAATTCGTAGTACGCTGAGATAAATTCAAATGACGATGTAAAGGATTGGTTATAACATTATAGCGACCTCCCCACGGTGCACCCGTGCATTTACACATAAATGTGTCACCTGAAAATTGCCGACCCATAAGATTGAAGATCTGTATTAGTTTTTAATTTCTCAATATACTACGTACAGTTTTTTTTTATGCAAAAGTTTGCTTGCAACTTGCTATACATATACATATGTATATGTATTTTATAATATTAGTATTAATCAGTTGATAATGGTGCTGGTTGCGTGATTAATTACTTAAGTGTTTTATTTCTTTTTATAGTATTAAGCAATATTACGCAATTGTTTATTATAGATAAAAACCTGTAAAGAATTAAAGATAGATGTAAGGTAAATAAATAAAATAAATAAATTACGCAACGGTGTTGCTACGTTTTAACTAATAAGAAGATACCTAAAGAAAAAAAAATACTATGAAAAAACGTTTTGTAAAGAATAAAACTAAAAGTTTCAAATATATCAGTGTCTTATTAAGAAAAAAATATATTCATTTTCACGAGATATTTTATAATCTTTAAAGCGTTTGTCACATTATCCGGTGGTATATACACAAACCTTCCTGGTTTATCGGTTTTTCTATTAGTTTAAACGTAGAATCGTCGTTGCGTAATTTATGTATTATTTACCTTACATCTATCTTTACAGGTTTTTTTTTATTATTAGAACTAAGCGAGGAGGAGAAACAGACAGAGGTAGAAAATGACTTTATTTTATCATAAAAAAGAAGAGAAGGTACACTTCATGAATGTACAAGGAATAAAAAACTTTTTGTTAAAAAAATAACCGACTTCTAAATACAACTTTAATTTTGGAAGTCGGCGTTTCCAGTTTAGTTTCTTCGTGTTTTGAGACAGACTTCAAGAATTCAAGCTTTTTTAATATTTATAATTTTATATTATTCGTTTACTTGTAGGAATAATGTAAAATTATAAATTACCTATAGGGTAAAAATAATGGAGACGATAAAGCAACAAACAATATGACCATTAAACATAAATCCATTATTTTATATTATCCATTAATCATAAAACTAAATTGGAAATACAATTTTTTTTGCATAGCCTTCTGGCTCTGGAACGCAAGACAAAACAAACCGGAGACTATGGAAAAAAACTGTAGCTGCAGCTTGTGTGATGTTAGTATTAGGATAACTGTTTTGAAATTGGTTGCATAGCAAAACATATGAGCTTGTATGTGTGTGTAAATAGGGTAGTTGACTAAAAAAATCTAATTACTCCATCAGATAGATTTCCAAAAAATATTAAACACGTATTTTTTCTTTTTTCATATAAACAAAAAACGAAGACAATACAGTGCGTTGAAAACTCGTGTGACGTCACTACGTGCTACAATTTTTACCACGGCGTAACATCACAAGCCCCCACTCCCGATCTTTGATGCTTTATATCTTCGTCAACTTTTATAGATTTGAAAAAGCAAAAAATTCGTGCGTACGTTTTTTTCGATAATCTAACCGATGGACTTAATAGAATCATATTTTTTTACTCAGGAAACATGCCTATTCACAAGTGTTGCATCTGTAGAACGTCTTGCGAACCTGAGGGCGCTTTAAAAATAACAAGACATTAGTGCACGCCAATCCACTTGATCTTTTTGGACTTCTATAAGACACTTTATGTTGACTCTCAGATTCGCCAACCAACTTTTTAAATAAGGTATTTTTCCTCAGCATGAGTTACTAACAAGAGAGACTTTACATCCTCGTTTCTATTTCAATAAGTGGGTTTTCTACACAAATCTTCATTATACAATAGGTGCGGCACATTGCTGGCTGGATCGACGCTTTTATTGCCTACTTGCGCTGAATAAATACTAGCTACGGCACAGCGGGAATAAATAGCATATCTACTGAAGCACTTTATAAAAATTGCACTTACGTATTATCTTTATGGGAATTTGGCAGTGCGCTTTTAAAATATCATCTAAACGTACTCGTACATTTAGCAAGTTTTAGGGTTCCGGACATCTGTAAAAAATGTAACCCTATAGGTTCACTCGGAGGTCTGTCTGTCCGTCTCTCACAGCCGTCTCCTAATCTACTGGACCGGACCGATTCTGTTGTAATTTGGTACACATAGTGTACTTCTGTGACCCAAAAACTGTGAGGGTCACTTTTGGGGGACAAAACAGATTTTTTTTTAAGTTTTATGTGACTAATCACATAAAATGGCTTATTGTAAGGGTTTCATACATATATTTTAAAATAATATAATTTTGAAGTTATTCAAGAAATGAAGAAGTTATTCAAAAAATTGTTGGCAAAATTCTCGCTCCCCATGTAACTGACTGCTCTCTATCTAACTGAAAACATACTAGTATAACGTAGGTGTATCCAGGATTACGTAAGTACGAGTATCCAGGGTTGTGGAATTGTTCGAAAAAGTCACCACGGAGCAGGAACGCAAAGGGCATTAGGAGGAACACGGACGGATTTTAGTCAGTAGAGTCTGACACTCCCTTCCGCTCCGCCCAGAGCGGGAGAAGTCATATGATGATATCCCACCCAAAAAAAAAACTCCCCACCCATTGACTACGTAAGTATGTTCATTTTAATTTAAAGTTCAGCAAAAAAAAACCGTTATCAGAAATTACATTAACTTACAACATAATCATCAATAAATACGTAATGATTGCGTTGATCAATCTATTATAAGTGAGTTCATAAAAACCCTTACATGTGACTGCTCAATTAACTCATTTTTCTAACTTACTATTGTTTTGAAAACGTGAACGTTTACGTTACGGAGCATGACGTGTACAATAGTGCAGATTGATAACTGTTCCCTTGGCTGATGAAAAGCCAGCAACCTTATTAAGAGCGTGTACGCCGTATGGCATTCCATACAAATTTTCAAGTCACTATTTTGCGAAATGACTGAACCGATTTTAATGAAACTTCACACATACATATATGCAAGATACATACTTAGGTCTAAAAAGTTACTTAAAAACATTTTCGAAATGTCTTAATTAAAAAAAGATAATGTTTGTATGGAAAATTTAAAATGGGTCTAATTTAACTGTAACACTATTTATCGAAAATGTTTTCAACTAACTTTTTAGACCTATGTATCCTGCTTATGTGTGTAAAGTTTCATTAAAATCGGTTTATTATTATTATTTATTACAAATTTTACAGGACAAACTACCTACATACAGTCTTAAACATATATCTTAATTCTAAGTATTACGAGCCTGAACTAGGAAATCCTGTGTTTCAGGCGAGAAGATCTAAAATAATTTAAAATTAAAAATAATCAAAAGGATTTTATAGTGCAATACAAATATGTACAAAAATCTGTGATATAGACAGTTAAAAACTTAACTTATAGATTCCTAACTAAACTAGGTCAAGAATTGTATAAAAACAAAGCACAATCAGTAAATTCTCTGTATTATCATAGGACATTTTTTGAAGAGTTCCCTTAAGAATTCTCTTACAGTTAACTTTATTCAGGCTATAAATTTTTGATTTAGTCATTTCAGAAAATAAGAACTCGAAAATTGGTATGAAATGCCGTTCGGCGTATACGCTCTTAAGGCGGTCTAATAGGCCGTCGAACCATGTTTATACTGCACTGTATGTGACTTGACTAGAAGCCTACGCTAAAATATTTGATAAAAAAGCTAGGCAGATATCAATAGGAATTTATGTGAAGATATGCAGGGACATTTTTTTGGTAGGTAATGATTTTTTGTCGTGCTTTATCTTCCTAAGCATCGTTTAGCACTCAAACCTCGTTAATAGAAAAAATCATATCGAGAAGCTTCACATATTGACAAACTGACGCAATGACTGATAATGAAAAGCTTATCCCTAATATGTAAATATATTATAATGCATTAACTATTTATCACGAAATATCACTATTATCATCGTGCTAATCGATAACATTTATCATAAAGTAAATAAATCTGATGAATCACTAAAAACAGGAATCTGAAGCGGATTCTTTTTTTTAGTGATTCATTAGATTTATTTACTTTATGCATTAAGCAAACATTAAAATTGAACCTTTCGAAGTTAATAAAATTCTGACAAAATAAGAAAACAATGCGATCTCCAAGAGTAAATTATTTTTCACCTCAAAACGAATTTCTCGATACATCTCTATCCGTTGTCCTGATGGCGGCTAACCTATTTGGTCCCACTCCTTCAACCTCACATGAGCTCTTGCTTCTTCCTTCCAATAGGGTAGCTGAATAAAAATGTCTAATTAGTCAGATAGATTTGCAAAATGTATTCGATACGTATTTTTCCTTTTTTTTCATGTAAATAAAAAACGAAGACGATACGTCACTACTCGCTACAATTTTTGCCACGACGTGACGTCACAAGTCCCCCCCCCCACTCCAGCTTTTTATCTTAGTCAATTTTATCAATTTGATAAAGCGAAAAATACGTGTCCTATGTTTTTCGGTAATCTAACTAACGGACTAATTAGATTTGTTTAGCCAACTATCCTATTTTGGGGAAGTTCTTGCTTATCCCTCCAATTTCCTTCGTGGTCTTCGACCTCTTCTTGCATGTCACGGCACCAATTCTCTTATACGTTGGTGCAAAGTTTCCCACCGATTATATTATACTAGCTTCTGTCCGCGACTTCGTCCCCGTGGAATCCCAGATTTTCAAACATTCTTTATCGCTGCTCCGCTCCTATTGGCTTAAGCGTGATGATATATAGCTTAAAGCCTTCCTCGATAAATGGTCTATTCAACCCAAAAAGAATTTTTCAATTGAAACCAGTAGTTCCTGAGATTAGCGCGTTCAAACAAACAAACAAACTCTTCAGCTTTATAAAAATCGTCCTAATGGAATAGCTACTAACCCCCCGATTCTTTGTGATATTAATTCGTTGGTGGGAGAAGTGGTGGGAGGCGGCAGACGTGACGGCACAGTGGTGGCAAGCGCGTGAGCTGCGCGCGGTACTGGACAGTACTTGGACATTGCAGAATTACTTTATTAAAAAAAAGTAGCCTAAGTTCCCGTCTAAAGTTCCGTCAAAATCGGTCCAACCATTTCAGAGATTAGCCGGAACAAACAAACAGACAGACAAAAATTGTAAAAAATGTTATTTTGGAGTATGTACCGTATATATTAAAAAGCGGTTATTTCAATATTACAAACATACGCTCCAATTTTATTTATATGTATAGATTATTTATTTTTCAACACTATGTTTCCCAGAAAGTGTGTGATTTTCTTCAAGATGTTCTATTCTTAATTTAAAACATATTTAACCTTTAACGATCGGTCATCAAGCATAATAATATTAATGGCCATTAAGATAAAATACTGATACTTGATTAGCTGCTATCAGTTACTGAGTTATTTTCATTGATAGAAAGTGAAAACCTCTCTGTCACAGAATATAACTAAAATATATTGGCCCTTATTATAAAGATGATGTTCCAAATGCTGGGGAAAGGGTCTCCCCTTTGGGAGTAGGTAGGATAGACTGTAATTTACGTCGTGAAAGTGGTTCTGACTAGTAGATTTCACGATGTTTTCCTTCATTTATTTGGGAGCCGTGGTGATCGAAAACTCGTAGCTAAATTGTAACAGCCGCACGGGTCGATCTTCAAGGATAAGCAACGCTTACCGAGGTCGGTATGTGGATGGTTGACTATCTTAACATATCCAGATTTCCGGAAAACACGTTAAGCCGTCGATCATTTGTAGATCTTTGGCAGTCGTTATGAATTTCAGAAGCCAGCAAATCGAATACCAGTCTTGCCGAGAAGTATCGTGTTACCCAGTCAAAAGGTGGTGGAAATCTTTTAGGCAGCCGCTCACAATCTGGTTTGACTGGAAGCCTACCCAAATATAGTTAGGAAAAGGCTAGGCGGCTATTAGATGGTGATTGAATATGCAAATTAAAATGATTAAGTAAACAGTTTACAATATACCATTGTTGGATGCAGGCAATCCAATCGCAAGCTATTTAACTGGATTCTTGGCAATTCCATTCAAGTGATACCGCCCAGCGAAGATCGTAGCTTAAAAGTCAAGGCCTGTCTGGATACAAGTCCCCATAACTCGAGCCCTTTTACAGCTGCTCTCAACACATTTAACATTTTAATCTTTATACTTTGAATTATTTTTATAGTTTCCTATTTTTTTCTTTGCATTGTCCTCCCATCTAGAATCGACCAAGGATGTAACCAAGGTTATGTAATACAGAACATGATTTAAAAGAGTGTCCGTGGAGTTTCTTGCACGTTCTTCTCCATAGAGATCTACGCTTTGGAACGTGCAGATAGCTTCACCTCTTTCGACTTGACAATTCAAAAGTGCCTGTAAATGGTTTAATTGAAATAAATGCTTTGAATCTTGACATAAAAAATACATATTCAAATGAGCTACGATTAGAATCACAGTTTTCACAGCGCTAACTCTGAACACCATATACAGATAGAGTTGTTTAAACACGCGCGATACTGACATTAGCATATGGACATGAATCTTGAACAATCATAAACACGAGGATTGTGATACTGGAGTACCTAGTAACGGCTGGTTCGAGACTTTTCCTGCTTTATTTTCATTTACTGAGTGTTTTGTTTTTATGATTCGTCTGAAGACGGTGCAGTGTCTGAACATGTGAGCATTCTTTATTGTTATAATGAAAGATTAGGATTACTTTTATATTATGGGCATAACAGGCATACCCCCAATTTCTGAATAAAAATAATTTGGAGTTAAGTAGGTACCTGTTTCTTTTTAGGAACGGGAAATCATCAAATGACTTACGCTCTGGGCGGAGCGGAAGAGAGTGTAATACTCTTACTGACTAAAACCCAGTCGTGTTTTTCCTTATACTCTTTGCCTTCCAGAGCCGCGGTGACTCTTTCTTGCAAATTCCGCAACCCTGACCAGTCAGGATTAAAGTAGACATTTAGCACGTTGTCAACTCAAAATATTCAAATCAGAAACCGAACACTTATAACAAATCAAATCATTCAAAAGAATGTCAGTAAAAAAAAAACTTAATATAAACGGATCATCTACCATGGCTTTGGTTGACAGATCTTGACGGGATCAGAAAAACAGGAAACGAAATCAGCACTGACCTACATGTTGAGCTGAAGTATGACGTCGGTCATCTTAGCAAATATTATACTGCCAGGCAACTTCACAATTATATTTATTTAGCGACCATAAAAATTAAAACCAACAAAATAGTTCTTATAAATATTTCCTCAGCTTCGCAATCAAGGATTTTGATGCTAAATATTTAATTGATCCAAAACCAACTGAGTATTTGGCACGAGACATTAGCGGGATATTCTTCAGTTGTTTTCCTAAATATCAAAGCGAATGTTTGTGGATTCGTTCAAGGTGTCTGAAAGAAAATGGGTCATAAAGGTGAACCTCGACGGTAAAGAACCCTATTTTAAGAACACGTACAACAGAACGTTTAAATTCCTTGGAATTTCATTGTTTGTTTATTTAATCAGGGATCTTTTTGATCAGTCTTTTGTCTGGAAGAATGATGTTCAAAGTCAAGATCGACATGAGATCTTGATTGATGTGGGTCAATGAATGTGCTGGTCCTGCTGAAAGGGTATCCTAATGTCAGCAAAGAAGTCGAGGCCCCATAGTGTCAGTGCCTGCTATGGTTGCGGAACTTGTTCGAAATAATCACCGCTTCCCTGGAACGCAAAGGGCACTAGAAGGATCACGGGTGGGTTTTAGTCCACACAGGGCAGGTCATTTGATGATTTCCCATCCAGAAAAAAGGGGGTATCCCAATTTTAATTGTATTCATAAAAATACTGGAACACCAACGCCGCCCACACGAAATTGAATGCAATATATTATTTTAACTACTGTGACACACCAAAACATTTGCAAACTTATTCTTTAAGAGAGAACAGTTATGTTTTTAACCGACTTCTAAAAAAGGAGGAGGTTCTCAATTCGGATGTTTGTATTTTTTTTTTATGTTTGTTCGCGCATAACTCCGTCGCTTGTCAACCGATTTGAAAAATTCTTTTTTTGTTGGAAAGGGTATACTTCCCAAATGGTCCCATGAAAATTTTATCGAAATCAACCAAGCGGTTTTCGAAAAGTCTAAAAAAAATATGTACTTTGTCTACTTTAGTTTACTCTGCAAAGGAGCTGTACGTTTTTTACACCAATGTGATTGGTTCGTTTAGGTGGGGGAGGGGAGGGGGTGTAGGTACCATTAAAAAGTGAAAAATAAAAAACTTTTTACAAAAAAATACAACCGACTTTTACACAAAAAATCAAAAAAGTGCAAAATAACTTTAATTTCGGAAGTCGGTGTTCAAAAAACGAAAAAGCAACCACAAACACCGAGTTCCGAAATTAAAGTTATTTTGCACTTTTTTGATTTTTTGTGTAAAAGTCAGTTGTATTTTTTTGTAAAAAGTTTTTTTTTGATAAAAAAATTGGCTGAAACAGTCACTTTATTTTACTACAAAGTATTTCTATGTTTGATTTCATAGTTGATTATATTATGGTCGCACTCGACATGAGTTCGTAAATGATCGTCAGTTCTCACATCAAGAGTACACAATAACAAGACCGCAATCAGTAAAGATACCATAAAGTAACAATGCAAACTTTTTCTGCCATCACTCCGTAACAAACGAGAATTTCATGTGAACATCATAAACATTGTACATGAGATCTTTTAATTAACTAGGAAAAACCGCGAGACACATTGTGACTTATTACCGAAGATAAGGCAATTACCGGTATTTTGTTCGACGAAAGACAATAACTTACAGATACTTACCGCCTTTCACTTAATTACTGAGGAAGCAAGCGGTGCCGTGCTATCACACATGCCATAAAGGCTCCCACAGACGAACACGACAGTGATATGACGATATAAACCGCGCAACGCTACTTATGGATATTGTTACTCCACTGTAAGAACAATTTTTATGGCAAAACGTTGTCGAATCGTCGCATCGCGCTTGTCTGCACTGGCCTTAATGACGTGTTATCTCACGGAAAATTCACTTCCCTGTGAAATACTGAGCACTTTACTCACGTTATTTCTATTGTGGAATTAGCATTAAAAGAGTTTTAGACAGCGGTAATGTGGCAGTTAAAATATAATTAGTGGATAGGTGCTAGGATTTAATTTTGTGTTTCGTAATAACACATGGGTGTTGATTAATGTGTTTCTGAATATGTTTACTGGGAAAGACGGTTTTTTTTGTGCTCGGAATACGGAGGTTTATGTATAAATAGCATAAGCAAAATTCAGCCTTTTTAATGTTCCCACTGTTGGGACACATGCCTCCTCTCTAGGAGAGGAAAATGGGACGTAATCCACCACGCGGACCCAGTGCGGGTTGGTGAATGTCACATGTCTTCGAATTTTTGGTTCTAGGACATGCCGGTTTCCTCACGATGTTTTCCTTCACCGTTTTGAGAGCAGCGGTGATGAAGTTAATTACTCAAAGTAATGCGCCTGGCTGGGTTTGAAACCGCGACCTACAATTTGTAAGTCGGGCCGTTATCACTCAGCCAGCACTGCTCTGAGGTTTATGTAGTGCAGTTCATTTGCAGCGAACTTCTCTTTTATACCAATCCGCCTAGTCTGTTCCCAAGTATGTTGAGGTCAGTCTTCCAGTCCACCGAATGCAGTTGAATTCCAGTATTTTACATGGAGCAACTGCTTGCCTGACTTCCACAACCCAGTAACTGGGTATCAAAATACCCCTTGGCAAGACGGGTGTCACATTCCTTAGCTACTGACTACCCATAACGACTGTCAAGGATCTACAAATGACAGCGGGGACCATCTCAAGCACAGAGGAATTTGAGTATATTAAGATGGTCACCCATCCACGAATTGACCTCGGCCACTGTTGCTTAACCTTAAAGATCGACTCGTGTGGGTGTTATTATTTAGTTACTAGTTCCTCTACACTTTTACTTTTCATATATGCCTTAATCCCTCGGAAATATTTAAATAAACTGCAGAACTCGCGAACTCTTTCAGTTGCGCATTTTACGAGTGCAAGATTTTAATCTTTTTATTATCTTTGATATCTTCAGATAAGAGCAAGTTATTTTAAACTAAAGAATTAAAATAATAGCGTTATTTCGTGTGACCCAAATTTGTTTGAATAACATTGAAAGACAACATTCACCGGATAATGGTGACAACAAGGTTTCAATTTAAAAATTAAAAAATAATTATAGGAAGTGCAAATTGTATCTACATTATGACAAGCATGTTATAATTTGATTTGAGCCTAGTTTTGCGTAATAAACGAAAACAACCCAATAAATCTTTGGTAGGTATATTGTTTGGTTTACAATTTTATTATTTCAGTTTACATCGACAAGAGTGACTGAGAACATCATCAATGTAGTCGAAGCCACGCATTATTAGGGATAACTCAAATATTAATCGTCAGATCTCAATCACAAATCGGAACACCCAGTACAAAGTTATGAGCTTTATACACACAAAAAAAATACAGTCGACTTGAGAACCTCCTCCTTTTTTGGAAGTCGGTTAAAAATGGACAATTCCATTGAGATAAGCCACAGAAACGAACTCGGTAGAAAAAACTAGCAAGGCAACCCTAATTTGATGTGATTATAGTTTGAAGAGTCATAAATAGTTAGTACTAGCTGCTGCCCGCGACTTCGTCCCCGTGGAATCCCCGATTTTAAAACATTCTTTATCGCTGCTCCGCTCCTATTGGCTTAAGCGTGATGATATATAGCCTAAAGCCTTCCTCGATAAATGGTCTATTCAACCCAAAAAGAATTTTTCAATTCGAACCAGTAGACTCTGAGATTAGCGCGTTCAAACAAACAAACAAACAAACAAACTCTTCAGCTTTATAATATTAGTATAAATTAAGAGAAAGCACAAACGGGTAACATAGGAATCCCCTCGCGGCGGTATTTCAAGTTCTCATACGAAACACAACTTCATGTATATCGTAATTATTATACTTACAGTACCTACCTCGACACCTCTGATCTACATTACTTAATTAAATTATTATCATAATGTCATTATTATCTCTACAACAGAAATTAACTTGATATTTTTATGAAGTAGTTATGTAAATCATATACTTGTACCTTCCTATAATATTCTCACTCACGCAAAGGTCTAATTTGGTGGCTATCATCATAAAATTTGCCTGTAAATGAACGCTCCTAGATTTAGGCCTGGCTGGAAACACTTTTATAAACAATCCTGGTCTATATTTTTGAGTTTCGAATTCTGTTTTTTTTTGTATTTTTTTTGCCTTTTTCTTTTAATAATCACTACCTACATACATATGTCTGAGGAACGGTACCTACGAGTTTGTGTTATAAAACTAGGACTAGGTATCGTAATAAATATATTGAAAAAAATAATGGCCATAAGAGTGAATTAACCGCTATAATTAACGGTAATCTTAGATACTAAAAATATTATAAAGAGGTAACGTTTGTGAGTTTGTGACGTTGTAAGGGGTAAGCTCTGGATCTACTGAACCGATTTTCAAAATTATTTGACCAATAGAAAGCTACAATATTGTGTAGTTGTTGTGTGTTGCGTTGTTTATGTTCCCGTATTCTCACGGGAACAGGAACAACGCGGGTGAAACCGCGGGGCGCTGCTAGTAAATTATAAATAAACGCTAAAAATAATTAATCTGCCCAGGGTTTTCAAAACCATGTTGGAGTCAAAACCCAGTAGTTACCTCCACAACCCAATAACTGTGTCACACGAAACACTTTCGTAATACTGCTGCGGCATTCATTTTTGCTGTAAAAAGTTATTTTCACGTCAAAAATGATTCCCATGAGTGGATGCGCTTATCTACGATGCTCTTCTAAACCATCGTACACAGTTTTTTATTTTTTTGTTCATTAAACATCGATAAGAGAATGAAAACATCATCAATGTAGTCGAAGCCAATTAAATAAGTATTATAAGGAATAACTTAACTCGTCAGATCTTCAAGATCGGTAAACCCAGTAAAAAATTATGAGGTAAAAACCACCCAAAAACATACGTGTCTACATCGTTTTTAGTTTAGGAATTTCCCGAAATTCCTTCAGTAACGGGGAATGCACAAACAAAGTCGCGATCAAACGCAAGTCCACTATAATTATGCTATTAAAATCAAGCAGAAATAAAACACACAAACCAAAATTATTAGCTCAATTTGTCTACAGTGTCTTATTTCTTTTTTGAGACTGTTTTAGCTACATTTGCTACCGAATATGCAAAAAAAAACAAACGCATTCGAGGATCGGCTGTGTAAAAATCGAAGATCAAGCAGTTTTTCCAATTCAGGGGTAATCAATCTCAATTTTATTGGTTTTCAAGGGAAAGAGGATCTTTTTATAGTCCCACGAGAGTTAATACATAAACACACGCACTGTAAGTCAGTATGTCTGCAATTGTTGATCAAAGAAAGGTTTGTGAGTACTTGCTACTAGGATATAAAATCACAACGGGTTAGCGAACTTCTTCATTTTTTTTTACGTTTCGGTGGGTGCCTATCCAAACATACAAACTCACACACACAAACAGCACCCGAAACAGCTATCTATAGGCCATACAAATATTTGTCCCATGGGGGAATCGAACCCGCGACACGCAGCACAGCAGTCAATCGTTCAAGAACTACGACACCGTGTCATCATTATCTGATTTGCAAGTTTATTCTGGAAGTTCCTACATGAAAACATAAAAAAGCATCACATAAGACCACTGCGGGCGTACCATGACGTCTTAAAACGTGAGTCTTCCGAGCGAGAAAAAGGGATGGAGCTATATAGGTTGTATAACTCTATCCCTCTTTCTCGCTCGTAAGACTCACGTTTTAACACGTCATGGAACGCCCGCTGTTAGTAACTGTTAGGTATTGAATCAAATTTCTAATCATTTAATATTAATATTAAAAATCTTTATTTTATGACTATTGTTGCGGAATTTGTTCGAAAGAGTACCCATGGCCCTGGAACGCAAAGAACACTAGGAAGAGCACGGGTGAGTTTTAGTCAGTAAGAGTCTGACACTCCCTTCCGCTCCGCCCCGAGCGGGAGAAGTCATTTGATGATTTCCCATCCAGAAAAAAAAAAGATCTTGACTAGTCCATAAGTCCATATTTTGTTATTGTGATAGTAACAGATAAAAAAAAACATAAATCACGATGATTATTATAAAGAAGGATCTGTCTTCGATTAGATTTGCTTGAATTAACAAATAAAGCCTTTGTTTCCGTGATTTGATAGTTTTTTCGGTTCCGTATTATTTCTACGTAGGTACCAAAAGGTAGGTTCTTGAAAATTGTCCAATAGTTACATGGCCAAAACATGGAGAGCACTTATTTTTCACGATAATTTCGTGAAAATTGTATATCTAAACAGTACCTTGAAATTTTTGAATGACGTCACGACTACGAAAAAGAGCGTAGCTGTTTAGCTAGATATGACGTAAAAAGCTACTCCTGGACTTTTTTGTCTTTGTCATTTTTCTTGATTAGAAAAAGAAAAAATACTAACAAACATTTTTTGATTACTTACCCAACTGACGGACTAAACAGAATCATTTTGTTTCTATCCAGGAAACATTTACCAACTTATTAAAATTTTAGGATAACTTAAGAAGGAAACTAATCATCAAAAGGAACGTCAAGTATTTACGTGTTGAAAGTTGATAAAAACATGTACAACAGAAGGAAAGTGCATATTATTGTGTCTGCGCTTCTTGACGCATGGCTGCGCTTAGCGGGTGCAAAAAATTGTCGCATCCGAATCGTTTCATACAAGAATAATTAACTAGACTTAACTAGACTTTTGGGGACGCAGATGGAAGGTATTCTATCTGTCCCTTGATGCGCTTACGATGAGGTTGATTAAAATGTTTTGTTGCCCACACGACCCTAACGGACCACTACAGCGTCATTATAAGCCTTTCTAACATGAGATCTTCACACCATGTCTCAAAAACAATAAAACGTATTCATTATCCATCTCGTGACGAAAAAGTGAAAATCATAGACTTTGACTATGTTTACTCTTTAGATAGAGCTAATAAAGCTGTTTCTCTCTTCCTTAAGACCCTAACCACTTTGATGATTACGTGCACTAAAAAGATCACTGTGCCAAGACGTAAACGATTAATTAAGCCATGGATTACTCCTGGACTACTACGATGCATGCGAAATCGAGACAGTCTTCATCTTAAGTCGAAAAAGTATCCTAATGACGAAGTTGCAAAAATAACCTACACACGTTATCGTAATTTTTGTAACGACATTCTAAAAAAAGTTAAGCAAAATTATGATAAGGCTGAACTCGCAAAATATCAGGGCAACACTAAGAAATTGTGGGACACTATCAAAACAATTACCTACACCACTAAACAGGTAAATCCGCCTATGGATCTTATTGATCCAGATCAGCCCAAATATTCCGTGAATAAGATTAATCAGTTTTTTGTAGGAATAGGTAAAACTGTAGCAGGATCTATCACAGGGTTTGACCCTACTCTATACCAGACTTCATCTCTGCCGACGTATCCCTTCTCTTTTGTCCTGTTGCCTACTGATGCGGATGAGATCAAAATCATTATAGCATCTCTTAAAACTACTTATGTCGTAAAGTATGACGATGTTCCCAGTGAATTAATAAAACGATACGCTAACTTATTATCTGAACCTATCGCGTTTATTTGCAACCTCTGCCTTTTCACTGGTGAATTCCCGTCAGATCTCAAAAAATCCCTAGTTCATCCAATTCATAAGTCTGGTAGCAGGGACTGTGTCGATAACTACCGTCCAATATCTATTTTGCCTCAACTATCTAAAATTCTTGAGAAAGTGATTAATAAGCAACTAATCAATTACCTAGAAACAAACAAACTTTTATCGGACAATCAATTTGGTTTTCGTAAAGGTAGATCAACAAGCGATGCCGTACACCAACTAATTGATACCATAGTTTCTAGGTTAGATGAGAAGAAAAAGGTTCTTACAATTTTCCTTGACTTGGCTAAGGCGTTTGACACAGTCTCTGTGCCACTCTTACTTAAGAAGCTTGAACACCTCGGAATTCGTGGCGAACAATCGAAAGTTACCTGAATGGGAGAACTCAACGTGTGGTGGTAGATGAGTGGTTGAGTGATGACTGCAAAGTCAATACCGGTATTCCCCAGGGCAGTATTTTAGGGCCTACCCTCTTTTTAATTTTTATTAATGACCTCTGTCAGTTAAACCTTACTAACGGCAAGATTATTACTTTCGCGGACGATACGGCTCTTATATTCTTTGGAGATACTTGGGAGGAAGTGTACCACTTTACGCAAATGGGTTTCTCACTTGTTATGACCTGGCTAAGGAACAATTTACTCTCACTAAATACAGAGAAAACTAAATACATAACGTTTACACTAACAAACAGTCACCCCTCTCAAGACGCCTTATTAAACATTACGGCCCACTATGTATCAACAACTCTTCCTGCTCATGCCCTAAACTTGAAAAAGTGGACTCTCTCAGGTACCTCGGGATAATTATTGACAAAAACCTTAACTTTCATTCCCACATCGATCTGTTGTCCAAGAGAATTAGGAAACTCATCTTCATTTTTAAAAGCCTACGACGTGTTGCAGATGCTAAAGTACTTAAAACAGTATACTTTGCTCTCTGTCAATCTTTACTGAGTTACTGTATTTCGGTCTGGGGTGGTGCCCCTAAATCGTTCATGATTAAAGTCGCTCTACCGTTTTTTCACCCTACCACTGAACTCTACGATAAGTGCAAGGTTCTTACTGTTCGACAACTGTTTATCGTCCAGACAATACTGCGTAAACATTCCTCGACAAACTACAACTCATCCTTGCACGGTCATAAACGTATTAAGACAAATGTTTGTCATACTCAAATGTGTAAAAGTAGTCTATCGCGCCGAAACTTTTGTTTCCTGGGCAGTTATTTATATAATAAACTAAACTCAATACTAAAATTTTATCCTCTTACCAAAGCTAAATGTAAGCAAGTACTCACCACATATCTATTGGACCTTGACTACGATAGCACCGAAAGCCTTTTACTTGTTCTAAGATAAATGTGAATTCAGCCTAACTATCGCACCTCACATCACGCCCATCACATCACACCACACCACACCACACTATACCACACCACTCCACACCACAACACCACATCACTCCACTCCATACGACACTACGCTTTAACATACCCTACTATTTATAATTTTATTTTGTAAATCTAGTTTTTCCGCTTGCTTTTACTGAGTCCTTCTACTAAAGGTTAAAATATTACTGAAACACCGTTGCGGGGGGGGCCTGGTAATCTGTATGACAGGGCTTTCCTAGTGCAGATACCAGTCTCCCACAAAGGATTTATTTGATGTAGTATATTCATATGTTTAAGGCGCCTTTGTGGAAGAGAAATAGACCATGTTGCAACAGACCTACAAAAGCAATCCTTCCATTTTGTTATTCTGGAGTCTGCTATGTCCGACCATAAACAGATTTATCTGGAAATTTTTAAATGCAAGCCCAAAATTAAACAAAAAATTCAATATGAAGCAATAGATTACGAAAAATTATATAAAAGTATTAGCAAAACTCCATACACGGGCATAGATGATGATTATAAATGTCTGGAAGCCTTCATTACTTCACACATACTACAAAACAAGAAACAGAAATTAAAGATTATGAACTTACCGAAGGATGACTGGATTAACAAAGAAGTTATTAAGATGATCGATAGCAGAAATACCTTATGGAAACAGTTAAAACATGAACAAGCAAACAATACCTTGAAAAGACAGTTCTTAGCGGAACGAAATAAAGTAAGAAAGAAGATAAATAATGTTAAAAACAGTTACTACTACAACAAATTCCAAACATGTAAAAATAATCCAAAGAAGATATGGAAAACTATTAATTTTCTAGCTATGAATAAAACTAAAACGAATATTCCACTTCCAAAACTTATAGTAAATTCACAAAGTGTAACTGATGGCGACGAAATCTGTAATATACTAAATGTTTATTTCACGACTATTGGTACAGAGCTGGCTAATGGGATACCATCAGGATACCACTTAAATTCAGGTAATACACTTATGTACAAAGACGGACATAAACACACAGAAACGCTTAATCAATTTAGACCTTGTACAATCGAAGAAGTTACTAAGGTTATTGATAATTTGGATGCTGACACTAGTACAGGTGTGGATGGAATTAGCACAAAAGCATTAAAATGTATTAAAAATGGTGTAATTTCGCCCTTAGTCAGTTGCATTAATAAATGTCTTGACCATGGTATGTTTCCTGATAGCCTGAAGTTGGCAAAAGTTTCTCCTATCTTCAAGTCGGGTACGAAGTCAGACCCTAGCAATTATAGGCCAATTTCTGTGCTTCCGGTGATATCTAAAATCTTCGAAAAAATTATATATAACCGTTTAATTGAATACTTAAATGAGAAAAACTTCCTAATAGACCAACAATATGGTTTTAGATCAAAATCAAATACCCTATCAGCAACTATTGACCTAGTTACAAATATAAAATCAAATATAGATAAAACAAATATAGGCTTAGGCATTTTTATTGATTTGAAAAAGGCGTTTGATACGGTTTCTCACTCAAAATTATTACAAAAACTGCTTAACTTGGGTATCACTGGAACAGCTTACAGCTTATTCGAATCCTATTTATCAAACAGATGTCAAATTGTTAAAATTGGTAACTACAAGAGCATTCCCCAAAATATTACCTATGGAGTTCCACAGGGATCTATTTTGGGGCCGCCATTGTTTCTAATTTATGTTAACAACATCAATCAGTTGGGTTTAACGGGATATCTAACACTTTACGCAGATGATACTAGTTTATTTTACTTCGGTCAATCCATACACGATGTTATTAGTGAGGCGCAAAACGATTTAAATATAATTAATGAGTGGTTTCTACATAACTTACTTACTATTAATACTTCGAAAACATCTTACATGATATTTGCAGCTAAAAACAAAAAAATACCACCCCACGCCCCTTTAACTGTGAATAATCTAACTATTAAGCAGTCTAGTGTAGAGAAGTATCTCGGTTTACTATTAGATGACAAACTTTCCTGGAAACCCCATATCGAGCACGTTAGAGCCAAACTTGTATCATTTTCTGGTGCTCTTCGCAGAATGGGAAACTGCTTGCCACCTAAGATAAAACGCACTATCTACAATTCATTAGTAAAACCTAATCTAGAATACCTGATTGAGATCTGGGGATCAGCGTCCAACACTAACCTCAATTACTTACAGAGGACCCAAAACAAAGTTATAAAACGGTTGTATTGTTATGATTTCTTAACACCTACCAAACAGCTATATGAAAAAACTAAACTTTTCAATCTGCAGCAACTATACAATTACCATACTTGTATATTAGTAAAAAAGATTTTAGACAACACTACACAAACAAACATCAAACTTAGAAAAAAGACGTTCACACATAATCTTAGAAATAGAAATGAATTAGTGCTGCGTTTTCCAAGAACAGTACAATATGGAAAAAAGAACATTTTATACGAAGGGGTCCAATTATATAATAAATTGCCAAATGAAATCAAAGAGTGCAAAAGTATTAATATTTACAAAAGAAAACTAAAGAACCACATTATGCAAAAACTAAATTCTACATAAAAAATTGTATTTCTCTAACAAAAAGCAACGCAATATACTTAGATTAAAAATATATTAATTTATAAAATCATACAGGTTTATAATAATACATATATACAGTACTATATACTACTTTAGTAATATAATTATACAATACTATAATATAAATCTATATAAGTACGCTACACTTAAATATAATAAACTGAGAAAAAAAAAAAAAAAAAAAAACATATTGTATAAAATATCTATAACTATAATTTAAATCTATATAAGTAAGTACATTACATACTATAAATTCAGACCACATGAAATAAACGTATAAAAGATACTATAAATTTAAAATACATATATCAGTATCGTAAATGATCAGCGGTATCCGAGACTATAGTAGGTATACACAAGCAAATGTACGTATACACGCACTATGTTACCACACAAACACATTCATTAGTTCGCTTCTCGTTTTGTGTTCCTCACAAATTGAATATCTACTTATGAGGGTATCTTGGTATCATATTGGCCAGCTGTACTAACTTGTTTTAAATGTAACTACCGACACTTTTGCTTTGTTTTGTTGTTATTAGATGTAACTTACTTATTCTAAATCTGCATGCTTCGTCATTAGACGACGATAAATTTATGTTAAAATTTAAGTCTCATATAAGTGAACTGTATCATGTTCTTATGAGAATAAAGAATCTTTAAACCTAAATAAATGTTTATTATTATTATTATTTATTATAATGACTTAAGGTAGATACTCTTCATAAAATTATGTTTAATTAAATCGCGACAAACTTCCAATACAAATCGGAAAAATTGAAGAACTGGTAGATTTTCTCTTATAAAGAGAAAATCAGCTCTCCACATTAGTACAAACGTAATTAAATGCAAAATTATGACAATATTCCAACGAACACACAATTAAAGGCACGTTTTGTCGCACTAGCTAGACCATAGCTTTCGATTTCATAAAATTATTCATAAAATGGTTATAAAACATTAATAGCATGCAATAAAAGTCGCATGAACTAGTATGCATAATAAATAATGCGATGCAAATGAGACCTACCAAGCTATCATTCGTTATTCGTAACTTGAACAGGTAACTGACGGTTAGTAGCGATTCAACAATGCATTGCTGATCGTGGCAAAAAATCTTACCATGATTATGATGTGGCCCTGAGAGTGTAATGAACGTGTAGGGTTGTCACTTTTAATAAACAGGTCTTTTAAAATGTGACATTATAAATTGCTTTACATTGTCAGCTCATAAACAATAAACGTGCCTATTAGTAATTTTTTATTGTGTGTATTGTGTGGGTCATTACAGTAAATATGTTTTGCAAGGAGTCTTATTATTAGTATACGCATAAAAGAATACGTAAGTACTGTAGGTATATCATACCGATAAGGAGAACGAAATAAGGTTTGGCTAGAAAAGGTATTGAGTTATAAAAATTGCACAAAAATGCGTCGGGATATAACTACTTATAACTACTAACATTGTTGTCTAATTTTACAGTTTCCCTTTTTTAATGTTTGATTGCGTTTCACAAAGGAAATTAGATTAGAAACATTTCAAATATACTTCCAGCTGTGTGACCTTCAAGGCTGATAGGTATATGTAAATACCAGTTATTAGGTAGGTACTGTAACAAATTATCGTAAAACATTTAACCCTTATAAGAATATCAAAGTCCAAACTCATAATTTCAAATAAACTAACTCCAAGCGTGTTTGAATTATGAAAGAAAATGTAAGTATTCGCAAAAAAAAGAGATTTCACACCGAAGCAAGAATCATCGAAGCAAGTCATGCAGCTGACAGCCCTAGCGTAAAGAAGAATCGAGCAAAGGTTAATTCAGGACAAGTGACTGTGAGAGCGAAGCACTAACCTTCGCACTCTGTCCCAACGGTGCATGAAGTGTACTTGAAACTAATGCACTTTTTGTTAGCAATTCAATATAGTGAACAGCAGCCCTATTATGACGTCTTAAATCCATCATGATTTCTGTGTCAGAGAGAGACGGAGTTACACAAGACGAATATCACTATCTCTTTCCCTCACACGAATCATGATAGCATTGGCATTCGTATTACGGCCACAGGAATTACACCACTGTGAATCATCGAGGTAAGTCTTGCAGTTAACAGCCCTAGCACCCAGACGAGTCGAGCAAAGGTTAAGTCAGGACAAGTGACTGAAGCACTCCGACCTTCGCACTCTGTACCAGCGGTGCATGACAAATATTCTTGAAAGTTATGCACTTTTTGTTGGTAATTATTGAAATAACAGTGTTAATAATGTATTTTCTATTACGTTTCATAAAACGGCCAAATTCTTGGATTTTAATAAATGCACTGAGTTTAGCAATACCTACGTCTTAACATAAAAACGATGTTTTCCGTATTACTTTTTCTGTTACAAAATCCAATACTCATAAAATTTTGATGCCTGACATTTTTATCACCTTTGTTAAAGTTGCAGTTTTTTTTTCAGTATGAATAAATTCCTCATGTTCATTTATGTCTCGGTAATTCTCAAAATTCGATCTTAGATATAGTACATAACTCTCGGAAAATTCTAGATATATTTATCTACGGCTAACACGGGGCCGATACCTATGATTCTAATTCTGTTTACTCCAATTCACGTGGAAGCAATAAAACTACATAGTCTCTCACACTGTCTATTATTAGGAATCACCTTTATTGGTCATCGACTATGCACATAAATAAATTAGTATAGAA
The DNA here is from genome assembly GCA_905332915.2 of Hecatera dysodea. Lineage (NCBI taxonomy): Eukaryota > Metazoa > Arthropoda > Insecta > Lepidoptera > Noctuidae > Hecatera > Hecatera dysodea. The sequence continues at coordinate 20,122,750 of HG995296.1, read as the reverse complement.
GTAAGTACAGTTGCTCTTGGGCTGCGGAATTCGTTCAAAAAAGTCACCGCGGCCCTGGAAAGCGAAGGGCAGGGAGGTTTTAATCTAATTTGACAGCCCAAATGCTGGTAACATATTTGATAAACATCCAGACGAACAATAAAAATACGAAATGAATAAAAAACTTGTGATATGCTATCATCATTTTGTGTTGTTACTGCTTATTTTAATGAGGTATTCAAGCGAAAAAAGGTTTTCCAATAACTGCAGAAGGTAAAAACTAACATAGGTAAGTACATACATGAATCCTGAAAACATAACACTCCTTTTTGTACAATGTTTTAGGTACCTGAACAAAAATCAAAACTATCCACAAATATAGTGCACATAAGGTTGGTATTTCACAATCAGTAGTAACAACAGCCATAAAACTAACAATGTACGAACAAAACACGTAAACAATGAGACAGTTAGTACAAGACTTACTCTCCAATCCATATGTGGAGCGTAAACTATTGGGCAGTAAAAACAGACATTAAAACCTACAACTAACCACAATGTAGAGAAATATCAAGAAGGTTCGATCTGCCTTGCCTTTTCATAGTCATGTTGAGATCGGTTTCCTAACCGGATACAGCAGAAGCTTAGACGTACATAACTACATATACAACGTGTAACAAAATAAACACAATACCTAAAAATAGGTCATTATACTCATCATTCACAACTTTTGCTATGGGACCAAACCCGAAATCGCGAAAAAAATAGGTCATTATACTCATCATTCACAACTTTTGCTATGGGACCAAACCCGAAATCGCGAAAAAAATAGGTCATTATACTCATCATTCACAACTTTTGCTATGGGACCAAACCCGAAATCGCGAAAAAAATATTAACTGTTCAGTACATTTTGTAGAGTTATACGCACAGAAATGTATGGGATTTTTTTAGTGAAATCAGTGTAGTAGTAAAAGTTGTTAATATTTTTTTTTTTCTTTTTAAATAAACGTTACCCCGCACTAGGTTTTACTCCTGTGTCGTGGGTGCGTTCACAAACATGAAAATTCACATACACAAGACACTCAGACCCGGAACAATTATAAGAAAGCTGAAAAAGAAAAAACCCGCGACACGCAGCGCAGCAGCCGAACGCTCGACCACTGCGCCAACCATGTCGTCAAAAGGTCAAATAATGATGATTACTATGACCCCTTTTCCGGTATTGCGTTAACTAGCTCTGTTACACGTTGTTTAAGGAGCTGGGCAAGTGGCGTTATTCTATCCACGGTGGCTAGCCTTAAATTTCAGTTTTATCGTTCTCACCAACTGTCCCTAATATGCTGGACATCGCTAGTCTGGTCCAGCCCCCCCCCCCCCCCCTCTACCTGGAAAAAAATCTAGGTACGCCAATGAGTAGACTACATGAATTTCACATGGAGCGACTGACCTCTACAACCCCATAAAGGGGTATTACAATACTCCATGCCAAGGATAGCCGTAACCCGTAACAGTCGTCAAAAATGTTCAAGTTACAAGTGGGATCAACGGCTTAACGTGCTTTTCAAGGCATGGATGAAACTTCAGTTGCTAAACCTTGAAGATTGAGAAAAAAGTCACGTTATTATTATCTACCCAAAACAAAATTATGAGACTTCTTAATTATCTTCGCATGTCCTCAAACATTACGGGTTAGATGATTTATCAGCAGGTATTTACTGACGTCACAATTTGTGCTGGTACAATGACGTCATCATCGTAAATTCCACCGGAAGCTACGTTTACAGGCGGAAATATAAGATTGTACGAAGACAAATTATTTACAAACACGACCACTGACTTTGATGTTTGTGTGTAAATGTTACTATTAAATGTAGACTGACGTTAAGCTTGTGATCTCAAAATGTAGTATACAGAATAATTTATTTACTACAGGAAAAATCGACATCTTTTTAGTAAAAAAAACTTTTTACAAAAAATAAAACCGACTTCTAAACAAAAAAACCAAAAAGTATAAAATAACTTTAATTTCGGAACTCGGTGTTTTTGGTTGCTTTTTTGTTGTTGAACACACCGACTTCCGAAATTAAAGTTATTTTATACTTTTTGGTTTTTTTGTTTAGAAGTCGGTTTTATTTTTTGTAAAAAGTTTTTTTATTTTTCACTTTTTAGTGGTACCTACACCCCCTCCCCTCCCCCACCTAAACGAACCAATCATATTGGTGTAAAAAAAACGTACTGCTCCTTTGCGGAGTAAACTAAGAGGTCGTCAATGTAGGCAATGTAGATATTTTTTTTAGATTTTTGTTGATTTTTCGAAAACCGCTTGGTTGATTTCGATAAAATTTTCATGGGACCATTTGGGAAGTATACCCTTTCCAACAAAAAAAGAATTTTTCAAATCGGTTGACAAGCGACGGAGTTATGCGCGAACAAACAATAAAAAAAAAAAAAGAAAAAAAAAAAAAAAAAAACATACAAACATCCGAATTGAGAACCTCCTCCTTTTTTAGAAGTCGGTTAATTAGTGATAGACACAATTTTAATACTAGAAATATAGACAAATTAGACCAACCATTTTATAGATTAGCTAAAGTACATACATGTTTCATGGGGTACTGTGTTAAATGTTACAAAAAAATACCTTGTAATAAAAGAGAATTAAATTAAAGAAAATTTTAAACTTTTATTAAAAGCACCCTTTGTAAACAAGCATATATATTACAAATTAGAAGATTATATTTCAGAATAAGTATGCTTGGTCTTGTTCCATAGGGCACTCAAGGGTGTAGACAAAATCAAACTGATAGATTTATGTATGGATTAAAGTTATGAATGCTTTTTTTTGTGTCTTGTACTTTTTTCTGTTCAATATTTGTAAATATGTGAGTACAGTATAGTATTTAGAAGTTTACCTCTGCTGGTAATGCTTGGTTCTATAATTAGTAAAGGTACTTGGTGCATTGTCCTCATATAATTATATGAAGTATTTTTTGTATACCAAATATTGTAAAACATATATTTGAAAAGAGTAACTATGGAGTTTCTTGTCCGGTCTTCTCCATAAGAATCTACCTTTGCGAATGGACGCTAGAGTCACTTAATTATGGTAACTTTTAATTATGAAGTTCAAAAGTGCCGTCTAATGGCCTAATTGAAATAAACGTTTTGACTTTGACTTTGGCTGAATTTATATGAAGTACGTAGACTTTGTTACTCTTGAAAGCAATTCTTTTATAACATATTTAGATTTACCTCATTTTAATTGTTCCTAACGTAGGTAATGATAGTAAAATGCTCATATCATTGTCATTATTTAATCAGCCAGTTAATTACAACAACTGTTTGATAGGTTTCTAGAAAACAATCCAATGCCCCCTTAGAAAATTGATGTAAACAATAAACAGACATCCTGGAAGATTTGCTGTCATTAATTGAAGAGTTCCGTTTCCTATCTCCGTTATTTATCTTGACGAAACAAGAAATGGACCACCTCGAAATACTCATATGTTCAATCTTCCAAACCATCGTATATAGTTTTTTTTTTTTTCATTATTCGTAGACAAGTGAGAATGAAGCATCATCAATGTAGTCGAAGCCACACATTATTAGGGATAACTCAAATACCAGTCGTCAGATCTCAATCAAATTAAATGGGACCACAAGACAAGTTCCAGCTTTCGAATATAAAATGAATCATTAAAATCGGTGCACCCAGTAAAAACTTATCAGGTAACAAACACACAAAAAAAAAGTATTTTTTTTATATATATCGCCATTGTAACCTCTTCCTTTACAACCAAAAAACAGACGAATGTAGCAATATTCTAGGTGCCTATTACCAGATTAATTGATGCTACAGATATTATAACGCGTGTTGACGTACCCACATTTTACTACACCCAACCAAAGAAGGGGATGATATTATAGTAGATCACGCAACATTGTGCCCTTTAGAGATATACCAATAAAACAATACATAAAGGCGAAATTAGTCATTTTGAAAAAAGTAGAAAAAAATATTGTATTTTACTGAAAACATGTTTTTAATCCGTCAGATAGATTTTCAAAAAGCATTGCACAAGTTTTTTTTCCTTTTTCACGTAAACAAAACATGACGACGATACAGGGCGTTGAAAACTCTCGTGACGTCACTACGTGCTACAATATTTACTAGTGACATGACGTCACCAGCCCCACTCTTGAACTTCGACGCACTTTATCTTTATACTAGCTGCTGCCCGCGACTTCGTCCCCGTGGAATCCCCGATTTTAAAACATTCTTTATCGCTGCTCCGCTCCTATTGGCTTAAGCGTGATGATATATAGCCTAAAGCCTTCCTCGATAAATGGTCTATTCAACCCAAAAAGAATTTTTCAATTCGAACCAGTAGTTCCTGAGATTAGCGCGTTCAAACAAACAAACAAACAAACTCTTCAGCTTTATAATATTAGTATAGATTTCTTTTATGATTTGAATTAACAAACAATATGAAACTATTTTTTTTTTTGAAAATCCAACTGACCTACAAAATAGAATTATGATTGTTATAACTAGTAAAATACCCAATTATAATGTACGGGTCAATTATCAAGGTCACGCTTGCCGAGGTTGATCCTTAGATGGTTGGCTTGAAAGAAGGAAATCATAGTCACCAGAGCCAAAATCCCTACGCACAGATTAACAAAAAAACAATATCAATTTAAGGTGTGAACACAAAAAAAAACACATCTCGCGTTGTCTTAGTTAAATATAGTAGGTACATATACATATATTATCTTTGATTAAAATAAAAAGCAATACAAATAGTTAGTTCGAAAATATACGACGCATATTTTCGTAGAAATAAGTAACAGAGAAAATAATAAAAACAAATATAACCTACCGCTTCTTCCAAAATTTGAGGCTTAACGTAATGTAGTGACAATTATAATACCTATCTTAACAGCAAGTCTGACTCATTCATATTCGCATCAGCATTGTTATCAAGGGTAAATAGTTACGATAAAACTTACGTATACAGACATAACTACATAAGTCTAGGAAACAGTAACTAAAGCTAGCTGGTTATTGATGAAAACTATATCATTCTGACTTTATATAGAAATATTCAACACTAGTTTATAGGTTTGACTTGACCAAAAACTGAAGATTATCCAATCACGGTTTGGATTGATAGATGTTTTAGATTCCCAGTTACTGGGTTGCTGGGAAGAAATAGGCAGTCGCTCCTTGAAAATTTTGGTATTCAGCTGCATCCAGTAACCACGTCAAAAATAGTCGAGAAAAGGTTAGCTTATTGAACGAACAAAGATAGGCGTAAAACGAAACAGAAACGACTTTATCAGCTTAAAATGTCAAATATGTGATAACGATATACTTACATTACATTTCATCTTATCACAATCTTTCCCACCGCTTCGGAATGCTAGCAAACTGAATATTTGCTGCTGCCTTGCTCAAGACATTGCAACATTCACCGGCAATTAATTTATTTGCAATAACATCCCTTATTGCTGTTTGTAAATTTAATTATATTCGCTTCGGAATTTGTGATTATATTTGTTAGCAATTCCGTCTAGGCTTCCAAACTTCCATACTAATAGATACTCTATATTAGGTACACCATATAAGTTACAGAAAATATAGATGAAGAAAACATTACGTAGAGTGACTCAATATGCGGCACTATCGCTAAAAACGATATTTTCAAGATAACCTTTGGATGGATTTTAAAGACAGAGAGAAATTTATACAGTACTGTAGGTAGTCTTAGGTACGATTGTTACTCTGTCTATGCGTCTGTCTGACCGCCTATCTGTCCGTCTGTCTGTCCGTATGTCCGTCTATCTGTCTGCCCGTCTGTCTGTTTGTTTCTTCTTTACGGCATTACGTCTGAACCCATTTTGGATAAAACTGCCAAGTTCATATCGGCCAAGTCGTTGGCAGAAGTTTGTTATTCCCTACTTAGGGGCCATCCATAAAGTACGTCTCATGAATTTCATTATATTTGACCCCCCCCCGGTCCTTGTCACAGCTGGGCACATTTGTAAGACCTTCCTAGTGTGACGTCACATATTTTACAATTTTATTCGTGTTTTACTTAGTATTTAGATTAAAATAGATTTTGAAATGTGACGTCACGACATTTAGAACCCCTCCCACCACCTTATCACACAATGTCACACTTCCTCGACCCCCTCCCTCCCCCTTAACGTGTGACGTAATTTATGGATAGCCCCTGATTGAAGGTAATTTCCTAAAAACAAAAATGTGGACATTTTTTCTTTGCACAGATGTTATAAGCACCAACTAAATTGAAGTTAGGGTTTTCCGAAATGCAATTAATCATTCATCATTTCTTAGCCTGCTTTCAGAAGCGGCGCGAGGACTTCATACAACCTGAACTAACATTAGCACAAGAATCGCAAGGACACTGGTTCACTCAGTAAAACAGCAAGTATGCATATTTCTGGTCCCATATTACACCGGCGCGGTGATGCCGGTGATACACCAAGTCTAAGAAATCGAATTAGGAATTCGAATCGAATCGAATCAACTTCAGAAGTGAACTTTAATGGACTCAAATACCACAAATAGTTCTGATATTTGTTCACATTAATAAAAATAAAATAAAATAAAATAGCCTTTTATTTCTTCCAGAAAGAGAGTTTAGAAATTTGATTAGTTTTGTGAGTTTTAAAAACAGTAGTTACATTGGATAATTAATCTATCTATGTCTATATCTAACCAATTTTTTTTTAACATCTATTTTATTCTGTAAGAACCCCTCTGCGGGTAAAGGCCTCCTCCAAACTAAGCCTCTTCTCTGGATTGCGCTGTTTGTATCCAGTTCGGACCCGCTGTGCGCTTGTTCACATTATAATATCGTAAATTTTCAGACAAATGGGCTGGCTCAAATATAGCTGATCGTAAAATAGTTAATTACGTGCACGCGGCTCCTACCGGACATTGGCACGCACGCCTCAATCGCGATACACCGCAAAATAAATAACTATCTTCCTGACGCACGGAGCGCTAATCGTTAATATCATCAAGCATATTAAATATGCATCATAATTAAAAATAAGATTGGTTCGCGCAAGACACTATAAATGAGGTGTCTGTGATAGACAAAAACACCGTCTTTCTGGGGCAGTCAGGTAAAAACGAACTACTAAGGTATGTATCTTTTTTTACATAAAACTGTGTCTCACACTAGGACTTTCTTCTGTATCATGGGTGAGTTTACAAACATGCAAAATTCACACACACAGACAGCCACTAAAATAGCCAGCTGTAATTCGTACAATTATCTGTTCCGTGTGGGAACCGAACCCACGACGCGCAGCTTTGCAGTCAATCGCTCAACCACTGCCCAACAGTGCCGTCAATTCTATGTAGTTTTAACACATGCAAAACCAGAAACACCGCAAAAACTTCATCCCAAAGACAAAACTGAAATATTTTACGTGGACACCACCATCAGAAGCCCGTCAGGACAAGAATTCCATGGGATGTGGATTACATAATCCCATGGAGTTCTGCCCAACACGACTAGATAGGCACGCCCATGTAACATGGGACTTACACCAAACTGCATAGAAGGGCATGCAAACTGCCACTGCGTTTCGGACCCACTGCAAACACAATAATGCACAACTTTTCTGTCCTTTGAACTGAACGTGGTCAACGCCAGAGCGGGGCAAATGGATGTGGCTACTTGGATCGCTCTATCGTAAGCTAGTCGGACAAAATTTGGGAAGAAGTTGGGTCAAACGACACGAAACGAAGAATTGAATTTCACAAAATAATCGCAAATAATAAAATTTGTAACATAAAAAAATGAGCAAATAACTCTACATCGGAAAATATTTTTTTACCGTATCTAACAACACGTACACAAACTTTTAAACAGCATAATGAGACCTCGTCGGTGTCTAATGGGTGATACGTGCCCACGGCAAGTAAACGACAATGTGAACGTTGTGAATGATGTGATTCTGATAAAGGCGTGTTTACCTTACCTTCTACGACTACGAATCTAATAGAAACTAGAGAGTATTGAGTTGGTTCTAGTTATATTGCATCATTTGAAATTATATATAACTAGCAGCGCCCCGCAGTTTCACCCGCGTAGTTCCCGTTCCCGCGGGAATACGGGGATAAAATATAGCCTATGTTACTCAAGGTGAATGTAGCTTTCTAATGGTGAAAGAATTTTTGTTATCGGTCTAGTAGTTTTTGAGTTTTTTCGTTACATACAAAAATACAAATCTTTCCTCTTTATAATATAAGTATAGAAGTATAGATGTTTAAGCTCAATTTACATTGCCACAGAACGGAATGGAAGCAAATTTTCGTAGCAAAAATACACTTTTCATAGTGTAACGAGTTTTATGTTAAGTTGTAAAAGGCTAAGCAGATGATGATGATGTACGTAGATCTGTCAGCGATACTAGTTATCCGAAATTAATGAGATCGATACACTACTAAAATGTCACGTAGTGAGTCCCAAACATGATATAAACTCGTCAAAAATGCTTGACAGTTTGTCCAAAGCCCTTATCCAAACATTCTCCAATAAAAAATAATGAGAAAATTACAATGATGGTATTGGTACTTAAAATACAGTTTACATGTGATAATGAATAAGAATTTAAAATTTATTATGGAACATGTAGTAACAAAACAAAAGAACATCGATTCGTTAATACTTAGTATATTTCGCACCACAAACGACTTGAAATTCGTGTTATGGCGCGGCTCCAACTTCTCTACCCTCAAGGGCCAGCTGGTCTTCGCTCGAACATACTCCACGATTTCCTCAACCTTCGTGGTGTGATGTAAACGAGACACATAGAGCTGCGTCGTAGGTATTGCCGGACGCAGCATATTGGGTCCTACCAGCGCAGTTCCGCACTGGTTCCGACTAGGAGGCATCTTCCTCTTCTTCCTCTCCACTTTCACGAAGCCATCCTGATCACTCGTGCCCGTAGCTGGGCCTAGCTGTTTCGAACCCCTGTTAATTATGACCTCACCGCTCCGATAGTCCCTGTCTATAATTTTTCTGTTTTATATTCAGTAGAAAAAGTATACGTAGCCTCATTCTCTTCTCCAAAAAGAACACAATGACAAGTACCAGAGACAAACAGATGTAACAAAGCAAGTTCCCACAACACAAATTGATTAAAAGCTTCTAAAAGATGACAAAGCTCTAATTTGTTTACAGTCATGCTTGGCGGAGCCAATTACCTCGTAATCAATTCATTTTGTTGCATTGTTCGTGAAGATAAGATAACTGTAATACGATACGTATATAGCAAACATGTTTACACTTAGACATGTCTGTCATTAATTAGTATTATACAGAGTGTTTCAGAAGTGGTGGTTTTTTTAATGCTGGAAAATCATCAAATGACAGCGCAGTGGGAAGAAGTGTCAGAATCTTACTAACTGAAATCCATCCGTGTCTCTCCAAATGGTCTTTGCGTTCCAGTGCCGCGGTAACTCTTTGGAACCAATTCCGCAATTCTTATTTAAAGGTGATCTTCTATATCCGGTATACAGTTAAGAAACTTTATAAAAAAAGAAAGAAAGATGTTTATTTAGGACTCGCATAAGACAAACATATAAACAAACAATAGTAAAAACAAAAAAACTAAAGATATTAGTTTTATATTAGACTAGCAGCGCCTTGCGGATTCACCCGCGTGGTTCCCGTTTCCGTGGCAATAAAATATAGCCCATGACACTCCACAATAATGTATCTTTCCATTGGTGAAATAATTTTGAAAATCGGTTCAGTAGACCAACGTCACAAACTCACAAACGTTACCTCTTTATAATATTAGTATAGATGTGCGAGATCGATGAGCGAAAAATCACTAAATAGTGAAACATATCAAGTTCAAGCAGTCTAATACATTTATATTAGTTCAAAACAGATTTGATGGGACCAACTGCAACTTTAACTAGTTATTTGCTATCGGCTTTTTTTTATTATTTCTACGCATTATAAGGGTTAACTCAAATACTTCAGATCTCAATCAAATTTAAATGGGACCAAAGACAAAAATCGGGACACCCAGTAAGTTAGGAGGTAACACACACAAAAAAAATACTGTCGACTTGAGAACCTCCTCCTTTTTTGGAAGTCGGTTAAAAGTCGACCTCCTAAAGCTCCTTGCATTCCAGGGCTGCGGTGACTCTTTCGAACAAATCCGCAACAAGCGTGTTTCCTGAAAACCTCATCGACGCTCTTTTAAATCAGTATCTATATTAATATTATAAAGAGGAAAGATTTGTATTTTTGTATGTAACGAATAAACTCAAAAACTACTGGACCGATTTCAAAAATTCTTTCACCATTATAAAGCAACATTCATCCTGAGTAACATAGGCTATATTTTATCCCCCATATTCCCACGGGAACGGGAACTACGTGGGTAAATCCGCGGGGTGCTGCTAGTTAGTAAATAAAAGCTCTATAAATCTCAGCCTGCTATTGAACCACAAAAAAAATATTATCCGATAACAAAAACCGTCACCCAAATCAAATTTTTGAGTCCCTCACGGCTCATTAGATACCGTCTACCGAGGTAAAATCACTCGTAAAACGGTTCTGCATCATTTTGAATTGCGTTTGGTCACGGTACCGTAAATCTCGGTAAACTGGCGTTAATAATTGACTTACTGTGTTTACCTGATGACCGTGATTTAATACACAGTCGAGTCATAGTGAAAAGATGCCGCTTATTGATTAGTGCAAGGGGCGGTTCCCGGCCTGCGGATGGCGAGCTATGGGTGGCTCGCCGTCCGATAGCAACCAGGCCCGAGTCGACGGCGCGTCGTGTTCCACGCGCGCCTCAATGAGCCGTCAGCAAAGAAGACGGGGCCCCATAGGGTCAGTGCCTGCTAGGGTTGCGGAATTTGTTCGAAAGAGTCACCGCAGCCCTGGAACGCAAAGGGCACAAGAAGGATCACGGTTTTAGTCAGTAAGAGTCTGACACTCCCTTCCGCTCCGCCCAGAGCGGGAGAAGTCATTTGGTGATTTCCCATCCAGAAAAAAAAGGGGGCGGTTCCCAGGCTGCAAAACAATATAATATTTTATATTATTGTTTCAATTTGCAGTAAGGCCACGACTTACGAATTGTAGGTAGCGGGTTCAATTCAAACCCAGCCAGGCGCATTACTTTGTGTATTTAATTTCATCACCACTGCTCTCAAAACGGTGAAGGAAAACATCGTGAGGAAACCGGCATGTCCTAGAACCAAAAATTCGAAGACATGTGACATTCACCAACCTATGCTTTATTCTTTGACGCCCGTGTAAAGCCGGGGCGAGTTGCTAGAGTGTAGAAAATTGTGCTTTAGATACTAGCAACGGTTAGGCGCACTGATAAGGTTTTGAACGGTCGATTATCTGACGTCAAAGTTTGGGAATGCTTTTGTTAGTGAATACCAAAATGACACATGATTGAGATGTTTGGAAAAAAGACATGCTATGCTACCCAGACCTTCAATAAACAGAGAAATGGCATATAACGACAGACGCTATTTGCAGCAAACGTCTGTGAGAGTTTGAATGTAGAGGTTTGTGGCTAAAGTAATCTGCCTTTAAGTATTTTCGAATGGCAGCCGGAACAAGAGTGTGTAAACAGTTTTCCAATATACATTCCATTAGTAAATGTCTTTGGTACTCTACAGCTAACCTACTAGGTTTTTGTGTATGGTACGTATATAAACGGATTTGCCAAAAATATTTTATATATGACGACATTTTATATATATTAATTTTATTCGAAAGAGGTTTATTCCGAAATGGTCTAATTTAGCCATAGCCCGCCATCCGCTGGGCCTCCCGACGCCTGGGGCGTCTTCTTCTGTTGCGGCGGCTGGGACATGAGGTTTCGATATCTCTCGCGCGGTCTACCTCTTCCTTCGCTAGCATTACTGCTTCACAGGAGGATATGCTAACACACACACAGTGTTGACAGCCGGGCATTTCCTCCCTTCGAATTTTAAACAGGTACCTCTCGAAGCATCAGTGTCCCGTGAGTACCTGCGTCTGGCGGAAGGTGAGGATGCCTGCAACTACTGCCCAAAGAGGGGACTTATCGCCACAATGTTGATAAGGATCCTGCCAGAGCCCCGTCCGCTGTGCTGCGATTTGCCGCGACAGCAGTGAGCAGTGTCACCCCGGGCGTTGCATCCTTTTTTCTGGATGGGAAATCATCAAATGACTTCTCCCGCTCTGGGCGGAGCGAAAGGGAGTGTCAGACTCTTACTGACTAAAACCCACCCGTGATCCTTCTTGTGCCCTTTGCGTTCAGGGAAGCGGTGACTCTTTCGGACAAATTCCGCAACCCTAGCAGTTACTACAGTTATAAGATAACCTGGTGTTACAAAATCAGGGTTACTAAGAACTGCCCAGAATAAGACAGGCACATAAATTCACCTCCCTTTACAATTTTGCGTATATTTATATATTTTTTTTAGGTTTTTACAATTCCTTTGTAAACAATCACATTTTTTTTACATTCCTTTAAGGCGAATGACCCTCCAGACCAGAGAGATAATACAAAACATTGTCTAAACGAGAGTGTCCTTACCGATAAAATGCCTTATTATCGTACTGTACATAAGCAATGCGTAAGTAGAGTCATCAAGTTATGGAGAGAAGCGAGACCATTCCGAGACATCCATAAATATGTATGGGAATACATACATACAAAATAGGTCCATATTTGTCTACTAACCGATTTCTTTATTAAACGCTTTGTCATTTAATAAGCGCAGCAGTTATCAACAAAGCGATATTATGCAGAAATAAGATTATCCGATACAATATTTATTACGACAAATTAGAGCGTCACTACTTCTCAGGGTTCTGGACGTTGAAAGGAAAATGGAACCTTTGAGACATTTATTTACTAGCATCGCCCCGCGGTTTCACCCACGTAGTTCCCGTTCCCGTGGGAATTTGGGGATTTAATATAGACTTTGTTCACCGGAGATAGTGTGGCTTCCCAACAATGAAAGAATTTTTCAAATCGGTCAAGTCGTTTCGGAGCCTATTCAATGCAAACAATCAAATCTTTCGTCTTTATAGTATTAGTGTAGATTTATTGAGCAAATGCGAGACAATTACGCTGAATACTTATAACAGATCTCATTGCTGGTGTTGTGCGAGTATAGGAAGTAAACTAAAAAAAAATAACAATGGCGCATGCCGCATGTAAAATATTGTGAAGTCAGCAATGAGGTATAGTTACCGGCACGTATGTTGGCAAAGATTTTCGTAGTGGAGGAAGTTGTAGCAGTTTGAAGACAGGGCCGGCTCGCCCATACGGCCAAATCCTAGGGGGCGCTTTACCCTCACCATTGGTATAGGTATATATTATTAGGCAAACGAGCAGAGCAGTGGTGGCCGACTGGTAACGGCCCCGACTTACGAATTGTAGGTCGCGGGTTCAAACCCAGCCAGGCGCAATACTGTGTGTAATTCATTTCTTCACCACTGCTCTCAAAACGGTGAAGGAAAACATCGTGAGGAAACCGGCATGTCCTAGAACCAAAAATTCGAAGACATGTGACATTCAGCAACCCGCACTGGGCCCGCGTGGTGGATTACTGCCCATTCCCTCTCCTAGAGAGGAGGCCTGTGTCCCAGCAGTGGGAACGTTAAAAGGCTGATTATGATTAGGCAAACGAGAGAGGCGCCATAACTGGATATCATTCTTTTACTTCGGGCCGGCGCTGTGTGAAGAAGGGGAAGAAGTACGAGAAGTTCACGCACGCACAATTTCATACAATTTTACATGCGCGAACTTCTCCCACTACGAAAATCTTTGCCACCTCACGTGCCGGTAACTATAAAGGGGCTGACTAGGCTGTCCAGACTGCGCCGGACGCACATTTGAGGTTAATGACCACGTGGAGGATACTTCAATTACCAAAACTGATCGGATATACATACAAATAAGGCTACTGAAACTGGTTTAATTTATTACCTAGATCTATTTCGACTACTGGGCCACCGGATGAAACCAATACACGACATGTTCAAACAGTATTTCAATATGAAACAGTCGAGAGAGGAAGGCTAACCTGCATTACCGGTATAATTTAGGGGCGGTCCTGCTTTGCATATAATAGCGGAATGCTTTTGCAACAAAGGCGAACGGGCTGACAAACCCGCTTGACAGTAAACAGTTACTTGTATGTAACTCTTCAGAATCAGAATCAGAATCAATGTTTATTTGTGAAACATAGGTTTTTACATTTAAAAGATCTTAGATCAGGTATTATAAGTGCGCTATGTTTTGCCGTGAAGGCGTAAAAATATTGAAAAGAAAAGAACAATCATACAAAATAACAATTAAACAACTAACTTAAGAAGAAAACAAAATTAAAATCTTACATGAGAAAAGGAACCTTATAAAAATTATAATTAAAAAGAACTGAACAAAGAACAGTCTTATAAATCTCAAAAACCTTCTTTAAAATTACATTTAATACATATCATATAGGTATGTACCGCTTAAGAAATATTAGAAATGATTATCATTCATAAATTCTTCAACAGTATAATAACATTTTTCCATTAATAGTGAGTAGATAAATCTTTTTGAATTTAATTAAGGGTAAATTTTTAATGTTATCAGGTATTTTGTTATAAATTTTCGGAGCCATACCAAAAAAAACTCTTTTTCATTAAAGCGGTTCTGCAGTTTTTGTCGCACAGTTTGTTTGCATATTAAGAACGCACTGGAGTTTTTTTAACATCAGAGACTTTTTCTTTCTTCGATACCAATAACATCAATATTATTTTTTTATCTGAGAAAGGCAGAACCTCAAATGATAAACCTTCTTGTCCAACTTCTGACCTTCTGTTATAACTCTTGATGTATATATAAACTAGCGTGAGAATCCTGTTACCCATAACACAAGTTAAATATTTCCTTGGGTACCAGAATTCAATACAAATACACGATTGTTACTCTCCAATATGTCTTTGTTCTTGTTGCATAATAGTTGTTCGTAAGTGTTGTTGACTATACAACATTTTTAGTCCAATTTATTATTATTTCTTTATAATACGAATTTGTGGACCATCATAGCAAGGATATCCTTCATTTTTTCAATTTTTAGCGGTCCTTTTTCATAGCCCTCCTTACATTGTCTTCATCATCATAATTTTAGCCCTGACTCATTCAACGCCAAGCATAGGAAACCCTTTCTTCAGCCATAGATATGTTGCCGTGTCAGTTGCCAGGACCAACCTTCTCGCCAAAACACCATTGACCCGCGGAATTCTGGTTATTAAAGATCTTCACATCAAGATCGATGTACTTACATGCTTTTTGAGTGAATTCACAAAAATGTTGTTATTTATTTTATGTTATAGTGTAGATTAGAGTAGGCTATATGTTTTTGTTTTGATATTTTACTATTTTTTAGGTTTTTCATAGTTTACTTGCTTATTATCTATACTAATATTATAAAGAGGAAATATTTGTATTTTTGTATGTAACGAATAAACTCAAAAACTACTGGACCGATTTAAAAAATTCGTTCACCATTAGAAAGCTACATTCACCATGAGTAACATATGCTATATTTTATCCCCGTATTCCCACGGGAACGGGAACTACGCGGGTGAAACCAGCGCTGCTAGTTTTATTATAAATAAGTTAATTTTAAGACCGCGCTATCGCATTAGGTAACCTGTAATGATAGTTGAAAGGGAGATAATAAATAAATAAATTTCTCGATTTGGTGTATCCCTCATCTCTGGTGTTTCCGCGAGTTCTGACCTTGTCATTGTATTAGGCTCAATAGTCCGCTAAAATGCGATAATAGACTAGAGAATGATGATTCAGAGGCCAAAAAAGTATCATGTGCCTGTAACTAGCAACTAAACTCTAAAAAACGTAATTATGATTATGGCCGCTGCGACTGCGGAGAACCTATAGTGGCGAAAAGATAATAACCTCGTTGGTATTTACATTTGTTTAAAGATCTGTCACGATTCTTTGACACTTCGCGTGACACAAGGACTAGCTTTTACCTTCGCAGCATTTCCATACAACGTGGCAATGCTACCAGCCTTTTGGGTATATTACCAGTGGGCAGCGTTACGGAGAAATTTCCCTCCCCGACTTTTGCCTAACGAGCCAGCCCGCGCCGCTGAGCCATTAGCGTTAAATCCCCTAAATAATAATAATTGACCCAGCCTGTCCCTTGCTGCCCCTCTCAATGACCCCGTTAAGCCGAGGCCCGTATCCCACAGGGGATGCCCTTAGCGAAGCGGTCATTTAGCTTTTAGTAGTTTTTAGCCCTGGCTGGGGGCCTTAAATTCATTTGAGGCCACCACAGGATTGTCCGGTTGAGCAGTAACCAGCCTTAGTGTGCTGAACTGCGAGTGGTCCATTCCAAAAAAAAAAAAAAAAAAAAAAAAAAAAAAAAAAAAAAAAAAAAAAAAAAAAAAAAAATGCGGAGAAATTTTTCGACGCCATATTGAAGTGACAACTTCTTTAGCCGCGTTGGGCACTTCTTGGTAGGGGAAAATCTTATGGGTTCGCGTCAACGACATGCTCATGACTCGTACGTATTAGGAATTGAATTCAACGTGATACCTACTGTGCATTGTTGAAATAGTGTTTTTGTTATATTATATCTATAGCTGCCATTTTTTTATTTATGTGGAAATATGCAGAGTAATAGTTAGTAGAGAATTTTAAGTTTGTTGTATCGACATTATGTGGTTATAGTTAACCGCATTCAGAAGGTCAGTTGCCGCAAAACGTCCAAATTCCAGTCAATCTTAGTAAAAAAAAGTGTCGAAAAACAAAAATGATAGAAGTTCTTCCTCTGCTATCAGAAAATACGTTTGCTGAAGCCAAGCCCGTTCTTCAGTCGCCCGAACAATCCCTTGTTTACTTAGTAGTAAGTAATCATTTTGTTAGTTTACGGCATGATTTCCTGCTGTGTGTGATGTTCTTCAAAATACTGTATTATTAGTCACAAGAATTTCAATCAAAGTATCGTGACCGATTCCTGTGCGACATTGAATTGTCTTTAGTCATCTGTTACCGCACCTCTGGGGAACTATATTCTATGAGCTGCAAGGTCAAGAATTGTAACCATGATATTAATTAATTATATTTTTCTCAACATCTTTGTAACATTGTTTCTGTTTCATTTTACGATGTACTTTTATAAATATTGGTAGTGAGTAATCGTTTTGTTTAATGTCACCGGAAAACGGCAAACTCCGTAAGATTATAAAATATCTCAAGAGATTGTAAACTGTCGATAAATTGTCAACTGAATATTTAGAACACTTTTTAATTTTGATAGTCTAGAAGACCTCTCGAATCGAAATCATCGAGAAATTGTAGAATGGCAAAACGAAACGTTAAACGTGTTTGTAAGTGCTATAATTATAATCTTATAGTATATGTAATGTTGACGATCCTGTTCAATAAATTATTTAATGAACTATAGGTTTAAAATTATTATTTACTATAATTATAGCGTAATATTTGTGACGCACTACATCCAAGTAGGTTGCTGTGTTCGCAAAATAAATGAACGTTTGATGAAAACGTACAGTAGGTACCTACACAATATAATTATAATAAATAGCAGCGCCCTATGGTTAAGTATACCTGCATAGTTCCCGTTTCCGTGGGAATATGCAGAGAAAATATCAAATTTAAATGAGACCACACGACAAGCACCAGCTTCCGAATATAAAAAGAATCATCAAAATCGGTACACCCAGTAAAAAAATATGAGGTAACACAAAAAAAAAAACATGATTGACTTGAGAACCTCCTTTTTTTGGAAGACGGTTTAAAAGGTGAGGCGTCGACTAATTGTAACAGAAAAGTATGGAGGAAGACATATTGCGCCACTACCAAAAACAAAATATTGATGACTAGCTGCTGCCCGCGACTTCGTCCCCGTGAGATCCCCGATTTTAAAACATTATTTATCGCTGCTCCGCTCCTATTGGCTTAAGCGTGATGATATATAGCCTAAAGCCTTCCTCGATAAATGGTCTATTCAACCCAAAAAGAATTTTTCAATTCGAACCAGTAGTTCCTGAGATTAGCGCGTTCAAACAAACAAACAAACTCTTCAGCTTTATAATAATAGTATAGATTTACATAGGTAGTTAGAAAAATATTCTACGCTTGAATTAAAAAAAAAAAAACGGCGATAAGTGATTTTTAATCCAATGTCAAGTAGTTAATGAAACAATTAATTATGATATTGTCGTGAGCCCACCGGAAATCTTCGGTTACTGTGTAAATGTATGATCATTTGATCAAACAAAGGTGAAATAAATATCACTCAAGTGAAATATGATTCTCGTTCGTCATGCATAACGTGAAATGACGTCGCAGCCATACATTATTTGTGTTTCTGAGAATTCGCGAACACCGTTACCTAGTAAAGTAACAAATAACTAATTCTGTAGCTCTTGATAAGAAAACCCAAGATAACATTTATTGCTCAGCGTCTACATACAAAGTATTACAGTTTTTACAACCACGTAATATTGAATAGGCGAGAGGAGCTCGTGGCTAAATCATAACAGCCGCACGGGTCGATCGTCTAGGTTAAGCAACGCTTGCCGAGGTTGGTCTGTGGATGGGTGACCATCTTAACATAACGAGACTTCTCCGTGCCTCGGAAAGCACATTAAGCCGTTGGTATCGGCTGTCATTTGGAGATCTTTGGCAGTCGTTACGGATTGTCACCAGTCTTGCCAAGAAGTACCGTGTTCCCCAGTTAATGGGTTGTGGAGGTCTGGTAGGCAGCTGCTTCACGTAAAATACTGGTATTCAGCTGAATCCGGCAGCACTGGGATCCGACCCCTATATAGGTGGGAAAAGGCTAGGCAGATGTAATATTGAATAGGCGAGGAGGGCAGAGGACATGCGCGCTTCAAAGAGCTATCAGCAAAGACCCCATAGGGTCAGTGCCTGCTAGGAGGAATTTGTTCGAAAAAGTCACCGCGGCCCTGGAACGTAAAGGGCACTAGAAAGATCACGAGTGGGTTTTAGTCAGTAAGAGACTGACACTCCCTTCCGCTCCGCCCAGAGCGGGAAAAGTCATTTAATGATTTCCCATCCAGAAAAAAAGGAGGGCAGACGCCATTGTAGCCACCGCGGGTAGAGCCTGGATAAAAGCCTATGCTCAGCAGTGGGTGATGTCGGGCTGTAGGGCAGTGGCTTGTAGATTACGGTTTCTTTAATTTAAAAAAAACATCAAATGGCTGTTTAGCAAACGTACTTTGACGTGAACTATAAAAGGTTTAAAAAATTAAGGTCTTTTATGAAAAACTCTGTCATCTAACCCAGATGTATGTGTATATGCTCCGGTGACTAGTCAGCCATCTTCCATTGTAACAAAGCCATATAATTTATAGCTGTTATTTTATAATTACAGGCTGATGAGACACTACTTTGGGATAGCAACACCAGAGGTCGTCACAGATTAAGTTGTAATGTGATAATATAACATTGATTAAGGAAATACATCATTCTGTTGCGGATAAAGCGTAAACTGTTTGTTGGTTAAATAGGCTATTTAAACAATAATTTTATTTATGGATTTCAGGTAATTTATTACAGAGCAGTGGTGGACAAGTGGTAACGGCCCCGACTTACTTATTGTAAGTCGCGGGTTCAAACCCAGCCAGGCGCATTACTTCGTATAATTAATTTCATCACCACTGCTCTCAAAATGGTGAGAGAAAACATCGTGAGGAAACCGGCATGTCCTAGAACCAAAAATTTGAAGACATGTACCAACCCGCACTGAGCCCGCGTGGTGGATTACGGCCTATTCCCTCTCCTAGAGAGTAGGCCTGTATCCCAGCAGTGGGAGCATTAACTTAAGTTTACATTGTGGAATGCAAATCTATACTAATATTATAAAGCTGAAGAGTTTGTTTGTTTGTGTTTGTTTGTTTGTTTGAACGCGCTAATCTCAGGAACTACTGGTTCGAATTGAAAAATTCTTTTTGGGTTGAATAAACCATTTATCGAGGAAGGCTTTAGGCTATATATCATCACGCTTAAGCCAATAGGAGCGGAGCAGCGATAAATAATGTTTTTCAAATCGGGGATTCCACGGGGACGAAGTCGCGGGCAGCAGCTAGTAAATATATAGAGTATAACTCAACTTTTAGTTAAGCTCTTTATTGTATACGAGAAATTTATAATCGCTGTATTATACTCTAAGTTGTTTTGGAATACAATAAGGAATTAAGAATACTTTTTTTGTTTTTTTGGTACCTAAGTACTTAATTCAATTTATAAAATCGTTTCTGATGCTTTTGGAAATAAGTAAGTTAAAGATAGTTTTATTTTAACAAACATTTGATTTAATATTATAATTTGTTTCTTTTTTTCATATTTTTTTAAAAACATGAACTAAGTAATCGTTAAAAAACCGTTAATTTTATTTATTTTATATTTTGTGAGATTTTTGTCATGCGTAAAAACAGGGATAACACATGTTTATAATCATGGTTATGTTTAAAACTGTTCTGTTATCCTTTAATTGATGGATCTATTATTTGATTGCGGTTATATGTACGTACCTAGATACATAAGTAGTTAAGTAAAATAACAAAGTGAAATACCTATCTAAATCCAAGGTTTTTACCTCACCTGCCAGGGTACAGGAATTTTTGAACGCGGTGGGCATTAGAAGGAACACGAGTGGGTTTTAGTCAGTAAGAGTATGATACTCCCTTCCGCTCCGCCCAGAGCGGGAGAAGTCATTTGATGTACCTACATATTTTCACCCATAAAAAAAATTACCTCAATCGCGACTGAATTGGAGCGACTCTGGTCTTTAATTTCCATTCAACAAGGCAATCAAATTGAAATGAAAAATTATCATTAAATGACTAGCCGTTTCCTAAATATGTTGGGATCTGCTTCCAGTCTAACCAAATACAGTTAAATTCCAAGTTAATTTAATAATTTTCTGTTAAGTAAGTAATTCAAGATTGCATCTTCATGTTATTGTTTTTTTTTAATACGAATATTATATAACTAACCTAATCTTAAGACCTATACTAACCTAAACCTCTGTCAAAATTGTTCACGTTATTTAAGCAGTTTATTGTGCATGCGGTGTTAGCCTCTAAGTAATTGTTACACTCGTGTAACTATCGTAAATATTTATGTGATATTCTTTTTGGTGTAAACAATGTGGTGGTGTATTGTTGGCTAGCCTTTAAAAATAAATAAATAAATACCAGTATTGCGCATAAGCAACTGCTGATCTGACCTCCATAACTCAGTTATGTAGGCACTTTGTAACGTCATACCCATTGGTAAGATTAGATTTTCGGGTTTGTATCCAAAGACAACACTATCGACAGTTCTTATTTTATGTTTAGCGGTTGGAGTGTAGCCTTAGGGGCGCTATGGAGCAAGGACTTAGAAATTTTTTCTTTTTTTTTCGGAAACTTTCCGATTTTTTTGCAGTAGGTATCGGGTTGACCTTGTCTGTAGCAACTAGCAACCATTTAGGGTCTGAGAAGCATGGCCCTACGACACACCGTTTCCACATGTTAATGTAATCCACATGTATAGGAAAAAAAAACCATTGAGAATTTGAGATTCTGCCATAAAAACACTTTGCGACATGGCATTAACAGGAGCCTGTAGTTTTTATATTAAAATATGCACTCGTTTACAAAAAAAATACAGGAAAAAGAACTTTAGGCTGAAATCCAGAAATTCAGGCTAAAGTGGGCCTGAATTTCTGTAAAATTTTGGCACTAAAGTAAAGTTTAACACTTTCTTATCCCGTAATGGGCAGGTATTCTATTCAAGAATCGTCCCAATTTTTGAATTTATAATTTAAAGTTGAGTATCTATTAGTTACTCTCACTGAACCAGAAAACCTGTCAAATCTGCAATTGAGTTTCACACGTTCAACACCAAAATCTCAATTCAGAAACTGCCCGTTATACTTATGCCCTAAAAATGGGAAATACCAAAACCGATCATATTTGCCGGAACTATTAGGTATAACCAAATCTGAAATATTATCTAATCTTTCATGAATCTAATAATTACGTGATGATAAACATAATTAATGTGATTTCTACGACCTACAAATACGCATTTAACTTAACGTGAAAAAAAGTAAACCATCGACAACATTGTCGTCGACAATGTTAAATAATTTACGATTCATTTAGAAAGGCACAATCTGAGTGTGCCTACGTCAATGGCTGAAAAGGAAAATGGAAATCCCTTATTAGTTTCTATGAATGCATTAACTAAAAGAAAAAAAATAATGAAGGTCAAGTAATAAATTGTTCTCAAGAAATACGGATGACAATGCCCTGAAATTAAAGATAACCGGTTGGTTGTTTTTTTTTTTTAGAATCATGTTCTTTGGTTAGGTAAAACCGCCAAACCGTTCTGTCTAGTTTGATCTCTATGCCCTTATTTTTGCCGAAATCATGAAAAAACATTTTTATTTTTAATACCACTCCGCTCCGTTAACTATCTCAAGTAGTTAGGTACTATAATAACAAATTGCATTGTAAAACGGAGAGATGAGTAAGTTAATTTAAACAACTTTCATATTTTACCGCGTGACGGAGTCATAAAAAACACGTCATGAATAATATAAATTGAAAAGAAAAGTTACACACAATGACCTCTGAAATTATTTACCTGTAACTTGATATCAGCAATTTTTCCACGCCACAAAAATCCAAGGAGCCCACTTAAATGCCGAAAATATTATTTAGTAACACTCAAATATCACTGAATATTAGTAAACAGACACTCTCGAAAATAGGACCGGTTATAATTTTCGAATTATTAATCAATTTTCGCGCCAAGCGCGTGCAGTGCAACGTGCGTTCAACAACAACACTTTCCATAGACTAATTTATTTTTCCCTCCGACTGTATACAATCCGGCCAAGACAAATACCTGTGAGCCGCGAGCAAACTTTGTTACACTTATTTACTTTTACAAATAGTTGCGTAACAATGCGTGTGATTACTTGATTTGTTAGCGTAGGCATTGTTTTTTTTTTCTATTTAGTACTTTTTTATTAGAAACAACACGTGGGACACTCGACTTTTGTTCAGTAGTTACGGTCATGGAGAGATACAAATGATAAGCTGTAAGTAATTACTACTAATATGGGAATCATTAAACAAAAACTTTGACCTTCTTAAATGGAAAGTCTCTAGCTATGGTTTTTATTTTTGTTTAAGTATAACACATATAAGTAGGTATGTACCTTTTTTTTTAATCATCAAATAACTTCTTCAGCTCTAGTTGGAGCGGAAGGGAGTGTCAGACTCTTAATGACTAAAACCCATCCGTTTCTCCTAATGAATGCCCTTTGCGTTCCACGCCAATCTTTCGAACAAATTCCACAACCCTAGCAGAGAGTGACCCATAGTACAAACAACCATTCGTTCGAAATAGTCTGTTTTGTTGATCGATGTTGATTCGAGGTAACAGGGGGTACTTGTGCCTTTTTTAAATTTGAAACGGAGGAGGTGATATAGTCAGTACCCTGTACCCTTTAGCTATTTTCTTAATTCTGAGAGGGATCAGGTTGTGAAAGAAATTTACTAAAGGTCAACACCCACACGAACGTAGTCTTCTTTATCGTAAAGCTGAAAAGTTTGTTTAGTTGCGCGCACTAATCTTAGGAACTACTGGGTCGAATTTTGAAATTATTTTAGTGTTGGATAGCGTAAGAAGGCTGGGATAGGCTACATAACATCACGCAGTGGCGGGCAGTGGTTCGACTTAGGGTAGGCCAGAAAATAATATCCAAAAAAAAACACACCACATTATTCAGGGGTTGAAATTTGGTGTCTTTTTTTTGTTTTTTTTTTTTAAATAGACAATTAAAAAAAAAATAAAAAAAAACTCATTTCATTAAAAATCAATCCTGAATAATGTGGTTATTTTTTAAAATTTATTTGGACATTTTCTCTGGCCTACCCTAACTCGAACCACTGCACGCCACTGACATCACGCTACGATACATAGGAGCGGAGCATCAATGAAACATACAAAAATGTTTTTTTTTCTCTCTTTCAGGTGACGCAGACGAAGTTGCGCGGGTCAGCTAGTGCCTCATATAAAACTGATATCCGATTGTTATAGCTGTGGGATCTCTCACAACAGGGATGGCGAACCAACGGCACGCGTGCCTCTGGTGGCACGCTACAAAATAATTCAGGCACGCCAAATTAAGCATTGAATGTCTCGAGATCAGCTTTAAGTACCTATGCATAAATTAAGAAAGAAAAATGTGGTATATGCTATCTCACATTTTTTCACATACTTATCTCATTTTATTTCCACATATCTCATTTTTGCTCACATTTTTTTCTTTTTGCTTATTATTATGGGTTTTGTCCATTATATAATTTAAGGCGCGTCCCCGTGCAAAACGTCCTTCTCATTATCCATTAGAAATATCAGGAAATATCAACAAATAAAAAATACATTAAATTTCTACATAATCTTGACTCCAAAATGGTAGTTTTTTTTTTAAGTCGCAATCTTCGATCATGATCGAAGGTCGCAATGTTTAATTATAGAGTCGCAACGAAACGACAGAAATGAGAAATAATTATTTTTAACATGCATCTCCTCGTAAAGTAACCATTATTTTGGTTTGCTACTTAAAGTAATGGATAGGTAATTTAATAATAAACATTTTGCTAGTTTTATTTTTTATTTAACTCGAAAATTTGATTTTATATAGATTTTACTATAAAATCTGAGCGTAATCGCTACGAATCTTGTATTGGCACACCATGGACAAATTCATATACATTTTTTACAAAAAATGGCACGATCTCCTATAAAGGTTCGACGTCCCTTTCCTACAATAAATAAAAATTGTTTCATAGGTATCCGATTACCAAAAGAGCAGTTGAAAGTCTGAACCTAAACTCAGAAATGGCTGGACCACCCGTTTAGTAAATTAGTTCCCTCAACAGGACATTAAGAATGCTAGTATTTATTTGAGTAGGTACTGATCCGCTATAAGTAGAAAGGGAATCGTTTGTCTTTGTATGGTCATGGGAAGAGAACGGATAAAATGAATGTTACTAAAATAATTATAACGAATATTTATGTGAATGGAAGAGCCAAAGATAAGATGGATGGATTTGTTATAGACACCGGCAAAATTAGTGAAACATAAAGTAACGGCGTTGTTATATTTTGATCTTATGTAACTGTAAATATATATTATTAAAATTAATTATTTTTAAAATTAGATCCTTTAAAATAAAAATAAGACACCTTAAGTATACATACATTTTATGACAGACATTTTTTTTTTCATAAATGTCAAAGTTCATCCTCTTCAGTAGGTATATATTGCAGTTAATACGCGTTACTAGTTGCTAACTGCTAGCACTACCCACCTGTTCCATAACACAGGTAGTCCCGCGGAACCCAAGAATTATAGATCGATTACTTGTTTGTCACCGATCAATAAACTTTTTACATCTATTCTGAAAACGAAAATTAATGAGCATATTGAGAATAACAAGATTATGTTCGCCTCTCAGAAATGTAGAAACGGGTCCCGCGGCTCTAAGGAGCTACTCCTCATCGACTTGACCATATGCCAACAGCTTCATCGCTTCTGTGGTATAATAGGTAAGAGTTCCACTTCCTTGAAAAAGTAACTGTAAACAGGACATCAATTTAACTCATGTCAGTAAAGATACCTTTTTTTATAGATGAGAAATCATCAAATGGCTTTCGCTCTTGGCGGAACGGAAGGGAGTGTCAGACTCTTACTGACTAAAACCCATCCGTGTTCCTCCTAATACCCTTTAAGTTCCAGGGGCGCGGTGACTCTTTCGAACAGTTCCCC
This sequence comes from Hecatera dysodea, assembly GCA_905332915.2. Lineage (NCBI taxonomy): Eukaryota > Metazoa > Arthropoda > Insecta > Lepidoptera > Noctuidae > Hecatera > Hecatera dysodea. The sequence goes on along the minus strand of HG995296.1, from coordinate 20,096,838 downwards.
AACCCTGGCATAGCTGGACCTAGTGTACCTCGTTTCAGAAGACCCTCATTCGCATTTCACCCACACTGACAGTAGAAGAGATTATGAATTTTGCTCTCCATTTTAGCAGGTCCTGGACGTAATCTTCTTGATGCATATCAGGTGATCTCGTCCACCAATACATAATTGTGATCATGGCATTAATAAGAGAAGATGCTTGAGTTGAAAAAGCAGTTTGTGGATGCCTTTGGTTGAAGATGGAGGGCATTTTCCAGCTCAGCTTTATCGCGTTGTTTCCACAATTACGTAAATCAACATTTGTATGTAATTTTGGAAACAATGCAATAAAGCGGATATCGTTTTCTTTGTGTTTACATCTTGATTACCTACTGCCAACTTGATATGAAATAATTTGATACTGATCACCAAACAATAAATAACAATATTGTTCTGTGGACAAAAGTCGATTTTCCTGAGCAAAAGTTAGTCTTCAACAGTTCAACCTCAAGAATAGAATAGAATACCTACTCTTTATTATGTACACTATACAAGTTACAGAAAATATAGACAAAGAAAACATTACATAGGAATTGTTGTAGTAGGATCGATTATATTTCACTTTATCTCAAGAGTTCTGCGGGCTACTTGATCGTGTTTCGGCAAGGCTGACTGTGAAAAAAAAAGCTACGAGTGTGATTTTGTTAAATCTCAATTTTTCAAATCAATTTGTGATTTTGTCAAATCACACTCTCAGCGTTTTCTACATAATTCATTCGTTTGGTGCATTACCCGATTCACTTAGATGTTGATGTTGCATGTGACGTGGCCGCCGAATCAAAGTACCAAAAAAATGTATTCTTAAAGTTTTTTTACATTATTCCCATAATGAGCGGTTACGCTATTTACCGTTAAGGCGACCAGCTCATATATATCTACTTTGCGTTGGGATTGACATAAACGTAAGAATATCTCACTTTACTACATTAGTTTATCCATAACTATTCACTAGTTTAGTTTATCTTTGAAGTTTAACGTCCAATTAAAAAAATAGGAAGAAAAATAATCAGTCGAATTAACCGCCTCCCAAATTTTTAAGTCGGTTAAATAGACATGGTAGATGATTCCGCAACTGTTAATTTTTGTATTTCGTACGAAATATTTATAGGTGAGATGTCTAAAACTGGATCTGCAGTACCCAGAAACTTATCTTTATTGCGGCTTACAAACTAAACGCTATGTGACTAAAATCGCTATCATTTAGCCAGTCACAGCGCCGTGTTTATAAGTGAACAGAATTTCAATCAAAATAGGGCTTGGAATTCCTCTCACGTTGGAATAGAAAAGGGCATTGCGCCACATTTTAATTTATCTACTTTTGCAACTCTGCTGTCATTGTTATCGTCTAAACAGAAACATGAATCAACTGACGCCTTTATCCGTCAGATAAAATTGTTATTTCGACGTCTACAAGAGTAACTGTCAGATAAAATATGATGAGACAATTTTGAAGAAAATTCCTATATGTTGCAAAATACTGTGTGTTGAAAGAGCAGCTTTCAATTATTGTTATCGAACGGATGAAAATAGGAACAGGACTGAAAAAAATGTAGTTCATCAGGCGAGATGGACAGGTTGCGGAATTTATTCGAAAGAGTCACCGCGGCCCTGGAACGCAAAGGGCACAAGAAGGAACACGTGTGGGTTTTAGTCAGTAAGAGTCTGACACTCCCTTCCGCTCCGCCCAGAGCGGGAGAAGTCATTTAATGATTTCCCATCCAAAAAAAAAGGCGAGATGGACAAACTACACTGTTGGTATCCTGGGTTAAAACTGAAATGAGAAGAAAGGGCTATGCTCGACAGTTAGCAGTCGGGCTGTGGATAGAGACGACGATACTGAAACTACAGAGCTCCCATTTTTTTTTTAATTTTGTATTATGAGATATATTTGCTCTTGACTCTAGTCTAAGTCACAGGTAACAGAGACAAAGTCGACGATGGAATGAGCTTACCCAGAAGAAGCCTGTTCACTTTAACTTTGAAGAGATTAGGGTTGAATGCGTTCAGAAACACAGACGCAGGCAAAGAGTTCCACTCCTTTGCTGTGCTCATTACAAAAGACGATTGGAACCACTTGGTGGAATAGCAACAAAGTAGGGATGGCACAGTGCGTCTAGATGTCCTATGGTAGAAGGGGGCCGGTGGGATAAGGTCGTGGAATTCACAGAACAGATAAAAGAGGTTAGGAAAAGTGGAGAGGAACCTCTTCTGTCTTTTCTGTGGTGGAGATCATGGCATTTTAATCTATAACAGGGAGCTCCTTGATGATCCAGATAGCTAGTTATCTTATGGCGATACCCCGACCAAAACCTTGCGATAGTGCGTTTTTCTTCGCTTTTCAGAGACTATTAACTCATTAGTTATGAGAAATAATCTACATGTAAAAGCACATTATTAATGTTCGATGTCTTATCATCATATTCCACGTTCTAATTTGTTTTTATGTACAATAAATAAATTTAAAAACTACTTTTAAAAAATGACTAAAATTGTTGATTTTATGCATCTGTTGCTAAATGCAACGCTCTAATCATTTGACGATTACACTAATGGATAGATAATTTAAAAACCTATATTATACCTACACGTTTTATTTCATTTCAAAAGATCTCTTATCTTTTTTAATCAAAATAATTCCAAAAACTGTGTGAATTTGGCGTGCGCAGGGTGCGGGCGGCAAAGAGGGAACGAATGCTCAAGGTTATTTGGTCAGGGAAACGCCTTAAGCGCGTTACTTGACGGATAAACAGAACTAATGAGTCGAACGATTTACATAAGTAGACTGTGAATCGGCTTAAAGACTGGGAAAACAGAGAAGTTTGGAACAACAAAGAGGAAACTTACCCAGCAGTGGGACACAGTTGTACGCTAATGAACATAGATCAATTGGTTTACAATGTTGGTGTAAATTATACATACAATAGATTCTTTGTTGTAAGTAGAGTAGGTACTGTACAACAAAGAACCTATATCAATTTATATTTGGATTTATTGACTCTTTCGTGCCTCGGAATGCACGTTAAGTCGTTGGTCCCGACTGCCATTTTCTTTGGCAGTCGTTATGGATTGTCTAAAGCCAGGAAATCTGACACCAGTCTTACCAAGAAGTACCGTGTTCTCCAGTTAATGGGTTGTGGAGGTCTGTTTTTCAGCTGAACCCGGTTTGACTGGGAGCCGACCCCAATATATGTAGTTGGGAAAAGGCTAGGCAGATGATGATGATATGGATTAATTGTTGTAACAGTGTAGGTTTGGATATAGGTAGGTATTCATATAGATAAGATTTCTAAAAGTTTATACTTATGGCTGCTATTCTTTGCCATTCAGCAAATGAAGTTTGTGTAAAACTATAGAAATTAAATATCGGTCACGTCACAAATTAACCTCAAGCCACGCGATTGATTGTTGAAAATTAATTCAAACAAACGGAACAGCGTTTGGCAATTTTGTTTGATATCATTACTGGACCTTAGTTTCACAAAACCATAAAATCACTTTGAGACTGGAATAGCAATGACAATGTGGGACGTAGACTCAGCAGTAGATAAAATGATAACGGTTATAGTCGTTACGACTAATTACCAAATAAACAAGACACTGAAGAATGTGACAGCGACAACACAACAACACAAACCAACACCAACATTGTACACTTAGTTCACAATAAACGTTTTGACTTTGACTTGCCAGTATACTATTGTAGTCTTTGCCTTACAATTAGACACTTCTAAAGTCAGTCAAGCAGCAGTTGCATAAGAGGATTCAAGGATTTTACACAGAAAACGGTTACTTTGGAAAATAGGCACCTATTTATAAAAATCTCTGAGATGTAGATTCCAAATTCAATTTCTCTAATTACTTACACATTTACTTTAACAGTGTCCAGATGTTTATTAATAAGAGTAAAAGCATCTCATGGATCTTCTCCGTGTAATTTCTAATTACCATCAACAGCTTGAGCTCTGTTAGGTACTAATCTATTATGGCCTAGATCAGATGATATCTTTGATTTTGAATATTTGGTTCACCGCAAACATCTTATGTTTGTATTCCCCGATTTAAAAGCGAGTAATATGTAGCAAAATTAAAGCATCTATGGCCGTTACTAGAGGGCCGCTATGCAGTCACTCAGTGTATAGAAAAATACATGTTGCGATAGAAACGCCAAGATTTGATCAACAAGTAAAATTCGTTCCTTAGAAAGGCGTGTTTGCTACCATTGTTTGGTTGTTGAGATAACAGTGCAATTCACGACACTTCTCAGAAATCGCGTGCGTCAAATAGTACAATCCGCTAATATTGTGACGTCAACGACGACCCTCCCTACAGTAATTATGAAAGTGCAGGTATAGTTTAGAACAATAATATACGGCAATATAATATACAGTTTAAAAGAACAGGCAAGTGCGAGCCGGATTCGCGCATAAAGGGGGCCATACAATCGCCTTTTTTTAGTAAAGGTTATGTTGCAACTAACTATAAACTTATTAAGCTAACTTAAAACTATTTAGCGGAAAAACGGAACCCTATTACTAAGATTTCGCTGTCCGTTTGTCACCAGGCTGTAGGTACCTATCTCATGAATCAGATATTTAGACAGTTGAAATTTTCACTGATTTTGTATCTCTGTTGCCGCTATTACAACGAATACTAAAAAATAGAATTTACAGGACACAGCTATACGTAGGTATAGCTGTATCTATACGTAGGTTTGTAGCCATAGAGTGGTTATATTGTCTTTGTTTGTAGCTATACGTAGGTGTAATTAGTGATGGTTTGCATGAAAAGTTATGTTGAAGTAGTAGTACTTCAACATAACTTTTCATGCAAACCATCACTAATTCAAACATAGTTTTACTAAAAAAAGTAAAAGCCATGTATGGAAAAATCTTTATTGTATACATTTTTAAGAATAAAAAAAAACACATCAGCAATAATTTTGCATGTCTGTGCCAACATATTTTTTTAGTACACGTTGGCCGTTTTATCGTCAATCTACTATTGAATACTAAACTTTTCTTTTTAAATAAACAAATAGGAAAAAAGATTTTAGGTAAAATGTTAGTGGTCAAACTTGAGTTTTTTTATGAAATTATATTTTTACAATCGATTCGATGTTTTTCTACTAAAAACTGAAAAAAAACATCGATAAGCGAGTAAATTGAAAGCATTTCAAAACATGGGATCGATTTGATGTATCGCATTGTAAACATCGATGTTTTGAATGCATCGATATATGTATGTACATACTAGCGACCCGCCCCGGCTTCGCACGGGTGCAATGTTGATATTTAATCACTGCTATATTATGCATGTAGTAGGTATACAAGTACATATAAACCTTCCTCTTGAATCACTCTATGTATTAAAAAAAACCTCATCAAAATCCGTTGCGTAGTTTTAAAGATCTAAGCATCATAGGGACAGACAGCGGGAAGCGACTTTGTTTTATACTATGTAGTGATATCGAATATCCCTAGTTGGGACAAGCCATTTTCCAAGCGTTCAACGCATCGGATAGACACGGTACCTCAAAATCAACCAGTGAGGATGATAGAATATTCCTGATTAACAGTGAACGCAAATAAAACATGGAAGCATTCCTAACTCAAAAAAATGACCCAAAGCACATTGCGCCGCGTTAGGCGGGCTTACCGATTGCGCCGCTCACGTGTTTAGTTACACGACCTATTCGTTACAAGGTAATTTAAACTCAAATACTTGGGAAATAAGGTCAATTTTTAACTGTGCATCGTATACGCAAAATAATGTTGTTGGTGTGGTTCGGCGAATCAGCGACGAGGTTTCGATGTGTGAGTTTGTTTGGATTTTTGGGTCACGATTCGCGCTTAGATCCCTTGAAGTAATGCATTCCATGTTTTATTTGCGTTCACTGCTGATTAATGTATCAGCAAAATGGACCGCGAACAGGCAGGCTGATAAACTGAAAACTTTGCGGACACCGAGGTCACCCATGCAAATGGCTTGCTGCCATGCTCAGTCGTACAAGGCCACATTCAGGATAAAAGATAGTGTGTTTCTAACAATTTACTTTTTTCAAGAGATGTGATTGTTTCTATAGATGGGAGAAGCGAAGGTAGATCTATACAGCGACAGATATGTAAATTTTCTAAAGCAATAGTATCGTATAAGTGCAAAGACCGAATGTATATTATGAAAAGTCTTTCCGAGACATCATGAAGTTGTCTTCAGAATGTTGGAAAGGATTAATCAAAAAGTGAATTTTTATCAGTGATTTTGATATTTGGAACCTAGTCCAGAAGCAGTTCCGTAGCGGAAAGAAGTCTGTCTATCAGTGTTATCAATCAATATATATAAAACTCTTCCGTTATTGAGTGACTAAGTGACTGACAAACAACTCACAACCGCAATTAGTAGTCCTAGAAAGCTGAATTTGGTGTAAGTTCCTTGGGGAGTGTAAAGGAGGACTTCCCAAAATTCCTACGGGAACGACAAAAAACGGGATAGTTACGCGCGTACGAAGTTGCAGACAGAAGCTAGTCCACTATAATTTATGATGTTAACATCAAGTGTTCTTGACAGTCAGGAGAGCTCGCATTTACAAGGAGCTGCGTCGGTTGATAAAGCCGGACATTAACGGTAGCAAACAGGATTCGAGATTAAAACACTGTTTCAAGTAGGTGCACCAAAACTTTTAATGAAATATTGCACAAGCGCTTGCCTGCAGAGAGAAGACTAGCCTACTGCCCCATCGTAAGGTCACTATTGCCGGCAGGTGGCAAACTCGCGTACAAGCTCGTTCATAAAACAATAGAAAATCGGGAAACAATGGGTTACACGAAAAGTAGGTAAAATTCAAAGAGGTTCCAATCGTTGCATTAATCAGTTCAGTGCGTCGTCCACATCAAGCAAAAAACAAGTCAGAGTTAATTTTTAAATATTACTAAGTAAGTAGAAGAAGATGAGGAAGAAGAGAGTAATAATTTTAACCAACCTGATTTTACAATACCTCGGGATTAGGGCATGCATTCGGGAATTTCGAGATCCCGGAATTCCGTAACAATTTTCTGATATTTCAATTCCGGAATTGAGAGGAGTAATATCGGAATTCCGATATTCATATTTTTTGTTTTTATTATATTTTTTTCTGAACGCATTTTTGCTGCTGATCCTGTGTGTATGTTTGTATAAGTGTATAAGTATGAGTGTATAAGTTTAGAAATAAAAATTATTATATTATTTTTATTTATTTAATTGAATGTTTTTATTAAGTTCCAAATAATATTATTTTATAAACCTAAAAAGTTAGATTCTTCCATTCAATCTTTAAATCGGTCCAGTAGTTCCGGGGCTTATTCGGTAGGTAACAAACAAAAAAATCTTTCCTCTTTGTTTCTTGTTTTTTTTTTTTAATAAAACGCTGCGCACACTTGGAATTTTCTCCTGTACATCGTGGGTGCGCTTACAAAGATAAAAGCTCACCCGACTGGACAGACAAATATCTGTTCCGCGCGGGAACTGGCGGGAACGAACCCACGACACGTGGGGCAGCAGCTGATCACTCAACCATTGCGCCAACCGTGTCGTCACGTCTTTATAATATTAGTGTAGCGGAAAATGGCAAACTCCGTAAGATTATAAAATATCTCGAGACATTGTAACTCTCGCTAAATTTTCAACTTAATATTTGAAATACTTTATTACGCATCAAAATTTTATAGTCTTTAGTCGAAGTATATCTCGAAGTCATTCCAAGAAAATAATTTAAAGTGTAATTTACATGTACATATTTCATTTAAATTGATAAAGATTTATAACATGATACCAAAATCATCACTTTTCCTTTATATCTATAATATTCTCAGTGCACACCAAATAATGAATTTATTAGGCAACACTAATTATGATATTACTTTGGGTTAAAATTATTGCAATTTTTGAGCCAAATTGTAACAAAAAAAACAAATAAATCTTTCTTCTATATAATCTTTGGTTAGACATATTAGGTATCTCTTACAGACTAGCAGTAAATGGGATAATATAACCAAATTATAACACAAAATCAAAGATACTGTGTCAAAAACTTCTTTTATTCCATCAATACCATAATCGAGAATATCCGAACCACCAGCTGGTCTATCATTGTACATTTACTCTATGACCAGCGCTGCCAATCGCGGGGAAAATCCCCGATATGCGGGGAATTGAGGGTTAGCGCGGGGAGTGCCCGGGAATAACATAAAACGGGGAATATCGGGGAATCCAGAATCCAAACAATTTTATGTCGGGTACCTAATACTTTACAACTAATAAATGCCTACTCAACTGTCATTTGAACACGATTTTGTATTTCTGAACGCATCTATTCCTACAACATTAATTCATTGTTTATGGTTGTCGATTTTTTAAATGTTTTAAATGTGTTTATCCCTTCTATCCGTTGATGTACCCGACTTTATTTGTTATCGGTATGGTCGGGTTCAAAAATATAAATTCTGGGAATATGTGGGGAATCAATCAAAACCAAGCGGGGAATTTTGGGGAATTGACAACACTGACGCGGGGAATCGAGAAATTTTTATTGGCAGCACTGTCTATGACATGACATCATGGTGCTGTCATGAACATCATGTCATTTGTAAGTTTTGTTCGATTGGCCGTCATTGGGGTTTACGACGACAGTTGCCTAAACGAAAAAAAAAAAGAATTTTGTCTTTTTGTGATGAACTAGAATATTCGCAGTTAAATTGATTTTTATTTATACAAACACAACACGGTAAATATGTATTAAATTGTTGGAGTACGAAAGTGATACTGTTTGTATCAATCGCCCCAAATCTGAGAATAGTTCACTCTAATCACGTCGTATGTACTGAATAACATTGGCCTCAAGAACTGTGATGGAAACTTACTTCACCGCGACCTCTAGGCGGAAAGAATCAGCTGAGGAGGGCTACAAATGATACACACAGCGGCGAAACTTTTGTGAATCTTGGCGAAGAGGTAAGGTGATCGCCGACAGACGGGTTTTATGTGCGCGTGACGGTGACATGAGCACAATCAACAAGCGGCGCGGAGCTAGCAGTTCCAGTTGTTCTGTCCCCGGAGTGCCTGCACTCGTGAACGCACCAAACGCCATGTCTGCTGATCTTGCCTCGCTGTTTGAGTGCCCCGTGTGCTTCGACTATGTGTTGCCGCCGATCCTGCAGTGCCAGAGCGGGCACCTGGTGTGCTCCAGCTGCCGGCCCAAGCTGTCTTGCTGTCCCACATGCCGCGGTCCGCTCGGCAACATACGCAACCTCGCCATGGAGAAAGTCGCCAGCAATGTTATGTTCCCTTGTAAACACGCCAACACCGGCTGTACTGTCACTCTCGTGCACACTGAGAAGGCGGAGCATGAAGAAGCTTGCGAGTTCAGGCCCTACTCATGTCCCTGCCCCGGTGCATCATGTAAGTGGCAAGGAGGCCTTGACCAAGTTATGCCGCACCTTATGATGTCACACAAAAGTATTACTACTCTTCAGGGAGAGGATATAGTGTTCCTGGCAACGGACATCAACCTCCCTGGAGCTGTAGATTGGGTAATGATGCAGTCATGCTTTAATCACCATTTTATGTTAGTACTTGAAAAACAAGAGAAGTTTGATGGTCATCAACAATTCTTTGCCATTGTGCAACTTATAGGATCTCGAAAAGAAGCAGAGAACTTTGCTTACAGACTAGAGCTGAATGGGCATCGCAGGAGACTCACTTGGGAGGCCATGCCCCGTTCTATCCATGAAGGAGTCTCATCTGCCATCATGAATTCAGATTGTCTCGTGTTTGACACATCTCTTGCACAATTGTTTGCGGATAATGGAAACCTCGGAATTAATGTCACAATATCTATTGCCTAATCATTACCACATTGTTATTATTTATAGCACAGTAAAGTAACCCGAGTGACTTTCATTGGCTGTTAATAATAATGTAATTATGTTTTCAAGTCAATGGAGTTTTAACCACAATATAGTAGTTATGATATACATAATATTTAAATAATAGTAAAGGACATAGACATATTGCAATTAAAGTGAATCCATATTTTTGTTACAGTTTGTGGTGTTTATGATGTAATTTTGACTTGACATGTTTTGTATTGAATTTATTGAATAATCAACATCAAAGTAAGCCAAAAACAATGTCTTTTTTTTATCTCATTACTTTGTAAATGTGTGTTCAACTTTAGGGTTTAAGTAGTCGAAAGATTTAAATTCTCAGAGTGAATAATAAAATATTCACTTTAGAATTGCCTTGTCATCATAGTTTATAAAGAAATTATGAGCTCTCGCATGAGACAGTGATTATTTTATTCCAAACATTGAACAAATTTGTACTAACATATTATAATCATTTGTATATAGGAGAATAAATGTTTTATGTTAAGAGTGAGTGATGTTGCTTCATGGAGTGCTGCATATGAGTTTTAAGGTCACAACAAGTTGACTGACTCCAAGGCACTTATCAGATATGCAACGCTATCTCTCATTGTGGCAGATAATGAAAGAGATGTATGTCACATGAAGCTGTTACATAGGTGTGCAGCATTTTATTGCATTTGTGCAAACTATTAGTCTCAACTGCCAGTGCTAAATAGATATTTCAAGTCAATTTAGCAAACATGTGCAAATATTGCAAACCAATTCTAAAGAATGGTGTTAATATGACCATATTGAATTTACATGCGCTTTATACCTAGGATACTAGATGTAAAGTCTCAAATACAGAAATAGCAATACACTAAAATTATTTTGACTACCTACTTATGAATACAATTTTTTATATATGCCGTATGAAATAAACTGTCATCAATGCCAGCATTAAAGAATGCAGTTTATTCAAAAGAATTAGGTATTTAACAGGCCTTGGACAATCTATGTGAAATTGTTTTTCTGCCAGTAAGTTAGTACCTGACTGCCTGTTTTGTGAAATAGTTTTATACATAACTTAGTGCACTTGGGGTTGACTCTCATCACCACTATCTTTGATTTTATTTATAAGTTGTGTTAGCATACTTTATACAGCAATACAATGACGAGCAAATAAATAGCACACCCTTGATAGTGTAAGTTTTTCATAAAAGAAATGTTTATTTTTTATAAATCGACAACTTGATAAGGAATATTAAGGAGTATTTATTGGATTTCTATTTTCCAATTTGCTATGCTGAATAAAGATTACATTCCAAAACTCAGGATGCTTTGGAATACTTTTTAAAGGACTTGCCAAGTTTCTGATGACCTCAAGAAAAGCTTAGAAAATCGACGGCTATTTAGTTGCTCTCCAGTGTATGTAGCTTCGTCTTAAGTTTGTTTTCTGATAACAATAGCTCAAGATTACCAGAAACATATTGTTTTCTACGTCGTGACTGTTATGGTTTGTGAATATTATAGGTATCTGTAATTCGTTAGTGTTAGCTTCATTTATTTATACCAACCGTTACTTAATTGTGTAGTTTTAATTGCCTCAACTATATCACTACGCATGTGTTACGCTGAGCGACGTAGGCCGTAACTATTATTTAAATCTCTTCTATATCTGTAAGAATACACTGATAAAAGTTTTATGAGAAATTCTAGTTGAAATAAATTTTGTAATGTATCTTGTAGTTTTGATTATGCATTATCCTAGCATCTGTATGACACTAGAATAGAACTGATGCATTTCACGTCGTCTAGACGTTTGTAGGTAGGTAGATAATAAAATAACACTGCATTTTTTCCTGCCATGCCATTTATTACTTCGACTGGGACACATTAAACTAACTTTTAAATAAATAATTAATAAGAACAAATTAATAATATTCTTTCAACTTTAGCACCAACCAATTTGGTTAATAGATCTATAAGTCAACTTTAGATAGACTAAGTTGGTTTTCCACTACTTTGTGGTTGCATTGGCGAGGGGAGCAGGCAGCCGGAGGTCGGGGAGTCGCTATCGTCTAAAATGGAGGTTGATTGCTTCTGAGGACTGAAGAAAGGGTCTTTTGCTAATTCTACTGGGCTGAAAGGATCCTGACCCCTGTGTACAACTTCAAACGGATCAGTTTCCTGCTTCCTTTGATCAACAAAACTGAATTCGTCAAACGAGTCCAAAGCTTCGTATCCCCTTGAGGTTTGTGGAGCAAAAGGATCGAAGGTTTGTTTCTTCAATGCTTCTGGACTGAACGGATCCTTGGGTTCGGATTTGGGCGCATCCTCAGCTATGCTATTATCTCCGCTGAAGTCTGACAGGTCAATGTCATAGTTTATGTTGCTCAAACCTGGAGGCAGTTGGTCTGCTCCAAAATCATCTGGAGTCATCAGTTCGTCGATGGATCGTGAGTCGAAGGGCGTGAATCCTAGAGGCGATGGTGTGAGTAGTTCCAGCGAGCTGGTCTGCTTCAGATCCCAAGCTTGGTCGAGGTTCTGCGGCGATTTTGATGGTGATTGTCTTTCGATGACTTCGAAGCCGAGAATGTTTAGTTTTGGTTCGTTTTCCGAGGGTTGTATGGTGATGTTTGGTTCTTGAGACACGGTGGGTCCTGGCTGCAGCTCTAGCTTGGGCTCTGGCGGCGGCTGGGGCTCACCGTGGGCTTGACTGATACCCAAGTCGATTAGTGGCGCAGTACTTATATCCTTGAACTTCCCAATGCGCGGCAGCTCTCGACGTGGTTTTATTTCTAACGGCGTCTTCGCTAGGACGTCTTGTACTTTTTTGGCAATTTGCTCCTGTAAAATGTAAATGTTATTATTTTACTATATTGTTTACAAAGGTTTTTTTGGAAGGGGCATTGAACTATAGGATAAATGATCATCAATATTTTCCATATTAGTTTTCCTGTTTAAAGTCAATTAGGTACGCGTTAAGGTTTTTCCCATATTAGGTGACAAATAACCACAAAATCCGCGATTCTAGAAAGATCTAATCGTGAAATAGTGTTACGCAAAAGTCTGTCGTGGATGGGAGACCTATCGACGCCGATTCACAGGATTTTAGTACGTGTGGCTGACGTACGATCAACCGAACAGCAGTCGCAATGTTCTAACCACGAAAACCATCGTTCAGTTCAGTGGCGTAGCTCGGAGGCGCGATCTCGCCGGGTGTCATCCGTCAAGGGCCATTTTAAGCAGTGAAAGTTTTCGATTGCTTCGAATTTATTTTCGGTACAGGGGCCGTATTATGACATCTTAAAACCATCATGTTTTCTGTGTGAGAAAAGGATAGTGCTATTCGTCCTGTATAGCTCCGTCTCTTTTTCACACCGAAAACATGATGGTTTTAAGAGGTCATAATACGGCCCCTGGTATAGAAGTTATTTTGTTGACAGGCATGCATATAAACTCAAAAATCCTACCAACTCCTTTTTGCGTATCGCGTTTCGAGTGAAGCGAACTCGAAAATTCTAGCACCGCGCCTTGAACGGATACTTTTCTTTTTGATATGTGTATAAGAAGTTTCGAAGCAGCAGGCTATTTATTATCCATCGCATGTTGTGTAGCCCGGCGATGGTTCTCAGGAGCTAATGGCCTGTCATGAAAAATTGTTACCCTGGATGTGGAGTTGAGAATTAAATCGAATTCTTTTGGTGAAAGTTAATAGATGTGATTTGGTGAAGGAACATAATATTTAAACGGGCTGGTGGCTTTGCTGCGTTGAGTTTCCTTAAATAACGAGCGCTAGGTGACAGCATTGAGGCAACAGGTTGGGCCTGTTGCCTCAATGATGCACCTGTCAAAACGCTAATGTTTTCTGACATCTGTTAAATTGACATCGACGTCATGTTTACGTCAAAGTCACTTTCAATGAAGAGCCTTTGTGGCGTTAACTGGTAGCGCACATTTTCCTGTTTGCGTTAGTGAGTGAGTTACCTCGAAACTAAGAGCGTTGGCGGCGAGCTGGTCCGCGCGCGCGCGTATGTCCCGCGTGTGCGAGAGCAGCTTGTGCGCCAGCGCGCGCTGCTCCGCCGCCTCGCGCGCCGCGCCGCACAGCGACAGCGCGGCTGCCTGCGGTCCCATGCCCACATCTACATTAGTGAGTGAGTTACCTCGAAGCTAAGAGCGTTGGCGGCGAGCTGGTCCGCGCGCGCGCGTATGTCCCGCGTGTGCGAGAGCAGCTTGTGCGCCAGCGCGCGCTGCTCCGCCGCCTCGCGCGCCGCGCCGCACAGCGACAGCGCGGCTGCCTGCGGACCCATGCCCACATCTACATTAGTGAGTGAGTTACCTCGAAGCTAAGAGCGTTGGCGGCGAGCTGGTCCGCGCGCGCGCGTATGTCCCGCGTGTGCGAGAGCAGCTTGTGCGCCAGCGCGCGCTGCTCCGCCGCCTCGCGCGCCGCGCCGCACAGCGACAGCGCGGCTGCCTGCGGTCCCATGCCCACATCTACATTAGTGAGTGAGTTACCTCGAAGCTAAGAGCGTTGGCGGCGAGCTGGTCCGCGCGCGCGCGTATGTCCCGCGTGTGCGAGAGCAGCTTGTGCGCCAGCGCGCGCTGCTCCGCCGCCTCGCGCGCCGCGCCGCACAGCGACAGCGCCGCCGCCTGCGAGGACATGCCCACATCTACATTATCATTGTCATACTGTATGACAATGATAATGTTTGCCTTTAGATGTACCGTGTGTATGACTCATACACACGGTACATCTAAAAGCGACCAGGGTGTAAGCGGTGCGCTAGTGGCTGTGTTTGCGCCTCGTGTTGCCACGCGTCTGTATGCTGGGCGCTTCGCTTATACAGGGTTATTTGTAAAACACCAACAACCTCTTATGAGGTCATTATACTCATCATTATGAACAACTTTTACTATCATGGGACCAAAACTGAAATCGCGAAAAAAAATCAGTTCCTTACATTTACGTTCGTATAACTAATCAAAATGTAGGGAACGGTAAAGGTTTAGTATCATTTGGCAGGATTTGGAGGGGGAGAGGGGAAGGTGGGTGGCCCTTCCCCCATGGCACCACAACCGTAAAAAGGTAACGCACCGTTTCCTAGAAAATCGACTTTTAGTAACATAACCTCAAAAGTCTCAAAACACTCAAAAGTGGCTTAAAAAACGTGTTGAAGATTGATTAATTCCTCAAAAGGATCACTTTTATTTCTTTCTACCGAGTTCAGGGGACAAGGCAAGGTCGTCGAAAAAAGGCCACAATAAGGGAAGGTTCATATCTGACGGAACATGCGTCGCGTATACGTAAAAACACTCGAGCGTTCACAGTCGACGCACTAACGTATCATCGGTTGAGTGTGAACGCTCGAGTGTTTTTCTATACATTTGCCTGTTCTGGCGTTACGCGACCGATAATACGCGACGCATGTTCCGTCAGATATGAACCTTCCCTAATACTTCAAAACACACAAAGTACATTCACGCTATTCTGGGAGAAACGGAACATAAACAGAATGTTGACATAGCCCAAAGACCTTACAGACTTTTTTAAGTTTCGTTTTACCGATTTTGCACGATATTTTACACTACAGACACTATATTGTGACAGATTTGGTTGTCAAAACGGAACGATAATATGTACCCATACATAGAAATATAAAATACAGGAGAAGTGGCAAGGGGGCGTGGCGGCGTCCACGCGACATGGTCTGGGCGAGCATGTCTTACGCAATGGTCGAATCCGCGAACTAGTGCGCTTCCGACCGTGAGCGTGATAAGATATAAGAATGCCGTGTTGTTCAGTGTTTTCTTGTAAAAACCGAAGCCTAAACCAAAACTTTGTTAATTATGGAATCACTTACCATATCAAAATACAAGTATTTTACTATATTTGTCTTTAAAATCATGAAAAACAACAAATCGTAAAATATTTCTTGCTTATACTCTGTTATTTTTGTTTTCAAATGTCACAGCGACAATAACATATTACAATGAATACACTGCTCCTTAACCACTACCTAAGTTTGTCGCTAAGTGACTGGATGAGCAATGTAAAAATCACAAAACGATACTTTAGCAAGCCGATGTATCGCATAGTACGGCCGCTGCTTCTTGCCGCGAGTTAGTGATGTAGTTGTGCAGATACACTGTCGACAACAATGTCGATTGTTGAATGAAATATTACAAAAGTGTACCAAACTTTCTTAGATTTAATTAAATTTTTGGTAGGTAAATAATCGTTCAAGTGTTTTTGGCTTTGAATTATCGTATTTATGCCTTATCCTCGTGCTACTTCCTTACTTTTATGGTAATTGTATTTTACTTTCGATAAAGTTTCGAATCATTATAGTAATCGGCATGTTTAAGATAATATATTAGTGACCTTTGCTAAAAATTAGTCAACATATTCATGCTATTTATTTGTTATGCATGGGCAGCATGGTGTGTGTAATAAATGCCAGAATCGATAACTTTCCGATTTAGTCAATCACTAGCGTATATGTAAAATAAATTGCTTTTGCACAGCACAACGATACCCACGGTTCTTTTTGTGTGAGTAAGTTGCACGGTGTACTGTAAATATACGCTGTGTTTATCAGGATAAGGTTTATAATTGATTGTGTAGTACAGTCCGATTTCAGAAATGCGGGTGTGTGCGCGACTGCGTATCTATTGCTTTTACTGAACTGCATTCGTAGTAGTTGCCGGGTGGTAGGGCAAAACAGGAGACACAGGTTCCGATACATTTTCGGCTACAGAGCATATCTCCTTGTTTATTATATCTATGTACCCATATTATCGTTCCGTTTTGACAACCAAATCAAATATGAGTGCATATTATCGTTCCGTTTTCGCTTTTATTGAATTTGAGGTTAGAAACTTATTTTGTTAATTTCTCGATAAATATGCGTTACCTTTTAATAAGAGTGGTAGCGATATAATCAGGGACTTAAGCTCTTCCAGATTCAATTTATTTTACAGCCCAACTCCTGCCAAACGATACTAGACCCGACCCCCCTGTATAGAAGTATGTAGAACAGAGAGTAAAGTCCTGCAAACCTCAATTGAAAATGGAGCATCCTCCGACCGGACGGTTGTTGTGTCCGGTGGGCGACTGCCCGCTAGTTCATATACAGGCTGTTCTATATGTTCAAATCGCACGGTAAACAGCTGTAATACCGCATTTCAGGACTTTAGTTCGTCGCCGACTTGATAGATGGCGTAGCTGTTATTTCTTAGAAAGTCAGATAACAGGAACTGGGTAGGTATGAGGCCACCGACTAACTAAGACATACAGATTAATCCACACGTATCAGGGCTGTACTCGGGATGTTGAAACATGTCTGTGAAGGAGTTTATATAGCGCTGGTCCTGACAGATCACGGTGTGTCCTCTTTCCGAGCACGGCCCTTGTAATTGGGGCTAAACGAGTTTGCAAGTTCGAACTAAAATCGCCAGGATTCTAATATACCCACTGTTTTCAGCAAAGATTTAAGACTATTTTTTAAATTAATAACTTTTTTAGAGAAGTAGGTTTAGCCCAACAGTAGTGTAATAATTTGAAGTCACTACGTCAAGACAGTAAGAAAAATTAACCTCCATTATAATCACACGAACGAACTACGAATGAACTTACTAGAGCCGCATATTGTATGTTATCTATTGGGTATTAGTTAGTTTTTATTGTTAAGTATAAGTATAAAGTTTTGTTAATGATAAGATTTAGTGGGTATTAGAAATAAGTAACTACGCTATAGTAACAGGTGACACCTGTAAAATAGTTGTATGTTTGGTGGTGAAGTTCTATCGTATACCAAAACATATATCTATGTATTTACCCAAGCACTGCCGCCGATGGATGCCGGCATGGCCATATAACAGTCGAATTCCTTCTTGTCCATGTTCAGAGATTCAGCCGTCAGGTTCTCGATGAAGGAGACTGCACAGCACTGGAATAATATAGAAATGTAACTAGGGATTGCAATCCAGCGGCGTTTTCAATCCAGCTGGATTCTTGCTGGATTGACCTGAATCCAGCTGGGTGATGCGGGATCCAGCAAAATGTGGAACGAAAATAAAAAGACGACATTTTTAAGACTTTTTTTTAGTAATTTGTACTTCTTACGATAATCTATGATATCTTTCACTTATTTTTGGTGATATCTTATATCAATTTGCTTTGGTTTCTTAATCATTTGAGATCAAAAGGATCAACTTAAAATTAAATAACAAAAATATAACCTCATAACATTTTAGATAATGTTTCTAAGTAAGAAATTTCTTATTACGTTTATGTTTAATGATGATAGGATAGGATAGGACGGCTAATCAGTAGCAGTCAGTCAATCAGTCTTACAAATTCTTTTAAAATTAACTACAAAAAAGGACTGTCAATGTCATAATAATACTATTTTAATCTTCAATCAATTTTTTGTATCAAAAGAAGCTCCGAAATAATCTTCTCTCCACTCGTTAATCTATACTAATATTATAAAGCTGAAGAGTTTGTTTGTTTGTTTGTTTGTTTGAACGCGCTAATCTCAGGAACTACTGGTTCGAATTGAAAAATTATTTTTGGGTTGAATAGACCATTTATCGAGGAAGGCTTTAGGCTATATATCATCACGCTTAAGCCAATAGGAGCGGAGCAGCGATAAAGAATGTTTTAAAATCGGGGATTCCACGGGGACGAAGTCGCGGACAGCAGCTAGTCGTTAATAATTAGGCAGTTTAAAATCTGACGATAAGAGACTGAATATGTCTTTTTTTTAATTCTCTGAAAGTATGACCTTAGTAAACAAATTTTATCTATAGTCTTATCTCCCAACCTGCTTCGCACAGAACTGCATAAGTAGCCGGCTGCTGAGACTGCCCTTTCGGCCTCTACACTGGTCGGTTTTAGGGTCATTAAATACTCATAAACCATAGATAAATGTTCACCTCGCACTCCTTCAGTCTCATAAACGCTCATTTCTTTTTTCAGGACCTTTTCGTAATCTAATGGACCACTTGCCTTTTGTTTATTAAAGTTCTAAACAATAGAAATTGATACGTTTGCGGATCCGCATCGCTGGATTCAGCACTGTATGCTGGATCCAGCATGTTTATAAAGGCGCTGGATCCAGCTGGATTGCTGTATGCTGGATCCAGCAATTGCAATCCCTAAATGTAACATCATCAACACATAACATCCCAGAACTATTTGACTTAATCTGCATAGCCTTTTAACAGCTATATTGAGGTCGCCTTTTTGAAGTGAAAACTTCTTTAGCGGCGTTGTGCTCTTTTTTTGGGATGGGTAAAAAATGTAAACTCGCGTCAGGACACGTGAACTGATCGAAAATTCGTAGGACGAAGGGGATTAGACCGGCGCCGGCGCGGCGTTGGAGAGGACGTAATATCTCCCTCTTTTTCTATCCCCGCGCTTGCGCGAAAAATCACTAGAGATAAACTTTTTAATGTAAAATAATTGCAATAGTTCTGAAGTGTTATATTTTTTATGTAATATAAATAAGTAAGACATGTCAGATTTTCTGGCTGTGACTATCCGCAGTAGACTGTCAAAGATCAACAAATGACAGCTGGGACCTACGGTTTTCCAATGCGTAGAAAGGTAGGTAGCTAGGATTAATTCTGTACTAATATTATAAAAGAGGAAAGCTTTTTTGTTTGTTTGTACCGAATAAGCTCCGTTACTACTGGACAGATTTTAATTTTTTTTTTCCAATGGAAAGCTATGTTATCAGTGAGTGTTATAGGCTATATTTCAGAATGAATTAATAAAATGCAGAGGTGAATAAATACGAAACTTTTATTAGAATTTTCTGTTAAATACCATATTAACAGTTTTTCACAAATCGTCCATTAGAATAACAAATAATTGATTCAAAAATTGGAGATTTTCTTTCTGCAAACATTAGTTAAAACAAATAATTGAAAAATATTAAAAACACGCCTGCCACGTCAAAAAGTGAACTAAAAATCAAGATGGATTTTTTCATTGCAGTTGGGGACCTGTAAGAACTATTCAAAGGAACCATCCCCCGACTGCAATGAAAAATCCATCTTGTTTATATTTTTTTGTTTTTAGCGACGCTACTATCGGTCGGTTAAGCCGTTAAGAAGTTATGGTGGAATAAAGAAACACAAATATACATACATACATGAACCCTTTTTTTTTAATAATCATCAAATGACTTCTCCCGCTCTGGGCGGAGCGGAAGGAAGTATTCGTTTTTATTTACCCCTGACATTCTATCCACTCCGTTTCACCCGGTACGCGGTTGAAGCTGCGGGGCGCTGCTAGTGTTAAGATAAGGCACGTAAGCAAGAACACAACTTACGAGGTTAGTGAAGTAGTAGCCCCCCTCGCCCGTCATGAGCCGCTGCGCGTTACAGAAGCGCGTCACGAAGTTTATGTTGCTCACCAAGCGCGGCGGGTTCGCTTTTAGCACCTGGACACCAACAAACATAGTTTATCTATACTAATATTATAAAGAGGAAAGATTTGTTTGTTTGTTTGTATTGAATAGGCTCCGAAACTACTTTTTTTTTTTTTTTTTTTAAAAACGTTGCCCCACACTAGGATTTACTCCTGTATCGTGGGTGCGTTCACAAACATGTAAACTCACATACACAAGACACCCAGACCCGGAACAATTATCTGTAGGCCATACAAACATTTGTTCCGTGCGGGGATCGAACCCGCGACACGTAGCGCAACAGCTGAACACTCAACCACTGCGCCAACCGTGTCGTCTACTGAACCGATTTGAAAAATTATTTCACTGTTTGGAAGCTACACTATCCCCGGGTGACATAGGCTATATTTTATACCCATACTAGCTTATGCCCGCGACTTCGTTCGCGTGGAGTTCCATACAAAATTTTAACCCCTTTTTCACTCCCTTAGGGGACGAATTTTCAAAAATCCTTTCTTAGCGTATGCCTACGTCATAGTATCTACGTGCATGCCAAATTTCAGCCCGAACCGTTCAGTGGTTTGGGCTGTGCGTTGATAGATCACTATGTCAGTCAGTCAGTCAGTCCCTTTTGAGTTATAGTAGGAAAGAAGTGTGGAATCGTTTTTCTTTTTTAATAATTAAAAAACGTGTCGCAGTGCGCTACACTCGGCGGTCACCGTGCTACTGTGTAATGTAACAACGTTCATACAATTGTTGCAGCATGAAGTAGTTGCAGGATACTATCGACTCAATCGTGGAGGTAGGCTCTTTAAGAATTTTGCAAAATCATCTTCAATATTCGGTGTAATCACCTGTAGCGGTTGACATCTTGTAGATCGAAGTCTATATTGTGTCCCTGTTTATATTTTAAAATTCTCACAGTGAATATAAGCGCCGGCAGCAGGTCGTCCGCCGAAGCGGGCGCGGTGCCGCACAGGCGCAGCACGTGGCGACAACAGCGACGCACGCGCGACAGCTTGTCGCCCGGCGACAGCGCGCTGTCCATGCCCAGCAACTCTGGAACAAGATGCGAATGTACTTAGCTACACAGACAAGAAGACATTGTTTACTCTTACATTATGCGTTTTCTTTATTTATTTATTGGTATATCTACAATTTTTACACTGTTAATACTAATAATACAAGCATAGTGTTCAATATGATGCGATTGACACAGCATGCAAAAAAAAAACAAAATCATAACAACAATAAAATTACAATAATAGTGCAGAAATAACACTTTTAACAACAGTGGGTGGTTTTAGAAACACACACAAAGATGACCGGAGTTGGACCGGACCTTAACAGGTTGGACGGCTCAAATTAAATTTGTCCAACCAGTATTCACCAACCTGTACAGTTCTATCATTGGACTCGTTTAGATACAGCTAGCTGGTGTGAAAGACTTATTCCTGCATTAATTAATAAGGGTGTCATAATTATGATGTCAGGTATCTTTGCTTTGTCTTTAGAAATGCAACAGTAAATATCTATACATTTACGGCCGAACCCAATAATCGATCTATCGCATACTGGAGATATGTGATAGATCGGTTATATTGGTTTCGGCCGTTAGTCGACAAGCTCGAAATTGGTGTCTCACTTTATTGGTCAGAATAGGAATGTTACGTGAGCAAAAAAATATATAATTCTATTTAGTCCATCAGTTATATTTTCGAAAAATATTGCACACATATTTTTTGCTTTATCAAATCTATAAAAATTGACGAAGATAAAATCATCAAACATCGGGAGTGGGGGCTTGTGACGTCACGTCGTGATAAATACCGTAGCACGTAGTGACGTCACACGAGTTTTCAACGCACTGTATCGTCTTCCTTTTTTGTGAACTTGAAAAAAGAAAAAATACGTGTCCAATATTTTTGGATATCTATCTGATAGACTTACGGCCGAACCCAATAACCGATCTATCACATACTGGAGATAGAAAAACAAATGAAACAACAGAAAACCTATATAATTTTTCTTGATTTTTCTGTTGTTTCATTTGTTTTTCTATCTCCAGTATGTGATAGATCGGTTATTGGGTTCGGCCGTAAGTAGATTAGTCAACTAGGTTATTCTGAAAGCCCTACCGCTGATGGCCTTGTAGAGCAGCTGGCGGCAGTCGGCGCTGGTCATGTCGAGCCGGCACTCGAGGTGGCGCTCGCCCACCCAGCTCAGCTGCTGGATGCGTTCCGACATCGCGCGGTCCAGCCGCTCGTCCTCCGTGCCGCTTGGGGAGAACACTATTGACGGCAACCTGGAGATACAAGAACATCGTTATTTATCTACTAGCTTTTGCCCGCGACTTCATCTGCGTGGAATAGTTACTTTACCCCCGATTTTGAAACTCTCAGCCCGATCGGTTAAAAATTGACAAAGTTTCATCCACTATTTTATCCCCTTTGGGGTAGAATTAATCAAAATCCTTAACGGATGTCTACGTGCATGCCAAATTTCAGCCCGATCCGTTCGGCAGTGGCGTGCAGTGGTTCGAGTTAGGGTAGGCCAGAGAAAATGTCCAAAAAAAAAACACACCACATTATTCAGGGTTGAAATGTGGTGTTATTTTTTTTTGTTTTTTTTTTTAATAGGATATTTAAAAAAAAAACAAGAAAAAAACTCATTTCATTAAAAATCAACCCTGAATAATGTGGTTATTTTTTAAAATTTATTTGGACATTTTCGCTGGCCTACCCTAACTCGAACCACTGCACGCCACTGCCGTTCGGTGGTTTGGGCTGTGCGTTGATAGATCACTATGTCAGTCAGTAAGTCACTTTTGAGTTATATACAGTGTGAAATCTTAATGGTTGTTTTCCCGCGGCAGGACGATTACCCATCAGTAGTACTATCGAAACACAAAGTTAAACTAAAAAAATAAATTTTTTTTTTTTCAAATCATTAAAAAAGTGTTCATAAACTCGAAAGAGCGAGAATCAATAGTAGTGCACTAGACATAAAGTAGGTAGATACCTACATGAGACGCACGTACCGCCGCGTACCTACATATCGCGCGATGCACTACTGTTGGTTCAAGTCGCTTTCGAGTTTTGTTTATCACAATTGTTAATCTGCCATTTATGGAGTCTAATATTTTTTATATATACATATAAATCGATTGTATTACCGATACAAACTCATTTCGCTTCGGGAAAACAACCATTAAAATTTCACACTGTATATTTAGATTTCATTTATGTCCAATATAATGATGCGTTCAGGATGTTGATGGGGTTGCCGCGCTACTGTAGTGCGTCCGGCATATTCGCGGAGGCGAAGATTGATGGGTTTCAAGCGATCATGCGCCGGGTGCGCACCAGCCCCAACAGCATCCTAAAAGCCATAGCGGACAGGTGGGATAGCCCCATGCTGAGGCATTGGACGTACCTGCACGCCACTGTGATGTAAGTAATTAATTTGATGTGTTTTTTCCGGTAGCTATAAGTACAGTCGGTGATAGCAATTAACTGACCCCCTAAAAATTAAACGAATTTGAACCTTTTGCTTGTTAGCAGTAAGACAACTGGTTCAACGTCTACGATCAATAAAATAGTTATTCGAATTTGATCTTTAATACGCAGTGTTAAGGTAGGTATGATCTTGAATATTATTTTAACTTGTAATATAATACGTAATTTCGATCTCATTAAATATGTTTCGAGTGGTCTAGTGGTGACTGTAGTGAGCTGAGAAATCGAGGTTGTGAGTTCGTAACCAGCGTGATTGACGCGTTGGTTTCTGTTTTGTAAATTTATTTTAAGTTATAAATAATAAATTATAGGTAACTTTAGCAACAAAAAAAACGAACAGAAATAAAAAACCAAAATGATGGTAAAAACGATTATATTTTATAAAAAAAAATATTATAACAATAACATTAATGATATTGATGACGACACGAAGATGATAATATTTACCTACTTACTATTTTACTAATAACGTTGTTAACTGCACTGAGTTTAATGTAGTGAATCAGCATGTTATAATATTTAGAAATATGGGTATGTATTTCTATTTCATAACAATAACATCACCACATTAAACATCATTTAACTAAATAAAACGGCATTATACGTTGAAGTTCTACCTACTACCTATATATCAATTTGTTTTGTGAGTAGTTATTTTAGTTATAAGGTTTTGACAAAAAACTAGGTATTCGAAATACTTCGTTAGAAATTATAACAATAGTTAATTTAACACACACACTGACATACGTTAGTATTGTTTGTGACCAACACTGGTTACTCAAGTCATTTATAATATGCTTTTAATAGCGAAGTGGAGCACCATTTTTTTCTATTACTTGTTGCAAGCGGTCCCGCATACCGCGCACCATATCCAACAACAATCACTTCCTCTCATGAATGGTTTTGGTCCAGGACGATCTTTTTGAATATTAAAACCACACGTCAAACGTCTTAGCCACAATCTGACTGTATTTCTCTGAAACAACACAATAAGCATAATTTTAGTAACGAATAGGTAAACATAATTTATCGATAAGTTTGCAAAAATACGTTTATCAATTTAGATAATATAAGTCAAATTAGACCTATAAATGATCTCAAATTAGACTCATAATGAAACATAATTAATTGTCTATTATTCTACATTCACCGGCTTTTAAGCCAACTAACGAATTAAGGAATAACTATAATTATAAATGAAGCATAAAAAAGAATACACTTACCGCTATATTAAGTTTCGTAGCAATCGCTTTAATACCAACATTCTCCTCATGCAAATAGATTATTTTGTATTTTAAGTAATCACTCAACTCAACTTGGACATGACGATTAAACTATCAAAACTGATAACAATTAATAATAAGGAAAAAAGCGTGGATTTTTACAATTTAGTAAGGCAAGGTAAAAATGTTCGCGCGTATTCACTGCTATTTGTGCATAGAATATCTTGTTCAATTTATTCTTCTACCCCATATTCCTAATGTCATATCTACCTATAGCAGTTTTGGTTGAATACGCATATTGACGTCTAACTACCCACTTATTAAAATAGGTGAACAGTCTGATAAACTCAGACATATTGAATAACGTTTAATGTTATGAGCATAGGGTGTAAAATCGAGTAATTTTTAGGGGGGTCAGCTAATTGCTATCACCGACTGTACTAAGACTAATTTCTAAGTTTTTGTACCTATACTAACCGATCAATGAACTCTGTCTGAAATATGTATAAACATTTTATTTATTTTTAAAAGGTCACCCAATCGTTCACTAGTCACGAAATATCGAAAACCGCTTGATGTATAAGGATGAAATTTAGTAGGGAGGTAGTTTATATTTAGTAAACATCCGTTAAGAAAGGATTTCAGGAAACACCCCCCAAAAGGGGTGGAAATTTGTACGTAAAATCTTATTCCTCGAGCCAAGTTAAAAAATACAAAAATTCTGCTAACATAATACTTGAACAGCCGTAAAGCCATTTGCCAGTAAACACCCAACTACTACTATGATCATGTTCAAACGAACACGGCGCGTACTTACTCGTGCAGGTAGGTCATGGCGTGCTTCTCCACGAAGTCGATGAGCAGCTCCTTGGTGTCGGCGTCCACGCTGGCGAAGTGCGGCGACGTGTCCATGTGCTTCATGAAGCGCTGCAACGTTACCACTACAGCTTTAGACAACTTTTACTTTAAGCTAATACCGTTTCAGAAATAGAACTGAAAATTCAAACTTCTAGTTTTTCCACAATTTAGTTATAGGGGGTCAAAAAAAACGGAACTCGGTGTTTTTGGTTGCTTTTTGAACACCGACTTCCGAAATTAAAGTTATTATGCACATTTTTGTTTTTTTGTGTAAAAGTCGGTTGTATTTTTTTGTAAAAAGTTTTTTATTTTTCACTTTTTAGTGGTACCTACACCCCCTCCCCTCCCCCCACCTAAATGAACCAATCACATTGGTGTAAAAAAAACGTACTGCTCCTTTGCAGAGTAAACTAAGAGGTCGTCAATGTAGATATTTTTTTAGATTTTTCGAAAACCGCTTGGTCGATTTCGATAAAATTTTCATGGGACCACTTGGGAAGTATACCCTATCCAACAAAAAAAGAATTTTTCAAATCGGTTGGCAAGCAACGGAGTTATGCGCGAACAAACATTAAAAAAAAAACATACAAACATCCGAATGGAGAACCTCCTCCTTTTTTTAGAAGTCGGTTAAAAAGCGCTAACACCATTTCAGTTTTATCCACAACGAAGTTATAAGGGGTCGAAAATGGCCTGAACTGTTTCGAGAAAAAAATGATACGGCCGCGCCGCTTTTCTGCATAACTTGCCCCCAGATTTTGTCAGGGTAATTTCAGAAATTTAATTATCAGAGTACTTTGAGACAAATAAAGCCACATATTTTTTGTCTTAACCTTAGCAAATTCAAATATTCTATACGTTAACTGCATCATATTCTTGGACGACATGGAGATTCTTTAAACCTATGTTTAGATTTTATAATAAATATTGTTTGAGTAAATTCAGAAAAAGACGAACCCGGGGATTGTTTACAAAAAGCACCAGGGTAATGTCCTAATTCACCACAGGTTTTATATATCTAAAACTTTTATTATAACTTAGTATTACTATACAAAGTGGAGCAGGACGATTGACATTCCTTTAAGCCACCTAAAGAGTATCATGTTCTTTACCCGTATACAAAAATCAATCAAATCCAACGAATACTTTAGCCACAGGAAATTATTTTACATTTTCTTATTTTTCAACATGCTGTTGATCTGAGTCCGTAATAATAGGTAAACATTGTAAGGTCAAGGACCTGTGCAAAAACGTATGTACGATTTGTTGCGAACGCGCAACTTGGTGATTTGTTGTTCACCGACTAAAGTACCTACCTACGTCCCGCACCGCAACTGCCCGCTGCACCCCGCACCACGCCGTGTAATCAGAGAGATTTCATCCTTATAATTGACCCTAACGATCGATGCAATAAAAGTACAGGGTATAATTTTTTCAGACTTTAGCCGGTTCGATTCCCGGGTGTGGAAGAAGAGAATTTTCGAAAATCTTTGAATGCAGTTTGCTTTCTATTCGAAAATAAAGGAATGTTTCCTTTGAGTAAAATTTTCTATCTGCAGTATTAAGAGTACTTTCCCTCCAGGTGGCATTACAAAATTCCATCCTGTATATGCAAAGGCTTTTATCATTGTTATGAATCTATCAAAAAGTACCGCATTACGCGATAAGGCCTCAAAGCACAGATTTATTGAACAAAATGTAATAATTAAACTGATAAGCTTATCCATGTTAGTATGGAAAGGGACACGATTTTATTTCAGCCGATAACTTTTGTCTACAGTCAGCAAATGTCTACTGTTTTTTCACAAACATCCAAGTTTACTGTACTGTCTGCCACTGTTTGTTTCTCCACTAACACCTTTTATTATTTCTTTTTTTTTAAACGTTGGCCCACAAGATACAGGAATTTCTCCTGTATCGTGGGTCCATTTACAAATCTTTCCATCAATGTATTCGTTTTATAGCTTTTTTATTATATCTGTAATCCTATGGAAAGTTGGTTTGGTCTACATTTAAACTCACATTCACAAACAGCCTATAAACTTTCTTAACCACGTAACAGATATTGATACGGTTATCCTTATCCCGAATGGAACAAGCGATTAACAGGGAAGGTTGTATATAATAAGCACCCGAGTGAAGGTTGACTAGTCCTAATCCTAACTAGTGTTTGTTTGTTTGTTCCGCTTTCGCGTCTAAATTATAATAATAAATTTATTTATTTCATCATCATCATCGCCTTTTCCCAACTACATTGGGGTCGGCTCCCAGTCAAGCCGGATTCAGCTGAATACCAGTATTTTACGTGAAGCGGCTGCCTACCAGACCTCCACAACCCATTAACTGGGGAACACGGTACTTCTTGGCAAGACTGGTGTCAGATTTTCTGGCTTCTGACAATCCGTAACGACTGCCAAAGATCTCCAAATGACAGCCGGGACCAACGGCTTAACGTGCTTTCCGAGGCACGGAGAAGTCTCGTTATTTTAAGATGGTCACCCATCCACAGACCAACCTCGGCAAGCGTTGCTTAACCTAGAAGATCGGCCCGTGCGGCTGTTATAATTTAGCCACGAGCTCCTTTATTTATTTCAATAACATGCACTTTGTACCCGCAAAATTTACAAAATCGTTTATGGGTATATTATAGTGTACAAAGACTGCATAAAATAGTGGGTGAGGTGCTGCATTCCTAGCTAGGTTAATAAATAACCTGTGTTAAGGAGTACAGTGCCGGTCCCCAAGGAAAGAAATAATAAAATCGTACACAGTTTACATCACAGGACACCATAAAATTGCTGACTGATTTTGATGAATTTCGGTACAGAGATAGATGGGACCCTTGAGAGACGTTTACGAACTCTTTTGTGATAGATTATGACAAAAAAGCTAGTCTATAACCATCTCAATAACGAGAGCGAAGCCGTTGGCACAAGCTAGTATAATTTGTGTCAAAATCCTCACCTGATACTGCCGCTGCACCCTCTCAGACAACTCATCAACGGTCATAACATTGGTGCACTTGATGACGTCCATTATGAAGCTGTTCACAAACGCGCGACAGTCGCGGTCCACCGCCAGCGAGGGCTCCTTCGCGGACCGGGACTGGCATAGATGTGGGAAGCGTACGCGGAAGTCCCGTTTCATGCCTTCGTTGACGAGAGCTGGGATCTTGAACTCTGGGGGACGCTTCTCGGGTGTGTGCTCGTGGTCATCTGGGAAAATTTAAATTATAAAAGAAATTATGTTAATGAAATAAATATTTAATAAAAAATATCTAGAAATATCCAAAAATATAATACTAACGGTGTATACATACACATACATATTCTTACAAACAAATAACTCTTTTAAACGTTAATTTTCCCCAATTGAAACTAGATGAGACCGTTGTATCATAGGTAAATTTGTTGTAGGTATATAGAGATATAGTTTGATTTGATTGCCACAGCGGTAGTTATTAAATTTCAAGTAATAATTAATTACGCACACAAAACTAGAGAGCTTTTTTAAATGCCTTAGGCTTTTAAAACAGCCCCCAAGCGAGGAAGCTAGGGACAGACTGGATCGAACAAGGAACAACCGTTTGGTCGAAGGATCGTCCCGTTTCCATGAGGTTTGCGAGAATGTACTCTATTTTTCGCACCCCTCTATACAACAACACCCCTCTATATAACAGTCATGTAAAGCACTCTCTTTCTAGCACCTGATTGAATAAAATAAAATCACCTGTATTACTCTTCTTGAAAACGCTGAACTTCAGCAAGTTGGCCTTCTTCAGAGTCTCGCTCTGTCGGTGACGCTTCTCCTCAAACTTGGAGAATGAGGAGTGGGAGGTGATCTTCAGCCCTCGGTCCGGTTTCTTCGTTTCTGGCTTGGGCAACGTTGCTGATGATGCTTTCTCTGTTGAATTAACAATGAAGTTTGTATATATGAAGTTTTTTATTTGAAAAAGGGTACATTTTCGGTATGAGCACGCTCAGCGGAATTTTACAGTATTATTATATAATCCTGTAGGTAATATTAGTGTTCTCCTACTATGTGCTTGCTGCTCTCGTGTTTATCAGTGTCGAATATAAGTTTTTTATTCATTTTTTAGGTAAGGTAGTACGATCCAACTGTCGCTATGTTCAACTCTCAATATATATATCACCGAGTAATTGCAAAATCCGTAAGATTATAAATTATCTTGAGAGATTGTAAACTGACTAACTTTTATACGCATCAAAATTTGATAATCTACAATCAGTGTATGGTTCTACAATTTATTGGATTTTCTTGACTAGCCAAGTAGCGGATAATGGGTAAAGGGGACTTAGGGCTCCTCACCACAGATAAGTTAGGTTCGATATATAGTGTCTATAGCTAGTTATGTATGTGTGTGTGCATGTCGAAAGTTTGCGGATGGCGATAATAGATGGCGCTATTTATCCGATAAACTGACATTAGCGGTTATCAATAAATTCTGCGAGTGGGCTCTCTATAGAGAGCCCACTCGCAGAATTTAGTATAGATACTCGATATATTACTTTACTCTATGTTATTTTATAGACCCTCAAATTTAGTTTGAGAAGTTATCGAGTGTTTCCAATTCCTTAATATATTTTATGATCTTATGAAGTTTCACATTTTTCGACTTAAATCCCATGTAATTGATTTCTTGTCAAGACCAAAAAAAATAAGAATAATAAAAGAAATGTTAATTTATCACTTATTTTACATAATAAATGCTAATGATAATGATTTAAACGCACGATATTTTCTAAAAATAAATAATTATACCAAAAGTGAGAGAGATACGGACTATCAAACACAATCATAAATTGCGTATAAAATAGATTACTCATTTTGCACACATTTATTCAAATAAAATATTTATATGTAAATATGTTTCAAGTCAATGTACCGTGACACGTGCGTCCTTTATTTAGTTAGCTTTATGGTATAAATGCGCTGTTACATGTACTGAGGCTATGATCTATCATAAAGTCCATAATCGCATAAAACATTTTGTTTGCGACAAGCGTCACGAAAACCTTTATATAACTCGCGTACATACGTATTTATGTAATACAATAAGTTAGCTTAAGATAATTATTTTTTTGCTATAAAGAACGTTGCCCCACACTAGGATTTTTTCCTGTGTCGTGGGTGCATTTAAAAACATACATAACCAGCCAGACCCGGAAGAACCATCTGTAGGCCATGTAAATATTTGTTCCGTGCGGAAATCGAACCCACGACACGTAGCGCAGCTGTCAATCGCTCAACCACTGCGCCAACCTCTGACCTGACGCCAGAATTGTTGTTTTCCTTTAGTTATTTAAAGGGAATTTAT
This sequence comes from Hecatera dysodea, assembly GCA_905332915.2. Taxonomy (NCBI): domain Eukaryota; kingdom Metazoa; phylum Arthropoda; class Insecta; order Lepidoptera; family Noctuidae; genus Hecatera; species Hecatera dysodea. The sequence goes on along the minus strand of HG995296.1, from coordinate 20,065,560 downwards.
TTACAGTATGTTAAAAAAGATGGGTAGAGTAACACACTCCTTCACACATCCACTAAAGATAATGTTTTTACAAGGTATCCCAGTAAGGTATTAGAAGGCAAATAGGAGGTAAAACGGTATTGAACATTTCACACAGGAAGATAATGCATATCAGGTAATCGGGTGGATGAAGAAACCACCATTTACAGGCACATTCATTTACTAAATATCAAAAATACCTAGGTTTCCAGATTCTAGACAATCTGAATTGAAAACCTAGAACTGTATATAAAAGTGTCTACAGACAGTTTAGGCATAAAGCCGAAAATTTTGTATAATTGTATTTTTTATTCCCCCGTAATAAAGTTCGTTTTCGTATGAAACACCGCTGTACTTAGCTTGAATAAATTCTTGAATTAGGTATTTGTCATATTCTTTCTCAAAGGCTGCCACCATAATTTTTTTTACATATTGAGTGATATGTAATACTAAGTATTCAAAGTAAACTTCGATTGCTCACTCTTAAACCACTTAGTATTTATACATAAGCTAAAAATTTAATTTGCTGTTATCACTACTACATAGTAAACAAAATCGCTTTCTCTGTCCCCATATGTGAGGCCGGGTCTCCCGGTGAGCGTCGGTGGGTTTTCTGACCGTAAGAATATTGCGGATGGTTTTAGGGACCACTTTTCTGTGGGGTCACTCTTGGGCTCGGCGTCTCGTGGAGTGAACGGAGCTGAGACCATTGAGACTGAGCGGAACGCGAAAATACCTGCCAAGAGTGTGGCTTCAATTATTTCGAGGATGCAGCGTGGGAAGTCGCCGGGTCACGATGGTCTCAGTGTCGAACATTTTAAACATGCGGGAGTCCATCTGCCTAGAGTTTTGTCACTGTTTTTCACCTTGTGCCTTGGTCAGTCCTATTTACCGGAACCACTTATGCGGACGATTGTGGTCCCTATAGTTAAAAACAAAACTGGTGACACATCCGATATGAACAACTATCGACCCATCTCACTAGCTACCACCATGGCTAAGGTACTTGACGGTGTGATAAAGGGCTGCCTCTCAGAACATGTTAAAGTGCACGACGCCCAGTTCGGATTCAGGGCGGGCGTGTCCACCGAGAGTGCTATTCTCGGCCTGAAGCACACCGTCAAGTACTACACCATGAGGAGGACGCCGGTATACGCGTGTTTCCTTGACCTGTCGAAAGCTTTCGACCTTGTCTCCTATGATGTGCTATGGGACAAGTTGAGGGGCACGGGTGTGCCGGTGGAGTACACAGCGCTTCTCCGGTACTGGTATGCTCACCAGACAAATCGGGTGAGATGGGTCGGTACTCTGTCGGATAAGTATCAAATGGAATGCGGTGTAAGGCAGGGGGGTTAAGCTCCCCCCTGTTATTTAATTTATATGTAAATTAGCTCATCGAGCGACTGAGCAGCACGCATGTCGGCTGTCATATAGACGGTATATGTGTCAATAACATAAGTTACGCGGACGACATGGTGTTGCTCAGTCCCTCGATGAGTGGACTGAGGAAGCTTCTCACGATCTGCGAGACGTATGCGGAGGTGCACGGCCTTAAATACAATTCAACAAAAAGTGAGGTGTTAGTGTTTACGGGACCTAAACAACAGCCCCGTCGTGTACCTCCAGTATATCTCAACGGCGTTGAACTGAATGTGGTAACTCAATTTAAATACTTGGGTCATGTTGTCACCAGTGACCTACATGATGATGGGGAACGCGAGCGCAGAGCGTTGGCGGTGAGGAGCAATATGCTCGCCCGTAGGTTTGCTCGCTGCACGGCAGACGTCAAAGTCAGTTTATTTAAAGCGTTCTGCCAGTCCTTCTACACGCGCGGCCTATGGGTGTCATATACGAGCCGAGCCTACAACGTCCTGCGCGTGCAATACAACAATGCCTTCAGGATGCTGTTGCGGTTGCCGCGACGTTGCAGTGCGTCGGGAATGTTTGCTGAAGCACGTACGGATGGCTTTCACGCCATCATGCGTAAGAAAGCGGCTTCCCTACTGCAACGTTTGCGTAGCACTCGGAACGGCATCCTGAAAATGATTGTTAGCAGAGTGGACTGCCCCATCCAAAGGCACTGGGTAGAATTAGGTATAGGTTTATGTTAAATAGAATTAAGTACTAACAACAATAACATAGCATGTAAGCACAGTTTGTTACTAACCACTAACTACGTATGGACTGCTTAGGTCTGAAATAAAGATATTTTATTTTATTTTATTTTATATCCCTATGTATGCTTCGATCTTTAAAACTACGCAACGGATTTTGATGCGTTTTTTAAATAGATAGAGTGATTGAAGAGTTTTATATGTATAATACATGCATATTATAGTAGAGGAAACATTAGTATTTCGAGAAGGCAGCAAACCGCTTCTATAGTTGCAGTATTTAAATTTGCATTAAATATCCATTTAAATAAGTAAATTTTGTGTTTGGAATACTTTAATATGCAATTTAAATTTTATAATATCTGATTGGTAGGTATCAACATCTGGTGTGGCAAAACATTTAAAGGTCAATAACTCAAATCGCATGTGGATGACCTAAAATGGTATATTTCTGGCCATAAATACGGTATATCTTAACACCAAAAAGAACAGTTGCAACAAAAATATACAAAAAGATTTTATAGAAGCTGTTTTGAATAACAGCTTCTATAAAAAAAATACTACATTTCAATTTTATATTTGGAACAAAGTAAAGTAATTCCAAAAAAAAAAAAAAAAAAAAAAAATTGATTGAGTCAGGCGTTACTTTGCGGAAATCCATTTTAACTTTGAAAATGAAAACAAAATATCTAGTTTTAATTTCCGCGAATATTAGTGGGTTGCAGGTATGCACCTCCCTCCCGCCCGCTATATTATGCACATGCAAGATTACTAGGCAAATGCAAGGATTTTAAGCACATGCAGGAAGGCAATGCAAAACCCAACACCATTACCGACACGTGTTTCGCCTCTCCACGAGGCATCCTCAGGGGACGTGTTGACTCGCTGACCGTTGAGTTGCAACTCAACGGTCAGCGAGTCAACGCTGTATTTTAATTACAAAATTCTTATCTCTGTCCTTTTCAAAGTTGTGCTTTTGTGTGCCCTTATCTATACTTAATATTATAAAGCTGAAGAGTTTGTTTGTTTGTTTGAACGCGCTAATCTCAGGAACTACTGGTCCGATTTGAAAAAATCTTTCAGTGTTAGATAGCCCATTTATCGAGGAAGGCTTTAGGCTATATATCATCACGCTTAAGCCAATAGGAGCGGAGCAGCGATAAAGAATTTTTTAAAATCGGGGATTCCACCGGGACGAAGTCGCGGGCAGCAGCTAGTTACTAATATTATTATAAGAACAAAAGCATTAATTAAATAAAATCCTGCAAACTCATTTACTTGTGTATTATTTCCCAAGTATTACTTGTCTAGACATTTATCTTGTGTTATTATAATTAAGTAGTTCATATTTAACATGCAGTGGTAGACATACCTATCTTCCGGAATCATTAAGGCCACAAAGAGTAAGGCCACAAAAGTGTACCTGCAATACACCCACATTCACACAGTTAGGTTTCATACGTAGTGGCAAGCAATGGGTGAATGTGTTAGTTTAATAAGTGGGGGTTTTTTAAATGCTAGCAAAATCTTACTCTAATGAATTTCCTTGCATGATAAATATTTAACCACAAATACAATACATTGTTATGTGAGCAAGTATGTAAATAAATAAAACAAGTCCTTGTTTGCAGATAGATCATACTAATATTAATTATGCCTGATGTCATATCATAGTTGGAAGCCTTTTTATATAGATTTATTTTTAACCGACTTCTAAAAAAGGAGGAGGTTCTCAATTCGGATGTTTGCATTTTTTTTTTTTATGTTTGTTCGCGCATAACTCCGTCGCTTGTCAACCGATTTGAAAAATTCTTTTTTTAAAGGTTAAAACTCACATAAAATGCTCATAACTAGTGTTAAAACAGTTAACAGTCATAAATGCCACTTTTCTTTTGCTGTTAATTATTTTATAGTTTCCTAGCTCATCGCTCGACGTGCCTTGCCATGATGACCACGACCACTCTGACAAGAGTGTATCGACTAAGAAGAGAGCTGACCCAGCAATCATTGTTTTGCCATATAAAATAAAATAAAAAATGTTAGGGGTGGACAACCCTTATCACTTAGGGTTATCAAAAATAGATAGATGAATATGCATATAAAATTTCATAAAATCGGTCAAGCAGTTTCTGAGGAGTATGGTAACGAAGATTGTGACACGAGAATTTTATATATCCGATTAATATATGATTATTACATATATATGACTCACCGGCTTTCCTCTGCCGCTGCATCTGTTCCCGGTGACACTTGGAGCAGTACCCCTGCCATTGTGGGTTGCCAAAGTAATCACAGCCATTCTTGCACTTCAGGTCACTCTGGTCTATCCGCAGAGACGGCATCTTGGACGCAAACATCATATACTTGTAAGACCTCTGCAGATTCGGACCAAACCACATAGTCACAGTTAAAATTTACAAAATAATATGACTTGGAGAGATACTAGATTTTGTTTTAGGATCAAATGAATCAACCATCTATTTCCAAATCCCCGCTCGCGGCGTTCAACGACCGAACAATATTTCAATCTACAATTTAGTCAACTTTTAGCGCTCTGAACTCGAATAATCTCCCATTAATGTCAACCACGTTAAATTCAGCCCATGTTTGGCAATTTACGAGACTGGATAGCGGTTTTGCGCGAAAAACAGTATTCATTTCAATATGCAGAGTTAACGGTGGCCGTTCAACGATTTCCTGCGTTATATAGGCACCTCTTATCGTGAAAATGTACATACTCGAGTATCTGATAACCAAATGAATCTATCTACACGTAGATTTATGTTTACGTGGATGGTGTGTTGTATATCTAGAAGAAATAAACACTCACCTTCGATATTTTAACGATAACTGATATATATTAAGTATTATTTATTTATAACAAAAATAATTCTAATAACGGCACACAACAAATCATTTTATTCGACTGACAAATGACAATTGACTGACATTTGTTTTTTTAACGTCGTCGACATTGACATAGATTATACACAACATTGGCATAGGAACAATGGCATTCAGTTTAGGAAAAAATACTTCGATAATGGCTAATGTGCTTCAATGTCGTTTCAGGCGCATTTTTCGGAATGTTAAATTAATTCTTGCGCCCATCAACCTTTTTCGTGTCGGTAAAGAGTGATACCAAATCTCATTAGTTGGTGGATTCATAAGAAGGATGCTGCCATGCTCCAGTTCAATCTTCACTGTAACAAACATATGAATTATTTAACTCACTGTCGGATACATAGTAGACAAAGATAAACTTATCGAATAAAACTATTTCTAAGTAATATCTCATTTTTTCATTATTGCAGTAGGTACGTCATCAAAATACCGCATAAACACAGTTGCTATGGTAACGAAAACAATAAACAAGCGGTCAATCCCGTGTAATATTTGCTTCGCATCCAAAGAATTACAACTTCATCGAATATGGATATGACAATGCAGATTAAAGATGGACAGTACACGAAAACTATTTATACAATGGTAAGACAACAAACAATTGCTCATTCACGTATGTATGTATTGATTGTCTTCGGTCTGTCTGCACTGTGTAAAACTAAGTACCGTAAAATGCTGCAACTTTGCCTGGATTTTGACGTTTTTAGTTCTTATCTCTGGACCTATTTGTTTTTATAGAGTTCAGTGAGTTTAAATTGAAAAACAGACCTTATGGCTTACAAAATAGGATGCAAACATTTTAAAGGAATGCGGCATTTTCAAATTACAAGCTCTCAAAGTCGCAGGCAAAGTTGTATGTAAACGATGCAACTTTGCCTAGAGGAATTACTTAATAAATATTAGGCTGGTATTTGCAGTATTTTTTTTTCTACATGCATAAGGCACTGTGATTGTCCCTAGCAGTTAAATAATTTCGATAAAATAGAGGATATTGCTGGCGGGAACATCTTTAACCACTCTGCTCGACAAGATTTTGACATTTGAAACACTAGCTGAGTCGACGGGGTGTTACATGTTACGTCATGAATTTCAGAAATTATCTCAACTTTCGGCATCTTAATTAACTATGATAAATTTGTTTCTGCCGCAATTTTATACGATAAGTTATTGAGAAATATCTTAAATTACAACTTAAGATCGTTCAAATCACGTCAGTCAAGTTCAAAATGCGTTTAATATAGGCATTACTACACCCTGCCAAAAGGTAGTCGTCTTAGATTTGCTAAAATTATATATGTAAACAACCTTCTCGCTTGCTGAAAAGAGGCAAAACCACAAAATCAAGACATATTCATTATATTTGCGGTCTTTCTTTTTCATTTTCTATACGCAAGTTGATTTAAAATGCGGTTAAATATTGACAAAAAAATATTACTTTTCAACTTTGATGGCGGTGCTGTTCGACGCTAAAAAACATGAAAATTATGAATTCCAGAAACCCAAACTCCACTTGAGGGGTAGTGGTTTGTTCATCATTTGATTATTTGACGAATTCATCCATATTTCTACGGAAATATGTAGCGGTAATGAAGTTTTTTGTTATCCAAAGTCAAAGTTTCGCGCCAAATGTGTTTGTTTACGTTTTTATTTCACACAAAAATCACACACTCACATGTAAATACTATTACAAATACACATATTATGATTCTAAATATCGTGAAGAACAAGAAAAAGCCCAGATCTAAATGCAATTAACCTTTAACTATGGACGTTCTTTTTTTGTCACACTACCATGGACGCGCGGTCTCACAGACCGCTATATTTCATGGTAAAATTAATGATTAGATGCTTGTATTTTTATTAATTTTTTATTATTATTATCAACTAGAGGTTTCAAACTTAAAGACTTTACATGTATTTAACCAAAACTTATTTTATTTTTTATGAATTTTAACAAATTGTCATTTTAAGGCACTTTCAGTCTAAATTTTACCTGAGATCACTTAAAGGAAGAAAAAAATTAAACTTTAAAGTATTTTGAACAATCATCTAAAATATCTTTAAGTCTAAGGTTTAACGAATATAAAAAACAAAAAATGTACTTCTCAAAATAAAACAAATAAAATCTGACAATGGTCCAACATTGGTAACATTATTGGCAGTCTGCATAAAGGCTTGGAACACTGCAGGCAAATCGCTTGTTTCCAACTTACACAAGCGTAGTTAGTCTTTCGTTTTAATTTTGACGGACACAGCCTGCATGTCTTTCGCTTAGAATCATTCATTTCCGGTGTAGAGGACTCTCCAACAGGCATATCTGCACCTAAAATTCGTGTCAATGCCAATTTCAACTCCTTTTGCAAATTTGAATTTAGAGCATGTCTTTGCATACAAGGAACTACCAGAGACCGTGCTAATGCCTTGAGAAAATCTCCTCTCTCGATTTCTTTGACCTGATGCTGGTTGCATTTTGAACCAACCTAACCTAAAACAAACAGAGTATTGATAAAAAATAAAATGTATTGCAAATATGGACCCGAGGTCTCAGAGACCGCGATCAAAGTTTAAAGTCAAATTACTCACCCGATTCGCAGCCAACGACGCAACCTCCCGCTTCAACAGTCGTTTCGTTACTAAAACCGAAGCTACTGAGCGCGTCAGTAGTGAGGGGGGCGGGGAAGTGCGTGAACATGAAAATTAAAAACTGCGAGCGGTCTATCAGACCGCGCGTCCATAGTTAAAGGTTAACGAACACAGATCCAATAACACGTAATATTCATTACCGCTAATTTATTTTTGTTTAAAATCGTCAGCCATTTTGATTTTTTTAATGCTAGGGTGTGGGAAAACGATTATTATAATCGATGGTTTTTTTATTTCGTTCGACTCGATAAATATAAACGAGCAATTTTGATAAATCGATTATTAAAAATTAGCGCAAAATATTTTATTTGTCATCAAATCCAATAAGCATTTATAAAAACCATATTTGCGCTTTGTTAAGTAATTTAAATAGTTCTTTTTTTGGAAATCAACGAATAAAATCAACTGAACAAATTAATCGGACCCGTGCGGATTTTGCGCCGAAATGTCTATTTTATTCAAAATTTAAATGCAGAACCAGAATGGTCTCGTGATTCAGAAATATTTATTATTTTCACATATTTTTTTATCTCTATATTGACTATGGTATGGTTAGGTAGTGGATCGGTTTGAACTTTATTTGAATTCGATATGCTATATAATGTGATAAGTGTTTTTATCCGCAAAAGGAGAATCATTATCTAAATATACTATATTATAGAATATTTGTTGAAAGTATGTATGTGCCTATGTAAGTAGGTACATATAAGTATATATATGTATGTATATATGATTTTTTGTAGTTACGTCTATTTCTTTGGGACGTCCGGTAGGTAGCCTAAACGGCTGCATAGGTTTTTCAAATCAGATATCATTCGATTAGTCATAAATGCCGAATAGGGTATTCGAATTTTGAAAAAAAAAAGGTTTATTTTTTCGAGACACACTCACGTCGTTCTGCCTAGCCTTTTCCTTTTCTATGTTGGGTTCGGCATCTAGCCTAACCGGATGTAGATGAATACCATTTTTTTTTACATAGAGCTATTGCTTATAAGACCTCCACAATCTAGTAACTGATTAGAACATACTTACCTCTTGGCAATGTTGGGGTTACAGTTTGTGGCCTACCGACTGTCAAAAATGTTCGAATGACAGCCGGCATCAACCATATGCTTTCCAAGCCATGGTGGAAACTCAATTTGTATTAGATGGTCACCCATCCACTAGCCGATCTCGGCAAGCGTAGCTTAACTGCGAAGTTCGATTTGTGCGGACATTATTATTTATTTATTAAATATGTGCATTAAAAAAGCTCTATAAAGCAAAGGACCACTCATGTCACGCATACTCACGCATTTGAAACGATTCAGATGAAATTCGGTGGGTAATAATTATGAATTCCCGCAACCCAAACAAGATTCCGGCTCGCACTTTACCCGATTTTTTTTCATGGATGTTGATCACAGATTCGTCATTAGGATCCCTATAAACCATGAAAATAACACCCATAACAAAAAACTAGAAAAATCTAGTCGGTGCCATTTTCACTTATAATACTTAGGTATTCAAATTTATTGAGACAGGTTATTTACCAAGTAGAATTTGCCCTTAATAACCTTTTTTAGAAGATAGTTTTAGAACCTTAATTTGAAAATATATTTTGTAGGTAAGTACCTATGTGTAATTTCCGTCAGAATCGCCCAAAATGCATTTTGATGTATGCATCACATATTAGATACTGGGTTTCAGAGGCAGGATGACAAAACTGAAAAGTATTTTATAAAGCAATATTCAATTTTCATAACATTATAAAAAAAAAACTCGCTCTAGATAAAAAATATTTTTTTAAATACCATTGTCAATTTGTCTAGACCTACTTAACATACATAAACTATAAGCTTGGTATTTCGTACGCAACCAGCTGAAAGTATCTAACATAAAACTCTCAGTAATTTAAAAGGAATAAAATATTTTTCATTCTTATTTTGAATAACATAGACAATTCTGCGCAAATTAACCTTGGGTCCGATAATCTGCTGAGTAGATTTCTTTCTTTACTGTAGAAAATCCTATTTGAATTACATAAGAAAGCATAAATAATAATTATGACTAATGCTTATTGTATTTTATATCTTAAACGTATTTTTTCCTAACATTTTAGTAACGAATTTAAATTAATCGATTAGGTTGAAATAAAAAATAAATCGATTCGCATAATCGTTTTGGTACACCCTAACAATAAAAAAAAAACAATAAGAATGATGGTTGATGGCGATTATCACATTTATGCACTTCGATTTTATTTATGAAAATTAGTAAACTTGTGGGTTAAATATTAAAGAATTAATGGCGCTAAGATATGAGCATTTTATCTAATTGTTTTAATTAACGCCCATACATAAGATTTTTTAAGTGGCTTTATCAAAAATGCAATTAGTAATGAGGATGTCGTATGACGTAACTCTGAGGTCCAATTGGTACTACAACCGAGCCGGCGGAGGTTTGCATGTCTAGTACCAATTGGTACTACTACCGAACTATACGGTTAAATGCAGTTACAAGATTCTTGAATTTTTAATTTCATCAACTGTTTTCGAAGCACGATTTTTTTTTTATACTTTGTGTCGCCCTTTGGGAAAATTTTGTCGTTGTAGGTATAAAAGCACGAGCCCAGCGTTGCTTTTCCGCATTTTACCATGTAACTGTAAACTACAATGCACCCATCTAAAAGAGTAAGAGGGCAGTCAAATTCAGCTGAAACATTCACTGTGTCTGCGATGTGGGCTTCTTCTTTAGTCGATAACTCTGTGGGTCTACCAAATGGTTTGTTATGGATGTTTTTAGATTTATTGACAATGGTACGACGCGGGATCCCAAACTCCACTTTTTCTTAAGTACAATCTTGGCCACAAGGGCCCAAACACAGTACTGAGAAAATACATACTTAATGAATTCATCAGGGTAAAATGTAATCCGACTAGTGTCAACCCTAGACCCAGGCAAAGTTGTATCTCAGAAGTTTCCAAAACACTGCGCAAGATTGCCTACTAAGTTATTTTAATGAAATCGAGTTCTTTTCATAAAAATATCAAACAATACATAAAATAGACACTATTATCTTACCCTGAGACGCTATTTCTGTACGAAAACACCTTTTCTTTCGCCAAAATTGCAAAAGTTACAGGACTCAAAAAAAATCAACCCACACGTGCCGGTTTTTGTCGCATAACTGACAGAGTAATAAAGGAATTACGATTATAAAAAATGAAAAATATGTTGCTCTAATAATGTAAAATTACTACCAAATGGTGGAAAACGAGAATAAAGTAAGCAAACGCGAAATATCATGGTTGAAACGAAATAGGCAAATTTGAGCTTAGTTGGTAAAGTTGCAGCACTTTACGGTAGCAACAATAGGCTTACATTGTAGGTAGATAAATAAAATAAAGATCGACTAACACAATTTCGTTATCAATAAAGTAGTCTAATATTACCTAGCAGCCAAGCTATTTTAATGCTCCTACCTGGATTAGCTTCTCAGTAAACCGCAGAGAATTTCAATGTATGTGCCGCTTAATCAACAGCCAACTGGCTTAATCAGCCGTATAATTAGCCGCCTAGCCTCTTACAATGACATCCAGGCAACGCAACTAATGCATTATTTTATGATTTGCAACAGATGCTTAGCATTACGACGTTCATAGAATAGGGTAACCATGTGACGAAAATATGGGTACGTCTATCGTAACCATATCGTATAAGAGGCTGAGCGGAGCTCCTGTTTCTGTCTGCAAGTTTAAATAACCAAACATAAATGGATTGTCTAGAGCTAAGTTCGCTTGCTTCAAACCTAACTTATCCGTCTCGAGATATCCCAAGCTCCAAATTACTTGGCTAGGCAAGTCATGCAACGATACCGAACCAAGTCATTTGCCTAGCTGTTCAATTAAATACCGGGATATCACTTACACCACTGATTAAACGGCGCCGTCCAATGAATAGTCTAGACTGTCAAATAAACGGCTGATTAAGCTAGTTGGCTGCGACATTAACTTGGCAGTCACATTATTCACAGTTCTACGTAATAAAGGAACGTAAAGGGAAGTACAGGACTGAAAAACTTTTGCCACGGTTGCGGAATTGGTTCGAAAGTCCCCACGGCCTTGGAACGCGAATGGTACTAGGAGGAACACGGATGGTTTTCAGTTATCAAGATTCTGACACTCCCTCCGCTCCGCTTAGAGCGGAAGAAGTAATTTAATGCTTTTACATCCATAAAAAAAAGAAAGGACTAAAAACTCAGCTGTTTCAACTTAGGTAACCAAGGCTATGGCTGTTGTGCCGGGAGTTTGTACTTAGACTTTAATTAAACCGCCTATCGCCTTTTCCAACTATGCGGATGTCACCCTTCCAGTCGTAACTGGATGCACATTTAGACATAGAGCGACAGCTTTTCAGAGGGTATTTGAATCACAGTTCATGAAATTCAGAATAATCCTAACGCATGTAGCCTTAAACACTTAAGTGTTAGCCAATCGAGAGTCGAGTGCTCAAGTAATAGGCCTACGTAGAGATACACTTCAACTGTGTGTCACGTGCTTAACATGCCTGACAGCATGGGAACGATATGGCAGACATAAGTCCTTAATTAAGGACTGTCTCTACTGGAACTCTTATTTTGAGAGAAATAGATCGTACACTATGCTTTTAAGGGAATAAAGATCAAGCATAGCAAATAAGGGATCACACGCGCGGGTAATTATGAAGCACACTCAGAGGGAATTAGGGATCACAAACATAAATGAAAAGGGAATAAAGGAACACACATATATAGGGATTCGGTTTCAATCACAAACCCAACAATTTCTAGCAACAAAAAAAATCCCTCTGACCTTCGAAAGTAACGGAAGCAACTCTTCCTCGATTAGAATGATAACCCATGTTTCACCAAACAAAAGATTATATAACCCAACCCATCGATATAAACAAGGAAATATCTGGGTTCCAAGGCTGCACATTCGCGAAATAAAGTAGAAACGAAAATAATCTGCACACAGGTCGTTAAAATGATAAGTCCATTGGATTTAGCGCATGATGTTACGTATTTATAACGACAGATAGATTAGATTAACGACAGCGAAAGATAACTAAGTCTAATAACTACACAAAAAAACCTTTACCTACTTTCTTCAATTCGACGGTATTTTACCTAACCCCAATCTTTTAAGTAGTTTTATCTTTTTCAAGCAGTAACATTCCGGATGATTTTGTGTATCTAAAAAAGCCAAAATGCATAATTTCGACTGCACAAGTGTGCCAATTTCGTTACGAATTGGATAAAATTAAACCCCTTTATCTTTGAATATAAATTAATGTGCTAATAAGCCGATAAGAATGATAAATTAATCTACTGTCGTTAAACAAAGAGGTATTTCCAATGCGATGCAAAGTTTACAAAGGAAATGCATGTATTATAATTATTGCATTATAATACGCGACCTCACTAGGTTATATAATGAACTCTCCACATTATTATGTTATCATTACCTATTAGTACATAATTTTCTAATTACATAAAAGGGAACAAACCTTGAATTGTTTACATATTTCACAATTGATTCAATCAGTTCACAATCGCATGATAACTCAAGTTCTAGACAAAGGCCTGCGCATGAGTCGCATTGATGAGACATAAACCGCGAACACCTAAGTTAAGGATGACAAACACTTCGATAACCTATTTTCAGATTTATAAGGACATTCATGTGTTATCAGGTACCTACGAAGTATTCCAACAGATAAACTATGAAAAGAGACACACGGCTGTAGCGTGCCACGTCCTTATTCTACTTATAATTTGAATAATCTAATTAGATAATCGTTGAAAAAACCGTTATTGCGTTAGCGTCCATCTATCGGCTTGATTGATCGATTTTGTAATAACAACCTTTGAACTGTTTCAGATAAAAGAAGCGAGATACGAAGAAGCGATCAAGGCTCTTAATGACGCCATCAACTTCAGCCCCAACCGCGCAGGACTGTCTCTCCTCGGGTTTTGCTATTTCAGAACACAGTCATTCGTCGAAGCAGCTAACTGCTACGAACAGTTATCAGCGATGCACCCTGATATTCCTGAATATAAACTATATTTCGCTCAAGCACTCCACGAAGCTTCTATGTATGATGAATCTTACAAAGTCACAGTGCAAATAACCGCCCCTCTTCTTGAACGAAAGGTTATTAAATTGCAATCTGCAATTAAATACGGCGAAGAGGACACGATTACTGCAAAAGGATTGGTAGATTCGTATCCTCAAGAAGATCCAGACAAAGACATAAATCTAGGCTGCTTGTTGTTTAAAGAAAATCAATATGAGGAGGCCTTACAGAAGTTTTCACGAAGTCTTAACGTCGTGGGATTCAATGCTCATCTTCATTACAACATCGCACTTTGTTATTTCAAGCTGAAAGAATACCCTCAAGCATTAAAGCATATTACTTTAGTGATTGAAAGAGGGATCCGGGACCATCCTGAGCTTGCAGTTGGCATGCAAGCAGAGACTTCAGAAGTCAAATCAGTTGGTAATACGCTGACTCTCCATGAAACTGCACTGACTGAAGTATTCAATTTGAAAGCTGCTATTGAGTTTCAGTTAAAGAACATAGAAGCAGCGCGTGAAGCCCTCAACGATATGCCACCCAGGCATGAACACGAGTTAGACGCGGTTACTTTGCATAACCTAGCATTAACTTCTATAGATATAAAGCCAACAGACGGCTTTGAAAAACTACATTTCTTGCTACAACAAGACCCTTTTCCGGCAGAAACATTTGCCAACCTGCTGCTTCTATATTGCAAGTTTGAATATTTCGATCTAGCAGCTGACGTGTTAGCTGAAAATGCACAGTTTACATACAAGTATTTAACACCATATCTTTACGATTTTTTGGACGCTATAATAACCAGTCAGACTTCTCCAGAGGAAGCGTTTCAGAAGTACGAAGACATTGCCTCGAAACATGCAGAACAACTAAGGAAGCTCACAAAAGTGGTACAGGAAAGTCGCTCTCAAGGGGATAACGATCAAGTGAAGAAAGCTGTCGTCGAATATGAGGAAGCTCTAGAAAGGTACATTCCAGTGGTCATGGCTCAAGCTAAGATCTACTGGGATATGGAAAACTACGGACAAGTAGAAAAGATTTTCCGCAAATCTGTCGAGTTCTGTAATGAGTCAGACGTCTGGCGGCTGAATGTGGCGCATGTGCTGTTCATGCAAGAAAACAAGTACAAGGAAGCTGCCAGTTTCTACGAGCCTATAGTTAAAAAACAGTATGATAATATTTTAGATGTAAGCGCAGTTGTTTTAGCTAACCTATGTGTATCCTACATAATGACGTCGCAGAACGAAGAGGCTGAGGACATTATGCGTAAAATCGAAAAGGAAGAAGAACAACAAATATTTGAGGATCCGCAAAAGAAGTTTTACCACCTCTGCATTGTAAACTTAGTCATCGGTACTTTGTACTGTGCAAAGGGAAACTACGAATTTGGGATTTCAAGGGTAATAAAATCCCTGGAACCTTTCAACAAACGTCTCGGCACCGACACTTGGTTTTACGCAAAACGTTGCTTTTTGTCCTTCCTGGAGAACTTGGCCAAGCACTTGATTGTTGTTAAAGATAATACTATAAAGGAGTGTCTGCAGTTTCTCGAAGGTTGTGAGACATACGGGCGACGCGTGAGTACTGTTATCGAGAACCCTTTTCAAGAAGAAGACGCCCACACTAAGGCTAAGCAGACCGTGACGTATGAGGCGAGGCTGCTGCGGTACATGTTTTACAAGCTAAGGAATATCGATGACTCAGTCACTATTAATAAGTACGAAGATTTGAAATAAACGCTTACCTGGAGGTATGGGTTTTTTGTCCTTTCCTGGTTTTCTGGCATCTCTGTGTTTTAGCACAAAGGTCCGTTCTTGACCGAGGGAGATGGAAGCGATAGGGCTTGTAGGATCTAACTCTGGTTCATTGTCTCTGTGCTCGCCCATGTGATCATTCCCGTTTCTGTATCTATGTGAGGAATTTTAAGATGGTCAAACTGTACCAAATTAATCAAAGATATAAAACCTGTTAGTGTCGTGGTCTACTCAAACAGGTTACACATATTGTACATACATGTAAGCTGCCCAATGCCTATATTATTCATAAATGTTGCCATTTACATAGTAAAAAGTTGTGTCGAACAGAAAATGTACCAATTGCAAGAATGACTTGAAAAATGAACTAGTGACGACTCTCTGTGGATCACGTGCATTGTTCTAGTTGTTAAACGTTTAATATCTCCATGCACTATAAAAACACCAAAACTAGGTAGTGTTTTCTTATCCAGTATAATTCATTTTTGCAAACTGATGTCGGCACAAATGAAAATGGAGTGTGTCTCGTTATTATAGCTCATTAATAAGAATATTAAATAGTAGTTTATCTACAAGTCTAGTGAAGTGAAATGCTGGTAAACAAAAGGAGATAAAACCCGGCTCGTGTAAAGTATAAACTTGAATTAGGTGTGTGCGCTAGGACTTAATTTTGAAAACAATAATATAATTGGTAATTGCTACTCTAGCAAAGACACCCAGAGTGACTTTGCCTTGAATAATATATTAGGAGGTTGAAGTAGATTGAAGGAGCTCGTTACCAAGGCCCCTTGGCACTTTAACAGATTATTGTTAAATTCGGACGTTTGATTATTAGATAGGTATTTAACGATTGTTTTGTAATTTGGTGTCATGGGAAGCTATATATATATATCGGTTATTGCAAGTGAAATTCCCCGTCTTCACACATTTAGAAATGTTTCTAGTCTCTGAATGTGGAATTAGTTAGCTTAGGCAGACCCTAGGTGGACGCGGTGGTCTCCTTCTGCGAGACAGTTATCTCGCAGAAGGAGGCTGCGGAAAGGGAAAAGGAGATCACGACCTCTCTCCCCGCCCGCAGCAGGCGCACCGGGCGTCGGAGGAGGGCTTACGCTGCCGTCTTCCGGCCCCCCTAACTGGGTCCAGGGGCGGCGGACTTGGGGAAGTCTGTCGCCCCCCATTCATACGGACCTGAGGTGGCGGCGCGTGGTGTTCCCGTGCGCCCCTCTCTGACGTCGCGGAGGGTGTCACACACCTCACTCCCTCCGCAGACACGAGGTGGCCCGCAGCGGCGGGCCGGCACCAGCCGGGGATTACGGATGTGGTATACGTTCCCGCGCATAGAGGTTATATTGTCTTTGTTTTTAAGGTGTAGGTACAATACTGTAGTAGGTACATTATTTTGATCTAACTCGTAGGGTTCAGCGGCGATGGAATGTAAGCGCAAAAATGTTTATTACGACATTACATTGGAAACGATTAAAATTATCAGTGTTTCTCTACTAAATATATTATGCATATATTATACATATAAACCATCCTATTGAATCAGTCTATATATTTATTTATTTATTTATTTACTTAAGGTTCACCCACAGCACATACATACATATACATTTAGTAAATCATACGGTAATATTCTAATATATATGCCAATTACGGGTAAACACAGCATTGACAACAAAGACGCCAGATTACCGCTTATATATTAAAAAACCGCATCAAAATCCGTTGCGTAGTTTTAAAGATCTAAGCATACATAGGGACAGACAGTCAGCGGGGTTTTGTGCTATATAGTGATAGTGATAATAAAACTTACTTGTTCACTAAAACAAAGTCGTATTTGATTCCTCTAAGTGCTACTAGAAAGTCCCGCAAAGCCAGTACGGGTGCTGGCCAAGGTAAGGCCGGAACTGTAACGCCAGAATATGTGTACGTTATGCCAGGGTCGCCGTAGGCAACCTGCTGCCGCGGCAAAGGGTATACCTTTCCGAATACCCTAAAATATAAAGTTTTGAAGAATAAGTATGTTGTGCAATTATAGGAAGGCATGCACAATGTGAATTGACACAGATCGTCTAATTGCAAGCTCCATAATTGTTTCTGATAGCAACGAACACGAACATTTTAAAGATATATGGAGGCAATCTATGTCTAATGTAAACTGAAATCCCAAATTTATCTTTGAGTCGACGGCGCGTAGTGTTCCACGCGCGCCTCAAAGAGCCGTCAGCAAAGAAGACGGGGCCCCATAGGGTCAGTGCCTGCTAGGGTTGCGGAATTTGTTCGAAAGAGTCACCGCGGCCCTGGAACGCAAAGAGCACAAGAAGGAACACGGGTGGGTTTTAGTCAGTAAGAGTCCGACACTCTCTTCCACTCCGCCCAGAGCGGGAGAAGTCATTTGATTTCCCATCCAAAAAAAAGAAATGACAACCGAATGTAACCGAAACAGGTATACTCGCTTGCCTCCCCTGCGGTCCACGGCAGCCATAATATGTATGGTGCGGCGACTCTGTTTTGCAGAAAAAAATCTCTGGGATTTGGAACTTCTCTGACATACTACATTGCTCCCAATAGACTCAGATAAATATACCGCCATGAAAGTAGGTTTTTTAGGGTTCCGTATGTCCGAATAACAAAACGAAACCCTTAAAGGATCACTCGTGTGTCCGTCTGTCCGTCCGTCACAGTCAATTATCTCCAAATCTACTAGACCGATTAGGTAAGTTGAAAATTGGTACACATCAATTTCTGTGACCCAAACGCAGAGATGTGTGACGTCAATAGATGAAATTTGTAGGTATATGGGAGGTCATTTTTGGGAGAAGGTGGAAAATTAAAAAAAAAATGGAAGACTGCATCGTGTGACATATCAAATGGAAGGTCTTGTTGTGAAGCTCTTAAATGTACTTTATTTTAAATTTTAAAATAAATACTTTCCAAGTTATTCAAGAAAATAGACGAAAATTGACCTTATCTCCGGAACTAAGGAACCTAAAATTTTGAAATACATACGGAAATTAGTTTTCTACTTATAGATTATAGGAACATCTACAGGAAGTCGATGCTATAAAAAAAATATGGTAAATCACTCAATATTGTGCGTACCAACTTACATTTGCAGGTAGAATGTGTGGGAGACCATATTTCTACTTTATTATTTATACTCTATAGATAATGGTACGGAACCCTTCGAGCGCAAGTCCGACTCGCACTTGGCCGGTTTTTTTTATTTTTTTTTAACCATGTCAATCATCTTATATTTTGCAGTGATTTTATTTGGAAATTGGTTGTAATGTTTGGTAGATAAGTTTTTCCCCCACAGCTGAATTGACATGAGTGGTGGCGCTGTTTGCAGAAAGAAGATTAGTTATTATTTATTCAAGAGTTGGCGGATTGTTGGGTTGGGTTGTTTTTTTCGTATTGTTGTTGAGTTCCGTG
The DNA here is from genome assembly GCA_905332915.2 of Hecatera dysodea. NCBI lineage: Eukaryota > Metazoa > Arthropoda > Insecta > Lepidoptera > Noctuidae > Hecatera > Hecatera dysodea. The sequence goes on along the minus strand of HG995296.1, from coordinate 20,046,587 downwards.
CCTATCTCAGGGACCAGTCCGGAAAAATATCCTTCCAAACAAAAATAAGCATATCAAATCGATTGGCAATGGGCGAAAAAATCGCTGAACATACAAAAAAAGCCTTCTTTTTTTAAGTCGGTTAAAAACGTAGGTAGTAATTCTTATTTCCACGTCGAAAATGCTGTCTACGTCACTGTACAATAGGTAAGTAGGTATTAGTTTTTGCGGATAATTTACGGCCGAACCCAATAACTGATCTATCGCATACTGGAGATAGAAAAACAAATGAAACAACAGAAAAATTATAGAGGTTTTCTGTTGTTTCATTTGTTTTTCTATCTCCAGTATGTGATAGATCGGTTATTGGGTTCTGCCGTTAGAGAGCATCACGGGCGGCGTTTTGACGAAAAGTTTATTTTTGCATAAATTAATGTTATTTAGGTTTATACCGGAGTCTCAAAAAATCGCTACCTACCTACGCCATACTTAGAGTAGGTAAATAATAAAAAAAAACGTCAAACGTTTGTGTGCGCATTTGCCAGGTGGAAAATATAATAATTTATTGTTTTATGCAATCCGTTGAATTACGCTGAATATATTAGTAATCAAGCTTTTTGTTTAATCAGGCTTACTTTATTTTAGACAAATCCCCGGTAAAATACTGCAACGTGCTTTCTAGTTCCTGAAATATATTACTTGCAATAGCTTTTGGTATAGGAACAGCATACTCTATATCAAGTCCATCTTGTTTAATCGATTTCCAACTCACTGCGTTCACGTCGATTTCTTTCAAATATGCCATCCTCAAAAACGATTGGTAGTACCTTAGAGGGAGAGATGGCAACATTTGGTATAAAACATATTTGATGTTTATTTACATGGTAGATACGGTAGAAAGAAAGAAAACATGTTTATTTGATATACACAGATATACACAATGTAAGACTTACCTATACGTTACAAAATACACTCAAGTTCCACTAATTTCTCAGATCAAGTTACTATAACTCTTTGTCTCAGATATAAATGGGAAAATTAGACAGCGATGTGATCATGTGATGATGTGACAATGACAAGCAAATTGAGGTTAGGTCTCAATGTTGCCATGATCCTCAAAAAAAGTACCTTTTAATAGTAGAAAGTACCTACATCCTTTTATAGATAATTATCTACTTGGGTACGCCACTGCAAATAACCGTAAACGGCTGGACCTGGTGATGTTTTTTTTTAATGTGTTTGAGTGGTTCCCTAGATGGTTTAGATTCATAATTGGACGCGGTAAATGGACAGCTTTTGGGTTGTAGATTTTTATTTCTTACGAAAAGCCAACGTTCGAGCAGGGTAACGACGGTCAGGTCAGGACCACTAGTCACAGATTCTAGTATTCAAAGAGACGAGGTTAACAAAAAATAAACATTTTATTCTCAAATACAATCTTGTCCAAAGACTTCTTTCAAAACAACCCTTTAGCATGTCTTCGGTGCGGGCATCCTGGTTACAGATTTTGATGTTAACGCATTATTTTTGGTATTTTTCATGAATTTCTGAAAAGCTTGTGAGCCCGTTAAAAACCTTTGGCTTGTTATAGGATAGTTCGTAGTGTCACAGCGACGGTTAAACCGCCGTGGAGGTGGTGGTCTGTTCTCATTATTTTCATTGTTGATAACCGTTTTCGAACTGAAACCAAAGACGTAACAATGTTTAGTTGTAAATAATTCTTGAATATGAAATCCATTCAATTCTGTAGTAAGGACAGGGGAGACCGCACTTTCTTCTGACTTTCTGACGTGCAATTCGCCACACCGCCGGTCGGCATTTTTGGGCAGCGTGTGCGTGAGACATCTAAAATGCCGTGTTTCTTGTATTTGTGAATAAGGGGAGTAAGCTAAAGTTCGATCGGCCCTATCTTTATTAAATCTATCGTGAAAATACATACTTTATAGAATCCAATAAACAGTCTTTGTCGAAATAAACAGAATACTGTCTGATTCTTCTAATCTCTGTGTCTCCATCATCTAAATCCGAAGTGAAATCATATTCATATAACTTTGAAATAAGTCCATCTTTATCTTTCACTGTCCACACAAATTCCCCGGGAAGTCCCTTAAGTTTTGGTGCATCAGAGACTAAGGGAACTAGGATATCGTCTTGGATGACTTCTGGGTATTGCCGATGAGCACAAAGCGGACAGCTGTTGGTTGAATTAATTTTGGCATTTGGAGGCTCGACTATCTGTTGACTTGATGTGGTGGCTACAGGTGATCGAGACTTATCTAAAAACTTTTGAATCTCTGCGCCGACGTCTGAATTTAATAAATTATCGGCAGTCTTTACAATGAATCGACTGCAAAAAACTTTAAGTTGATTGTTTTTGGATTTATACACTTCGTGCATTAGTTCTAACAGATTATTCTCTGCTTCCTCTTTTTCTTTTGTGAGTTTATTAATCCGAGATTTCAGGAAGGCGTTTTCTTGGTGAGTCACCAAATATAACTGTTGGAAACTCACGTAATTGGATCTATTTTCTTTCATTAACTTTTGCGTGTTTTCAATGTGCCGAACTAGTCTATTTTTCGCCAAATTCTCTAACTCATACTGCATTCGAATGCTTTTGTTTTCGTGGATAGCCGATACCAATAGCTGACCTAACTTTTTTCTCTCTATGCCGACTTCTTGTAATTTCTTAAGTAGAAGCATATTTACTCTTGGCTTTTGTGATAAATTCCGCATTATGAAGGCGCGGGATATGTTCCATAGTCCAATTATTCCATTCTTCAATTGTATCCATAACATTTTACTGTATTTTCTGGAATAATCATACAACCAGCTAACGGTTATTTTAGAATGAACTAGTATTCTTGCAATTACAACGTTAGCTTCCCTTTTTGTAAACAAAAGAATTTCATTTTTTTTGTTAAACAAAGACACAGCAAGAGCCCCGGATAAAAACATCAGAAAGGGCAAAAAGACGGCGTTGTGCTTGTCACGTATTTGCTTATAATATCTATCTTTCGGTAACTCCACTTTGCGATTTGCAATCGTTGTATTCTTGGCAATTTGTAATACCTTCTGGTTGAAGCCTAAAACAATTTGTAAAGCAATACATACTTTAATACTGAGTATATTAAGTCCCCTTTCTAAAAAATAGATACTTGAAAAAAACCCAACTCACCCTCCTGTTTGATTTCAAAGCTCTTTTTAACTACCATGTCAATTCCGCACATCGATATCCACATGGCGAGGGTCAAGCCAAGTAACCATTTAAAAGCAATATACATTTTATTATTATACTGACGTGTTATTCATAAACCAACTAATTAATTTACTGTTAACATTGGGACTACACAATCCCACTGATACCGAACCGTAAATTTGTTATAACCTATCGAAACCATATTTTATCAATTACAAAACTTGTGACAAAGTGAAATATGACATTGTACCTAACTGTATAAATAACGTTGTCAAATTGTATTTATCGTCGACCAGTATGACTTACGTGTATAGGTTACATATTGAATCTATGGTATGCAGGCCTATTCAATGTTTGAGCACCTTGCTTGCAAGAAAATAAATAGAACAAAACACTGGTCTCAATCATTCTAGCTCATCAAGCAGCAAATTACCTTTATAATGCACACGAACAAATTAGGACCCAAAATAAAGCCTTGTGGCATTCCGAAGATGACGAACAACCTGACTTTTCCCAATAACCCGACAAAGATGCGAAGTCTTAGATGAACGAACGTCATTTTAATCCCTCTAGAAGAACTGTATCATTACCAGGCTCTTCTAAGTAATAAAAACATATGCAGGTACCTCACCCATATGGTCAATGTCGAATGCGTTGGAAAGTTCACAGTTAGTAGTTGATATAATGCGATTAGACCAGCTCACAAATATCGCATTTCTTGACCAAGGCAAGCAGGAAGACATTAAATGTAATTTTATCACCTTTTTGTGAATCATCATAAAAGTGAACCTATGCGCGGAGGGCCCACGGGAGCAATTACCTCCTCTGGGTTTTGACCTAACCGAGTCTAAGGCCCATATTCCAAAACGTAAACTCGAACTCGACTCGTACTCCAACATGAGCACGAAAACTCCAATGAAAGCTTGTTAAATGACGTAATAAACTGAAGTTTTTGTGGTCGAGAGACGAGTTTTAGCTGAGCATGCGCGTTTTCGCATTTGGTAGCTCATCCCTCGAGCGCGAAAACTTCAATTTATGACATGCTTTATTGACAGTTAATGCTCCAATGGAGTTGCGAGTTGTAAATTCCAACTCGTTTGAGATATGGGCTTAGGCCCATATCTCACTCACATAACTCCAAATTAACCACACAGATAGCTTTTACCTGTATTTTAGTTTTCAAATAGTATTAGTGAGATATTCATAATTTATCTGCATCCTTATAAAGGTGGCACCTTCGTGGCTTTGTAGAAAAAAAGGTGCCATAGGTCGGCAATTAGCGAGAATTTATATTTTCACATATTTATTAACTAAATCGGTCGAAAGCTTTAGTTACGTCTCGGTAACATCAGTAATTTCATTTTATTGTTGTTCGATAATCTTTTTAGGCAGTCGAATTTTTTAGAACAAAGACGCGTCCACAACGTGTTATTTTTTGTTAACGCGCTGGCCTGCTAAATTATCCGAAACAGTTCGTAACTGCTGAAAGAATCGCCGCTGGTATTCGTCCCGTGTCAACAGTTTTGCAGTCGCGCAAACAGATAGCCGCGTAAACTGCAATCCAAAATAATTCCCTACTAGTTGTTGAACCTATCGGTGTCAGCGATAAAACGTTCCAAGAGTTACTTTAGTTACTTTGTAGGTAACAATATCGGTGTATACTTACTCAAGTATATTTCAACCATCTATCAATTTAATAACAACCATGTTTAAACTTTGCCAAAATATCTCAAATTCTGGAATACCTAATCAAATTCAAAATATTTTAATTCACACAGGCCTATATGGGACTTATAAGTCAGAAGCCAGAGCACAGTTCCCATTTGGAATTTTTTATTTACTAGATGTAATTCAGTCACTAATTTGTTGATAGTAAAAAATCAACTATGTTTAACTCCCTTTTAATAATTAAAATAAAACATTCGTTATTTTCAAACAATTGAACTAAGTATAAAATCTCATAATAGGTCCTAATCTTTAAGTCTAAGTAGTTTCTTTACTTTCACTCTTATTGCTAATCCTAATAGGGTAAAGTTCTTTTTGTACCATTCCTTATTGTAGTTCAGGTGCAGTTTCCAATTTTTGTCCAGGAAAGCTTTGTAGAACACACTCATTTCATCTGCAGTATGGTTCTGCTTATCCGCTGGTATATTGTTCTTCAAATATGCTTCTCTTTCCTGTAATTAAAAAGAAAAACTACCTTGATACAAATGATGTGACGCAAAGGGCATTAGGAGGGACACGGGTGGGTTTTAGTCAGTAAGAGTCTGACACTCCCTTCCGCTCCTCCCAGAGCGGGAGAAGTCATTTGATGATTTCCCATCCATAAAAGAGGTTTGCAATAAAAATCAACACCATAAAAATATAAGGTACTAGAAGCACTCAGCGGTTTCTCAACAATGAAAGTAGTTACAAAGCCTATTCAACAAACAAACAATAAAATCTTTCCTCTTTATAATATTAGTATAGATGAAAAAATCTAATCTATACTAATATTATAAAGCTGAAGAGTTTGTTTGAACGTGCTAATCTCAGGAACTACTGGTTCGAATTGCAAAATTTTTTTTGTGTTGAATAGACCATTTATCGAGGAAGGCTTTAGGCTATATATCATCACGCTTAAGCCAATAGGAGCGGAGCAGAGATAATGTTTTAAAATCGGGGATTCCACGGGGACGAGGTCGCGGGCAGCAGCTAGTGAAGAATAAAAATTTAGTATCACACTGAACTATCATATCTTCTAAAATAATTAGTAGGTATTTAGTTTGATCTCATATTTTTCCACTTAGAAATAGGTATATTGAAATGCTAACTCAAAAATTATGTAATATCTACTTGTGTTATCATAAAATATTTTGAAAATAAGTTGATAACAATAAACTTTTGACCTCAAAAAAGTGGCATGTGTAAGTAAATTGAAACAATAGGCAGTATGTTGATACTTGAGTCGGGTCAAATAAATGATAAGAATGGTCAAAATATAACATAACTAGAGATAAAAACATTATGTTACCTAATGAATTTTCTATTCTGTTACTAAGGTACAGCCTACTGGAAATTGGTTGGTATTCAGCAAGGACTAAGTTAGTATGAACAGGAAGATTAAAACTTAATGGTGGCTTGAAACACTGCCAGTCTCTGCTCTGTAGCAACAATACAAAGGCTAATTAGTTACTAAAGTAAACTTAATAAACTATAGTAGTCGTTCAGAGAAGCAAGATCTCTCTTAGCTTATAAGTAACAAAAATATTTTAATTACATACCTGATAAAATCGGGAATTATGTTTCTCCCAAAACTTCTGGTTCCATTCTTGTACCTCTGATCTCATTTCTCTATATTTCTTTTCTAACTCTGTCTCGTTGGGCGGTATTCTAAATATGACTTTCCTAAGATTGGATACGGGATCAGGGGGGCCCACCATGTCCGTACTGATCGTCTTTGGATTCGGTGGTTGAATTGACTTCGTTTCTTGCGTAGTACTTGCATTTCTAACGGTAAGTATGTATGGTTTATGTCTGTGCAGCTTAACAATTATATTTGCTATCATTTTTATTTTTTATATTTATTTAGCGGTTGCTTATTTATCACATTTTTCGAACACTTTGAAGAGAAACAAACTACAACAGAAGACCAGCAGAATTGTCAGTGTCAATCACGTAAAATCAGCTGTTGACCAACTTATATGTCAATTTCAGGAGAGTGTTGCCAAATAGCGCTATTTCTATAGTGACGCAGACGCATCCGTCCTGCGCCTTATGGCTCGGGAAAGCAGCATGACGAAATCTTTTAATGTTGTAACCCAAAGATTTGAAAACATGCAGTGCGCAAAAAAATTCAACCCTTGTGGATGATGGAAGGGTTTGTTGAACTCCTAACATAAACTACACGGCGTTCTACAACTTACACTATCTTTGCGTGAGGCGCTAAAGTACTTGTGCATTTAATTACACTTCTCTTACCGCAGGTATTGGTCCGCATACTTTTATGTAAACACCACCACCCACTTCAGCTGCATACTACATTACATATATAATTGCAGTACCTCATGAGAGTCGTGCTCGGAACATTACATGCCGCTGTCTTAAATGTTTGTTCAGTGGGAGCGAAGACTTCTCAAATCTGCAACCTACGGCCAAACTTTATGATAGCTTTAGTCTCCGGTGCATGTTGCATCTGTAATGTTGTGTGCATCATCCCTTCCACATGAGGACAACTGGAAGCCAGAGGACCTTTGCAGCACTGACTACCATGATAAGGTCATGGCGCTCTTTTTGCCCTGGCATTACCCAAGGAGATGTGAACGCACCCTAACACACCTCGAGATGTTCTAGATTTCATGCATCCAGAGTATGCTTAATCCCTGCTTTATCTGTATCATCCATCAGTGCTTTCAAAATCATCGCTCTCTAACTGACATTTGTAGAAATCAAAACAATATAAATTTTAACATGTATAGCTGCCTTTTAGTAATAACGGAAGAAACACCATGTTCTCAATAAAGTAATTTTTGTATTTTTAGTGATAGAAAATATAAATTTTTGGCTATAGTCTAAAAATACTATAACATGATAAAAAAATCCCAAATAGACCCCAACGACAAAAGTGTAATAACCACATTGCGCATATGCTTTGGTGACGCGTGTATGAAAGCCGGTAAGACAATAATATTATTACGTAGATATTTAAAACTAATACTAGGATATAGTTCGAAGGAGGCAGTAGAAGGGGTTAGGTTAGGTTGACCTTAGTACCTACCTGCCTTCTTATAAGCTAGCCTAAAAGAAAAACCTGTGAAGCCGATTATTCGTCTAGTAATATAAAAGTTCTATAGCACATAGCAAAAATATAGCGAATACTTGCATCTGGCACAAAAAATAATATACTGATTGGTCGTTCAACCAGGGACGGCATCTCCGAGTCACAGCCGGAGTTATCATGAGATATTGTATAGTTATAAGTGTGGTCACAGTCGTCCTCACAACCGTAGTGAAGCGAATGCCACCAGGTTACATCCACTATGAGTAACCTGTATGGTTACGTTTCAACCCCCTTCAGCTAGGGCTCGAAGGACGCTCTATTAAGGACGCTGTATTGCTACCATGGCATAAAACCCACGACAAGAATTATAAAAATTAAATAATCGGTCATTATTTTAGTAACACGGAACACCTACCGTGACGCCACTATATCTATTTATTCGAAAAGTACTTTGTTACAGGTGCGGGTGCGTTATTAGGTACTATTGCGTCGATTTTTTTCTGTAATCGAAAAAGGTGGCCCATAATTACTGGGCTAGGCATCGGTTCGGGCTATTCTTGGGCTAACTGCCAGTAAGCTGATATCTCTATTTACTTAAATATTGTACCTACTCTATCATATTATATTCTATTACGAGAGCCTGCAATAGTTGTGTAGAAGTCATTAGCTTCTCATTTTAAGTTTTATTGTAGCTTGTTTAATTAAGTATTGTTCGATAAACTTGTTTTCAATTTTATTTTATTTTGCCTATGATATATTCGCCCGATGAATGAACTCGATGAAGTTTGTATTGCTTCCTGTTCGGTGAATGAAAAGAAGTCGACAATCAAGAGTGTGCCTGAAAATTAAATCGCTGACAAGGAATCCACAAGCATATTATAAATGTTAAATTACTCAAAATATACATTGAATGAAAGGAATTTTGTTTTTTAATCTTCGAATGGGAAGATTTTCAGTGACGTTTTCATTAGATTTGGGGGCACAGATACCTCAAATGGTGCCCGTGCAGATCGATTTACTTTGATTAGGTATAGACCACAGTGGCGCACCACTGACTTGGCGTGTGATCGATTAAAATGAATGCACACATAATTTATTGTATCTTGTAGATGAACTTCGTAAACACGCTGTATTTATATAACTTCCATGCTTATATTATAACTTCGCTACACCATCCTTATATGTATTATAACTTCGCCACAATGTCTTGATTTTTGCAGATGTTTTTGAGTTAATGCGAAGGGCTCACATCAGGTATTATGTAATAAACAAGGCGTGCATCGAAAAATGTGTATTTCCATCAAAATACCTGAACAATTTGTTTTTGTCATTCAGACCAAAAAATGTTTTCCTTGTAATTTCTAGGTCAAGGGCCTAATATTTTATTTTCAGCCGGTAAAAGTTAATAGTTACGCAACTTTTTATCACAAACTTAATTCTATGAATACAATAGCGGTCTAATCACTAAAAGCGATACAACTAATTTCAAGGCATGCAACGAATAAAACGAATGTTTAAAACAATTGTTTAACAATAAAATTGTATACTTATAGTTTAAAAATAACCTTTGTAAAATAACAAACATTGCGTTGGCTTTAGGTCAATATGCCCTAAGAATTATTCCAATAGGGTATTTTACTGTAAAAATCTAATTAGTCCGTCTTATAGATTTACAAAAAATATTGGACACGTATTTTTTCTTTTTTCACGTAAACAAAAAATGAAGACGATACAGTGCGTTGAAAACTCACGTGACGTCACGTCGCTGGTAAAAATTGTAGCAACGTAGTGACGTCACGTGAGTTTTCAACGCACTGTATCGTCTTCATTTTTTGTTTACGTGAAAAAAGAAAAAATACGTGTAAATCTATAAGACGGACTAATTAGATTTTTACAGTAAAATACCCTATTGATCATGTAGTAGGTATATACCTACAAATTCCATGCCTTGGTGCACTCATAGAAAAAAAACGTAAATCTGACTGACATTTGTAGAAATCAACTGACTAACAACAACCGCGGAAAAACACAATGTCATCAAGAATTTAAAATTTCTGGTTTTGGTGATAGGGAATTTTATATTTATCTTTAGCCCGAATAAAACAGAAAATGGTAAAAAAATCAAAAGTGGTCCCCGACGACAGAAGTATAATAACAACAGTACGCTTATGCTTTGCTGATGCCTTTGTAAAAGCAGGTAAGTCAAACACAATAATTTTTAATGAAGACCTACATAAACTACCCGCAACACTAATAATGACCTACTAATGATAAGGTATTTATGATATGTAGGTCTTACGCTCATAGGCTTCTTTTTCCAAAAAAGTATTTATATATACAATATACATACCTATTTTCTGCGGGTCGGGCGGGGAGCGAAGTCGCGGGAAAAGTTCTAAGAGGAACCACCGACCAAAAGCTGGCTACAGTAAATTGTGATATGTGGATGAAGTTTGTCATTGCAGCTGGGTCTTATGAAACCGAGAGTGCAATAACACATGCCTTCATGTAACAAACTGTATTTCATAATAAAACACTTATCGTCATAATTAGGGGCCTGTGGTGTCCCACTGCTAAGCAAGGGGCTCTTATCCTCCCTTCCACTGTTCTCTGTCCCCTACTACATCTGGCCAATCCTTTAATTATGAGTCCAGCCCGTCACGCTTCCGGGTCTACTGCGTGGCCGTTTTCTGTTTTTCGTTAGATATTGGTACTTACGAACTACTAAAATATTTAAAGTGAGATCACGCATTAGCCGTATTACCAATGCGTGATCATTCTAGTAATGAAGCCCCATTGCTTTGGTAATTGCATTTTGAAAAAAGAAAGAAGTAAGTACTTGGTTTCTGGTCCGTACATAATGAACTTTAGCCATTTCAAATGTTTCATACTTATGCATTCACGTTATTTCGTGCCACTGTACCTGTTTAATTTTTGTTACAGGCGTGGGTGTCTTACTAGGTACTCTGGCGTCGATGTTTTTTATTAATCGAAAAAGATGGCCTATAATGGTTGGGTTTGGCCTCGCCATGGGCTTTTCTTTTGCCAACTGCCAGTAAGCTAATCACTACTTAAAGACTATAGAGCAGTTCTTAAGCTTTTACCACACGCTCCCCTCAAATTCCTTGTAAAATCAGTACACTCTCCTTGTTAGTCTGGCTAAAACTTGAGGAGCTGATTACCAAGAGATAAAATATACGTTATTGTATTATGAAATATTCTTTTTTCGAACGTTGATTGGTGCTTAACCTCGCTTCGTTGTAAGCTAGCTTCGCAGCGCTTGCTCGTATCATTATTTCAAAAATGTAAGCAGTCCGTCTCTGTTAATTATTTTTTTGTCAATTCGTACAAAATCTCCTCCTACTTTTAAAACTCAATAATTACGAGAGCAATAAGTGAGCTCGAATGCAACGAAGTAGAAATCTATTAGATTTTCATTTTATTTTATTGTAGCTAGTTACACAATTTATAAACGTTGCTTCCATTAAGTTAGTTTCTGCTAAACCCCATCTAGGTTTTGTTAGTAAGTACAAAAAACTTATAAGTGGTACTCATTCACTATATCGTAGCAAGTGTGTCATAGGCACTATTTACTTATGCAATACTTTCTCATAATTATAACTGTATTGGGTTTATATATAATTATGTTATCGTATTCGGTGAATTCGTGTTTGGAAAAAATCGCCGATCAAGAGTGGGCCTAAAAATTAAATCTCCAACAACAAATGTGATGCAGAAATGTGAGGAGCTCGTGGTTAAATTATAACAGCCACACGGGTCGATCTTCTAGACATAACGACTTCTCCGTGCCTCGGAAAATTCGCTAAGCCGTTGGTCCCGGCTGTCATTTGTAGATATTTGGCAGTCGTTACGGATTGTCAGAATCCAGAAAATACTGGTATTCAGCTGAATCCGGTTTGACTGGGAGTCGACTTCAATATAGTTGGGAAAAGGCTAGAACAGATGATGAACAAATGTGATGCAAACAAGCACTGTGATGACCAGTCTTGTCTACTACTTGTCTATTGACTGTTTGTTTTTATTATTATTTTGTTTTATTTTCATCTGATTATTGTTTTGTTTGTTTTAAAAATAAATATTTTTTCATGAACTGAATTTCATTTAGTAATGAATCTAATGATTTTCAGTGACTTTTTGATCGAAGACTGATTAATTGAGTTAACCACGAGAAGTAAAGGGAATCTATTTTTACTGCTATGGGGTAGAAAACCTTACGTCACATTGAAACCGCTGTAAAGTTTGATCTATGGGAGAAGCCTTGCAGCTGCTGTTAGCTTTTATCATCTTTTTTTTTTCATTTATTTATTTCTCCGTGGATTCCCTAAATGCCTTGGGACTTCTTTCGTGACGCGCTCTCTGAACCACTGTTTTTCTCGACGCATAAATAAGGATTTGAACATGCAACACTGTAAAGTTATCGTCTGACAGATGCTGAAACTGACAATTCGACACTTTTGACATGTCACTAGTGTCACTGTCATCCCTCTGAGCTTTTTGTGTCGTGCCGTCCTATCAATTTTCATTACGAATTATGTAAAAGCCACAAAATCCGCTATAAACTCAGTTTTCGGTGAACATTCAAAAGTGTAGTCACGGGATAGTCTAAATTTGTTTTGGACATTTGGATTTGTGTTTAAAAAATACAAAGCACACAATGGTAAAAGAAAAAGTAGTAGCAGATCCTGAAGATTCATACAGGAAGAAATTGGACATGTGCATTACCGATGCTATTGTCAAAGGAGGTAAATATTAAAGTTAATATCATATCACTGTAGTATTTTGCTTTATCGATCCTGCTCAGTGTAGCCCTGCCGTGGTTTGCTAAAGGGCTGGGTGGCCGAACTGTTTTACAGGATATCCAGTTGCGCCCTTTTCAACTTACCTACGATAATTTAAGATTACCTATCTTTTTAATTAACCTTTTTGAGACATGAGACCCTGGCTAAGCTATTGGGATCCATAATTTATTGTGGTATGAGCAATTTTGTTCCAATTCTTATAGGATTACTGAGACTGCTGACTTGCATAAATATGAAATTATGTTGTTTTTAACAGTATCAATAAGTTAAATCTACTGAGGTTGACTACAATGTTTATGTTACAGGTGGCGGCATTTTACTCGGCACAATTGCTTCAATATTTATCTTTAAAAGGAGGTGGCCCATCACAACTGGTTTAGGCATAGGCATGGGTTTTTCTTTCGCCAATTGCCAGTATGAACTTAATTCTAGAAAGAATACTATGTAACATAATTAGCAAGTAGGGTCTACAGTTGTCAGGTAGGCATCATAATACTTAGAAATAAGTAAGTATTGTAGCCCTAGTTAGTTAATTAATGTTATTTGTAAAGGTACTAGTGTGAGGGTGCTACCAGATTGCATTGATAACATCCTATTTCCTAATATATTTAGATTCTTGTATTTTTGAGGTATGTCCCCTAAGATGTTGGTTGATGTTGATGGATTGCAATCTGGTTGCAGCTTAATCCAATTAGAATATTTTCATTATTGTTTTCATGTAGCAACAGTAATTATAGTATCTGCTATTAGTTGCTATTTTATCTCTTATTCAGGGGAAACGAGATCATTTCTATGAGAGCAGATAAATAAAGAGCTACTTCACTGAACTTGCTGAAACTCCTTGAAAACTGGTAAACCTTGAGTGATCATTTTGCCCGTCACTAAGTTCAATAAATCAAATTGCAGGTGGACGTGGTGTAACAGACACAAACCTGGCGCACATAAATAGAATAAATATTAAGGTATTTATCCATGAGAAAAGTTAGTTTTTCTTATCACTTACAAAAGCAAATTGTTATGATTGATAAAGATATGGGTTGTATGCTGGAAGCTTCCCTGTTTTATGGATGGGAAATCATCAAATGACACCTTCCACTCTGGGTGGAGCGAAAGGGAGTGTCAGACTCTTACTGACCAAAACCCAACTGTGTTCCTACTAATGCCCTTTGTGTTCAAGAGCCACGGTAACTTTGTCAATCAAATTCTGCAATGCTGCAAGATCAACCATAATAAACAGCAGAGGATAATGTTGATAAACCATATTTTTTTATGAATTTATAAAAAAAATTATTATGTCCATAGTGTATTTGTGACAAAAAGAATAAATATTTGAAAAGAAACATGTATATCACAGTTAATAAAATAGTAGGTATTTAATTATTTTTTCTTTCAGCTTTGAAATCTAAAGCTTGTCAAGAGGAAGCAGTCAATCGGACACCTCCGTTCCAGGAATAACTATGTATCGTGACCAGCTGACAACTTTGTAGACCAATAATATTATGAAATAGATGCAGTTAACTTATAAAGATGTTTTATTTTCTCTTTCTGTCTTTTAGAAATCTGAAGGGATGATGATGGTTCAACATGGTATTTAATGAGACTTTTTTTTTATTTCATCCACTCAACATGGTATTTGACTGGATTATTTTTAAAAACTATTATAGAGTAAAGGCAAGATTCAGTATAAAATGGAAAATCGAGAAAAAAGTTGGATGTGCGATTGCCATAAAATCTATACTATTATTATAAAGAGGAAATATTTGTATTTTTGTATGTAACAAATAAACTCAAAAACTACTGTGGCCGTATTACGAAGTGCCGATGCCATCATGATTCGTGTGAGGGAAAGAGATAGTGCTATACGTCTTGTGTAACTCCGTCTCTCTCTGACACAGAAATCATGATGGATTTAAGACGTCATAATAGGTCGCCTGGACCGATTTCAAAAATTCTTTCTTCAAATAGTTTTAAAGGTGTGTCCAAACAAAACGAACAAAGTGCGCGGCAGCTACGCGCGGCATTCGCGGGATGCAAATTTGCCGCGCGACTAGTTTAGACCTTCAGCGCGGCAGTGCTGCGCGGCATGTCCGACACACGCCGCGCTCTTCATTTCGTATTTAAACCACAATCACACCACAATGAAAGCGGCCGTGTGTGTTATAGCTCTACTTACTATTCGTAAATTACGTAGAAGAAGGAATAGAAGAATTTGTATTAAAAAAAGGCAGTGTTGGATGCGACTAATCTATCAACAGAGGAATCAACTACCGAACGCCACAGTTTTTAAGATTATTAGGGCGCTGTGACGAAGTCCCGTATCTACCTCTTTTTGATACATCAATGATTCTATCTATCTATATATATTAAGACTAGCTGACCCGCGCAAGTTCGTCTGCGTCACATAAGAGAGAAAAAAAAACCGTTTTTGTAACATTTTTCATTGATGCTCCGCTCCTATGTATCATAGCGTGATGTTATATAGCCTATCCCAGCCTTCATCAATAAAAGAGCTATCAAACACTAAAAAAAAATTAAAACTAAACCGGACAATCCAGGGGAAGTCGGCGCGTGAGCGCCATCGCCTTTTTATAGATGCAGCGGATGGCCGTTTCACGCGTTAAATAAAAATCAACCGTATACTACCGTATAGACATACTGGCGCGTCGAGATTAGGTAGTTTTATTTCATCTATATCTTGTGTGTTTATAAACCGATTTCTACATTTTTTTTTATAAAATATAGTTTAAAGTGTACTTTTTGAATATGGGAAGTTAATAAAGATATATCATACATATTTAATACACTTTGAAGAAATGCTTAAGGATTAAAGACGTTATTGTGGCTAATTTATAAAAGATTGGTGACGCCCACTTCGCAACGGGCCGTGCAGCAGAAATATTTTAATTTCGCTATAACTTCAAAACCAAACGTCTAATTTTAATCATCCAAAGACCAAATATTATCTACATAAACTGTACTTAGTGATGGAAATAATTTTGTTGTGCCTCACTCGACATATATAGGTAGAGTGTGTCGCGGCCTTTTTTGTAGATATTAAAAGATCTTTTATGATTCTATCTTTTATAGTTTAGGCAACGTACGCAAAATAAGTAACTTTTCTGGTTGATTTTTTACACCTTGTGTCCGAAAAACCCAAATATATTATATATTTGCAAAATAAAATTTAGCCTATGTTACTCGTGGATAATGTAGCTTTCGTTTGGTGAAAGATTTTTTTAAATCGGTCCAGTAGTTTTTGAGCTTATTCATTACAAACAAACAAACAAAGTTTTCCTCTTTATAATATTAGTGTAGATAAAATACGACCGTCCACACACAACCACCGGCGAACGAACACTTACACCGTTCGCGGCGTTCGCCGCTCGCGGCAGGAAGCTCGCGGCTGCCACGCGCGGCAGTCGTCCAATCATAGCGCGGCAAGCCGCGCGCGGCAGCCGCGCTCGAATGCCGCGTCGTATTTGGACACACCTTTATGATTCATTTAGATTTTTAGTCAAATACCCCAGCAGTGTGCGCTGAGCACAAGCGTCGGCAGTCTTAGGTCTCATGTATACGGGTGCGTAGACGCACAGGCTCCGCTCCGTCGACGCTTGATTTTGCCACATCACCAAATGTTTAAATACATTGTTAACCACGAATGTCGCTCGTGTTTCGCTTAAGATACGGCCGGTAATGGAAATGCCATCCGACTTGATTCTAGGGAGCTGGAACTTTTCCACACGTTAAACATAGTTTTAACTTATTCTTGAGAAGAGAGACTTGCAGACAGTGCCTGCCAGGGTTGAGGAATTGTTCGATAGAGTTACCTTTGCGTTCCAGGGCCACCCCTGGAACGCAAAGGGCAACTAAAGGAACAGGAACACTGATAGGTTTTAGTCAGTACTGCGCTTTGCGCAATCCAGTGTTATCTTTTCAACCGCCTTCCTCGAACCTTCTTCGACTGTTTTTTTTTAGTTCAAAGTAAGTTGGCAACACGAGGATAAAATATTTCACATAGACCCCAAAAACTAAATCTGCATTGTGCATGTAGTTCACATAAGAGAATGACAATCAATGCAACTCTCAAACAGCGGGCGGATGCATTTTATGATTTCTCACCTACAAAAAGACAAATCTCGTACACACAGTGGCAGACGCAAGGAAACTTTCACGTGATCGAGCCCTTACAGTTTCGAGAGCAGACTATGCCAATAAACTGAGATTGAATCTAGATAAAATAAAACACAAAAATAAAGAACAATATTTAATCATTTATTGTACAAATCGATAATGGAATTAAGATAAAGGATAGATTTAGTGTATCTTAACAATAAAAATAATTTAAATACAACAATAATTATATTTTAGTATGAGACGACAAGCTTTACCAACAACCCATATACAGACACCCAAAGTGGTGATAATTATAATTATAACTATAAAACATGGCAACACAGGTTAAACGGCACATTTATACAGATTGGGGGAGCGAGACAGCTGCATTCAGAGAGAGAGATAGAGCATTCGTTTCTTATCTCAAACGAGATGAATACTGGTAAACATTAAATATGACCATTTCCTCAAAAAAGACATGGCGACGTAGAACTAACATTTAAAAAGTAAACATTCAACAAGTGCAATCATAACAACAATTATGTATAAATACAAGTATTCATTAATTGATTAAGTAAATCGGTTACATGTCTCCACTGCTAAAGTAACCAAATATGGCCTTTTCCACCATATTCTTTAATATTTTAACGAGTCCCGCCAATAAACAACATTGAACAAAACAATGAAAACATTCACATAATTATACATTTTGTTAGATTTATACAAATTTGTCTTTTTATTTATCAAACAATTTCATTTTATAGTAAAATGCACTTTATTGTTTTATAACACAGGATCAAAAATAGGAAAACAAAAGAGATTCTTTAATCATGCAGAAAATACAGAAGAAACATTATATGTTGTTTTTAAAATACAGTTATTTAAAATGTACGTTAACTGTATATTCATAGACACAATATTACTAAATAAGACAAACATATTTTAACTGGCAAGTCGAAATTTTTAATTAATACAATTTAAGTACTACTGATTTTATTTAATCATGCCATGATTAAATAAAATCAGTAGTACTTATATTATCAAATCCATTTTACTGACACATTTGAAAACCTGTGACACTCGATATATCAATCCGATTCGAACACAAGATTATTGTAAATATCTTATCTTAAATAAACACTATTTCGACCATCTTGGCCAACATGCGCAGGCAACATCTCGCGCCAAAAAGAGAAGGCACTATGTGTGAATATAGGGAACTTGTACGATGTTGAACTGGCACTGCCATCTATATGTTGATATACGAAACTTTAATGATAATAATGCTTAACGTTGAGGCCCTTGTTGCGCGGGCCTGCGGATGGCGAGCTATGAGTGGCTCGCCGTCCGATAGCAACCAGGCCCGAGTCGACGGCGCCGAGTGTTCCACGCGCGCCTCAAAGAGCTGTCAAGAAAGACGGGTCCCCATAGGGTCGGTGCCTGCTAGGGTTGCGGAATTTGTTCGAAAGGGTCACCGCGGCTCTGGAACGCAAAGGGTACTAGAAGGATCTTGGGTGGGTGTAGTCAGTAAGAGTCTGACACTCCCTTCCGCTCCGCCTAGAGCAGAAGTCATTTGAAAATTTCCCATCCAGAAAAAAATGGCCCCTGTGCTGCCACCTATAGGTCCTGCACGCTCCGTTTAAGAGAACGTGCACGAAGTAGACAGTGCCATCTAGCGTTGTAATTTCGAAACTATTTACAGTAGAACGTCGATTATCCGAATTAATTGGGATCGGGGTCGATTCAGATAATCGAACATAGACTGGTAATAAAGAAAAATAAACTCTCACACATAGAATAAACTTTATGAAGTTTAACAAACACAGTTCTACAATAACTTGGTTAAAATTTGTAAAATTACTTTATTATATTACTTGGTTTTCATTTTATATATTATGCTTAGGACCGATTCGGATAATTGGCGATTCGGTTAATCGGCGTTCGGATAATCGGCGTTCGGATAATCGGCGTTCGGATAATCGGCGTTCTACTGTATAATATAAGTAAAATATACTTGACAATGATACTTCTGTGCTACCTGTAGTTCCTGCATGATCCCTATAGCCATCTCTCTGTCTAGCGTGTCACAAAGTGACAAGAAAGCCTTGTCGCGCTGCGCATGTTAGTCTCTCGTTCAAACGAACTATGGCCACAACTATAATCATTATCTAAATTATAAAATATAACATTTGGTAATACATTTGACTAGTACCGCGTTCGGGACAACCGATTTCACTCACAGGAACAATAAATAAGATTTTGAACAAAGTTAATACTACAATAACTATCTCAATACTAATATATAATTTAGCGATTTGTCTAGCAATCCGAGAAAATGTCAGTCGTTACTTGGACCAAGTTTTGTATGTGAATCAACTATACCATAGCGCTTTAGTTACTTTGCAGAACATGTTAAAAAGCTCAGTTTAGATCATAGGATTAGGAACATTAGATGACATTGGAAAGTTAATCTTATTTTAAGTTTCATAAAGTACAGATTAGCTCGCGCACACGAAGAAGCCGTCAAAAGAACTCATTCTTGACCACTATCACGCCAGCCTGATGGAAAGCGATGGAACAAGCGTGCCTAGGGACCATACCACGAAGTGCCAATGCTATCATGATTCAGTGTGAAAAAGGGATAGTGCTATTCGTCTTGTATAACTCCGTCTCTCTCTGACACAGGAAACATGATGATGATTTAAGACGTCATGGTAGGAGGAACTACAGAATACTGTTCTTGAAGTTCGATTTCTAAATGGCTTCTTCCAATTTTTGGATGTATTCATTCAGACTTTTATAGTTTTCTAGATCATAACAGAACTCGGTCTAAGAAACGACTATTTTAATTTTAATAATCATGACCCCTTTTCCCTGCATTATAATAATATTGTTCTCTAGCTTTCAACAGGCATTATGAAGCTCAATCAAATGTTACTAGGTAGAATGTATAAAGATTTAAAAACGTGTAAAGAAGGTAGGTATTACATGTCGTTATAGATACCGATGGATTTTAAATCTAAGAATAAGAATATAAAATGTCCAACTGTAGCGGAAAAATGTAGCAGTCGTGGAATAATTATGGCACAATGCTGCAGTACGTCTGTTGTTTATTGAGTCAATTAAAATGGCGTGTGCTTTGGCACTTATTTGAGGTAAGATCCTCCCGAAAAGGGGATCGTACCTAAGGTCTCTTTCTCTTCTTTTGATCCCAAGTTTCTATACAGTGTGAAATTTTAATGGTTGTTTTCCCGAAGCGAAATGAGTTTGTATCGGTAATAGAATCGATTTATATATATAAAATAAAAAATATTAGACTCCATTAATGGCAGATTAACAATTGTGATAAACAAAACTCGAAAACGACTTGAACCAACAGTAGTGCATCGCGCGATATGTTATTATTCACTCTTCCTTTGTAATTTGCCGACACCGCGCGGCGGCGCGGCGGCGCGTGCGTCTCATGTAGGTATCTACCTATGTTATGTCTAGTGCACTACTATTGATTCTCGCTCTTTCGAGTTTATGAACACTTTTTTAAAGATTTGAAAAAAAAAAATTACCTTTGTGTTTCGATAGTACTACTGATGGGTAATCCTGCCGCGGGAAAACAACCATTAAAATTTCACACTGTATGTGTATACAAGAGTGATAGTGTGTATAAAATAAGACGCAACATGATTTTACTGTTCATGAATTTGAGATTCTTAAATCGAATCGATCTTCTTTTTGAATAAATTAGCACACTTTGCCAGCGACTTTGTCCCACATCATAAATATGTCATAGAGTTTTCTGGGCACAACTTACGCTTTCTAGAACGTTTGGCCCACTGACTTTGAAGAGTCAGAATTCCATTTTCCAAATACATATTGATATTACAATTTCGAAAGAAATCAATTTAAAAGGACCTCCATACCTGGCCAGCATGTTGAAACAACTAGAACTTGATTACTTTCTGTATTCATTCTTCATAGCAAGACATCGCAGTCTACAACGACATATAACAACATAGTGTGACCATCAATGAGGTGCAGTGCCATAATACTGTCCTTATATTATCGTAGGTACTCTAAATACTAGTTATTGTGATATCGTGAAGACAAACTGCTAAGTTACAGCTAGTTTTATTACTTTATTTATATAAAAGTGTGAATATTTTGTTTTTTTTTTTATTAGGACGGGGCCGGTGTGTAGTGTGGCCAGGTTTATATTGTGGTTGCTAAGGATTTTTCGAAGTGTATTTAAATTCAATATTTTTCTTCATCTAGTCCTTTTTTATCGGTGCATAAATGTTAAAAAAAAATATACGTCAACAATGACATGACTTCATAAATTCTCTGTTTGAGCTTATTATAATCTGATGGCAAGTGATGATGGAACACGGTTTCCTAGAAATTATGGACTTCGGTGCTTAAGCCAAAAGTGGTGTACGCACAGTGGCAAATATTTCCAATACTTTTTGTGAACAACTAATAACAGCAGTTCACATTCATGTATGCTCGACAAGATTTCAGAAACTGTGGGTAAATCAATGCATATAATGAATTTTTCAGAATCGAATAAGTAAAGTTGATTGGTACCACAACATACAACGAGACTTCTCAGTGCCTCGGAAAACACGTCATGCCGTTGGTCCCGGCTGTCATTTGGAGATCTTTGGCAGTCGTTACGGATTGTCAGAAAATCTGACACCAGTCTTGCCAAGAAGTACCGTGTTCC